>CM060686.1:91075000-92275000 GCA_030686995.1 Artemisia argyi
TAATAAACTCAACATTAGGTAGTTTTTAAACAAATACTAGTTTATGTGCGCTAATTGTGTTGATCACTAGTATCTCTTTTATATGTAAAATAAAATCAAAGGTGTTGGTATTATTATGCGTTTCTTTAGTTATGAATTATCAAGTCAAGCTGGAACTTTGAATTTTCTTAACCTGCGCTTTGACACAATAGATCTGTTCATATTAACATGGATCCTAAGGACAAAATTTGCTTGAAGTAGTTTTGCTTCTTTTTCACATTGTAGTAAAGTAGAACTTTAGTATGTGATATTACATTGATAGTTTTGCTTATTTACATGTCCAGAACTTTTGTGCATGTCTTGAAATTAATACGCATATATGTTATTACTTTTAGATAGTGCTAAATGATGTTACTATGAGTATAAGCTATTTTCTCCAGTTTTCATACACATGAAAAACAACAATAATTAATTAAATTATTTTTATTGTTGATGTAATATACTCATGGAATCAAATCAGATATATCAATAAATGACAGAAAAAAACACTCTTTGTGGCCCATAAAAGCAACATACTGCTTATTTCACATATAAGTCAATAAAATGGTTGGTTGCTATGAAGTTTCCAAAAATATCTTCCTAAAATAACTAAAAAGAAAAATACTTAGTATCAACAATGAAATTTATACAATATATCTTATAATATCATTATCAGTACTATCATCAATCCTTATAAGAGAAATAGTTAACCCACCCTCCAACTATCTATATATAAATATGGAATCAGTTTGAGAGAACAAGTGAGTAAAAGTGTAAAACAAATATAAAGCATCTGAACTATAGTAAAAGGTGACTGTTACATATTCTTAAAATTTAAGAGTCAGATATATAATTAGTCCTAAACAAGGTTGAGATTTGGTCCTTCACTATTTGGTCACATGCCAAGGAAGTTGGGTTCGACTCAGATTAAACATAAGAATCTTTGCGCATCTTGTGGAAGACACCTTCACTTGTGCTTTAGAATTTACCCTCTCTTGTGGAATTTTATTTGCTTTTCTTAAAATATTTACTTTCTAGTTTAATCTATCTCATGTTGACACTTGAAAGTTTCCAACTTTCCATGTTCTTTCACTGAAAATATAATATAGTTATATTGACTTTTACATATGTCCACTGTGTCAAACCATGAACAAGCTTACCCCACCCATCGCCGTCTTGATAGGAAACACGCATCTTTTTTTATGGTAACTGTGGTATCCGAATTTTGGTCAGTTCACAATTTACACTCGAATCTCTCCCTTAAGCAAAATTTCTGTGACTTTTACAAAATAGGGTTTTCAACCCGGGTCTCCATACCATGCATGCTGATAATAAGTTTGGTCTTGCATTGTTGTCCCCATTCAATTTAACTGAGTTTTTTTTCTATATAAACATGCGTGGAAACTTGAAAGTTTCCCACTTGTTTCACTGAAAATACAATCTTGCTTTATTAGACTAATTGATCTAAAATTTGCTTTTGTTTCGACTATAAATGTATAATGGTGGAGTAAGTTGACTATAAAGTATAAAGCTTTTAATCTATTTTCTTCACAACAACCATTTCAAAGTCTAATTCTAGTCCATCTTTAATTATGTTCCCTCCTATTAATGATGGCAAGGAATCTGAATCATCTTCCATCTTACAATGCCCACAACCTTGTCGCCACTTTAAATTTTCCGAGATAAAGATAGCGACAAGAAACTTTGACGAATCCTTAGTAATTGGGCATGGTGGATTTGGAAAAGTTTACAAAGGTACCATTGTCAATGGACCTAGTCCTGTCCTTGCTGCAATTAAACGGTTGGATTCCACGTCTGAGCAAGGGGCCCATGAGTTTCGGGTCGAAGTTGAAGTGCTCTCTAAGTTGCGGCATTGTCACTTAGTATCTTTGATTGGTTATTGTGATGACAGAAAAGAAATGATTCTTGTATATGAATACATGCCTCATGGATCACTTGAAGATCATCTTCACAAACTTTCTACCCCTCTAACTTGGTTGCAGAGACTCAAAATTTGCATAGGTGCCGCTCGTGGGTTAGACTACCTACACACTGGCACAGGCATTGAGTTTGGAATTATACATCGAGATGTGAAGAGTTCCAACATTCTGTTACACGAAAGTTGGGCAGCTAAGATCTCGGACTTTGGGTTGTCCAAGATAGGCCCAAAGGATCAGCTATCGACTCATGTCACTACTCTTGTGAAAGGCACTTTTGGGTATCTGGATCCAGATTATTTCCAAACTGGAAGGCTTACAAGGAAATCTGATGTGTATGCCTTCGGGGTGTTGTTGTTTGAAGTGGTTTGTCGGAAGCGTGCAGTGGATGCAAGTCTTGGTGATCAGGAGTATAGGGGTTTAGCAAGATGGGCGCAAGACTCTATCATAGAAGGAAATTTGAAGCATATAATTGATTCTGATATCAAGGATCAAATATACTCAAAGTGTTTAAAGGATTTTGCTCGAATTGCAGACCGATGCTTAAATAGCCATCCAAAACAGCGTCCTGAAATGGCTGAGGTTGTGGTCGGTCTTGAGTCTGTACTGGCTGTACAAGAAAAAATCAATAGTTCATTGCAACCTGGAAGCAGATCAATATTTGGTAGGGTTGCTGATATGCTTCCCTTTGCCAACAATGGAGAGAACTCAGGTATTTTGTGTACACAGACTTATACACGATTGTCAATACTTTTGTATAATGTCTGTCATTACAGAATATGAAATTTCTCAGTCAACGAATAAATGAGTAGTTGTGTCAAAAAGAGTACTAAAGTCAAGTTGTTTAAGGAGTAGCTAGTTTGATTTTAGAAAAAGACATTTCCTTAAATATGGTCACCTTATAGTTTATGAATCTTTTATCTGACCCCAGGTTGTGACTTGTGAGGTCAAAACATAGTAGAGCAACGATGGTCAAAAAGTTCTAAAATAAATGAATAAAACGTAGTTAAGAACTTTTCTTCCTCGTAATCGATCAGGTCAACTGAGGAAAAAAGCAATAAACTAGCTTTTATTGTTTTTGTCCGTATCCATCAAGAAACTATCGAAGACGGTCATGATAAAAGTCAGTTTTTTTGGACAACAATATACTCCTTCCATCCCAAAATTATTGTCCAACTTTCTATTTGGTATGTCCCAAAATAATTGTAAATTCCACCAATCAAAACAATTTTGAATAGTAAAGATAAGATCGATTATATTGGTGGCACAGTGTGACGATTGAAATATATTTTAACTGTGGAGACAATAATCTTGGGACGGAGGGAGTTATTTTTTTAATTGTAGTAGGTTCTGTTGAAGATTAGATGAAAAAAGGCTTCTGTATCTTGGCGAACTTACTTTTCTGTTAGTCTTTCTATTAAAAAAATGACCAGTCTTAATTCAGGTTGCATAATAGCAGCAATGCTTAATGGATGTAGCATGTGACTCTTGATCTTTTGTACAATCATGCATTTTAGTGTTTCGAAATCTAATTAGTTTACTACTTGTTCATTATATTGAAACAATATGAAACAAACAATTGATTATGTATTGGATTGAGTATTGCCATGCAAACATGAAACAAATTGCTATAACCATTGTATGGTGGTTAAAGGTAAAGTTAATATCATTTAATCTGGTTTTGTTTGGTGTTCGCAGTTTGGGTTGACAAGAACGCACTAAGCCCTGCAAGCCCTTGTGTTGGAATTTCTGTCGCTGTCAAAAAGAGCACTGAAGAAAGCTTTAGAGGACATTCTGAATGGCTGGTAAGTATTAGTAAGTGTACATCAATTTCTATTGTTAACAAAGTCAAGAAGTCAGATTTTCATGAAAAAAGATTTGAGGATGTGAAATAATGCAACAACAAACATGAAGTCTTTTTTGTTGATAAAAAACGATGGATGAAGCTCCCAAACTCTTGTTGGATTATTTGTCACAAAATTAGATATGTAAGCGCAAAAATTTCCTGCTTTTTTTACTTGCAAATCTCAGAAAATAACTTTATCATTTACAGACTTGAGCACAGTTTGTTATTTTCCTTTGCAACATAAAACAAATAATGAATTCAATTATCTTTTAGAAAAAGTAGGCGGTACATTTACTACCAAGGGCGGACCTATGTAGGGGGTTCAGGCACCTAATATAAATATTATGTGTTTTAAGGGTAATTTAGTTGATGTTACAAATAAATCTCATATTCGGCCCCCCCAAAAAAAATGTTCTAGTTCCGCCACTGTGTACTACACCATTATTGCTACTATAACCATTTAATATGATGAACACCCTTATCATATTTTTTAAGTCATGTTCTAAAACCATTTAAGTACATGTACATCCTGCATATTACATTATTACTGACATGGTATCTTTTATCATCTACTGTGACGTTTCAGGGATCTAGGGAAGTAGATTGTTTCACGGAATATGACGAATGGAGTAGGTATAAAATAGAAGAAGTAATTGGCACCGGAAGCTCTGGTGTTGTCTGCTCTGCATTTGACACTTTTCTCGGCAAAAAAGTAGCAATAAAAAAGATAAATAACATATTTGAACATGTATTTGTTGCCGTTCGCATCCTTCGTGAGATCCATCTTCTTAGGGTCCTTCGTCATCCGGACATTGTGGAAATCCAACATATCTTGTTGCCTCCTTCTAGAAGAGAATTCAACGATATATATGTTGTGTTTGAGCTTATGGAATCTGATTTACACCAGGTTATAAAAGCAAATGACAATTTAACACCAGAACATTGTCGGTTCTTTCTTTATCAGCTTCTTCGAGGATTGAAATACATCCACTCAGGTTATAATCTCTTTCATACTGTTTTCACTTTATCCATGCCAAATTGTATGCTCTTTTAAGTCAAGGTGTCACAATGGGAAGGTCGTGCGTTGGGTAATGGGTCTTGACGGTTCGAGTTGAAGTGGGTCAAAATGGTTTAGCTATCTTGTATGCTCTTTTAAGTCAAAATATCATTTGTGACCACTTTTTAAAGCTGATTTAGCTATCGATATGGTCAAATTTTCCATCTCTACTTTCACAGATATGCATTTTTTCTATTAGCAAAAGCCTTGGTATATTCTGGCCATTCTGATTCTGAATTTCTTGCTGACAGCAAATGTTTTTCATAGAGATTTGAAACCCAAAAATATATTAGTCAATGCTGACTGCAAGCTCAAAATATGTGACTTTGGTCTTGCAAGAGTTGTCTTCAATGACACACCTACTGCTATATGCTGGACGGTATGTCAATAAAGTCACTACTTACTCTAATTTAAATTGTACAAACATTGTTGGCTAACTAACCGCTCGCACACAAATATGTTCCAGGATTATGTTGCAACAAGGTGGTACAGGGCTCCTGAATTGTGTGGATCATTTTTTTCCAAGGTGCATATACATATGTTTCACATTCATCAAATTAGTCTTACTTGAATTGCCAACTAAACTTATCAACATATTCTTCAAAAGTAGTAGTTTTTTATTTACTTAATTTGATCAAATTCATTTTATCTGTTAAAGTTTAATATTTTCTTTTGCAGTACACACAGGCCATTGACATATGGAGCATTGGTTGTATTTTTGCGGAAATTTTAAACAGAAAACCTCTTTTCCCTGGAAAAAGTTTGTTGCATCAGTTGGACCTGATGACTGATCTTTTGGGAACACCATCACTCGATGCTATAGATAGAGTAACATATCATTATGGATATATTAAGTTTATTTGGTTTTGCTCTATTGCATATTAATTTGAATACAACACAAGCAGATACGACATGAGAAGCCTAGGAAATACTTGAGCAGCATGAAAAAAAAGAAGCCTATTTCCTTCTCCAAAAAGTTCCCAAATGCAGATCCACTTGCTCTTCGTTTATTAGAAAGAATGCTTGCTTTTGAGGCTAAGGATCGCCCTACTGTTGAGGAGGTAATATCTTTATCTATATATAATCAAAGTTTCTCGATTTGAAATAATTTACTTAACCAAAAGAATGCTGGTTTTGGTACATGTTGTAATTAGGCTCTCTCCAATCCATATTTCAAGAATTTGGCTAAGGCTGAGAGGGAGACCTGTGCGCAACCCTTCTCAAAGAGGGAATTTGAGTTTGAAAAGCAGGGAATCACTAAAGAAGATATACGAGAACGGATCTATAAGGAGATTCTTGAATACCACCCGAATATGTTGAAAGACTTCTTGGATGGAAATGAACCAACAGGATTGATGTATCCAAGGTACGGTTATTTGGATTCACGACATTCTAATACTTATATAGCATGTATAATTTCCTTACCGTGTTGTAATTGCTGTTTTCTGTTGAAACTTTCTTCCCTCGGTAACAGTGCTGTCGATAAATTTAAGAAGCAGTTTTCGCACCTGGAAGAGCATCATGGCAAGGGTACAGCTGCACCTCCACTAGAGAGAAGACATACCTTATCATTACCAAGGTAATGCTTGGGGATTGCATATCAAGCAGGTTGGGTCCATGGGTAACCCAAACCACTTTTTGTCCAAATGTATTATGTATACATAATTAGTACATCATATTTGATCACAAACCTTATAAGCACTCGCTGGGTTTGACTCCCATTCTTCTAGTCTTCTTTCTATAATAGTATCCAAATTGACCCATTTTTAAGTAAATTGGCCAAAATTGCTACCGTTAGTATTTCGATGTCATGTCTTACTTTCGAATTGATAGATAATAAATAACGAGTCATGAGTCCTGACAATGGTAGGTGTTTTCTCTTGTGTCCTAATGCCAGTCAACTAACTTTTTATTTTCCGATGCCAGGGCTAGCATACTATATTCAAAAGAAACTGCACAAAGTGCCATAGAAGCTAAGAATGGCCACTCTAGATGTTCAATCAAAGAAGCTGGGAGCGGATGCATGACTTCTGGTATGCCAACTGCTAGTTCTCTATATTTTTCTAATTTGACCATTCAGTGACTCATACACCATTAATCTTTATTTCAAACTGGAACACATGCATGCATAATCCTGTGATATAACTATTTTTTGCTATTTATCCAACTGCAATCTTCATAATGTATTTATAATTCTTGTTAATATATCTTGACAAATAAACATAGATACTGGTTTTTCCTCAAAAAGTAAATATGTATATGCATGTTGAGAAAATAAGTACTTTGTTTGAGAATATGTGAAATGCAGCATGTATATGCGTATGTCATGTGTGTGTTATCATGTTTGTGTCAGAGAAAGAGGCTCATTTATGTATTTTATTAATTTTCTTAATCAGGAGAGAATGGAGGAACAGTTGCACAAAAAAACAGGATCCTGAGGATCAGGTCTGGTTCATCAGCACCAGTCGTTCGGGTAAGCCCGTCCGAATTGGTCCCTAGGAAAACCGGTCACTTTCCTGATAGGTACATGGAATGAAAAAGAAAAGCTAGCTAGCCAGGATCACTTGTTAGGTGTTTCCTAACCTATTCGTCAAGAGGTCTACATGATTTAAAAGTATTCATAACAGGATCTGGTTGTGGACGAAAAATGATTATTTGAGAAGGGTGTGAAACAGATAAGGAATTTATTATTTCAACCTTTGAATCATAATTGCTGAAATTACGTTCTGGTATCATTTTCGAGACATTAGATGGGTTTCAGATACAATGTCATGAGTACATGAAGAACATGGTTCCTTTTTTTCTTGACAACAAAATATAGTTGGAGATTTATTGTAGTTGTTAATGAGAGTTGTTTATTTGTGTGGTTAGACCACACAAAACTCTCAGATATTTTGGTTCACAATATTAAGTGTCGCGTTAATTCACTATTCAAATACTATGGATTGGTAAATATGATAGTGGTGCTACTAATACATAACCACTGATCTCAAACCTGAATCCTTCGCTGGTAATTGTTTTGGGCATAAATGATCGGAGCTGATACAACTGTAAGAACACAAATCAAGTTAGTGATGTCTAAGGTAGTCTCACAGGCAGAGAAACTATGAGAATGAATGTGAGCGATAGATAGTTTATGATCTCTTCTTACCATGCGTTAACCTGTCATTAAAGGGAATTGATTTGCACACATTTTATATTGATTGGGACACTCCAATAAATGCATTAGATACTTGTACATTATTAACATACTGCTTTAACTGCTTGTAAACTGGAGTGTCCCAATAAGAATTTGGAGTGTGCAAATCATCTCCTGTCATTAAATGTATATAGAGTTATTTCCGGATGGTAATTAGTTACTAGGTCATATTTTAGATATGTCATGTTCCTTGTGGCATGATCCATCAGCTACTTATTTAAGGACGTCAATGCTCGTGTTTAGGTAAAATTTAGGCCATTTTACTTACGTAAATGGTCATAAACCAGTTCAAGTGCACACCATATGTAATGTACCGTATACAAAATGAGTTAATAAACAAGTAAATTATACACTTTAAAATTAGACAATTTCTAGCATGATCACGAAATAACCATGTAAACGCTTTAGAAACTTAACATATTTTCAAGGAGGAATTTCATATATATATATCACTTCCTGTGTGAAAAATTACATATATTAATAACCATACAAATAACAAATGCAAAGTTCATGGTGAATACTGCAAACGTATTAAACTTAGTTAAAACAAGTCAACAAAAGCCAATAGAAATACCTAAACAAGAGAATGTGAAAGTTTGAACAAGTGATGTAATATCTTTAACCAATCTTTCTATTTTCAATAAGAGAAAAAGACGTTCATACAAATTTTAGTGTGTGAATATCGCAAGTTGTTATAATAAATTCCTAGATTACAACTAACCATATTGTATTTCATTTTCATGTATATATATCCTACTCCATACTATACCCATCCTATAGGTCAACTGAAAGAGACATGTACAATATAATAGCGAGCATGGTGTAACTACGGTCAAAGTTGACAACTAACCATATATATCGGCTACTCGCATGACCACACAAAATCAAAAACGAACAAAAGTCTTTGACGCGAATTTTGAGTGGTTTTGCTTTTGTTACTTGCGTTTTCATATCTAGTTTTAGACTTTAGTTAAAGACTGACTTCATTTAATTTCATGAGTTCATAAGTCATAACCAAATTTATTACAAGAAAATTAAAAACTATGTTCATTATGAGTTCCATGACATGGGCAACATACAATTTCTCCTATATAAATCATTGTTTATCAACAGCATATCTTCTTGTTATAAGAAAATGCAACATTTCGTTTTCAAGAATATAATATAGCATATTTCTTTAAAAGCTAATGGTCTCTTAGCTAGCGAGTGCTACAAAACATATTTGTTACATCATATAATTAAGTATTATTAAATTTTGTAAATAAGTGGTCACGGAGGTTCACCTGCGCCGACTCCGGGCTATCCAAAAGGGTAGTCGCCGTGGGATTAGTTGGCTCGCAATGTCGAGTCGGAAACCCATGTTACTAAAAAAAAAAAAAAAAAAAAAAAAAAAAATATTGTGAGATAATTAAAAAAATTTATTATAATTATAATTATAATTATAATTATTATTATTATTATTTTAAATAAGTAATTTTGTTAAATTATGGAGCTAATAGAATATCAACACATTTTTTAAGGTACGAATGAGTCGAATATTAAGTCCAAGTATTAAATCCGATGTATCGAAAACAGCTGTTCACTAGTTGACTTCCTATGGATCCAATTATTGGTTATTTCATTTATATAATCTTAAAATTTCAACTGTCAACTTACGTATGCATATTTTCCAAAAGTTGAATAAAATTTATACAAATTATCAATCACATCTTTTTGTGTGAAAATTTTGTAACTGTATCATTTCTCATTAGGGGCGGTATCGGAAAATCTTTTAAGAGCGGACAAAAGTTAAGAGTAAATGTAAGGTTGAGTCATGTCACCAGAGGCGCAGCTATGTAGGGGCGGGGAGGGGCGCCCGATCCCCCGAATTTTTTTTTGCGATGTAGGGGTATATAGTTTTCGTGTAGAAAAATTTCGGTATATTCGGTTTCGACCCCCTATTTTAATTGTGAAATTTTTTTTATACATTAAGCAATAAAATTTTGATTCATTACATTTTACATAAGCCCATCTACCCAAACTAAAATCCATTACTTATTTACTTAGCCCATTTAAAAAAAAAAAAAAAAAAAAAAACGGAACAAACCTTCCCCCAATCGACCCTCATCTCCTCCCACAGTCCCACCTTCATGCCTCCTGGTCATCACTCCTGCAGTCTCGCCGGCCACCACCGACCACCGCCGACGGCTGACCACCACCTCAACGGCCCTTCTGGTCAGGTTTGTTGTCTTTAAATCTATTATCTACTTGTCTTTTATTTAGGGATTTAGTAGAAATTAGGGATTTAGTAGAATTGTAAAAATTAGGGATTTAGTAGAAATTAGAACAGATTTATAGATTGTGTACTACTAATATAAGTTCTTTGCAATTTATGTAGGTGTAGGACATATTTATAGATTGTGACTATGGTGAAGAAAGAATGAAGAACAACAAGTAGAAGGAATTGATGATGAAATTCAAGAGAGTAAACGTAAAAAAGGTTCAACAAGCGAACCGGTTATAATAGCATGTACGATTTGGTTGAAAGAGTGTGTCGGCTACTCTTGACACTTCCGGTTTCGACTGCAACACCAGAAAGGGGATTTTCGGCAATGAAAATATTCAAGAATCGCCTACGTAATAAGATGTCAGATCAGAATCTAGCAAACAGTATGGTGCTTTACATAGAAAAAGAAATTGCTAACAAGTTTGATGCGGAGTCCATAATTGAAGAATTCAAGGATCTTAAAGGTCGAAAGGCTGAACTTTAATTTCTTAAATGAATCGAACCAGGCATCAACCGTTTGTCTCCTTTTCAATGTTTAGTTATCTTGGACAAATGTTTAGTTTTTTAGTGATTGAAACTTTTTTTTATATAATAATAGTATTTAATTTTTGACCCGACCCGAATCGAATCACCGACCCGAACAATTACCCGAAAAATAGCGTTAGAAAAAAAAATTTAGATCCCGACCCCCCACTGAAAATTTTCTAGCTTCGCCAGTGCATGTCACTAACTCGGCCTTTGTTGATGTAATGACAACGACACTTTTTTTTTTTTTTTTTTTTTTTTTTTTTTTTTTTTTTTTTTTTTTTTCGCAAAAAGAATATGTCATTAACTTCAACATGAACGTTGAAAAACACTTACAATACTTGAGATAAGATCTCTCTTCAAGTGACAAACCAAGTGAAGAAAGATCTCACCTAATCAATCTACACTATAGTTTTTAGTGAAACATAAGCAATGTCTAGGAATTATAGTTCGGACCAAAGAGAGCTAGTTGTAATCAATCTACACTATAGTTTTGAGACAACGACTTTACTTGAATGAAAATGAACTTGTTTAGGTAGAACTTAAACTAGTTGTAATTATATGGACAATATTTAGGACATTTTTACATTTCGTGATCGATATTAATACGAATAGAGAAAGTGAAAACAAAAATTTAGATATCAAAATTTGGGATAGCACAAAAATCGAAAATTAGATCTCACCGAAAGTAAAGAATGTCCTTAACCATTATACTATTTATTCTCTTACAGACAGAACAAAAATTGCACATCATTAACACCCGAAGAAAATCGACATTGACAGAAGTCTTAACATCTACTAGAAATTTTGTGAGGGTAACTGCCCACACTGCCCCCATTGTAGTATCGCCCCTGTTTCTCATCGTAATAACTTTTTAATAGATATGTTTAATGATTTTGCTAAAAATAGCCTTAAAAGTTATGATTAAATAAGGTAAGTTTAACCATAGCAAAACCGTATATTCAATTTAAAATTCACCTAATTTTTCCTTGTATTTTTTATTTTTTATTTTTTATTTATTTATTTATTTTTCCTGTAGATTAAGTAGATAAAGAAATGCAAAGTTGCTGATAAGATAAAATTTGAAGTTTGTTGAGGAATATGCTAAGCACTAAAAACAAAAATGGAACACGACTAATTAACTACAAGAATGGTTTTGTCAAAGTCGATGTTAGTAAGAATCTTTATTTTAACATCGAATTAATTCATTTTAGTTCACATATATAATTTCTTAACCACGTTCAAATCCACTTCCAAACGTACTACTCTATTGATCATCTCTTATATTTTTTAGCTTGAATGATGATATCCTGGTGCGGTCATAGCACGTTTGCATGTCTCATTGATTTGGGTAGCTCAATGCGAAATTACATATGAGGTATCGTAAATTACGAAAAACTTAACTATTATGAAAAGTTTAAAACATAAGATACTTAGACATGTATAAATACTAATAAACATATTACATATACTAAATCGAAACCCCAATCACATAATATTTAGAAAATGGAATACAAATTTAAGTAGTGGACTTTATCCAATAGACTTTATATTAGAAAAGAAAAAAAAAATTGTTCTAAAAATACAACATGTATATGCATGATATTATAAATATCAAAATAAAAACACAGGTTATTGTATATGTAAATAAATACATGAGGTTGTATGTATACGAACAACTCATGTTTCCTCTTTATGAGTTAAGTAATTAAGGATATCCAATTATTATTAATTTTTTTGTTATTGTTAATTTTTTATATTTTTTTTACTATTTGCGTTTAATAAGAACTCATGTTATTCTTTTTTTATAAGTTTAACCCACGCGTGCACGGGTATTTAACGGGTTTGAAAATTAAATACGGTTAAATTATTATTAATATAAATATCAAATGTAAGCACGGGTACTGTATGAAAATAAATATACGAAATTGTACTTATATTAACGACTCCTGTAAGTCTTATTTAAAATTTATATAAGGATATCCGAAAAAACATTTCCTAAAAACTTTATATTTTAACTTCATCTACGGTCATTATGTACTATTAAACCTGCATATTTTGTATAACATGATATCAGTGGTTAAATTTAAACTACAACATCAATCTCAACACTCGTGTCAGTTAAACATCAATTGTTCTCAAATTGCCACCTCTATATAAGATGTTTAACTTTTTTGAAATAAAAGATAACTAATAAATAAATATTGAAAATAACCATGGGATGGGCCAACGGTAAAAAAAATTCAAACGGGTAAGCTTTAGCTCAAGCCAAGGGGTTAACATTGTGAATGGCGCTGAAAGGTCGTGGTATCGTGGTGGCGCGGCGGCGCCATAGCGCATCGACATGTCAGATGGAGCCAGTCGAGCGCTCTCATACCCGTTGCTCTCAACCCTGTTCAATTACACTTGCAATTTTTGTTACCCCTCGAATCAAACCAAACGTGCGTACTATATCATCATATCGATCATCTCCCTTTCAGCTTACACAAGTAGGTGCTACTATATAGCAGCATCACTTACTTAGTTAAAATAAATTCCAGATTTTAGTTTTAATTTTTTAGAACGTCAATTTTAACTATCTCATAATATTTACATCACAAATTTATCTCACATTTTTTAAGTAAGACTTGAACCAACAACCATTTGTACCATTTGGTTGAAAAGTTTCTTACACAACATGAGGTATTCTGAAAGAAACTTTGTAGCGGTGTCGTATAAGTGCAATAGAATCGAACAACTTTATTAACTCTTTTTTCTCTCTCCTGTAACAAACTTCCCGCATTTGTTTCCACCATTAAAACTCACTTAAAAGCTTCATTTCTATATCAAATTCTTAGTATTTTTCAAATCTGAGAACATCAGTAGTTTCCGCTAATCATTCCGCACATATTGGTTAGCTTTAATTAGATTTTCATCCAGTATTTTGAAATCCCCCAAATTTGAAGTTTTGACGCCAAAATTTTCTCTCTTATTTTCTGGAATTATATGATACAATTGTGAAGAATTAGTGTCTATGAATTGAGTTCTATATGAATTAACATGTCTATTAAGTCAAATAAGAGGAGTTCATCACAACGTCAAATTAGGGTTCCAGCTAGGTTAGAAGACACTGTTTGTGATTTAAATAAGAATAAGGGGAAGAATCATGATGATGGGAAAGTGATTAGTGAAGTTGTTGAGCAAATTGATAATACTATGGAAGGGGAAAAGGGATGTGTGAATGAGAAGGAGAAGACTATTACAGAGGAAAGTGTGAAGGGCTGTTTGGATGAGAAGAATGGGAGTGATTGTGCTGATGTGTCTAAAGTGGGATGTGAGGATCAGAATCAGAAGCCAAGTGAGATGGCAACTGAGATTGAAAATGAGAAGGAGGATTTACCATTGTGCACTGTAAGTAATAATGATGAAACTGCCAAAATTACTACTGATATTGGTAATAAAGGTACTGAAAATATGAAAACTTATGCTAATATGGTTATGAATGATTTACTTGATAATAAGCTGAGTCAAATTCCTACTAGAATTGATGATGATGGGACAGAATTTGTCATATTTGATGAAGAAATTGTTAGTGAGGGTAGTAAAAAATGGGAACTTACTTCTTGTGGGTATTTTGTTGGGTATAAGATGTATATGATGGAATTGAATTACCACTTGTTCAGGATGTGGGGTAAGTTGGGGCTAAAAAGTATAATGGATATTGGCAATGGGACTTTTGTGTTTAAGTTTTCTAATGAACAAGGACTGCAATCTGTTATTGAAAATGGGGTGTGGATTGTTAATAATAAAGCCATGGTGGTTCAAAAATGGGATGCAAGTGTTGATTTGAACAAAATTGAACATGATGTCTTACCATTATGGGTCAAGTTTGTCAACCTACCACTTGAGGCTTGGACTACTAAGGGTTTGAGTGCTATTGCTAGTAGACTAGGGAAACCAATTATGATGGATGCTATGACCACTAAAATGTGTTGTCAAGGTGTTGGAAGGTTAGGGTATGCAAGGGTTTTGATTGAGGTGGATGCTAAAAAGGGGATTCCTGATCATGTTGATATCATGTATTGTGACAGAATGGGTAAACAGACATCAGTTAAGAAAGTAAAGGTTGAGTATGACTGGAAGCCACCTGTATGTGTTCTATTTAAAGTTTTTGGTCATCATCATGAGAAGTGTATATTGAATGAGAAGGATATGGAAGTCAAACAAACTGATAAGGTTAAAGGGAAGGTTGAAGCTAGCAAAGATAAGAGTGGTGATAATGGGAAACAAACAGGAATGCACAAAGAAGGTTATAAGGTGGGTATAAAGAACAAAAGAAAACAAGCAAAATTTGTGTATCAGCCTAAGCCTTATATGAAGAAACAGAACCCTGAAGTAACAAGTACTAGTCAAGGTGCAAGTACTAGTAAGAGTAATCAACCTGAAGTTGCAAGTACTAGTATGAATAGACCTAAGAAAGGTTGGAATGTAAAGGAGAGTGTGATTTCTGAATTGAGAAAGTCAGCAAACAAGTATAGTGTGCTACAAGAAAATGGTGAAGATGATAGAGTTAGTAATGAGGAAAGTTGGAAAAGTGTTGTAAAGAATTATGTTCTATTGAAACAGAAGCCAACTCTTAGTGTTACAAGTAAGTGGAATAAGCAAATGCACCAATATTATCAAGAGAAATGGAATGCAATTTATGGAGTGGTAACTGAAAGTATTGAATTGGATGAGAATGATGTATTTTTGGATAAGAGTGCTACTGCTAGATTTATGACAGAGAATGAGGTAAATGGCAGTGGAAGTAATATACTACATACCTGATTCTGATGGATTGTTAAATTGCAAGTTGGAATATTAGAGGGCAGGGGAAATTGATTAAGCAGAATGAAGTCAAAAAACTGATTAGGAATGAAAACTTGTGTGTATGTGCAATACTTGAAACTCATATGAAGATTGATAGAATTAGGAAAGTTGGTGATAGAGTGTTTGGTAGCTGGAATTGGCAACATAATTTGCAAGTCAGCAAGATGCAGAATCATGGTGGGTTGGTGATGAGGCGAAAACCGTTTTTAAAGGGTCATTTAAGCCCGAAGTTGAGATTATTTGATCAAATATTGCCCTAAATCGTTCCTTTTGTCATTTTAGGTACTTTTGGAGTGAAATCTGGAAAAGGAAGCATTTTGGACGTTTTTGGAGCATAAAAGTGAAGAAAACGGCAAAGTCTTAATTTTCCTTGCTGGGAACAGTACCTGACGGCGTCACAACTTCCTTAATGACGGCGTCAAGAGTTACAAAAGATGTGGATGTGGACAATACACGTGACGATCCAGAGAGTTTTGTGCATAGGAGATAACGGCGTCACCCAAGGCCGTCATGGTCCAAGTATTAGTGACGGCCCAGAGCAATTTTACACATGACGGTGTCACAAGTGGATCTAGGCAATACGATTTCATTATAGGCGGCGAGTTGACGGCGTCACAACCCAATACATGACGCCGTCACCCATTGTAATCTATATATAGTTTTCCAAATTTCATTCATTAGTGTGCAACTTTGAGGGAAAAACCCTAGGTCGAATTTTCCAGCTTTTTCAAGGGTTTCAACCCTTTGAATCTTTCATGTTCTATTAAAGATAAGTACTCTTTCAATTCATTCAATATGTCTGTGTGTTGTTTGAATATATCTTACGCTTGTCTTCAATTTAACATGCTCGGCTAGAATTCTTTTGTGTTTGCTTAGATGTAGTGAAGCCTAGATGTTAATTATGGGTTGATTGTTTGTTTATAGTTGTTACGGATGATTGTATTCGATGTTAGGCTTAAGAAAACTGGCAGACTTCCATTGGTAACTTGCTTGAACGTCTTAAGAAACATGAACGGAGGTGTACTACGATTTTTGGTTGTATTTAATGTGTAGAAGAATTCTAATGATCCCATGTTAGGAGCTTCTAACGGCTCGACGTAGGAGTGAAGTAGGATCCTATAGAGTTAGTGAATATTGTACACGGCCCTACGACTAGTATTAAGGAATATGACCCGTCATCCATGCTATTGTAACAAGCTATCAACCTGTAAAAGATATCTAGGGAGTAATAAAATCTAAGTAAACACAACTTTCCTCATCATTGTTTACACCACAATAGTATAATTAGTTTATTTCATTTTTGTTATTTTATTTTGATTGCATCTTTAGTTATTAGGTTAGTTGTCTAGCAACTAATTCCGCCCACTCTTCCAAAACCTGAGATTTTAATTGATTTTATAAAATATAAAAATACAAAAAGAATCATCCCTCACCTCTAGACTTAGTTTAGGAGACTTTCTAATCCTAGCGACACTATTCCTGAGTTGAACGATCAATCCCCCGGTACTTGTCACTATACTATACTACAACGATCAGGTACACTGCCTGGTAGGGGTTGTAAGCTTCTCGAGATCCCTCGAGAGGTAAAGCCTGGTGCGATTCCCACGTATCAAGTTTTTGGCGCCGTAGCCCGGGGAATAGTTATTGTCTAGGTTAGGATTTCTTTTTATTAGGTCTACTTGCTAGATTCCTTTCTAGTAAGTATTTATTTTTATTTTTAGGTTTTGTTTAGTCTATCTTATTTCTTCGTGTCTTTGTTCGTAACCTTTACCATCCGACATCATGGAAGGTGGTAATATCTTTGAACCCATCAAACCACCACAACAAAACCACCCACAAAACCCACCACTAGCAAACCAACCTCTTAGGCCCCGAACCTTAGGAGAGTATTCCCTTCCTAGCCACCAAGGCTATCGAAACACTATTGAGCTCACTCAAGGAGCCAATGTGTCCCCCTTGCGATCCGACACCATCCGGTTGGTGCAAAGCGGATGTGCATTCCATGGACTTCGTTCCGAAGTTCCTAATCAACATCTCAAGGATTTCCTTAAAATCGTAGATTCTATAGACCTTGATGTTACAACTAGAGAGTCGACCCGATTACGCCTATTCCAATTCTCTCTACGTGATCAAGCTAGTCAATGGCTTGAACGTTTACCCGCAGGATCCATCACCTCATGGGATGATCTCACCACTCGTTTCCTTGCTCAATTTTTCCCACCGGGGAGAACTACCAAGCTTAGAAATGATATCTTGATGTTCCAACAACGTCAAGGTGAAACTCTATATGAAGCATGGACTCGTTTCAAGGACTTACTCCAAAAAGTCCCTCATCATGGCATAGATCTTTGGCTCCAAGTCCAAATCTTTTATGACCATATCGATCTCTCCACAAGGTGAACCATTAACCAATCGGCCGGTGGCAAGCTACGTGATCTAAGTGCGGAAGAATCATGGGAACTCATAGAAGATCTTGCTCTCTATGACAACGAAAGTTGGAATGATCCCCGTGATTTGAACAAAATGGTCAAGGCAATATCTTTGCCTACGAACAATTCTAGCACTCCCGACCGTAGGATCATGGAACTTGAGGACCAAGTCAAGTTTCTCATGAAATCCTACGAAGCTCCTAAGCCCTCAAGCCAAGTGAACAAAATCACTTCTTCATGCGAATTATGTAGTGGTCCCCATGACACTCGTGATTGCGTGGAACTCCTCGGACAAGCTTTTGCGGATTACGCATCCTCGCGTACCGACGATGCGGGAGACAAGTGGTACACTTTCAAACCCGAGCCAAACCCTTACGCTGATTCCTACAACCCTTCTTGGAAAAATCACCCGAATCTTAGGTGGAAACAAAACCAAAACAATTCTTCTAATCCACCTAATCGTTACCAACCAAACAGTCCACCCTCTAACTGTACTTTCAACAACAATCCTTCTAATAACTATGGTAGTACCAACATTTTTGAAGGGTTGATGTCCAAGTTTATGGCATCTCAAGAAGCTCGCATAGCTAAGTTTGAAACCGAATTCAATCAACAACAAACGGAGATGACCAATAAGATTGACAACTTGTTGAAAGCCCTCAACAACCAAGTGCTAACTACACCTAGGAAGGACACTAGGGACACTAATAATGGAGTCCAAATTAAGGACCCCTCGTCATCCAAACACGTCCACTTTTTCAATGTTGTCACCATTAAGCCGATAGATAAGAATATGGAAGAAAGTGACAAGGATGAAGTTGAAATAGAAACCGGGACTAGGGATGAGATTCAAGAAGTTGAGGATAATAAGGGAGAAAAGTTAGAGGAAGTAGAAAACATAGAAGAGTACTTTGATAAATTACCCACCAAGGAAGAACGGGAATATCACAAGGATCTATTCGATGATCCCGAGACACCATACATCCTTGGTTCACCCCTTATTAAAGTAGGTGATCCCTATAACATCAACATACCATGCAACATTGGGCATATGCATGTGTGGAAAGCTTATACCGATCTTAGGTCTCCTATAAACATCATGACTAGGACCTATTATAATTGGGTAATGAAGAAGCAACTTGGGTATAGGATGATGCCTAACACAAACTGGATGAGCAATTTTGTAGGAAGAGTGAAAGGATTGCATGTCTTTGTAGGAAACTTCACTTATGTTACCGACTTTGTGATAGTAGAGGATACTCGTCCGGTAATAGATGATTGCCTAAGTCAAGTAGTGTTCAGAAAACCATTTGTTGAGGCCTCCAAGATGAGTTATGACCCGTCCCTAGGGATAGTTAGATTCAAGGAAGAGAACGATGAGATTGCTTACCAAATGCCCTATAAGATTGAACAATACCGCCTTCTATCAAACATAGAAAAGGAACACAAGCAAGCGGTTTATTATAGGAATGTGATGCGTGGGAATTGCACCAGGATTTACCTCTCAAGGGATCTCGAGAAGCTTACAACCCCCACCAGGCAGTGTACCTGATCGTTGTAGTATAGTATAGTGACAAGTACCGGGGGATTGATCGTTCAACTCAGGAATAGTGTCGCTAGGATTAGAAAGCCTAAAAACTAGGTCTAGAGGTGAGGGATGATTCTTTTTGTATTTTTATGTTTTATGAAAAGCAAATAAAATCTCGGTTTTTAGAAGATTGGGCGAAATTAGTTGCTAGTCAACTAACCCAATAACTAAAGATGCAATCAAAATAAAATAATAAAAATGAAAATAAACTAATTAAACTAGTGGTGTAAGCAATATGTGGGAGAATTGTGTTTACTTAGATTTCACTACTCCCTAGATATCTTTTACAGGTTAATTACTTGTTACAGTTGCGTGGATGACGGGTTATATTCTTTAATACCAATCATGGGGTGGCGTACTTACTTCCCCAATTCTATAAGCTCCTACTTCACTCCTATGTCGAGCCGGCTAAGAAGCTCCTAACATAGGATCACTAGAATTCACTCATGCATTAAATATAACCATAAAAACCTAGTACACATCGGTTCATGTTTCTTAAGATGTTCAAGCAAGTTACACAATGGAGATCTGCCAGTTTTCTTAAGCCTAACATTGAAATCATTCATCCATTACAACTATAAACAAGCAATCAACCTATAATCAACATCTAGGTTTCATTACATCTAAGCAAACACACAAAAGATCTAGCCTAGCATGTTAAAATCAAGACAAGCATAAGATATATTCAAATAACACATAGACATATTGAATGAATTAAAAGGAAACTTATCTCAATTGAACATGAAGGGTTTCAAGGGGTGAAAACCCTTGAAAATACTGTTACAAACGACCTAGGGTTTATTAGGTTCGGCCCTAGAATTCTCCACACAAGTTCCTCTCCTAATGAATGAAAAATAGAAAAGTATATATAGATTTTGTGAGGTGACGGCGTCAAGAGTAAAATTCTGACGCCGTCATCTCGCTGCCAATAAAGTTCTCGGACTGCCTAGATCTATATCTAACGCCGTCATGTGTATTTCTGCTCCAGGCCGTCACCAAAATTACTCTTGACGCCCTACTTCTGACGCCGTCACGTTTTCTCTGGGCCGTCATCCATTTTGCTCCTGACGCCGTCATAAAATTCTTCTTGACGCCGTCAGGTACTGTTCCCAGCAAGGAAAATTAAGTCTTTGCCGTTTTCTTCACTTTTATGCTCCAAAAACGTCCAAAATGCTTCCTTTTCCAGAATTCACTCCCAAAGTACCTAAAATCACAAAAGGAACGATTTAGGGCAATATTTGATCAAATAAATTCCAATTCCGGCTTAAGTGACCCCCTAAAAACGGTTCATTTTTCGCCTCATCAGAATGATAAGGATAGACGTAGAGGAGTAGATTATGTCATAAATAGAATACTTGGTTTCTACAAGGAATGCTTGCTACTAGGTCCGGAATACAAAACTAAGATTGGAGATGACCTAAAGAATGAGACCAACGATGAGGTCACGTAATAGCCTATGACCTTGAGTCTAGCTACAAGACTCATAGAATAAAGAAAAGCGCTTCTTGGGAGGCAACCCATGTTTTGAGTGATTTTTATTTGTTTGATTGTTATTTGCTTCCGTATGCATGCTTTATTTTTATTGTTGGTAGATCATGTTTCAAACTAAAATTGTGAAAATGCTTTATTTTGTTGTTTAACTTCGTCTTAACTTCATATAAATGAACATTCCCCTTACACTTGTAATTTTTACATACTTTACAATAAACTAATCTAACGACTCAAATTAAGATAATCAAAACACTTGGAGTACTTTTTAGATTAACGTACGTATGGGGGTAATAAATGATTTTCTTCCCCATTACTCCATAACAAATTTAAAGGCGAACCTCACATATTTGGGTGGAAAATTTTTCTGAATAGTACGGTTTTGTGCTAGTCATACGACTCCTATCCATGAGACGCTTGCTACGGCTAAAGTTTCACTCCTAAATGTTGTAAAAAAATTTAAATTTGGCGCTAAAATTACACTAACAAGTATTTCTCATAGTTTTATTACACACCTACCATCAAACAAACAAACTCAAGCGAAAGTGTATCCTATGAGGTATCATCATTTACCCTCCCCTTACACTTAGGATGAACATTGTTCCCAATGTTCGAGTAAAGATTGTAAAAGTGAAATAGGTAAAAGAATGAAATCAAATACTCCCCTGATTCGCTCGGTATGGATGATAAGGTAATAAGGTTAGATCTTCCTCCAAGAAAATGAACAATCAAAGCTTCCCTTCCAGAATATAAATCATCTTCTTGTCAAACATAACCTGTTTAACCTGAGAAAACAAACAAGGCAACCTCGCGTAAAATCGGCGGCAATCTATATATGCTAACAAATCCTAGAAAGCAAAGTGAGATATAATGCTTGTGGAATGATGTTTGCAGATTTCCTGGAGATTATAAAACTAAAGATTCAACAAAAACTTTAAGACTCCGTTACAAAAACAAAACTGGTAAAATTTGCAGATTTTTACACGTGACGCCGTCAGAAGTGACCTGCAGAAATTCTTATGTTAAGTTTCCGGAAAATTTCTGGAAAAACTTTGTCCAACTTCCTGGAAAATCCTGCAAAACATCATTATGACTCGATACAAGCATTTGACTCTAACAAATACGAATATACATGTTCATTTAATATTGTGAAGAATCATGATCGAGTTTGTTTTTTAAAAACACATTTGGGGTTTCCCCTTACACTTATCTTTTGCGAAATACCTTTTGATGAAGTTAAGACTAAGCCAAACGACAAAATAAAGTATTTTCACCATTTTAGTTTGAAACATGATCTACCAACAATAAAAATAAAGCATGCATACGGAAACAAATAACAATCAAACAAAATAAAAATCACACAAAACATGGGTTGCCTCTCAAGAAGCGCTTTTCTTTATTTATGTGTCTTGTAGCTAGACTCAAGGTCATGGGTTACTACGTGACATGGGTGAGTTCCTCATTCAGGACATCTTTGGGATCAAACTTAGGTTTCAACTTCCTATCGGTTTTCTTAGTACGGTATGACCTTTCAAACTTTTCTCCATCCGGATCATACAAAATCATCTTCATATGCCATGATCCGTCACCTTCCTTAGGTGGCTTGTCCCACCTCCATTTACACTTATCCCCCTCTCTTTCCACTTGTTCATCTCTATGTTAATGGGCATTACGCTCAAGAACTCAATCATTTTTCTAAAGACTAGAGGGTCCTCAAAAGGGTCTAGCTCTTTATATCTAGCTATGAGTTGTTCCACCGAATGTGTTTTATCGATGAAATCTTTTTCTAGATAGAATTGGCGTTGAGGTCCTATAAAGTTTCTCTCTATCCAAGGTCCATATCTAGATGGTCTCCTATTCATCTCTACCCAATGTGGTGTCGGTTCATCCTCACAATCGTAGCTTAACATCATATACCGACCAAGTATCGCCCTCACCTACCGCTATCTTAGACTCCTTACAATCTATCATGACGCTAGCGGTTGCTAAAAATCCTCTTCCTACTAATAGTGGGCATGTAGTATCACTAACCATATCTAGGACGTGAAAATCCGCTAAAATAGTTAACTTTCCTATGTGAACAACTACATCCTTAATCATTCCAACCGGGTGGGCAATACTCCCATCCGCTAGACCAATTAATACCTCCGTCTCCTCTAATTTTCTTAGCTTGAGAGTGGTGAAAAGGGATAAGGGAATCAAGTTGAGGCTTGACCCTAAATCGGCTAGTGTGTCAAAAGCTTCAGATTTTCCTATCTTACAAGGCAAAACAAATATACCCGGATCATCAAGCTTTTTTGGCAACTTGTTTTGAACGAAGGTGGTCCCATTTTTACCTAGTTTAAATTTCTCATACTTTTCTAGGAGGGCACTATAGTAGGCAGCACGGGCTAAGACATCAATGACGGGGCGTTCAAGGTTAAGCTCCTTGAATTCATCGTCAAGGTCTTGCGTAGGAGGTGTTTCAACTATGCTTTTGACCGGTTTTATACCAGGTATTTTATTTGGTTGGTCCTTTTGAAGAATTTGGTTTTGTTTGAAACACGTGCTCGTTGATTTAACCGAGTAGTATTGCGGACAAGAAGTGGGTGACGAAATTGATGATATGGAATTAACGTTTAGTTTTGGGTTCTTGACCGTGTCGCTTGGGAGTGCTCCCATTTCTCGGTCATTGAGAACTTTCAACAATGTGTCAATTTTGGTGGTCATCTCGCTTTGCTTTTGTTTGAAATCGGCTTCAAATTTAAATATGCGAGCTTCTTGAGATGCCATAAACTTGGACATCAATCCTTCAAGATTGTTGGTACTACCATAGTCATTAGAAGGATTGTTGTTGAAAGTACGGTTGGAGGGTGGACCGTTTGGTTGGTAACGATTAGGCGGATTGGAAGAATTGTTTTGGTTTTGTTTCCACCTAAGGTTTGGGTGATTTTTCCAAGAAGGGTTGTAGGAATCACCGTAAGGGTTTGGCTCGGGTTTGAAAGTGTACCACTTATCTCCCGCTTCGTCGGTACGCGAAGATGCGTAGTCCGCAAAAGCTGTTCCGGGGAGTTCCACGCAATCACGAGTGTCATGGGGACCACTATATAATTCGCATGAAGAAGTGATTTTTTTCACTTGGCTTGTAGGCTTAGGAGCTTCGTAAGATTTCATGAGAAACTTGACTTGGTCCTGAAGTTCCATGATCCTACGGTCGGGAGTGCTAGAATTGTTCGAAGGCAAAGATATTGCCTTGACCGTTTTGTTCAAATCACGGGTGATACGTGGGAATCGCACCAGGCTTTACCTCTCGAGGGATCTCGAGAAGCTTACAACCCCCACCAGGCAGTGTACCTGATCGTTGTAGTATAGTATAGTGATAAGTACCGGGGGATTGATCGTTCAGCTAGGAATAGTGTCGCTAGGATTAGAAAACCTAAATACTAGTTCTAAAGATGAGTGATGATTATTTTTGTATTTTTATATTTTTTAGAAAGCAAGTAAAAATCTCAGGTTTGAAGGATTTGGGCGGAATTAGTTGCTAGTCAACTAACCCAATACTAAAGATGCAATCAAAATAAAATACTAGAAATGAAAATAAACTAATTTATACTAAGGTTGTGAGCAATAAGTGGAGAAAATGTGTTTACTTAGATTTCACTACTCCCTAGATATCTTTTACACGTTAATTACTTGTTATAGTTGCGTGGATGACGGATTGTATTCCTTAATACCATTCATGGGGTGGCGCACTTAATTCCCCAATCCTATGAGTGCCTACTTCACTCCTATGTCGAGCCGGCTAAGAAGCTCCTAACATGGGATCATTAGAATTTACTCATGCATTAAATACAACCAATAAAACCTAGTGCACGTCAGTTCATGTTTCCTAAGACGTTCAAGCATGTTACCATTTGGAAGTCTGCCAGTTTTCTTAAGCCTAACATCAAAATCATTCATCCAATACAACCATAAACAAGTAATCAACACATAATTAACATCTAGGTTTCATTAGATCCAAGCAAACACAAGATAGATCTAGCCTAGCATGATGGAATTAAGACAAGAACAAGATATAGACAACCAACACATAGACATATTGATTGAATTAAAAGAATACTTATCTCAATTACACATGAAAGGGATCAAGGGCTTAGAACCCTTGAAAAACCTGTAAAATTTGTACCAAGTTCGTACTTAGGGTTTCTCCAAAACTTCTCTCTTTTTAATGTGAAAATTAGAAAACTATATATAGGAAATAGGGTCTGACGGCGTCAAGACAAAATTTGTGACGCCGTCATCTCGCCGCCAAAATACTTCTCGGACTGCCTTGATCTACTTTTGACGCCGTCATGTGTTAGCATTTTCCAGGTCGTCATGCATTTTACTCTTGATGCCCTATCTTGTGACGCCGTCAATTCTGTACTGGGTCGTCATGGAAATTACTCTTGACGCCGTCAGAAATTCCTTCTTGACGCTGTCACCTACTGTTCCCAGCAAGAAAAATTAAGACTTTGGCGTTTTCTTCACTTTTATGCTCCAAAAACGTCCGAATTGCTTCCTTTTCCAGATTTCTCTCCCAAAGTACCTAAAATCACAAAAGGAACGATTTAGGGCAATATTTGATCAAATAAATTCAATTCCGGGCTTAAATGACCCCCTAAAAGTGGTTCATTTTTCGCCTCATCATATACCCTAACACTTGAGATTTGCTTGACCTCAAGCAAATGCGCTTTTATTCTAGTCAAAATACAAGTTAGAGGTCATTTAACACTAATATAAAAGTAATAACAACAAATAATCGTTCCACTAAAGACCAAAGACAAGCACGGAGGTCATATACTAGCACCTCACAAATAGTGTTTAGATACTCACATCTCTCGGGTGTAATAAAGTATAAATTACAATATGGAAACGGAAGATATCTCTCACTACCTGTCATAGCAAAATAGATTACCATAGGCTTGGGAAAGGATCAAACCTCCACCACATGGCGTAAGCACCTAGGATAAACTATCAAAGAGGTCTTTTTAAAGGGTTGTAACGTTAGGTGTAGGGATATGAAATACACGGTTTTGTTGGATAAAGGAAGTTTTTACTGGTGGCGAGTTAACAATCTTGGTTAATTACATGTATAATATGGCGTTGCTAAGCCAAGACTAGACTCGACTTAAGCTAATAAATGAAAAATAACAAAAACATAAAATAAACATAGAATAAAAAGGGATGGTAGTCCGTATGTTTTTATTTTCTTTTCTTTTTTTATTTTTTTTTCTTTTTCTTGATTTTTCGATTTTTTTTTTAATATATATATACTCTTACCCTACCATCCAAAATAATACATTATAGGGAATGAACATTCCCCTTACACTTGAATTTTTACATACTTTACAATAAACTAATCTAATGACTCGAATTAAGAAAATCAAAACACTTGGAGTACTTTTAAGATTAACGTACATATGGGGGTAATATATGATGTTCTTCCCCATTACTCCATAAAATAAGTACTTCACCCATGAGTCCCAATCGTCCCAAAACAATATGTACAAGGATATGACTTGACTTAGCAACCATGTAATCAATTAAATAGTTAACTTAGGGTTTAACAAATAACAATAATGCACTAAAAATGAGCGCATACACGGAAGGCTAAGGCGATTTGGTTGTACATTTAAGTGGGGTGTAACAAATTCTTCCTTTAAGTAAAATGCTTAAAGTTAGAAACGAAAAGATAGGCTCGGAGGGGTGTACTAGGGGTTTCGTGTACTAAAAATGAGTACAACGCTAATGGTGTGGGAAATATTAGTTGACTTAACTAGCCAAGTAATATGACTTAAATGGTCAAGTAATTATGATACGGGTTTAACACAAGGGTGATCCTAATGCCTCTTATCATGTAGTAAATCCTACTACACGAATGTAGTCTCACTAGCGGTCTCGGGATGCATCACTAACGCAAGTTCTAGAATCTAAATGCTACCGGTACACTCATAAGCACTAATAATGAATGCTTTTCCTATCAAATCTAAAGGCGAACCTCACATACTTGGGTGGAAATTTTTTCTGAATATACGGTTATGTGCTAGTCATACAATCTCCTATCCATGAGACGCTTGCTATGGTTAAAGTTTCACTCATAAATGTTGTAAAAAATTTTAAATTTGGCGCTAAAATTGCACTAACAAGTATTTCTCATAGTTTTATTACACATCTACCATTAAACAAAACAAACTCAAGCGAAAGTGTATATGTAAGGTATCATCATTTTAACCTCCCCTTACACTTAAGATGAACATTGTCCCCAATGTTCAAGTAAAGAATGTAAAAGTGAAAAAGTAAAAAGAATGAAATCAAATACTCCCCTGATTCGCTCGGTATGGATAATAGGGTGACCAGGTTAAATCTTCCTCCAAGAAAATGAACAATCAAAGCTTCCCTTCCAGAATATAAATCATCTTCTTGTCATACATAACCTATAAATCCTGAGAAAATAGACAAGACAACCTCGCATAAAATCAGCGGCAACCTATATAAGTTACTAAATCCTAGAAAACAAAATAAGATATAATGCTTGTGGAATGAAGTTTGCAGATTTCCTGGAGATTATAAAACTTAATAATTCACAAAAACCATAAGACTCCGTTAGAAAAACAAAACTGGTAAAATTTCCAGATTTTTACACGTGACGCCGTCAAGAATTAATTCTTGACGCCGTCAGAAGTGACCTGCAGAAATTCTTATGTTAAGTTTCCAGAAAATTTCTGGAAAAAACTTGGTCCTACTTCCTGGAAAATCCTGCAAAACTTCATTATGACTCAATACAAGCATTTGACTCTAACAAATACGAATATACATGTTCATTTAATATTGTGGAGAATCATGATCGGTTTGTTTCTTAAAAACATATTTGGGGTTTCCCCTTACACTTATCTTTTGCAAAAATACTTTTAGGTGGAGTTAAGACTAGGCCAAAACAACAAAGTAAAGTATTTCCACTATTTAGTTTAGAAACATGATCAACCAACAATAAAAATAAAGCATGCATACGGAAGAAAATAACAAACAAACAAAAATAAAATCACACAAAACATGGGTTGCCTCCCAAGAAGCGCTTTTCTTTATTTACGAGTCTTGTAGCTAGACTCAAGGTCATGGGTTACTACGTGACCTCATCGTTTGAAATGATATACCCCATGTAGTTGCGATCATTACTGTTATGGTGGTAGTGCCTTAACCTATCAATACTTGCATTCACCATTCCACCTACTTCACTTCTCAAGTTAGCTATCCCATCTTGGCTCACGCCTTCAATTGTGAAAGGCCCATACCACCAAGGACTTGGTTTATCGGGTGGTATTGTTGTTTCCAAGTGTCTCAAGAGTACCAAGTTCCGTTCCTCAAATGGTACATGATTTTCTGCGGGTTGAGTATGTTCGAATTCGACTTGAACTTTATTGCTTTTGCTTCTTTCAATTTTAGCCTCCTTATAGCTTTTGATTCTCGCCTCCCATGCAAGAATTTCATTCTGAACACGAATGGGTGTCGTGTCAATGTTATTTTTGATCTTTCTCCAACTCAAATTCTCATGCCCACTTCGCGGAGTCATGGGGAAGCTAATCTTTCTTTTTCCAGATTTAAGCTCGATCTTCCTACCTTCATACTTAATGACAGCCCTAGCGGTGGCGAGGAATGGTGCCCCAAGGATTATTGGCATGCATCCATCTCCTTTATCATCGATGATCATAAAATCAACGGGGGTACATGAATCCTGCGACATTAACTAATACATCTCTGCGATTCCTAGGGGGTATACGTACGAGTGTCCAACGAGGGATAACCTAACACGAGTAGGGGCTGGCATTTTTGACGTTTGTTGGATGTAAATAGTTAGGGGTATAAGATTTACTTCCGATCCTTGGTCGGCGAAAGCACTAAGATATTTCAAGTCCCCTATGCTAGTTGGTATCTCAAAGTTCCCACATGCTATCTGTTTAGTAGCCACCTTTTGTACTAATAGCCTCTCGAATACCGATCCCCCAAGTAACGTATCATACTCATCTTTTACCTTTTCCTCTTTCTCAGAACCCTGGTTGGAAGGTTGGTTACGCCCGTCACCCTTAATCCAATTTGTTATGGTGTTTTCGTTTATATCATGTTTCAGGTAGTGACTCAAAGGTTGGGATTTTGGTGGTTTCTCTAAGGTCTGTTTAGTAGGGGCTTCTACCTTCTCGTTATCTTTGCAGACAATTGTGATGGAATTAACAAATTGGGTAGTGGGAGTGGCGCTTTCTTTCCTTAGTAGCATTCTTTCGGGGGTTCTATGGTTGGCATACTCCTCTAATAGACTCATCATCTCATTCATTTTTTCATGCATTTCCTCTTTTTGCTTATAAACTACTTCCTCGAATCTAGCAAGCCAATCTGAGTGAGTTGCCATATATTCTCTCATCCTAGCTTCAAACTCCGAGCTAAGCTCCTCGGGAGGGGAACAAGGTGGGGCATAGTTCTGAAAAGTCTCGACATTTTCTCTAGGAGGTGACTCAGATAATGGTGCCGACGTTGGTTTTGAGACAGAATTGACAGTAGCCCGTCTAGGACTTAAAGGTCTCCTTTGCCTTTCCTCAAAATAGTCAACTTTTGCCTCGAGTTTGCATAGGAGTTCATCGGGGATTTCGGTGGTTCCTCCAGATGTTGAGACTGCATTGATGGCCGCTTTTATTGTATGATTAAACTCCCACATCTCATGATTATCAGCGGCGAGCTCCTCGATAATCGCCCAGGACTCCTCGGCGTTCTTATCACGCAGTTTACCTCCCGCGGCCCTATCGATTGTGCGCTTAGTGTGATAGTCAACATGGTCGTAGAAAATCTGGACTAATAACCAAAGGTTTATACCATGATGAGGGACCTTATGGAGGAGATCCTTAAAACGGGCCCATGCTTCGTAGAAAGTTTCTCTTTGATGTTGTTCAAACATCAAAATGTCATTTCTAAGCATTGCAGTCTTCCCTGGTGGGAAGAATTGAGTAAGGAAGCGATTGGTGAGATTATCCCATGTGGTGATGGATCCCGCGGGTAAATGCTCAAGCCATTGACTAGCTTGATCCCGTAGAGAGAATTGGAATAGGCGTAATCGGGTTGTCTCTCTAGTTTCAACATCTAGGTCTATGGAATCTACGATTTTGAGGAAGTCCTTAAGATGTTGGTTTGGATCTTCGGAGCGAAGTCCATGGAATGCACATCTGCTTTGCACCAACCGGATGGTGTCGGATCGCAAGGGGGTCACATTGGCTCCGGTGAGCTCAATGGTGTTTCGGTAGCCTTGGTGGCTAGGTCGGGAATACTCTCCTAAGGTTCGGGGCCTAAGAGGTTCTAGTGGTGGGTTTTGTTGTGGTGGGATGACGGGTTCAAAGATGTTCCCGTTGTCCATGATGTCGGGTGGTGAAGAGTTACGAACAAAAACACAAAGAAAAAGATAGACTAAAGAAAACCTAAAAATAAAAATAAAATCTTACTCGAAAGGAATCTAGCAAGTAGACCTAATAAAAAGAAATTCTAACCTAGACAATAACTATTCCCCGGCAGCGGCGCCAAAAACTTGATACGTGAGAATCGCACCAGGCTTTTCCTCTCGAGGGATCTCGAGAAGCTTACAACCCCCACCAGGCAGTGTACCTGATCGTTGTAGTATAGTATAGTGACAAGTACCGGGGGATTGATCGTTCAGCTAGGAATAGTGTCGCTAGGATTAGAAAACCTAAATACCAGTTCTAAAGATGAGGGATGATTATTTTTGTATTTTTATATTTTTTAGAAAGCAAGTAAAAATCTCGGGTTTGAAGGATTTGGGCGGAATTAGTTGCTAGTCAACTAACCCAATACTAAAGATGCAATCAAAATAAAATACTAGAAATGAAAATAAACTAATTTATACTAAGGTTGTGAGCAATAAGTGGAGAAAATGTGTTTACTTAGATTTCACTACTCCCTAGATATCTTTTACACGTTAATTACTTGTTATAGTTGCGTGGATGACGGATTGTATTCCTTAATACCATTCATGGGGTGGCGCACTTAATTCCCCAATCCTATGAGTGCCTACTTCACTCCTATGTCGAGCCGGCTAAGAAGCTCCTAACATGGGATCATTAGAATTTACTCATGCATTAAATACAACCAATAAAACCTAGTCCACGTCAGTTCATGTTTCCTAAGACGTTCAAGCATGTTACCATTTGGAAGTCTGCCAGTTTTCTTAAGCCTAACATCGAAATCATTCATCCAATACAACCATAAACAAGTAATCAACACATAATTAACATCTAGGTTTCATTAGATCCAAGCAAACACAAGATAGATCTAGCCTAGCATGATGGAATTAAGACAAGAACAAGATATAGACAACCAACACATAGACATATTGATTGAATTAAAAGAATACTTATCTCAATTACACATGAAAGGGATCAAGGGCTTAGAACCCTTGAAAAACCTGTGAAATTCGTACCAAGTTCGTACTTAGGGTTTCTCCAAAACTTCTCTCTTTTTAATGTGAAAATTAGAAAACTATATATAGGAAATAGGGTCTGACGGCGTCAAGACAAAATTTGTGACGCCGTCATCTCGCCGCCAAAATACTTCTTGGACTGCATGCCTTGATCTACTTTTGACGCCGTCATGTGTTAGCATTTTCCAGGCCGTCATGCATTTTACTCTTGACGCCCTATCTTGTGACGCCGTCAATTCTGTACTGGGTCGTCATGGAAATTACTCTTGACGCCATTAGAAATTCCTTCTTGACGCCGTCACCTACTGTTCCCAGCAAGGAAAATTAATACTTTGGCGTTTTCTTCACTTTTATGCTCCAAAAACGTCCGAATTGCTTCCTTTTCAAGATTTCTCTCCCAAAGTACCTAGAATCACAAAAGGAACGATTTAGGGCAATATTTGATCAAATAAATTCAATTCCGGGCTTAAATGACCCCCTAAAAGTGGTTCATTTTTCGCCTCATCAATGGGGATCATTCCAACTTTCGTTGTCATAGAGAGCAAGATCTTCTATGAGTTCCCATGATTCTTCCACACTTAGATCACATAGCTTGCCATCAGCCGATTGGTCAATGGTTCGCCTCGTGGAGAGATCGATATGGTCATAGAAAATTTGGACTTGGAGCCAAAGATCTATGCCATGATGAGGGACTTTTTGGAGTAAGTCCTTGAAACGAGTCCATGCTTCATATAGAGTTTCACCTTGACGTTGTTGGAACATCAAGATATCATTTCTAAGCTTGGTAGTTCTCCCTGGTGGGAAAAATTGAGCAAGGAAACGAGTGGTGAGATCATCCCATGAGGTGATAGATCCCGCGGGTAAACGTTCAAGCCATTGACTAGCTTGATTACGTAGAGAGAATTGGAATAGGCGTAATCGGGTTGACTCTCTAGTTGTAACATCAAGGTCTATAGAATCTACGATTTTAAGGAAGTCCTTGAGATGTTGATTAGGATCTTTGGAACGAAGTCAATGGAATGCACATCCGCTTTGCACCAACCGGATTGTATCGGATCGCAAGGGAGACACATTGGCTCCTTGGGTTAGCTCAATGGTGTTTCGATAGCCTTGGTGGCTAGGTCGGGAATACTCTCCTAGGGTTCGGGGCCTAAGAGGTTGGTTAGCTAGTGGTGGGTTTTGTGGGTGGTCTTGTTGTGGTGGGTTGATGGGTTCAAAGATGTTACCACCTTCCATGATGTCGGATGGTAAAGAGTTACGAACAAAAACACGAAGAAATAAGATAGACTAAAGAAAAGCTAAAAATAAAAATAAAATCTTACTAGAAAGGAATCTAGCAAGTAGACCTAATAAAAAGAAATCCTAACCTAGACAATAACTATTCCCCGGGCTGCGGCGCCAAAAACTTGATGCGTAGGAATTGCACCAGGCTTTACCTCTCAAGGGATCTCGAGAAGCTTACAACCCCCACCAGGCAGTGTACCTGATCGTTGTAGTATAGTATAGTGACAAATACCGGGGGATTGATCGTTCAACTCAGGAATAGTGTCGCTAGGATTAGAAAGCCTAAAAACTAGGTCTAGAGGTGAGGGATGATTCTTTTTGTATTTTTATGTTTTATGAAAAGCAAATAAAATCTCGGTTTTTAGAAGAGTGGGCAGAATTAGTTGCTAGTCAACTAACCCAATAACTAAAGATGCAATCAAAATAAAATAATAAAAATGAAAATAAACTAATTAAACTAGTGGTGTAAGCAATATGTGGGAGAATTGTGTTTACTTAGATTTCACTACTCCCTAGATATCTTTTACAGGTTAATTACTTGTTACAGTTGCGTGGATGACGGGTTATATTCCTTAATACCAATCATGGGGTGGCGTACTTACTTCCCCAATTCTATAAGCTCCTACTTCACTCCTATGTCGAGCCGGCTAAGAAGCTCCTAACATGGGATCACTAGAACTCGCTCATGCATTAAATATAACCATAAAAACCTAGTACACATCGGTTCATGTTTCTTAAGACGTTCAAGCAAGTTACACAATGGAGATCTGCCAGTTTTCTTAAGCCTAACATTGAAATCATTCATCCATTACAACTATAAACAAGCAATCAACCTATAATCAACATCTAGGTTTCATTACATCTAAGCAAACACACAAAAGATCTAGCCTAGCATGTTAAAATCAAGACAAGCATAAGATATATTCAAACAACACATAGACATATTGAATGAGTTGAAAGGAAACTTATCTCAATTGAACATGAAGGGTTTCAAGGGGTGAAAACCCTTGAAAATACTGTTACAAACGACCTAGGGTTTATTAGGTTCGGCCATAGAATTCTCCACACAAGTTCCTCTCCTAATGAATGAAAAATAGAAAAGTATATATAGATTTTGTGAGGTGACGGTGTCAAGAGTAAAATTCTGACGCCGTCATTTCGCCGCCAATAAAGTTCTCGGACTGCCTAGATCTATATCTAACGCCGTCATGTGTATTTCTGCTCCAGGCCGTCACCAAAATTACTCTTGACGCCCTACTTCTGACACCGTCACGTTTTCTCTGGGCCGTCATCCATTTTGCTCCTGACACCGTCATAAAATTCTTCTTGACGCCGTCAGGTACTGTTCCCAGCAAGGAAAATTAAGTCTTTGCCGTTTTCTTCACTTTTATGCTCCAAAAACGTCCAAAATGCTTCCTTTTCCAGAATTCACTCCCAAAGTACCTAATATCACAAAAGGAACAATTTAGGGCAATATTTGATCAAATAAATTCCAATTCCGGCTTAAATGACCCCCTAAAAACGGTTCATTTTTCGCCTCATCAGAATGATGAGGATAGACGTAGAGGAGTAGATTATGTCATGAATAGAATACTTGGTTTCTACAAGGAATGCTTGTTACTAGGTCCGGAATACAAAACTAAGATTGGAGATGACCTAAAGAATGAGACCAACGATGAGGTTACGTAATAGCCTATGACCTTGAGTCTAGCTACAAGACTCGTAGAATAAAGAAAAGCGCTTCTTGGGAGGCAACCCATGTTTTGTGTGATTTTTATTTGTTTGATTGTTATTTGCTTCCGTATGCATGCTTTATTTTTATTGTTGGTAGATCATGTTTCAAATTTTAATTGTGAAAATGCTTTATTTTGTTGTTTAACTTCGTCTTAACTTCATATAAAGGTATTTTGCAAAAGCTAAGTGTAAGGGGAAACCCCAAATTTGTTTCTTAGAACGAAATTGATGGAGCTTGATTGATCTCTTACCAAATCAGTTAGACTGTGAGGTTTAAAATGAGTTTCTTGAACTAGAAGACTCATAAGGATAAACTTGTACACATATTTAATGCATGCGTAGTAGAAGGAGTTTACTCATACTCAAGAAATTGATTATGATTAGATCTTCATACCTACAAACATTAAATGTATAAAGATGATTAATTGTCATACGTGTTTTCATGTAAATGAAATATGACAATGGGATTTCAAAACACTTTTTGATTACTTTTGCGAGGACGATGAGTAATCAAAAGGGTTTATGAATCTGTATAATCTTTATTATGTATACAAGACATAAGAATCCAGGTGTGGATTAGATCATGCATCTAGGAGCAGAGATCTCAATTTAATCATTAATTTGATTTTGATTAAATAAGATTACTCCCAAGAACTCAGAGTGCAAGTAGGATAAATGAATTTATTTTCTTAAATCTCATATGTTGTTAACATATAAGAAACAATATTCCATCTAAGCTAGACTTTAATTGTTAGCATTAAAAAATATATATATGTAGAAGTGATGGTCATTCTCATATTGTAACTTTGTGTCGTTTGTTAAGATTAGTAATAGTTTAGTCATTGGGCTTTGGACTTGGCAAGCTAATATGTTATGTGCTATGTTTCATAAGCCTTGTTATCCAATCATGTAACCAAGCCCAACCCAAGCCCAAGCCCAAGCCCAAGCCCATAGAAAGCCTATGTATGGAACTATAAAAGGCACCTTACCTCTCATTTGTAAGGTGTGCTTGTGTGTGTATTGTGTGTATTTTTTAATAAAAGTTCTCTTCATCTTTATCTCTCTTTTTCATATACTAACGCCATACATATTCATACAAGTCACCATCTTTACTTCATCTAGTCCTTATATTTGTATTAAAGTTGATATATCTAAGGTCCTACAAGTGGTATCAATCGCCTAACAATGGTTTAGGAGTGTGTGAAAATCATTTTCATCAAACTTTTCCTTTAAAAGTTGCGTTTTTCATTTAAAAACGTGTGCTTTTCTTTAAAAGTTTTGATTTTTACGTATCTTTAGTGTTAAAGTCGTGAACTTTATTGAAGTTTTATTGATTCTAAGTGTTTTGGGAAAGATTTGATCAAAAGAAACAAGTGGAAAAAGTGGTTTTGGTTGAAAAAATCGGATTTTTCACGTTTTCTGGTCATCTTACGCGTAACTTGGGTGAATAGTACGATTTCATAGCTGTCTACAGTACTGTTTACGCGTAAGTTTAGGCTCAAAACCCTTTTCCTACGCATAAGTGAAGATCCTACGCGTAAGTTTGGCCTAAAACCTCTTTTCTACGCGTTAGATTGAAATCCTACGCCTAAGTCTGATTTCCTACGCATAAGGTGAATTCCTACGCATAAGATCTATGCTTAAGATCCTACGCATAAGTTTTCTACGCATAAGTTTTCTTCAACGATCAGAGATTACTCAGTACTTCCCTGACTTGGATAAGTTTGTGGAATACTTCGACACGGGATATCTTTCAAGCTTGGATAAGTTTGAGAGATCAATTTGGTTGAAAAAACCTTACGCGTAACATTCTTACGCATAAACTCTAAGTTTACGCGTAAAATCAAAGTCTACGCATAAACAATATTGTTTATGCATAACCTTAGATCTTACGCATAACTTAAAGGTTACGCATAACATCTTACGCGTAAGATTATTCACTGTTTACGCTTAAGTTCAGGTTTACGCGTAAGTTTTTGACTTTTGACAACCAAACTTCAAACGGCCATAACTTTTGAACCGTAACTCCGTTTTCGACGAATCAGCTGTCAAAACGACCGTGAGACCGAGAAGAAGGACACGTTGAATCATCTAAAGATTATTCAAGCCATGCTTCGAGGCCCAAATCCACTCCGAACGGAAGTTATTGAGGTTTTAAGGTTCCAGATCAAAATTTTCACCATAAAAACTTGCATCAACTTACACTAAACACAACTCCTACTTCGTTGAATCGATCCAAGAATCAACTTTATCAATCTACACTTCATCAATGGCAACTCAGTAAGACATTCATGCAGCCGGTGCGGAAAACCGACCTCCAATGCTTGAAAAAGGTGGATATCTCCCATGGACAAGCCGCATGCTTCGTTACATCAAAACAAAGCCTGATGGTAAATTAATGATCAACTCCATTACTAATGGTCCATTCAAGCCAAGACAAGTTCAAATTGAAGGTAATCCAAATACAACACCTCTTACTCAACCATTCGTACGTGAACAAACAGAAGCATATTACACAGAGGACGACAAGAAGCAGATCGCCGCTGATGATATGGCAATGCATTTAATCCAACTTTGATTACCACGGGAGATCTTTGCTGCGGTCGACAGTTGTGAAACTGCTTATGCTATGTGGGAACGTGTTAGAAGGATATGTCATGGAACAGAGATTGGATAACAAGACGTTGAGAACAAACTTCTTACTGAATGGGAGAATTTCACATCCACTAAAGGTGAACAGATTGAATCCTACTACACAAGGTTTTGCACTTTGATGAATGAGTTAATCAGAAACAAGTTGACACCTCGAACAATTGCAACAAACATGAAATTCATCAATAACCTTCCAGAAGAATGGGGTCGTTATGTTACAATTGTCAATCAAACAAAGGATTTACATAAGGTGAATTATGATCAACTCCATGACTTTTTGAAGCAAAACCAAGCTGAGGCTAATGAAGTAAGGAAAGAAAGATTGGCAAAGAATCATGATTCTCTTGCATTAATTGCTACTACACCGACACCGCTACCAATGAACACACAACAACCATCATCATCTTCCACTCACAACTACATGCAACCTTCATACATTCAACAAACAACACCGGTCTACCAACAACAATTCTACCCACAGCAACAACAACATGTTATTCCAAAACAGCAATACCAACAATTCCAAGAACCAGAATTCACTGAAAATGATGAAGCTACTGCAGCATTGACCCAAGCGTTTGCTTTTCTGTCAAAGGCATTCCAGGGACGTTATTCTACACCAACAAACAACAACCAAAGGATTTCATCGAACACTCGCAACAAGCAGATTGCTCAGCCGAGTTTCAATATGGGCAACGGAGGCCAAATGGTTGGAGTTTATGGGAATCAGCAAGGATATGCTACTGGAATTAACATGGGGAATCAGAATATGCTGAATGCAGGGAATCAGAATGCAGGAAATCAGTATGGTCAGTATGCAGGGAATCAGTTGGGTCAGTTTGTTGGAAATCAGAGGGGTCAGAATGTTGGTAATCAGGCAATGGGTAATCAGAATAGAAATGTTGCAGCTCCAGTAGTTGGGAATTTGGGAAATGTGAATTAGGGTAATCCGGTTAAGTGTTTCAACTGTCAGGGTGTAGGTCATATGGCAAGGAACTGTCCTACTAAGCCGAACAAGAAAGATCTAGAATACTTGCAGAAAGCAGTGATGTTGGCACAAAAGGTTCAGGCAGGGTTTCAGTTGAACGCAGAGGAGAATGATTTTATGGCTCTTATGGATGACATGGAAGATAGAGAGGATATCGATGCGAACTGCATATTTATGGCGAATCTTCAGGAAGCTAAGTATGACACGGATTCTGAAACACTTCCTGTTTATGACACCACTGCACCATCTGAGGTATCAAACTTCAACACATGTCACAATAATGATATATTTGATATGTCTCCTCATGAGGAACAACATTCTGAGAAGCAACCATACAATTATGATACATATCTAGACACGCCAAGTAGTAGCAATACTCCTTCAGCAACTCCAGATGTGAATCATAATGGAGGCTTCGTTTCACAGCATGCTGAGAATGATGAGGAAACACGTGCTCTATTTGAATCATTATTGAATAATTGTCGTATTGAAATTGAGAATGTGCAAAAGGTCAATCGCGATGTTAAGGCCGCAAATGTAAAATTGACCACTGAGCTTGAGAGTTACAAGGAAAACGTTAAAGCTTTTGAATTTCATAACAAAAGATTGTCTGAATTAGAAACTGGTTATCAAAATTCCGTTTCAAGGGAAAAACAATTGCAACTCAAGTTTGATACACTTGATGTTAATTCTTTCAAAAAGATAAAATCTTTAAACGCGGAAATTTCTGATTTACAAAACCAACTTTCTAAACAAAAATCAGCTTATACCAATCTTGAAAAAGAAAGGGACAAGCTGAAAAACGACTTTGCAAAGAAAGATTACAAACTTTTGGCCGAAATCGTAGAGTCAGAACACATGATTGCACATTTAGAAGAATTAGTGGTTAAGTCGGGTCAGTCAAGTCAAATAATGAAAATGTTTTCAAATCAAACTAATCCGATTTTCCATACGAAACATAAAGTGGCTCTTGGTAACAACACCCCCAGTAATCTCAAGAAAGCTTAGCAAGAATATAATGTTTTGTATAATGGTAATGTGATTTACACTAAACATGATCCTCCCATCGTTCGGGATTCTGTGCAAACGATAGAACATGTCGCAGAGAGCATAAATAAAATGAAACAAAAGGATTTGAAACCCATTGATTACAACAAGTTGAACAAACTTTCAGGAATTACTTTTGTTCCACAAAAAGAACCATCTGTGTTTTCCATAAAACGACCATTCTCAAAAATGTTTTCTAAGAAAGTAATTGCTTCCAAATCTCTTTCAAAAATAGAACAAATGTCTTCTAACAACACTTTTAATACAAGTGAGGCTAGAGACATTCTGGATGACGTTAAAAAGAGAATTCAAGAACTTCAAAATATTGTTGCTTCTAAAACTACAATCAATATTAACAACTGGCATTCCAGTTTTCATATTGAGCAGAAAAAAGTTTTTGAAAACGAAATTACCATCCCACTGAATAACATCAGTGCGAGGGTAATTCATTTTGAACAAGCTTTCTTAAAAGAAATGGCCGACTTTGTCAAGGACCACAAATCCCTGGTAAACAAAGCTAATGATACTCGTGAAAACATGAATGTTTTGGAAAACCTAAATGATTCTCTCTTCGAAGCTGTTATGACCACTGACATTATGTCCATCATTTTACAAACATATTCTGGTCAAGACGATGAACAACTAAGAGCTGAGACCTCCGCAATTGTTTCAAAATATGAAAATGCTCTTATAAAGCTTGAAAAAGAAAATGTGTCATATTTTAAACAACTTGATCGAAAAAAGGAAGAATGCAAGTATGACAAATTGTCGTATGAGCGTGACTTAAAGAACATGAAAGAGCAAAATGATCTTTTGAGGGCTCAGCTTGAAAGTCAAAAAGGAAAGGGTAAGGAAACTAAGTTTGCAAAACCATTGACTTCGGAGAAACCAAATGTTTCAAACAAATGTCAATTTCACGGTTTGCTCCAAAAGTCGATGAGAAAAAGGATTTGACAAAACCAGTCACTCCAACACCCTTGCCTAAGAAAAGTGAAAATGTAAAGATTGTTGATAAAGGAAAAGCGGTTGTCGAAACACCAAAAGTGATAGCACCTGGCCTTTTTAGGATTAGTCCCACTAATGCATCTGCCTCCACATCTAAGACAAATGCATGCAAAAAGGATAATTCTAAAGAGTCTAGTGATGCTAAAAAGGACAACAATATAAATCCTAATGTGTGTGCCTTACCTTCTACAGGATTAGAAAGCACCTCTAGGAGAAGCAGACTAAAGTCTAGGAGCAATACAAGGAACAATAGAGTCTCGCCTGTCTCTACGAGTAGTAGCAAGAATAAAGTTCAAGAAGTAGAAGAACACCCTAGGAATTTATCGCTTTGTAATAAGAAACATGATTCATCTGAATGTAATGTCGAAAGTACTAGTTCTAATGCATGTAATGACTCTGTTTGTTTAATATGCAAGAAATGTTTAATTAATAATGTTCACGATGAATGTGTTTCTAAGAATGTGAATGTTACGCCTGAACAGAAGAATGTTCCAAAACGACCTAGTGATAGATCTAGATCTATAGAAAGATTAGTTGCACGCTTTAGGTCTACCACTAGTAGTCGAATGCCTAGGAACTACCTTAAGTTTTGTATGTGGATACCAACGGGTAGAGAGTTCACTCTTCAGAACGGCAAATTAGAAATAGCTCAAGCTAAACAAGTAGCAACTGTCTATGAGTGTGATTTAGATTTTACTCCTAACCCTATGGAACCAAATTCAAAACGGTTTCCAAATACAAACTCTTCTGTTCTTGGCAGGTTATCGAAATATGTCTTTGGATCGTCGACTCGGGTTGCTCCAAGCACATGACCGAGAATTTAAAGCTGCTGATCAATTTCATCTGGAAATTCATGGGAACTGTACGCTTTGAAAATGATCATGTAGCAGCTATTCAGGGTTATGGAGATCTTCGGTTTGGGAATATTTTAATCACTCGGGTTTACTACGTCGAAGGGTTGGGACACAACTTGTTTTCAGTTGGGCAGTTTTGTGATGTAGATTTAGAAGTTGCATTCAGGAGAAACACGGTTGTTGATACAAAAGTTGGGCGTACCTGATTGTTGGGCTTTGCTCTTATATCAATTCGTTCCTTAGCACTTTGTTACCTGCGTACTAAGAAAATAAACAACACCGTTAGGCTTATCGAGGGATTGTCTCCCCCGATTAGACTCCGGCGTGAGAGTAAGTAATCGAATTTAGGTTTTGGTTTAAGAGTTTAGGGATTCCGTGAATCGTACCTTGAATGAGAATCGTGTGATTCTATATATAGGGGCTAAGAAACCGTGTTTCTTGCTCCTTACTCTTCGCACGCATGGTGCTTATCCGAGGTAAGGATATCTATTCCTTGAATAGATGATCCTTATCGGATATCCGGTGAGTTAGATTGGGCCTTTGGGCTTCGTGAGCCCAAGCGTTGATACCACGGCCCATACCATTTGTCATGGTAGCCCATTCGTGATGGGCTTAGGTGTAAGTAATGTCTATCATTTGGGATTGCGGCCCAAATATAGGCTATACGTCATCATGTCCCCCCAGTCTAGTATGCGCGGCACGTAGCCGCGGGTACTAGACTTAATGTAAGCAGCGGTAAGCGTGGCGGGATAACGAACAAATTGTTACCGCCTTTTTGGAGGTGCAATGCACCTAACAGGTTCAAAATAGTTACCTCGGTAATTGGGGGTGGTGTCCACGTATCACTTGGGATTCGGGAAAAAGTGTTGTACCTTTTGATCTTCTAGCCACACGTTTACTGTGAGTGGGATCCACGTGGGCGTGAATTAGGGTTTTTACCACCCTATATAAGAGTGCCGCCCCCCTTTATTTTCACCACACAGTAAAATACACACACAACCACTATTCATCTTCTTCATTTTGAGAGCGTTTTTGCTAAAAAACCTTTGAACTTCTGTAGGTAACCTTTGTGTGCGTCCACTTAGTTTTAAGATGAACATGGTCGCTCAATTAGAGGAGTTTCGCTCTGCGTTGTCTGTTGAGGACGTGATGCGCTTTTCTTCCGACCATTTTGTGCCTTTGGATGTGCATCCAGAGGCGCCAGATGTCGATGCGTGTATAGCCGACTTCCCCGAAGGGAAGATAGGTTTATACACGAAATTTTTCGAGTATGCTAATTACCGCATACCTATATCTATATTTCTGAGCGATTTGCTCAATCACTATCGCCTCCACATCTCTCAGCTGCACTGTATAGGTGCGGCGAAAGTGTCGAATTTTGAAATAAACTGCCGTTTGTTGGCGATAGAACCCACTGTGGACTTATTCCGCTCCTTTTACCACTCAACGTGGTCAAACGGTTGGGTCTCCTTTGCGAAGCGCCCGCGGGCGTTTCAATGTTATACGGAGAAGGTTGACGCCCTCAAGAATTGGAGAGAATTTTTCTTTTGGGTAGACGACGTGGTCTTTCCTTCCAATTTTGAGTTTTATACTCAGGCGTCTTTACCAAGGGATGGGCATCCCGCACCCGGTTCCTATAGTATTGCTGACGCGCAGACGTTAAATGCCAATCGATTGGCCATTAACCCCTATCCGGAGGAGTTTTTGGTGCATGTAGGATTGAGTCGCGCGTATTTTGGCGCAGCGGATGAGGTTCCCACTTTCCTGAGTGAGGATGGCCGGGGTGGGTGTTCATCCTTTGTAATTGTTTGTAAGTTTTTCATCCTTTTTCTTCGCGCATTTACCAACTAATCTTTCGTTGTTTTCTTGCTTCATTTTTATATGTGCAGAGATGGACTTATTCGCAGTGGTGAAGCTTGATAAGCCAAAGCAGGTGACCATAGGGGTGCGTCCTCTGAGAGAAGGGGAGCTGCCTTTGCTGGAAGCGACCGCGGGGCGTTTGACTGTTTTGCCCGCGACAGTCCCCGAGGACACGCCACCACTTGTGGTGACGCCCGTCCAGAGTATGGCGCCAGAGGTAGTGGTGGCGCCCACTGTGGTGCCTGAAGTGGAGGTGGTGCGCGGGGAAGCGCGCTCAGGGTCATCTGATAGTATTCGGATCCTGAAACCTGAAGAGGTGCTGAGGGAAGAGGTTGCGCAGAACTTAAAGCGCAAGGGAGGTGCTGGAACCAGTGGCACCAGCAAGAGGCATCGACACGTCATCAAAGACGCAGAGTCGAACGCGGAAGAAACTTCGACCTCCGGCGCACGGTTGAAGGCTGATGCTTCTCCGTTTCTGTAAGTGTGCACTTCTCTCTTTTTTTTTTTTTTTTTTTTTTTTTTTTTGTAATTACTTGTTGTAATTTTTTGTTGACTGTCTTTGTTCCGTAGGGATGACGACGCGAAGGATGATGAAGTATCCTCTCCGCAGAATGAAAACAAGGGAGAGGATACCTTGGCAGCAGATGGTGGTGAGGCGCAGCAACTTCTTGATGAGTTGGCTGCGACTACTGCCCGTCAGGCTGAGCTGGTGGCGCAGCTGAAGGGAAAGCGCGTTGGGGAGAGTCGTGCTCTGGCCCAGAAGGAAGAGGAGTTGGAGGAGCTGCGTGCGCAATTGGCGGGCGTGCAGGCTGAGCTTGGGGAGTCAAGGGTGTATGGGGAGAAGATGGCTCAGGACAAGATGAGCATCTTGGCTGATCTGCTACATGCGAGGTCGTGTCTCGAGCAGATGAAGGCCAGGGCATCGTGGTCTGTGTCGTTCCTTGAGGAGAAAAGATCTGAGCATTATGCTAGGCTTCAAGAATTCAAGGAGAACATGGAGAAGACGCTTGTGGCGTATGAGGAGAAGCTGCGCGCCCTTAGCATTGAGTACGACGAGGAGCTGTATCCTCATCTCATGTCTGTGATTGCTGAGCGCAGGTATTCTTACACCTTTATCTTTTAGAATTGTTTTCTTCACTCCATTTTATCTTATCTTGTTACCACTTTGTGAATGCAGGTGGTTGATCAGCCATGGGCTTCGTCTGGCAGCTCTAAGTACTTTAGAGTCTGCGGAGGTGGTGGAGGCCTTTGGGAAGGTTGTCCACTGCGCGATGGCGCGTGGCCGTTCGCAGGCGATGGAGGAGCTCCGTGAGGCCAAGCTGTTGGAGAAGGACTTGGCGGAGATTCCTGGTTATAGCTCAACGGCGTACGATGAGCTGGTGGAGGCGATGGCGGGGCTGAAGGTTCTTGAGCTGCCGCATATAGGGAAATTGGAGCGCGACCAAGATGACCCTATAGCTGTGCTGATGGCCGGTTTAACTTTGCAGCGCCATCTTGAGAAGAATGCGGAAGAGGAGTTAGACTATTATCTAAAACCTGATGTATCGCAGCTTCAAGTCCCGGTTTTTGCGCGGCCCCGTGATATCCTCAAGCCTTTTGCTCTGGAGAAGGAAGTCCCCTTGAAGGAGGTGCTGGAGCAACATGCGCAGAGGGCTGCTGTGAAGAAGGGTATCAAGGGCAAGGCCGTGATGTGCGGTATTGGCGCTGCACACCTTCCTAGATCAGATGGCGTGGCTGTAAGTGTTCCAACCGTATCGATGCAGGATGCCATAATCTTGAGTAAGTTGAAGGAGGGGAGTTCCGCCGCTCCAGAAGAGAGCCATGATCACCGCCATAGCATATAGGTTGTTTGTGAGCTTATGTATTTTGTCCTTGTAATTTAATAAATATGGAATAAAATACATTTTGTTATAAGCTCGTAACTTAAATACACTTGCATTGTTTGCTAAGTTTGATTATTTTACTAAGTCTTTTAAGTGCGTGACTTAAATATACTTGCATTGTTTGCTAAGTTTTATTTTTGACTAAGTCTTTTAAGTGCGTAACTTAAGTATACTTGCATTGTTTGCTAAGTTTTATTTTTGACCAAGTGTCTTGGCTCGTTATATTGCTAAGCTCGTACAGTGTACTTGGTATATGCGCATCCGTCGTGGGGTGCGCATGTGAAACTTACTTTGACGTCTCAAGAGTAAGGCGCTTAGCAAGGATACGTGATCCAATGTTGATGGGTTTGCAACCCTCTTATTCAACGAGTAAATTAGTAGGTTAACTCATCCTCTATGCCTTCGTGGGTCTTTAAGTGGTGCATGCACGCCATGTAGGCAAAAAATATAAGATAGACAATATTGACATATATGCAATAAAGTAAAAGTGCGCTATGGAGTTAGCTAGAAACCATAACATTTTATTAATACTTGCAAGTTTATTGAAAAGATAGAAAATAAAATTCCTAAGAAATAAAAGAAAGACAAACACTTATTGGGCACCTCGTAGGGTGTTTGTGTGTTTGTGTGAGGGCCGTAGCCTAGAAGTAACATTTTTTGAGATTGCAGATGTTCCAAGTGCGCGCCAGGTCTTGACCTTCCATATCGCGCAACCTGTATGCGCCGTTGCTGAGCGCGTCTGTGACCTCGTAGGGTCCTTCCCATTTGGGTCCAAGTTTGCCTGTGTCTTCTGCGTGGCTTGCGTCATTGGCGCGATAAACAAAGTCCCCTGGTCGAAATGAAGTGTTCTTGACTTTTGCATCATAATACTTCTTCATTTTTGCCTTGGCCTTTGCTTCTCGTATGGCTGCGCGTTCGCGTCTCTCCTCCAGTATATCTAAGTCTATGCGCCGTTCCTCGTCATTTGTCATGACGTTGACTTCTGCTGTGCGTATAGTAGGCATTCCTATCTCAGCTGGTATGACGGCTTCTGTTCCATAGACTAAGGAAAATGGCGTGTCGCCAGTACTGGTTTTGATTGTTGTGCGATGCGCCCACAAGACATGCGAGAGTTCATCTACCCATCTTCCTTTATGTCTGTCAAGGCGCACTTTTATGCCTTCGCCTAGACTGCGATTAGCGCGCTCAACCAGGCCATTGGTTTGTGGGTGTTTGACTGAAGCAAAGTGTTGTGTGATGTTTAATTGTGTGCACCAATCTTTGAATGGGTTATCACAGAATTGTTTTCCGTTGTCTGATACGATCTCGCCTGGTAGGCCGAAGCGACAGACAATATTGTCCCAGACAAAGCGTTTTACTTGGTTTCCCGTAATGTTCACCACAGCTTTTGCTTCAATCCACTTTGTAAAATAATCTATGGCTACGATGAGGAATTTTACTCCTCCCGCTGCGACGGGAAAAGGTCCTGCGATGTCGATACCCCCATTTGTAAAATGGCCATGGTGAGGTAATTGGTGTTAGCTCGTGCTGTGGTCGGCGCGGAATAGGTCTATGTACTTGGCAGTTGCTGCACTTTCTTATTAGGTCGCGTGCGTCGCGGTGCATTGTTGGCCAATAGTATCCTGCCCTTAAAGCGCTTGCCACCACGGATCGCGGTCCTGAGTGCATACTACATGATCCAGCGTGAAGGTCGCGGAGTACATAGTCTGCTTGAAGGGGTCCAACACATCTGAGCCATGGTTGTAAGAAAGATCGCCGATAGAGTACGTTGTCGCGGAATTCGAATCGTTGCGCCGTGCGCCGTATTCTTCGAGCGTCTTTATTATCTTGGGGTAGGGTTCCCTTGCTGATAAATTCGATGATAGGTGTCATCCACGTAGGATCTTGTTCTTCTATCACCGTTGATATCTCTATATCAAGGATTGACTTGTTCTTTAAGGTTTCCACCAATACCTGTTTTGAAAGGTGTGCGAAGCTTGTAGATGCGATCTTGCTGAGTGCGTCCGCCTTTCTGTTTTCCCCTCTAGGTACTTGTTTTATTGTGAACCTATCGAAGTTTTTGATCAGAGACTTTGTCTTTTCCAGGTATTGGATCATATGGTCATCCTTGGCCTCGTATTCTCCTAACACGTGGTTAGCGACTAGCCGAGCATCTACGTTTGCCTCTAGGTTGCGTACACCCATTTGAATTGCGATGCGTAGTCCGGCCAGTAGGGCTTCATATTCTGCCTCATTGTTTGTGGCTGTGAACTCGAAGCGTAGCGCATAGGTGAATTCCATACCTTCTGGGTTTGTAAGAATGAGTCCTGTGCCTGATCCATCTGCGCATGAGGATCCATCGGTGAACAGTGTCCATGGTTCCTGTAGATCCGTTTTTGCTGCAGATGTTGGGCTGTCGCCCTCTGGCTTCTCCACGATAAAATCAGCTAAAACTTGCCCTTTGATAGCAGTGCGCGGCCTGTATGAGATGTTGTACTCACTGAGCATTACACTCCATTTTTGTAAGCGTCCCGATGCATCTGGTTTAGAGATAACTTGTTTAATTGGCTGATCAGTGATTACCGCAATTGGATGCGCTTGGAAGTATCTGCGCAGTCTTTTGGCGGCGAACACTAAAGCCAAGACCAGTTTTTCCATGGCGCTGTAGTTAACCTCTGTTTTCTTTAAGGCTTTGCTTACGAAGTATATGGGTGTCTGGACGGAGTCTCTATCTGTCAATAGTACTGCGCTAACTGCTCCGTGGGTTGCTGATAAGTACATGATTAGTTCTTCCCCTTGTCGCGGTGCGACTAGTTTGGGAAGAGATGCCAGATGATGTTTGAGTTGTTGGAAAGCTTCCTCCGCTTCATTGGTCCAACGAAAGTCTCCCTTTTTTGTACACTTCGTGAGTGTTTTAAAGAGAGGAAGGGACTTGTCCGCTGACTTAGATAAGAAGCGATTCAGCCCTGCCAGCTTTCCATTCAGTGATTGGACTTCTTTGAGTGTGCGCGGGGAGGGGAGATCAATAACAGCCTTTGTCTTCTCTGGGCATGGTTTGATTCCATCGGGTTCTATTAAGTATCCGAGGAACATGCCTTCAGTTGCGCCAAAGGTGCACTTTTTTGGATTCAGTTTCATGTTTATCCGCCCCAACGTTCGGAATGTTTCCTCGATGTCGCGCACTAACTCATCCTCTGTATGGCTTTTTATAACAAGGTCGTCCACGTAGACTTCCAAGTTGCGGCCTACTTGTTTTTCAAAAGCTGTGTCCACCAGCCGTTGGTATGTCGCGCCTGCGTTCTTTAAGCCAAAAGGCATTTTTGTGTAGCAGTATACCCCTTGACTGGTGTGGAAAGCTGTTTTTTCTTCATCCTCCACTGCCATTTGGATTTGGTGGTACCCTTTATATGCGTCTAGGAAGCACTTGAAGGGGTATCCACATAAGGATTCAACCTTCCAATCAATTTCTGGCAATGGATAGCAGTCTTGCGGGCATGCTTTATTGAGGTCCGTGAAGTCCACGCACATTCTCCAGCTACCATCGCTCTTCTTTACCATGACTGGGTTAGAGAGCCAGTCGTGGTAGTACACTTCGCGCATGATGCCCGCATCTACTAACTTGTGTACTTCTTCCAAAATAGCTTTTGCACGATCTGGAGCCTGACCGCGCTTCTTTTGTCGTATTGGAGGGTATCCTTGTCGGATTTGTAGTTTGTGTTCTGTGATAGAACGAGGCACTCCTGTCATATGCTTTGGTTCCCATGCAAAGATGTCTAGGTTCTTTTGCAAGAGTGCGCATACGGCTGCTTTACCTTTGTCAGATAAAGATCCTCCAATCGAAACTTGTTGTTCCGGATAGTCTGGATGAATAGCGACCTTTAAATTTGACGATTTTTCTGTGCGCTGTTCTGGAATAGTCTCTGCTTCAGTTGTCACTGCGATACATTCTCTTGGTGGTACCGTTGTGTTATAGAGAGTAACCACTCCTCCTTCAACTGGGAATTTAAGCATTCCGTGTGCTGTGGATGGTACTGCGCGCATGGATGATATTCCTGGTCTTCCAATTATGCCATTGTATGGTGAGGGAGACTTGATTACCATAAAATTTATCCATGCCGCAGTTGAGTGTTGCTCATCTCCTACGACCACCAATAAGCGTAACTGCCCCATGGGCCAGATCTTTTCTCCTGTAAATCCTGTTAGTGACATTGTAGCTGGTATCAACTGACTTTGGATTTCAGGTCGCAGCCTTTTGAAGCAGTGATCATACATGATGTCTGCGGATGCTCCTCCATCAATATACATGCGGTGGATGTCGTGTCCTCCTGCATGTATTTCAATGGTCAGAGGTTCCACGACTGCGTTGTCCGCAGCGATTGTAGGGAAGGATATCTCCTTTTCTGGAGAGAATCTTTGGCTGACTTTTTGCTTTATTTTGCGCTGCCATGATTGTATCATGTATATAGTATCAGCCTTTTCCTTTGGGGGTTCTTTGTTGCCTCCATTTCTCTGTCTCTCTTTTCCTTCCTTAATGTTTTTTACGAGGTGGTCCATCCTTCCTTCTCTCACTAATTTTTCGATTAGTTGTTTCAGTTGGACGCACTCGTTAGTTGTATGGCCCTTTTGGCCGTGGTACTCGCAGTATCCACTACCTTGGCGTTTTTCTTCTGCCGTTTTAATTGGTGGTGGTCTTGGGAAGTTCGCACCTTCTGTTGCAAATATCTCCCTTGGAGTTTTAGTGAGAGGAGTATATTTGTCGTTGTCTCTTCCACTGCGGTAGTTCCTGCCGCGGTTATTGTTTTGATCATTGGATTGTCTCCGCGGCTGTTCTTGTTGCCTATAGTTTGAATATCCTTTTTTGCTATCCGCAGCAGCTGCTTCTCCTTGTATAAAGGATCTGGTGCGTTTTGTGAGTTCATCGAAAGACTGTGGAACTCTATCATTGAGCTTTCGGATGAGTTCTGGATTATTAATTCCATTCATGAACCCTGAAATTTTTAGTATTTCGGGACATGCTTTGACTTGTATGCACTCATCCTTGAAGCGCTCCATGAAGGCGCTGGTTGATTCTCCTTGGCGTTGCTTCACCCTTGCCAATTCCACAGGATTTTTAGCGCACTTCTTTCGCTGGGTGAAGTTGTGGCGGAATGCTTTTCGCAATTCCTCAAAGCCGCCTATACTCCTACGTGGGAGTTTGCTAAACCATGTGCACGCGTTCCCTACTAATGTGGAATTAAACATGTGACACCACACAGGCTGTGGCCAATTTTCGATAGTTGCGGCTGACTCGAAAATTTTGAGGTGGTCGTCAGGGTCACCTGTTCCATCATATATCTTCACATTAGCGGGCATGCGTCTGCGCCTGTCGTCTGAGTAATCACTTATGCGACGTGTGAACGCATCAATTTTGTGGCGTCGCCATGGGAGAGACATATCCTCGTTCTCTTCCTCGCGACGTTTTCCTTTTGATTTCCAGTGCCCTGTTTCTTTATCCTCGTTGTCCGAGGAATCGCTGGAGGAAGAATAATCTCTCCTTCGGCGTTTGCGCCTGCTCCTTTCAGAAGAGGAGCCTGAGGGATCTCTGCTTGGGGATCTCCTCCTCCCCAATCTATCTTGTATTCGCCTACTTTCAGGTTTGGAAGATCCTTGGCTTGGCGAATGCTGAGGCCCTAATCGATCGTGTATTCCCCGACTGCCAAGTCTGGAATGGACATTGGTGCGCCTACCGCTGTCTCCAGAGTTTTGTGAGTCAGGTACCGCACCTAGCCTATCATGGACAGAGGTACGTTCTGTACGTCTTCCTCGCGGGTGGCGCGGTGGTGATGGTTCGCGCTCTGGACCAAGATTAAGTCGGGTTTGCGGATCCGCACCTGCTCTCCTTGCCGCTTCTTCTTGCATGAGGGCATTTAATGTTTCATAATTTTGGGATACAAAGTTTCCCAAAGTCAGATCCGGTGCATCCTCAGTTGCAAGAATTTCTTCCTCAGTGTTAGGCGCCCTGTTCTGTTCAGGAGCGCCTGGCGGCACAGTGTTGTTCACTGCGGGTGTAGCCTGATGAGGAGTGGTGAAGAGGGTGCGTTGGAGTTCTTCAACGCTGGGGACCTCTAAAGTAATCCTGGGTAGTTCTACCGCTGGGGGAGGTTGGGTTGTCCCTGCCTCATGGTGACCAGGTGTGCTGGTTGTCCCAGCGACTTGTCTAGAGGTTGGATCTTGTTGATTCTTCCTCAGATGGTCACGTTTTTCTGGCTGCGGAGTCCGCTGGCTCGAATTCTTATGTTTCGTCATTCTAGTTCGTTGTAGGGTCCCACGGATGGTGCCACTTGTTGATACAAAAGTTGGGCGTACCTGATTGTTGGGCTTTGCTCTTATATCAATTCGTTCCTTAGCACTTTGTTACCTGCGTACTAAGAAAATAAACAACACCGTTAGGCTTATCGAGGGGTTGTCTCCCCCGATTAGACTCCGGCGTGAGAGTAAGTAATCGAATTTAGGTTTTGGTTTAAGAGTTTAGGGATTCCGTGAATCGTACCTTGAATGAGAATCGTGTGATTCTATATATAGGGGCTAAGAAACCGTGTTTCTTGCTCCTTACTCTTCGCACGCATGGTGCTTATCCGAGGTAAGGATATCTATTCCTTGAATAGATGATCCTTATCGGATATCCGGTGAGTTAGATTGGGCCTTTGGGCTTCGTGAGCCCAAGCGTTGATACCACGGCCCATACCATTTGTCATGGTAGCCCATTCGTGATGGGCTTAGGTGTAAGTAATGTCTATCATTTGGGATTGCGGCCCAAATATAGGCTATACGTCATCAACGGTTTTTATAAGAAATTTGGTTGGTGATGATCTCTTAACTGGTAATCGTGGTACAAACTTTTATGCTATCGACATCAACCAAATGGCTTCTACATCACCAATTTGTCTTATGACAAGGGCAACCGAAACTAAGTCCTGGCTGTGGCATAGAAGAGTATCCCATCTCAATTTCGACATGATCAACAAGTTAGCCAAAGACAACATCGTCACCGGACTTCCTAAGTTCAAATACACCAAGGAACACCTATGTCCATCATGCGAACAAGGAAAAAGTAAAAGAGCATCATATAAACCCAAAACCGTACCTAGTTTGGAAGCAAGGTTACATATGTTGCACATGGACTTATGTGGCCCAATGAGAGTTGAAAGCATTAATGGGAAGAAGTATATTCTCGTTATTGTTGATGATTATTCAAGATATACTTGGGTAAAGTTTTTGAGATCAAAAGACGAAGCACCAGGCATCATCATCACCTTTCTGAAGCGTATTCAAGTCCTACTTCAAGCTCCAGTTAGGATTATAAGAACAGAAAATGGCACAGAATTTACAAACCAGGAGTTAAGAACTTACCTTGAAGATGTTGGAATCACACATCAAACATTAGTTGTTAGAACTCCACAGCAAAATGGGGTAGTTGAAAGAAGAAATAGAACTCTTGTGGAAGCTGCTCGCACAATGCTGATTTTCTCTAATGCACCACTATTCTTATGGGCTGATGCTGTAGCCACTGCGTCTTTTACTCAAAACCGATCCCTAGTACACCCGAGATTCAATAAAACCCCATATGAGCTAGTGAACAACCGTAAACCTGACATCTCTTACCTTCACGTGTTTGGCGCCTTGTGCTATCCAACGTGGTAACAACAATGTGTTTTATTATCATAAACACTTTGAGAGATTTTCAAATGGTTTCATGGAAATTACAGGATAGTCATAGAGTTATAAGGTGACTAAGGTTAGGAAAAACCGTCCAATGATCCGCCAGAGCCGGAGGGATCTACCCAAGGACAAATCCAATAGATTAGAATTAGAAGTCCTTAGGTATGATTGAAAAAAGGAGAAAATGAGAAAGGAGAAAGAAGGGGTTAAAGAATTTAAAAGAAAAGTTATGAAAAAGGGTGAAAAGAAATAGCCCTCCATATGTTCAACCTTAGGGCAGACACCGGGTTCAACTCATATGCTACTGGTTGTTACTAAGGTGACGTCGGTATTGAAGACAAGACGTCATGGACCCAGTGACGCACTGCACTAAACCTTCTAGCCACTCAAGTTCTCTTAAAAGAGCTTGTTTCATTCTCACGGGGAACCGGTGTAATCTATCGATCTGTCTCTTAGAGATGATTGATATTGAAACAGCAGACCTCTCCCTAATCTCCGCATAGGAAACTAAATGTGCACTTATCGAGTCTAGAGACCCGAGATTCATCAAAAGATCTCATAGGAACACATAATATTCCTACACTGGTTGTTCATCATTAAGGACGCCAGATGTAAACTTAAGAGTCCTACGCAGATCTTAGCAATCTGCCAGAACATTTATGAGAGGAATCACTTTTGTGATTCTCAATGATTGAATGGAAATTCCTGCCAGGGTTAACATCAAGCAGCCCTGACAGCAGGTCACTTCGGTAATTCTTTATGGGTTACGCTTAGTGTCCTCGGTGGTTTCAAACGGTCTACAGTCGTGGAGTGATCCCCAGCGACTCACCTAGTCATTGAGCTACTAAGTAGGTCTCGTAAGCTCTCTCGAGAGTATCTGACATGGGAACGGCCTTGGTAAGGGTTAGAAGGAGTCTTCACACTATGCTGTTGACGATCTCTAATTCTTATATGTAAGTACCGGATGTTTTATTGCTAACTGTTTATATGCAGGGACACTTCATCTCCATGGCGACAGATTCCACATGCCCATACATACATCTGGAAGTTAAAGAAAGCTCCCTCAAAGATTTATACAACACAAAGTTCAAAGTAAGATTCTACGCCAATAAGAAGAATTTACAAAGTATAAAGACTAAAGATCAAAGTGAAAGAAAGGGAACTACGTGTATATGAATATCAAAGTCCAAAGATGTATGAGCATGTTGGAATGGCAAACAACCACCACAGACGCAGAAGTGACGAATGACAGATAACTCCACATCACAAAGGAACAAAGTACGATGAAAAATCAGTTATCAAAGATCACAAAGCATGAAGGAACAAAGACTAAAGACTATTTTACAACGACACACAAAGTTAAAGACAAAGAACACGGAAGACCCACTCACATGGAACATCATTCGAATGACCACCCCTTAGGGGGAGATTGTTAGCATTAATATATATATATATATATATATATATATATATATATATATATATATATATATATATATATATATATATATATATATATATATATATATATATATATATATATATATATATATATATATAGAAGTGATGGTCATTCTCATATTGTAACTTTGTGTCGTTTGTTAAGATTAGTAATAGTTTAGTCATTGGGCTTTGGACTTGGCAAGCTAATATGTTATGTGCTATGTTTCATAAGCCTTGTTATCCAATCATGTAACCAAGTCCAAGCCCAAGCCCATAGAAAGCCTATGTATGGAACTATAAAAGGCACCTTACCTCTCATTTGTAAGGCGTGCTTGTGTGTGTATTGTGTGTGTTCTTTAATAAAAGTTCTCTTCATCTTTATCTCTCTTTTTCATATACTAACGCCATACATATGCATACAAGTCACCATCTTTACTTCATCTAGTCCTTATATTTGTATTAAAGTTGATATATCTAAGGTCCTACATTAATCCTTAGCCTGGAATGAAGTTTTAATTAAGGAATTTAGGAAATAAATCATAAAACCTTGTTGCATGTGTTTATTAGAATAAACATAAGTGGTTAATAATCAAAACACAATATGACATGTCATTGAGGGGAGTCTCAATGATCAATCTTACATGATGAGATTGAATGCATGAATGAAAATCTTAAGTTTGACTAAAGGATTCATTATGTAAGTCATATTATGTATTGGATTATTTATATCATTTGCATGAATGCAAGATGAGTTGATAACAACAAATATCTAAGTGAAAGTCGTTAGATAATTGTTAAACGAACAACCTAATGGACCTGCAAAGGACCAAAGATTTGTTCAAAATGTTTACGGATATTCAAGGAGCTCTGTTATACTTTCATTCATTGATGCTTATATAACTGAGATGATGCTCAACCCTGGTCGTAGTAGGATGACATCATGAATGATGACACCTCTAACTAGAAGTGCTCAATTAAGAGCATTAATGCATTATACATTAAAAGAATAAGAATACTTTACAGTTTGGGAAACTATTATAATGACTGTCTAAAGTAGGTGTTTTGCGAGCTTCAAACACACTATGGAATGTATTGTTGCAATACTTGTATTGTACTTGATTGCACACATACAGAAGGACAATCATCATTCAAAACATTTTTTGAATATTGAAACAAGTATTCTCAAAGTTTACTCAGATGACTACTTGTTGTCTTGTACAACAAAATTGATCATGGTGGAAACATCGGATTTCGATCTGTATGTAGTCTTGTGCATATCTGTTTTTAGTATTTGGATAATGGAACTGTAAGCAGTCGTATTATATAATGAATTGATATACCGGGTATTATCGTCTTCATTTATACTATTGTGTTCTATATTTGCATGTTTAATCCATGAATAATTTATTTATTCTAAAATTGTCCATTGCCAGTTGACGATACGGGAGTATCATCGAATTAAGGCAAATGTGAGCGTGCTGGTGATTTATTTGCCAAACTCATATGTTGTTCATTGTGATGAACATTGGACTGACCCAACCTTTGAGAATTCACTGCATGGATCGGCGTCAATAGTGAATCTCGCAAATGGTTATGTCTCTTATCCTTAGACTTGAGATGCAAGTAGGTCTTGCATGTGTGGAATTTTATTCTTTGATATGGTTAAACGCTGTCCTGAATAAGGTAGTTATAAAAACCATTTTCAGGAGTGATTTGAAACACATGAATGACACGTGTAGTCAAAATAGGATTTGTTACTTCATATGTCATGGAGTTAGATACTATTGGGCCCCTCGATGAATTGAACAGATGTTTGTATGGCCATACCCAAATGAGATTAAGATGAATCTTAATTCACTTGGTAATCTTGTTCAATATCTAGATCGAGAAACATCATAGTTGAACAATTGGAATGACTTTGATCCATGTCTAGTGTTCAACATAGTATCTGTAACAAAAGGAAGGATGGCATATAAACCATTTAAATGAGACGTTTTTGAAACTTCCTTCACATATTTCTAGGGGCATTGGCGTGTTGCTAGACGCTAACCTTTGCTTGTATAATTACTTGATTATTATGACTTCGCAAGTGGGAGCTGTTGGAGTATGCTCGTGTCATAATAAATAATTATATGGCTAGACATATGTGAGCCTATGGGGTCACACACTTATACACAGAGACACCATTTTATAGATTGTATTTATCGTATTTACAATATATAAACGACTACGTAACTCGGGATCCATAACGGGCCATTAAATACTACGTTAGACTAAGTGTTTTTGGACTGGACCAACAATGGGCAAGCCTATTTTGGGCCCTACATATGGCCGGCCCCTATAGGGGGTGTAGAGTGAGAATGAAAGCCTTTGAAGGGGGCTATGTGTAACTTAGATCATGGGAAGATAAATATTGGTTTAGTCTTCCATAATCCCATAACACATTAACCACTTTCCAAGTTTATCTCCCCCCTCTCTCTCTCAAAATATACGGCAAACAAAATACATCCCTTCTAGGGTTTGTATTTTTGATCTCTTCTTGACTTAATCTATTGTAGATTGTTGCAAGAATAATGGTTACAAGGTTTAGACTAGCATCGGGTGGTGATCGGTGACGTGTAGTGTGTTTCATTCATAGAGGAGATCAACTTCATTGATCTCTTGGGTTTCTTATTCCAAACGTGGGTTTGGTGTTTGTTGGTGACTCCCGGTGCACGCTACAAAGGTATAAACATGTTGTGTTTAATTTTGATTAATCATATTGGCTATATGGATCAGTGTGGGTGATGTTGTTCCGCTGCGTTTATTTGATTCTTATATATTTTATATTCTTACATCACCTATAGTGGTATCACGATCCATCGTATGTGCCATATGATTATCGGGTATGCATAAAAATGGGTAAAACGGGTGTTTTTTGATGATTTTTGAAGTCAAGTTTAAAACAGCCCTAGGGCTCCAATTTTTTCTCATAGGACGACCCTTTAGGGTTCTTATGATCTGCACTTTTTGGTCCCATGGCCATTTGTTATGCATACGCTAATTGGTTACTTGTCGGGTACGTAAAAAATGGCCTAAAACGCGCGTTTTTGATCGGTTTTAATTCAGCCCCTATGGCCATATTTTCTGTGGTTAAATGGTATTTGGAAGGTCCTAATATCAGTGGGTTTTGACCCTTAAGTCATAGGAAACACGTATCTAACGGGGTTTTAATTCTTGTCAATTAATTTCTTCGTTTTCGTTGGCTAACAATTTAATCCTTGTTATTATTTTGTTTTCCATGGAAAATACATGCATGTTTGTCCATGGAGTTAGCCACCACCATGTTTCATTCATAATATTATGGTATTATTATCTTTATATGCAAAGCCGATGAAAACCTAGACCACTTGTGCATTGGATGGTTGTGATTGTTGCTTAATTTCGTGTTTTGGGGTTTTTGCTATTGTTTTGGCATTCATGTTATTATATTCTTTTGGTTGTAGCCATTGTTTGGGCACTTTTACAGTAGATTAAAAGTAGATTAATTGTATGTTACTTTCAATATAATGTAATCGTGGCTTGGTGGTGAATGGCGAAATAGTTAAAGACGTTTTTGCTGAAAAATGACTGCTGGAACACCAGTTGGTAAAACGGATTTTCCCGGTGATTGGTAAGGTATTTTTGGCTGAAATGTTTTTTGCAGGTACCCGAGATATGGGCCTACAACTTTCTAGTTTTGAGCTAAGCCCGGGGAAGCCTCCTTCATGGACTTTTGGGCTTTCTAAAACAGAAATTCTGGAAGGACAGAAACAACTTTTCATGTGCATCATGGGCTTCCAACTTGCTCTTGATTGTCTTGGAGCAAGTGGAGTCCTCCGTGTGGTTGTGTGGCTTGTCCCTAGTTGACTCTTGGTTGTCGTGATGGCTCACGAGACCAAGCATAGGGTCCAATAAACTAAATACATTACTTAGTTATTGGAGGCCCGACATTGATCCGACATATAAATACGATATATAAAGTGGTACCTTAGTGTATATGTGTGTGACCCCATAGGCTCACATATGTCTAGCCATATAATTATTTATTGTGACACGAGCATACTCCAACAGCTCCCACTTGCGACGTCATAATAATCAAGTAATTATACAAGCAAAGGTTAGCGTCTAGCAACACGCCAATACCCCTAGAAATATGTGAGGGTAGTTTCTTAAACTTCTCATTTAAATGCTTTATATATCATCCTTCCTTTTGTTACAGATACTATGTTGAACACTAGACATGGATCAAAGTCATTCCATTTGTTCAACTATTCTGTTTCTCGATCTAGATATTGAACAAGATTACCAAGTGAATTAAGATTCATCTTAATCTCATTTGGGTACGGCCATACAAACATCTGTTCAATTCATCGAGAGGCCCAATAGTATCTAACTCCATGACATGTGGAGGAACAAATCCTATTTTGACTGCACGTGTTATTCATGTGTTTCAAATCACTCTTGAAAATGGTTTTTATAACTACCTTATTCAGGACAGCGTTTAACCATATCAAAAAATAAAATTACGCACATGCAAGACCTACTTGCATCTCAAGTCTAAGGATAAGAGACATAACCATTTACGAGATTCACTATTGACGCCGATCCATGCAGTGAAATCTCGAAGGTTGGGTCAGTCCAATGTTCATCACAATGAACAACATATGAGTTTGGCAAATAAATCACCAACACGCTCACATTTGCCTTAATTCGATGATACTCCCGTATCGTCAACTGACAATGGACAATTTTTGAATAACTAAATTATTCATGGATTAAACATGCGAAAATGGAATACAGTTGATATGTATAAAAACGACTATAACCATTACATCAATTCATAAAGATATAAACTGTTCAACATTCCAATTATTTAAAATACTAAATACAGATTTACATGAGACTATTAGCAGGTCGCAGCCCAATGTTCCTAGCATGCTCCACATGTTTGGTACAAGACATTGGTTTAGTAAAAGGATCAGCTAAATTGTCATCTATGTGAACTTTGAGGAGATGCTCCACATGTTTGGTACAAGACATTGGTTTAGTAAAAGGATCAGCTAAATTGTCATCTGTGTGAACTTTCGATAACTTCTCGAATATAGTGAACTTTCCGACGAAAGTGTTTGGCACCCTTAAGAACACCTGGTTCATTGGCTATGATAATGGCACCGGAATTATCGCAGTACATATCCAAAGGCCGTTCATTGCTGGGAACAACACCAAGCCCAGAAATGAATTTCCGTATCCAAATTGCCTCCATTGCAGCTTCAGAAGCAGCTATATATTCAGCTTCTGTAGAGGACATCGCAAGTGTGCTTTGTTTAGCACTCTTCCAGTCAACAGCACCTCCATTCATGATGAAAACATATCCTGTTTGTGATTTGATGTCATCACGATCTGTCTCCCAGCTTGCATCAGTATAACAAGTAACACTGAGCTCACGTTCGACATCACCACCATAAACAAGAAACATATCTTTAGTATTTCGCAGATACTTCAATATGTTCTTAACAACAGTCCAGTGACATTCTCCTGGATTCTGTTGAAATCTACTCGTTAGGTTCTGAGAGAACGCTACATCAGGTCTAGTGCACCTAACCGCATACATGATGGATCCCACAGCCGAAGCATAAGGGATTCCCTTCATCCTCTTCACCTCGGCGGGTGTTGAGGGTCCTTGAGCCTTGCTCAATTCTGTATTTGGTTGCATTGGAAGACTTCCACGTTTGGAATCTTGCATTCTAAATCTCTTCAGGATTTTTTCAATGTATGCACTTTGACACAAGCCGATTAACCCCTTTGATCTATCTCGATAGATCTTGACTCCAAGTATGTACGATGCTTCTCCTAAATCTTTCATATCAAAACACTTTCCAAGCCAGGATTTTACATCTTGTAGCACTGGAATGTTGTTTCCTATGAGTAATATGTCATCGACATATAAGATTAGGAATGCGACTATACTTCCACTAGTGTTCATGTATACACATGGCTCATCGAGATTTTGAGTGAAACCAATCTTCTTGATTTCCTCATCAAATCTCTTGTTCCAGCTTCTAGATGCTTGCTTCAATCCATAAATGGATCTTTGAAGCTTGCATACTTTGCTAGGATACTTTGGATTCACGAAGCCCTCGGGTTGCACCATATAAACGTCCTCGTTTAGGTGGCCATTCAAGAAGGCAGTCTTGACATCCATTTTCCAAATCTCATAGTCATAATACGCTGCTATGGCTATAAGAATCCTAATTGCTTTAATGTCTGCAACAGGCGAGAAGGTTTCTTCATAGTCAATTCCGTAGATTTGAGTGAAACCTTTTGCTACAAGATGAGCTTTATAGGTATGTGCATTTCCATCCACGTCGGTCTTTATCTTGTAGAGCCATTTACTCCCAACGGTTTTAGCATTGGGAGGTAGGTCTACCTCGACCCAGACATCATTGTATTCCATGGATTTCATTTCCACATTCATAACTTCGTTCCACTTCTCGCGTTCAGGACACGATATAGCTTCTCGATAGTTAGCAGGTTCACAATGATCCCCTAACTCATGTTCCCCAGCATTGATATAAAAACCATATCATTCAGGTGCTTAAGGTATCCTTTCGGATCTACGAATGGGAACAACATCTCGAAAAGGCTCAACATTTTCATGCTCAGTCTCATTTTGATGTTCACTAGTGTTACTAGAAGGTTGCGCATCTTCGCTTTGAAGTTCATCAAAGTCTACTTTGCTCCCACTTGCTTCTTGTGAGATGAGACCGTTCTCAAAAAACTCAGCATATCGAGCAACAAATATTTTGTTCTCGGTTTGGTAGTAGAAATAGTATCCCATCGTTTCCTTTGGGTATCCTACAAAGATACACTTGATAGCTCTAGGCTCAAGTTTGTTTGGTGTATCTCATTTAACGAGAGCCTCACAACCCTAGACTTTCAAGTAAGATAGATTAGGGACCTTCCCATGCCATATTTCGTATGGAGTCTTATCAACCTTCTTAGTTGGAACCATATTGAGTATGCGTGCAGCAGACTCTAGAGCATAACCCCAAAAGGACATTGGCAACGTTGTTAGACTCATCATAGATCGAACCATGTCTTGCAAGGTTCGATTTCTCCTTTCAGACACACCATTGTGTTGTGGTGTATATGGAGGAGTGAATTGTGAGACTATCCCACACCTTTTTAGATGATCTAAAAACTCTTGACTCATATATTCACCTCCTCGATCGGATCGAAGAGCCTTAATGGTCTTGACAAGCTGATTCTCTATTAAACGTTTCAAAGGCTTCATGCTTATGTTTAATCAGGTAAACATAACCATATCTACTGAAATCATCAGTAAAAGTGATGAAGTAGTTAGCTCCTTCTCTAGACATTGTTCTAAATGGGCCACATACATCAGTATGAATGAGTCCAAGTAGATTTGTAGCTCTTTCTCCAACATGGGAAAAAGGCTTTCGTGCCATCTTTCCAGATATGCAAGAAATGCATTTATCAAACGACACATTGTCGATTGACTCTAAAAGCCCATCGTGTTGTAGCTTCGTAATGCGTTTCTTGTTTATATGGCAAAGACGATAATGCCATAAAAAAGTAGAATCCAAATTACGTTTGGATTTCTTATTGCTAACAGTATATATAGAACTATTGTTTGAAATAGGATCACGCATATCAATTTCAAAAATGCCATCACGTGGAATAGCATTAAAATAAAACACACTATCCTTAGAAACAGAAATGCCAAAATCCGTAAAAGTATGAATGTAACCATCATCTTTCAAACGCGAAAGTGAAACAACACCTCTAGTGATAGTAGGTGCAAAATGGCAATTATTTAAAACAATAACTAGTCCATTTGGGAGGATAAGATCAAAGCTCCCGATTGCTTCCACAGCTGCACGATCGCCATTACCAACGTACAGATGTAAAGCTCCTTGCTTCAGCTTTCGACTTCCCCTAAGCCCCTGCACATTGTTACAAATGTGAGTACCATAACCAGTATCATATACCCAGGTTTTGTTAGGAAAAGTATAAAGTTCTATAGTGAAGATACCTGATGTGCTAGCAACGCTAGCTTTGTTCTTCTTTAGCCCTTCCAGTTAGGCGTGACAGTTGCGCCTCCAGCGCCCCACCACTCCACAATGGTGGCAGGGGGTGTCCTTGGCCGGGTGCTCCTTCTTGGCAGGTGGGGGGATTTTGGGTTTGGGGGCATAAGCAAGCTTAGCCTTGCCTTTCCCTTGTCCCTTGCCAGGTGCCTGCGGTTTTCCCTTGTTCTTTTTCTGAATTATGCCTTGGTTGATAGCTAGGACAAGTGGAGCCTTCTTGGGCATGCCTTTCTCTGCAAGTTTCAGCATGTTATGCAGTTCGGCAATGGTTTTCCCCATGCTGTGCATGTTGTAGTTCTGCACAAATTGGTCATAATCCTTCGATAGTGAGGTAAGTATCATGCTCACTCCAAGGATCTGAGGCATGGGGTATCCCAGTCGCTCCATCTGATCCAGATAGCTTTTCATTTTCATGACATAGCTACTGACCGATTGCCCTTCCTCCTGCTTGCAGGCATGAAAAGATTTGATCGTGTCAAACAATTCTTGCTCTGCTTGCTGCTCGAACATAACTTTCAGTTCTCGCAGCATGTCAAATGCTGAAAAGTTCTCTAAGTTCTTTGCAACTCATGGATCATGCTAGCCAGCATAAGACAAGCCACTTCCTGTTGCTCGTTACTCCTACGAGTGTAGGCATTACGAACAGCAGCAGTAGCATTAGCAGCAGGTGCTTCAGGTAAAGCTTCTTCCAGATGGTAAAACTTTTGTTCAGCCTTGAGGACAATCCTCAAGTTGCGGTACCAGTCCAAAAAGTTGTTACCATTCAATTTCTCTTTCTCAAGAATTGATCTGATTGACGAGTTGTTCATGGTTGAATTTGGAGTTGTCATCTACCAAATAAACAAAGTTCAATTTTAGTAATTTTCAATAATTAATCCTTTTTAAAATTAACTACCCAAGTTTAGTATATTAAAATAATTAATTTTACGAAAAGGCTAAGATCCTCATTGAGGTTCCACCATCACATCAGTTGATCTGCTAGTAATGGAGGATTCAATAGGTAGATAACGTCGACCAATTGCATTACAAGTGCAACTCATAGATCTTTATGAGACTCATGGCACTAGTGAACAAGCAACTAGTGTCAAGCTGGCATGTTTAGTCCCATCTTTGCCTTAGGTCAAGGTCTCACCGCTTAACTCGATTAAGTTATCCAATTTGAGAATGTGCGAGAATATATCTAGGTCCCACGCATAGAGAATAGTCACCTTGGGTTACAATTCAACCTAGGTCCCACGCATAGGCAAAAAGTAATTGCAAGTGTTCTCAAAATTAGACGACATGACTTAAATTTGACGGGTAAAAGTTTTTGATGTGGATCAAAAGGTGTACGAAAGGAGCATGCATTCATCCTTCGTAGCACAAGTTAAAAACATTTCTTAACTAAAGTCTAATCATTGTTTTAATTTATGTGTGTCAAGTTGTCCATTTTCATGACTAATATTAATCCTACATGGATAATAAAGTTTGGACAATACATAAAGAAAATAACATACATAACAAGTTTAGGTGTTATTATAAAACAATGATTTCAAATTTCATAAACTTAGTAAAACTAAATCAAAAGACTTAGTTTTGAAAATGGTTTGTGTTTTGTTTTAAGTTTTATAGAAAACTATTTGCAATTTTACATATGAAACAAGATATATAAAAAGCAAAACAAACACACAACCACAATATGCAAAGCCTCAACCGATGAAAAAACCTATGCTTGGTCTCGTGAGCCATCACGACAACCAAGAGTCAACTACGGACAAACCACACAACCACACGGAGGACTCCCACTTGCTCCAAGACAATCAAGAGCAAGTTGGAAGCCCATGATGCACATGAAAAGCAGTTTCTGTCCTTCCAGAATTTCTGTGTTAGAGGGCCTAAAAGTCCATGAAGGATGCTTCTCCGGGCTTAGCTCAAAACTAGAAAGTTGTAGGCCCATGTCTTGGGTACCTGCAAAAACAATTTCAGCCAAAAAGACCTTACCAATCACCGGGAAACTCCGTTTTACCAACTGGTGTTCCAGCAGTCATTTTTCGGCAAAAACGTCTTTAACTCTTTCGCCTTTCACCACCAAGCCATGATTACATTATATTGAAAGTAAAATACAATTAATCTACTTTTAATCTACTGTAAAAGTGCTCAAACAATGGCTACAACCAAAAGAATACAATTACATAAATGCCAAAACAATGGCAAAACCCCAAAACACGAAATTAAACAACATAAACAACCATTCAATGCACAAGTGGTCTAGGTTTTCATCGGCTTTGCATATAAACATAATAATACCATAATATTATGAATAAAACATGGTGTTGGCTAACTCCATGGACAAACATGCATGTATTTGCCATGGAATCAAAATAAATAACAAGAAATAAATATTTTAGCCAACGAAAACGAAGAAATTAATTAACAAGAATTAAAACCCCGTTTGGTACTCGTGTTAAATGGCCTTAGATTCAAAACCCACTGATGTTAAGACCTTTTAATTATCTTTTTACCGCAGAAAATTAAGCCATAGGGCCTGACTTGAAATCGTTTCATAAATCGATAAAAAACATGCGTTTTAGGCCATTTTACACGTACCCGATAATCATATGGCATATATGATGGCTCTGATACCACTATAGGTGATGTATGAATATAAAAAATATATGAATCAAATAAACGCAGATGAACAACATCACCCACATGGATCCATATAGCTAATATGATTAATCCAATAATAAACACAACATGTTTATACATTTGTTGCGTGATCGGTTGTATCGAATGGAGACCTTCACCAAAGTACATGAATCACCAATGAAACCAAGTGACCAAAATAGATCACCTCTATGATAGTCCATACTACACTTCACCGTATACCTCTTGAATGCTAGTCCTTAAACCCGTAACCTTGGAAACAAGTCTTGAATAATTAAGATACCAATCTTTAGATCTAAAATATAAAACCTCTTGTTCTATATTTTGTTGCCGTATCTTTTGGAAGAAAAAAAGGGAGTACACGTATTGTTAGTTATCTCTTTTTATTTTCTATGACTAAATCAATATATAACTTACAATATCTATCAAACGTGTCCCTCATTTTTCTCCTGATCAAGACTGGTTCAAAGTGGGCTCTAAATGGCTTTGCATATTGTGGTTGTGTGTTTGTTTTGCTTTTTATATATCTTGTTTCATATGTAAAATTGCAAAGAGTTTTCTATAAACTTAAAACGAAACACAAACCATTTTCAAAACTAAGTCTTTTGATTTAGTTTTACTAAGTTTTTGAAACTTGAAATCATTGTTTTATAATAACACCTAAACTTGTTATGTATGTTATTTTATTTATGTATTGTCCAAACTTTATTATCCACGTAGGATTAATATTAGTCATGAAAATGGACAACTCGACACACATAAATTAAAACAATGATTAGAATTAAGTTAAGAAAATTTTTTAACTTGTCCTACGAAGGATGAATGCATGCTTCTTTCGTACACCTTTTGATTCATGTCAAAACTTTTACCCGTCAAAATTTAAGTCATGCCGTCCAATATTGAGAACACTTGCAATTACCTTTTGCCTATGCGTGGGACCTAGGTTGAATTGTAACCCAAGGTGACTATTCTCTATGCGTGAGACCTAGATATATTCTCGCACGTCCTCAAATTGGATGACTTAATCGAGTTAAGCGGTGAGACCTTGACCCGAGGCAAAGATGGGACTAAACATGCCTACATGACACTAGATGCCATGAGTCCCATAAGGATCTAAGAGTTGCACTTGTAATGAAATTGGTGATCGTCGCCTACCAATTGAATCTACTATTGCTAGCAGATTAACTGATGTGATAGTAGAAGCACAATGTGGATCTTAGCCTTTTACGAAAATTAATTGTTTTAAATTGTAAACATGGGGTAATTAATTTATAAAAGGATAATTATCGAAAATACTAAATATGAACTTTGAGAATTCAATTAATGAATTAATGCAACACAAAACGTAAACAAAAGTTTGTTCTTTTCTTATTAAAAGGATCAAACTAAGTCTTCCTTTCCTTGTAAGAAAAAGACTTGTTCCTATCCTTTTCCTTATGAGGAAAAGCCATAATAGGAATATTTGAATTATCCTAATTCTAATCAAACTCAAAGCATACATACTCTAGAAATTGTGATGTCTTGTAAAAGTCAAAACAGTTAAGTATGGTTGCACATCTTATTCCATCAAGTTCGTTTTATAACCCTAGTTCCGGTTTTGAAACCTTGAAGAAATATAAGATATTTGGATAACTAGAGAACATGTTTTCTATAGCTACCAAACTTAAATGAGTTTAAATAATTAGAACAAGGAAATATCAATAAACCGTAAAATGGTAAAGGCAATTACTAGCATGATTACCCAATAAATATGGAGGAACTGCATGGCTATTTTCAAGTTTAATATGATGGCTAGCCCATCATCTATATGTTAGAACTTGATGCACTTCCTTGAATACCTAAGTACATGTTTACTAGTCATAATGACTCACATTAGCAATAATGTGTAGATATTCAAAGAAAGCAGGAAAGTATCCAATCATCACTCACACTCCACTGGTGATATAACACTTTTAATGTTGTCTAATCCAGTGGGAGTTACGTGATTGTATTACTGGTGACGAAACACATGTAATGTTCTCTAATCCAGTGGGAGTTGTAAGCTCTATTAACTTACAAGTTGCCCATCTTATTTCTAGATTGTCTTAAAATAATACATTACTTTACACATATGAAGCATCATAGTTTTTATGAGAACCATTGCATGAATTTATTAGATAACTTTTCGTGTTCCTGATGTTGCTTCCTGAAATGTTATCAATAAAATTGTTATGCATGATTCTTTATAAAAGCGATAAAGTTCTACACATCTATATTTTGATTTTGACTAAAATCAAAAGTTATCTGTTACATTGTCATATTTGCTTGCATAATGTTGTGTCGTGCACAAGTGGGAGAAATCTTAATTGTGTGCAAGGTACAACATATAACAATATGACTAATGGTTTTTCTTGACTGCAATGTAAGAAAAATAAGATTCTACTAGGACTTATACACATAAAATGTATATTGCCCTAATTAGAAAAAATGTCAAGATAACATGAAAAGCTACTTCAACATATTTGCTGAATTGTTTAGTAAATATGATTATGTCTTCTTGTAAATTCACAATCATGAAGTATGTAATTAACTTGAAATGACTATTGAGGCCAATTGTCGACACTCATAATTACTTTAATTGAATATGTTTAGGTCTCTTGTAAAGACATAAACATCAATTCCGTTAATTGTTGAAAGACTTATAACGTAAAGTAAAGACGTTAATTTGTTATGTCTTCTTGTTAAAGACATGTACACTTACGACGTATAATAAATTATTTAATGTTTATGTTTTCTAGTTAAAACATACACATGAAGTCATTGACTTGGTCAAAGACTTTAAATATAAAGTATGCAGTAGGCTAAAAACACTATTGATGCCATCTGGTATGACTTGGTTGGCAGATACGTAAGCCAAAGAGTATAAATTCATCTAATGAGTTGTGTGATAGTCTCACAATATCTATCCACGTGGAATACCACAACTTTATGGTATGTCCATCATGGATATCATTTGATCTTTGATGACTTAAACTCTTTTACCTCAAAAGCAATCAAGGTTAGAAAATTGGATGTGCCATGCGTACACCCAATATGGTTCCAACCCAGAAGGAATTTAGGACACCATTGTATTATGGAATGGGATGAATCCCATTATGTCTTGATTGAAGTTCTGAATTTGTTAAATACCTGAGAGTAAGTAATTAACAAACTAGAATCAAGAACTAACGATGTGTTTTGGATGCCCAACTTGAAAACAATTTATTGTTATCAAGATGCTGAGTACTTGGAGATTAGTCTCCACTTACAAAAGCAAGTGGGAGCACCTTTAGATCTTGAAGTTATTCAAGAGCTAAATACACAACCTTCTGAGTACACTTGCTAATGTCATACTAAGGTTGAACATGCATATGTTAAACCATAGATTGATATCTCTCATTCATAAATCCGCAAGGATACCCCTAACACCTGAATGATATATTTTTTATATCAATGTTAAGGGACATAAGTTGGAGGATCATAGTGAACCTGCTAACTAAAGAGATGCATTATCAAATCTTGAATCTGATGAATAGCTCAAAACTATGAATGATAAGATGCAGTCCTTGAAAGATAATCACTCATGGAGCTTGATTGATCTCTTACCAAATCAGTTTGACTAAAGGATTCATTATGTAAGTCATATTATGTATTGGATTATTTATATCATTTGCATGAATGCAAGATGAGTTGATAACAACAAATATCTAAGTGAAAGTCGTTAGATAATTGTTAAACGAACAACCTAATGGACCTGCAAAGGACCAAATATTTGTTCAAAATGTTTACGGATATTCAAGGAGCTCTGTTATACTTTCATTCATTGATGCTTATATAACTGAGATGATGCTCAACCCTGGTCGTAGTAGGATGACATCATGAATGATGACACCTCTAACTAGAAGTGCTCAATTAAGAGCATTAATGCATTATACATTAAAAGAATAAGAATACTTTACAGTTTGGGAAACTATTATAATGACTGTCTAAAGTAGGTGTTTTGCGAGCTTCAAACACACTATGGAATGTATTGTTGCAATACTTGTATTGTACTTGATTGCACACATACAGAAGGACAATCATCATTCAAAACATTTTTTGAATATTGAAACAAGTATTCTCAAAGTTTACTCAGATGACTACTTGTTGTCTTGTACAACAAAATTGATCATGGTGGAAACATCGGATTTCGATCTGTATGTAGTCTTGTGCATATCTGTTTTTAGTATTTGGATAATGGAACTGTAAGCAGTCGTATTATATAATGAATTGATATACCGGGTATTATCGTCTTCATTTATACTACTGTGTTCTATATTTGCATGTTTAATCCATGAATAATTTATTTATTCTAAAATTGTCCATTGCCAGTTGACGATACGGGAGTATCATCGAATTAAGGCAAATGTGAGCGTGCTGGTGATTTATTTGCCAAACTCATATGTTGTTCATTGTGATGAACATTGGACTGACCCAACCTTCGAGAATTCACTGCATGGATCGGTGTCAATAGTGAATCTCGCAAATGGTTATGTCTCTTATCCTTAGACTTGAGATGCAAGTAGGTCTTGCATGTGTGGAATTTTATTCTTTGATATGGTTAAACGCTGTCCTGAATAAGGTAGTTATAAAAACCATTTTCAGGAGTGATTTGAAACACATGAATGACACGTGTAGTCAAAATAGGATTTGTTCCTCCAGATGTCATGGAGTTAGATTCTATTGGGCCCCTCGATGAATTGAACAGATGTTTGTATGGCCATACCCAAATGAGATTAAGATGAATCTTAATTCACTTGGTAATCTTGTTCAATATCTAGATCGAGAAATAGAATAGTTGAACAAATGGAATGACTTTGATCCATGTCTAGTGTTCAACATAGTATCTGTAACAAAAGGAAGGATGGCATATAAACCATTTAAATGAGACGTTTTAGAAACTTCCCTCACATATTTCTAGGGGCATTGGCGTGTTGCTGGACGCTAACCTTTGCTTGTATAATTACTTGATTATTATGACGTCGCAAGTGGGAGCTGTTGGAGTATGCTCGTGTCATAATAAATAATTATATGGCTAGACATATGTGAGCCTATGGGGTCACACACTTATACATAGAGACACCATTTTATAGATTGCATTTATCGTATTTACAATATATAAACGACTACGTAACTCGGGATCCATAACGGGCCATTAAATACTATGTTAGACTAAGTGTTTTTGGACTGGACCAACAATGGGCAAGCCCATTGTGGGCCCACATATGGCCTTCCCCTATAGGGGGTGTAGAGTGAGAATGAAAGCCTTTGAAGGGGGCTATGTGTAACTTAGATCATGGGAAGATAAATATTGATTTAGTCTTCCATAATCCCATGACACATTAACCACTTTCCAAGTTTATCTCCCCCCCCCCCTCTCTCTCAAAATATATGGCAAACAAAATACATCCCTTCTAGGGTTTGTATTTTTGATCTCTTCTTGGCTTAATCTATTGTAGATTGTTGCAAGAATAATGGTTACAAGGTTTAGACTAGCATCGAGTGGTGATCGGTGACGTGTAGTGTGTTTCATTCATAGAGGAGATCAACTTCATTGATCTCTTGGGTTTCTTATTCCAAACGTGGGTTTGGTGTTTGTTGGTGTCTCCCGGTGCACGCTACAAAGGTATAAACATGTTGTGTTTAATTTTGATTAATCATATTGGCTATATGGATCCGTGTGGGTGATGTTTTTCCGCTGCGTTTATTTGATTCTTATATATTTTATATTCTTACATCACCTATAACTTTAGTCTTAACAAGCGTCTCATGGATAGGAGTTGTATGACTAGCACAAACCCGTACCATTCAAAAAAAAATTTCCACCCAAATATGTGAGGTTCGCCTTTAGATTTGATAGGAAAAGCATTTATTATTAGTGCTTATGAGTGTACCGGTAGCATTTAGATTCTAGAACTTGCGTTAGTGATGCATCCCGAGACCGCTAGTGAGACTACATTCGTGTAGTAGGATTTACTACATGATAAGAGGCATTAGGATCACCCTTGTGTTAAACCCGTATCATGATTACTTGACCATTTAAGTCATATTACTTGGCTAGTAAAGTCAACTAATTTTTCCCACACCTTAGCGTTGTACTCATTTTTAGTACACGAAACCCCTAGTACACCCCTTCGAGCCTATCTTTTCGTTTCTAGCTTTAAGTATTGATGCGTGGGAATCGCAACAGGTTTTACCTCTCGAGGGATCTCGAGAAGCTTACAACCCCCACCAGGCAGTGTACCTGATCGTTGTAGTATAGTATAGTGACAAGTACCGGGGGATTGATCGTTCAGCTTAGGAATAGTGTCGCTAGGATTAGAAAGCCTAAATACTAGTTCTAAAGGTGAGGGATGATTATTTTTGTATTTTTATATTTTTTAGAAAGCAATTAAAATCTCGGGTTTTGGAAGAGTGGGCGGAATTAGTTGCTATTCAACTAACCCAAAACTAAGATGCAATCAAAATAAAATACTAAAAATGAAAATAAACTAATTATACTAAGGTTGTGAGCAGTAATTGGAGAAAATGTGTTTACTTAGATTTCACTACTCCCTAGATATCTTTTACACGTTAATTACTTGTTATAATTGCATGGATGACGGATTGTATTCCTTAATACCATTCATGGGGTGGCATACATAACTCCCCAATTCTATGAGCTCTTATCTCCTCCTACACCATGCCCAGCACAACTATAGGGATTGTAAACAGTGGCTCATGCATTAAATACAACCAATAAAGACCTAGTACGCCTCGGTTCATGTTTCTTAAGACGTTCAAGCATGTTACCATTTGGAAATCTGCCAGTTTTCTTAAGCCTAACATATAAATCATTCATCCAAGACAAGAATAAACAAGCAATCAACACATAATCAATATCTAGGTTTCATTAGATCTAAGCAAACACAAAAGAGATCTAGCCTAGCATAATGGAATTGAGACAAGAACAAGATATAGACAACCAACACATAGACATATTGATTGAATTAGAAGAACACTTATCTCAATTACAATGCAAGGTATCAAGGGTTTGGAACCCTTGAAAAACCTGTAAAAGTTGCACCAAAATCGTACTTAGGGTTTCTCCAAAACTTCTCTCTTTTAAATGTGAAAAATTAGAAAACTATGTATAGAAAAACAGGTCTGACGGCGTCAAGAGTAATCTTGTGACGCCGTCACCTCGCCGCCAAAACTCTCCTCGGACTGCCTAGATCTACTTCTGATGCCGTCAAGAGTTAAACACTTCCAGGCCGTCATGACTCTTTTACTCTTGACGCCCTTCTCACGTGACGCCGTCAAAACTCTACTGGGTCGTCATGGAAATTCATGAGATTTGCTCTTGACGCCGTCAAGGATTTGCTCTTGACGCCGTCACCTAGTGTTCCCAGCATGGAAAATTAAGACTTTGGCGTTTTCTTCATTTTTATGCTCCAAAAATGTCCGAATTGTTTCCTTTTCCAGATTTCTCTCCCAAAGTACCTAAAATCACAAAAGGAACAATTTAGGGCAATATTTGATCAAATAAATTCGGATTCGGGCTTAAATGACCCCCTAAAAACGGATCATTTTTCGCCTCATCAAGCATCTTACTTAAAGGAAGAATTTGTTACAACCCACCCAAATGTGCAACCAAATCACCTTAGCCTTCCATGTATGCACTCATCTTTAGTGCATTATTGTTATATATTTAAACCCTTAGTTAATTATCTAATTGATTACATGGTTGCTAAGTCGAGTCATATCTTGTACATATTGTTTTGGGACGATTGGTACTCATGGGTAAAGTATTAATGTTATGGAGTAATGGGGAAGAACATCAAATTATTACCCTCATATGTGCGTTAATCTTAAAAGTGCTTCAAGTGTTTTGATTATCTTGATTCGAGTCATTAGATTAGTTTATTGTAAAGTATGTAAAAATTCAAGTGTAAGGGGAATGTATATGATATATTATTTTGGATGGTAGGGTAAGAGTGTATGCAAAAAAAAAAAAAAAAAAAAAAAAAAAATCGAAGAAATTAAGAAAAAAAATAGAAAAAGAAAAGAGAAAAATATACGGACTACCATCCCGTTTCATTCTATGTTTGTTTTAAGTTTTTGTTATTTTTGATTTATTAGCTTAAGTTGAGTCGATTCTTGGCTTAGCAATGCCATATTGTACATGTAATTAACCAAGATGATTAACTCGCCACCAATAAATATTGCCTTTATCCAACAAAAGCGTGTATTCCATATCCCTACACCTAACGTTATAACCCTTTTAAAAGACCTCTTTGATAGTTTATCCTAGGTGCTTACGCCAAGTGGTGGAGGTTTGATCCTTTCCTAAGCCTATGGTAATCTATTTTGCTATGACAGGTAGTGAGAGATGTTTTCCATTTTCTTATGATGATATATACTTTATTACACCCGAGAGATGTGAGTATCTAAACACTATTTGTGAGGTGCTAGTGTATGACCTCTGTGATTGTCTTTGGTCTTTAGTGGAACGATTATTAGTTGTAATTACTTTTATATTAGTGTTAAATGACCCCTAATTTGTATTTTGATTAGAATAAAAGCGCATTTGCTTGAGGACAATCAAATCTCAAGTGTAAGGGTATTTGATGAGGCGAAAAGTGAACCATTTTTAAGGGGTCATTTAAGCCCGAAGTTGAGATTATTTGATCAAATATTGCCCTAAATCGTTCCTTTTGTCATTTTAGGTACTTTTGGAGTGAAATCTGAAAAAGGAAGCATTTTGGACGTTTTTTGAGCATAAAACTGAAGAAAACGGCAAAGTCTTAATTTTCCTTACTGGGAACAGTACCTGACGGCGTCACAACTTCCTTAATGACGGCGTCAAGAATTACAAAAGAGGTTGATATGGACAATACACGTGACGATCCAGAGAGTTTTGTGCATAGGAGATGACGGCGTCACCCAAGGTCGTCATGGTCCAAGTATTAGTGACGGCCCAGAGCAATTTTACACATGACGGCGTCACAAGTGGATCTAGGCAATACGATTTCATTATAGGCGGCGAGTTGACGGCGTCACAACCCAATACATGACGTCGTCACCCATTGTAATCTATATATAGTTTTCCAAATTTCATTCATTAGTGTGCAACTTTGAGGGAAAAACCCTAGGTCGAATTTTCCAGCTTTTTCAAGGGTTTCAACCCTTTGAATCTTTCATGTTCTATTAAAGATAAGTACTCTTTCAATTCATTTAATATGTCTATGTGTTGCTTGAATATATCTTACGCTTGTCTTCAATTTAACAAGCTCGGCTAGATTTCTTTTGTGTTTGCTTAGATGTAGTGAAGCCTAGATGTTAATTATGGGTTGATTGTTTGTTTATAGTTGTTACGGATGATTGTATTCGATGTTAGGCTTAAGAAAACTGGCAGACTTCCATTGGTAACTTGCTTGAACGTCTTAAGAAACATGATCGGAGGTGTACTACGATTTTTGGTTGTATTTAATGTGTAGGAGAATTCTAGTGATCCCATGTTAGGAGCTTCTAACGGCTCGACGTAGGAGTGAAGTAGGATCCTATAGAGTTAGGGAATATTGTACACGGCCCTACGACTAGTATTAAGGAATATCACCCGTCATCCATGCAATTGTAACAAGCTATCAACCTGTAAAAGATATCTAGGGAGTAATAAAATCTAAGTAAACACAACTTTCCTCATCATTGTTTACACCACAATAGTATAATTAGTTTCATTTCATTTTTGTTATTTTATTTTGATTGCATCTTTAGTTATTGGGTTAGTTGGCTAGCAACTAATTCCGCCAACTCTTCCAAAACCCGAGATTTTAATTGATTTTATAAAATATAAAAATACAAAAAGAATCATCCCTCACCTCTAGACTTAGTTTAGGAGACTTTCTAATCCTAGTGACACTATTCCTGAGTTGAACGATCAATCCCCCGGTACTTGTCACTATACTATACTACAACGATCAGGTACACTGCCTGGTGGGGGTTGTAAGCTTCTCGAGAGGTAAAGCCTGGTGCGATTCCCACGTATCAGTTGGGATAGTAACAAAGTGGAGTGTACACTTGTTCACAACACTGGTCAGACTATGCTTTATCTTATTGAGGTTCTGCAAACTCCTATTATTTTTTTTTTGTACTTTCATATATGCTGCTAACTCTGGTAGAGATAGAAGAGATTTGTGGAAAGACTTGCATAGGTACAAACAGCTAATCAATAATGAAGCATGGGTCATTTTGGGAGATGTGAATGTAAGCCTTAATGTTGAAGATCATTCTGAAGGTGGATCCTATGTTACTCAAGATATGCTAGAATTCCAAGAGTGCATTAGTGATATTGAGGTTGATGACATATGTAGCACTGGAGATCATTACCCATGGACTAAGAGCCTCTTGAACTCTGATACAACAGTACTGGAGAAGATTGACAGGGTCATGTGTAACACTACTTTCTTGACTAATTTCAATTGTGCTAATGTTGTTTTCCTACCTTATGGTATTTCAGATCATAGCCCTGCTATCCTGAATTGCCCTAATATGTTGAGGAAGAAAAGAAGATCATTTAGGTTTGCTAACTATGTAGCAGACAAAGAAGACTTTTTATCTACAGTTAAAGAGAATTGGGAGACAGATACTCAAGGACATTCAATGTACCAACTTGTGCAGAAATTGAAGAATTTGAAGCCTCACATGAATACTCTCAACTGAAAAATGGGAATTTGTTTGAAAGAGTAGAGGAGACTAGAAAACAGCTCAATGTGATCCAAAATAAAATTGATGATGACCCAAATAACAAAGATCTAAGAAAGGAGGGTACTATACTTTTGAAGGAGTTTAATTGTGTTCTACAAGATGAGGAAAAATTGTTGTGCCAAAAAGCTAAAGTGGATTGGCTAAAAGATGGTGTAGAAACTCTGCTTATTTTCACAACGTTCTCAAAGGTAAATTGAATAGGAGCAGAATTCATAGCATTTGTTGTGAAGATGGTAGTAGTGTGACCGGTGATCAAGTTGGGATGCAGTTTGAAAAACACTTTGAGAATTTCCTTGGATCTAAATCAAGTGCAGAACTTATGAGTAATGAGATGGGAGATCTGTTCAGTAAGAAGTTTACTGATTTAGAAGCCTTGGAAATGACTAGAAGGGTGACTGAGGAGGAAATAAAGAAGGCCTTGTTTGATAGATGATAATAAAGCACCTGGACCGGATGGCTTTACATCAAAGTTCTTTAAAAAAGCTTGGAATGTGGTGAAAGATGATTTTTGCAAAGCAGTGGTGGAATTCTTTGAATCAGGGAAACTTCTTGGCCAATTAAATGCTACTCTTATAAATTTAGTTCCTAAGATCCAAACACCACAAAAAGTCACTGATTTTAGACCCATTGCTTGCTGCAATGTGGTCTATAAATGTATCAGCAAAATCCTCACTTGTAGAATTATGAATGTTTTGTGTAAATTGGTTGATCAGAATCAAAGTGCCTTTGTTCCTGGTAGGGCAATCACTGAAAGTATCTTGCTTACTCAAGAGCTACTTAAAGGATATAACTGTGTGAATTGGCCAAAAAGATGTTCCTTTAAAATTGAAATTCAAAAAGCTTATGACACAGTTTCCTGGGAGTTTCTCACTGGTATTCTACATAATTTTGGATTTACTGATAAAATGGTTCACTGGATTACTACTTGTGTTACCACACCTCACTTCACTATATGTGTTAATGGAGAAAGACATGGATACTTCAGTGCTGGAAGAGGGCTAAGACAAGGTGACCCAATCTCACCATATTTTTTCACTCTATTCATGGAAGTGCTCAACATATTCATCAAAGATGAAATTGCCAAAGAAAGGAACTTTAAATACCATTTTGGATGTAAACAACTCAAACTAACACATTTGTGTTTTGCAGATGACTTATTGGTACTCTGCCATGGAGATACCACATCTTTGAACACAATAAAAGAAGCTCTTGGTAAATTTAGCAAAGTGTCAAGGTTACATCCAAATTTAGGTAAAAGTACCATGTTCTGTGGCAGTCTAAATGTGGAGGAGGTGGAAAGCATTCAAGCAATATTGCCATTCAAGATTGGGAAAATGCCTGTAAGATACCTTGGTGTTCCTCTAGTGGATAAGAAGATTGGTATTAAAGACTGTAAGAGCTTGATTGATAAGGTAAGACAAAATCTTTATGACTGGAAGAATAAGAGTTTATCTTATGCTGGAAGGGGTCAACTCATTGCATCTGTTCTATCATCCATGCAAGTGTATTGGGGGTCTGTTTTTAAGCTACCTAAAACTGTTATCAATGATATTGAAAAGCTATTTAAAGGGTTCTTATGGTGTAATGGTGAATTGACTAGAGGCAAAGCCAGGGTTGCATGGAAGGAGGTATGTAAGCCTAAAGATCAAGGAGGTCTGGGAATCAAGCCATTGGAACAGTGGAATAGAACTTTGCTTATTAAACATCTTTGGAATATTGCTACTATGAAAGAATCTCTCTGGGTGAAGTGGATTAATACAGTTAAACTGAAGGGGAGGAGTGTTTGGGAGGTACAAAGCTATAGTACAGATAATTGGTGTTGGAGGACTATTTTGGATCTCAGGCAAGACGTGGAAGAACATGTTAAGTATAAAGTGGGAAATGGTGAGAACATATCTGCTTGGTATGATAAATGGACCAATCAACAGGCACTTGCTAAGTCTATTAGCAGAAAAGAAATTCACTTAGCTGGTTTCCATGAACAAAGCAAGTTATGTGAACTTGTGGATGTTAATGGATGGAAGTGGCCAGATGAATGGAGCAATAAATACGAGGTTATTCAAGCCATGAAGGTTCCAACTCTGTCTCAGGATCTTGATATACCTATTTGGTTAACTAATAATGGAAGAGAAGTCAAGTTCTCTACAAATCAAGTATGGAAGGATATGAGGCATAATGAAATTGAAGTGATATGGAGCAAAATTGTATGGCACTCACATTGCATTCCTAAGCATAGCTTTGTCTTATGGCTTGCTATTAAACACAAGCTGCTCACTCAAGATAAACTGTTGAAATGATACCCAAATAAGAATTTGCAATGCTCCTTGTGTAAGATAGTGGTAGACTCTTATGATCATATGTTCTTCCAATGTAAGTATTCTGAAATGGTGTGGACTGGAATTAAGAATGTGGCAAGAATTAGCTCTAATGCAAGAACATGGGACAGTTGGGTGAATGAGATGACTTGTATACAGAACAATACAAGTATATGGAATGTGATTAAGAAATTATGTTTTGCTGCATCAGTGTATCATTTATAGCAGGAGAGGAACTGCAGGGTATTTAGATAAGAAGAAAGGGACAAAGACACATTGATAAAAGTCATAAGAGAAACACTAAGGTTTAAGATAATGTCAATTAGAGTTAAAAGTACAAATGAAGTGAAGGAAACTAGTATGTTGTGGGAAGTGATGTTAGCTTAAATATGATGTTCTATCAATTAAGGGGTGTTTGGATACTTGGACAAGGAATGAAGCAGATGGCTAGTACCTTAGCCACTTTGTTAATATGTGCTAAATATGGATTTTAACTCATCTATGTGGTGCTGGAGTAACATACATGGGTAGAAAGCTATATGAAGTATTATAATAATAGAGTGGCTACAAAGTAGTTTCCTGATGATGTTGGTGATCTTTTATTTCTGGTTTGATCACTGTTATTGAGAATAGAAAGCTCACTACTTTCTAAAATGGATTTCACACAAAGCAGAAGGTTCATGATTATCTGCAACTACTTAAAAAGTTCTTATACCTATATCTACAAGTCTGTGATTGGAATTGTAGATATTGATAACTCACTTTCAAAAGATGGCCTTGTATCTTGGTTACATTGGTCTGGTGTCATTTCATAAGGAGCTAATGAGTACTTAATAGGCCTTTGTTAGTTAATTGAGTACAAATTGGGGAATTATGAATGAAAACAGACTAATTTTAACCATAAAGTAGGTTTCCTTTTGAGAAGGGTAAAGTGAGTTGGTGGGTAGTGTATAAAGATAGGAATAGTGATGAGTGAAAGATGAACCTACTTGGTCCTATCTATACACTACCATGGAGGAATGGATGGTACTCACTGCAAGGTGTGTGTTCCCAGCTATGTGATGCCATTGTAGTAGATGGAAATGTAACATAGCTAGTATAACCCTTGCTTGTGGAGAGGTTATGGGTGTCTACTGAAGCCTATCTCTTGTTCTACTTTGATCATTGTGGTTGCAGGATGAATCGTCTTAGTGGAAAAGAGTATGGGAAATGTAGCTAGATGGTTACGTAAAGGTGAATGAAGTTCTGGATTATGCAAAAAAAAAAAAAAAAAAAAAAAAAAAAAAAAAAAAAAAAAAAAAAAAAAAACTCCCCTTTACCCAAAAAAGTTCCGGATTATGCTTGATCAGTCAATGATTATGACTGAATGCAGATGTGTGATGCATAACTGATTACTTGGTTAGTTGTACCTGATATAGTCAGTGTGTTGACTGATATCGGATAGTATGGTAGTATTATAAGGGTGTGTGAATGAGGGTATGAGTTTGATACCATTTGCATTTATTTGGTTGAGGGTTTTGTCAAACCATTCCTGTGGGACCTACATATAGAAACCCATAGATCCATACCACTTGGACTTGGTGGATTTTGTAAATCCATTCTCGTGGGGCCCTATTTCACCACTAATTTCACTCACCCCACTCTTTTTCTTTACATTTATCAAATAATATTCAAGCCCAAATATATAAACCAAACAACATTTTTTGAACTATCAAGCTCATTCCTATACCACCATATTATCATACCAATATTCATTGTGATTCCTATAAGCAAACCAAACGGACCCTAAGTCTATTTTGAGGAACTGTCCAAAACATAATGTTTATATTAAAAAGAAAAATGATTTGTAGACCTAAATGGTTTGCCTAAAAATAGACCTACACATATGATTGGTAAAATTGATATTTTGATTGGTTAATATGAAGAGAGAAAAAAAGTGTTTGACACTTGTTAAAATGTGAATGGTGTAGGCCTATTTGTAGGTCTATATATCATAACTTATTAAAAAAGCATTGTACAAATTTTGTGAAGTAAATATAATTCATCTTTGAAAAAAAAAAAAAAAAAAAAAAGTGCAATAGAATCATAGATACCGGATATATATATAACATAGTTTGAAACAAAAGTCATGGTGTGTAATGTTGCTAATTAAGTGATTTAACATATTCAACATGTGAATATTATAGTGTGCTGTATTTTGCAGTCTAGTGCAAAACAAGTTGCAATGAATCCATTTGTTTCATTTTCACAATGACAATATTGTACATTTGTATATTTAACTTATAAAAATACGATAACGAAGTTCATAATTTATGTTGATAATTTTGTATTTCGCATTCTAGTGCTTAGTTATCAATTTAATATGTACAATAGTGTAAGGTAGTAACTGGTAACAAAATCTCGTCAACAATTTATAAAATTAGAACCAAACGTTGATTTCATGTTTGGCACATAAGATTATATAAGAAGATTATGCTTATTTTTTGAAAAAATAAGCTACTTAAAATATAAATTTTGTTTGATAAATAGAACTTATCAGAGATTTTAGAATACTAATATTTTATTGGGAAGAGATCTAGTGAGAAGAGAAAATCAAATGAGAAGAGTGAGAAATATTCCTAGCCACAAATTTCAAATAAGAAAAAAAAAAATTAAGTGGAGATGCATCTACTTTTGTAGGTGCATCTAAAATGTGCGGTTGTGGTTTTTTCTCATCCTTCTCATTTTAGTTTTATTTCTCATTTGATCCTTACTCATATTTCATAATCTCTTAAAATTAAATGCTACTTCATATAGCTTATAAAAATTATTTCAATATCTCCCATTTTATCTCTGTCTACAACTATATCTCCTAATTTAACGGTTACTTTATCTGGTTATCTAAAAGTTAATGCTTAACAATAGTTGTGTTAATTACTAGCTACTTTGTTTTATTATTAGCATTGGTTACAATGAACCTCTCAATTTATCATGTTACTGACATTATTTACAACGGAAAACTCATATGCACCCATGTTATTAACGTACAGTTTATTATTATTATTATTATTATTATTATTATTATTATTATTATTATTGTCGTTGTTATTGTCGTTGTTGTTGTTATTTTAACATTTAAACTAGCTTATCACTTGTTTTTTAAACAGTGATTAAAATATAAGCTTTATATTATTTTGCCTATGATCCGTTTTGTTACTTATAACTTTATTCAATAAGTTCTGAGAGCACAACCGTTGTTAGAGCAAGTTTATATTGGTAAATGCATAACTGAGATATTAACCAAATACAATCGCCCACGTAAACATTTTTATTGGATATAAAACGTTTTTTCATATAAAAATATATATACTTTCATTTTAAGTTTGTGTCATATTGAACCTGATTTGCATGCTCAACTTTGATTAAGCTTTTTTACATAATTTGACGATTTGCTAAACAATACTCATTAGACAATAATTAAAGCAATAATTAATATGAATATAAAAGGAAATTTAAACTTTGTTAAATGAAAAATGACACATTTAATTTAATCTTTATGAAAAATTAATATGAATACAAAAGCACGTGAGGTGAAAAAGAAAGAAAAAGAAATCACAAAACGCACCCTCAAAGTATGTGTAGAATTACTAAAACAATCTTAAACTTTTACTTATTTACAACTTTTTTATATAACGAACTTTATTTATCAAATACGGAACATATATCAATTGATTAATTCGTAAAAAAAATATGACGTTAAAAAGATTGTCGAATTGCGAACAAAACAAGTCCAATATTGCAATGCTTCTGACATACGCACAATTTTATAAAAGATGTTAAAGTTTAGTATGTATTTTTAAAAAGCTTACAGAAATAGGCCTTGAGGTTATTGTTTCGTTGCAAAGTTAGTCCTTAATGACTAACGTTGTAACGGAACACTAACTTGAAGGACTTTTTCAAAAAAAAAAATTCATAAACAATTAACTCGAATAGTCCTTGGGGTTATACGTCCGTTAAAAAGTTAGTCTACCATCCTCCGCCGCGGAGCGCGGGTTACAAATTTCTTGTTCTCATTTAAAGCGCATCATTAAATGTTATTTAATGATTATTGAAGATTCTACTTCTATTATAACGTTCTTAAAAGAATGTTTTATCACCTTCCAAAATTTTAAAGAATTTACCATCTTTTGAAAAACAACAAACATTACCTTTTATTTCGTAAAAAATAATATAATGCACTTGACACAGAATATTAAATAGATTCAACATCATACATATTTTGAACCAATCCAACTTAACCTTAGCTGGGATCTTTTCGGCCGTATCTTTCTTGTCGTATCTGCCTAACTTCAAACCATAATTCCGATTTTTACTCATTTTCCACCTTTATATTCTCAACTACAACAACATATTCATAGAGTCACACACCATATCAAAGAGTGTGTTTTTTTTCTATATCTCGTGTGTGATTTTTGTCTGTGGACAATATGGTGAACCTAGAAGAAGATTCATCAACTGGTCTACGACGACGAGGTTGTTCGTTTCAAAAAAATGATTTTCTCCCGGAAGAATCATTTCAAACATGGGGAAACTATACGTCCGCATTGAAACAAACTCCTCATCGGTTGATTGACCGTATATTTACGAGGTCGGCTGATCAAGCTGAGCTTGATGTGAAAGCGAGAAGCCAGACGGCTATGAAAAAGACTTTGACGTGGTGGGATTTGATATGGTTTGGTATGGGTGCGGTTATTGGTGCCGGGATATTTGTGCTCACGGGACTTGAGGCGAACAAGGTGGCTGGTCCTGCGGTTGTGTTATCGTACGTTGTTTCGGGTGCTTCTGCTCTTATGTCCGTGTTTTGTTACACTGAGTTTGCTGTCGAGATCCCGGTTGCAGGTATTCATACCATAGAAACATTTTTTTTTTGGCTGTTTTGCAAACGTAATAATCAGATAATTCTAAACACAAATTAATCAAGAATCAATTCTCGTCGTTCAAACTTCCAAAATTGTATAATAATTTGAAGTTTCTCTCATGATTCATGGCCTAAAATCAAATGTTGCAGATGTATATGAATATGCTCATAGTAGATATACTTATTTTTAATATAGAATAATACCATAATTAAATTATGGTAATTGGTTGAAATCATGAGCGATTAGTCCAAGAGGAGAGTGTGACTGCCAGTTAACAATGATCTGGCCAATCTTCAATGTTTGATATTTAATTATATCATTTTTTGGTATAAAATTTCCTATGTCATTTTCTATAAACAAATACGATATTTTTAAGTTGTTACGTGATAACGGTGGAAATGGAATACCTTAAATTGTCAAAGAAAAGACAATTGATCCAGCCGGCTATTTTTGCATATAAGTCGTCGTACGTTATCATACTTTAAACATTTGTTTTCTTGTTAAAAAAAATCATGTTAAGAATTGTTTCTATACCAGTCGTTTGTTAGAACTTGGTATATATATATCATAAGGTTAATTCCTTATTTACCCGATATAAACATTAAAATTACGTAGAGTAAAAACATAACAACCCTGGTTAATTTATATCGTGTTTTTAACGTTGATAAATTATATTAGTGTCGTTACAAGAACCTAGATAAACATCACGTGTCAACAAATTTGAAACAACTGATAATGGGTAGTGAACCCAATCGCTCCAAGTTGGCGTTTGAGAATGTTGCAATTTGCTTAAACGTATTTAAGTTTTTTGTTGTGTTAACTATATGTTAAGTAAATAACTAATAACTAGACTAAAATGGGATTCTAGTGCTTGATTTTTAAAATTTCTAAAGAACCATTGAGTTCAATGATGCCTACAAGAAAAGCTTGTTTTTTGTTTTCGAATTAAAGACCAAATATCCAGACACTCTATAGAGTTTGTCTTCAAAAAGCATAAATCTTATACTAAGTATACGTTGTTAACGAACACTATTCCTTTAAAAACCTTGATAAACACATAATTCCCCAAGATCTTTTGATATAAGTTAGTTAACTTAATCAACTTTTTTAAATGTTGCAAGTCCAGTTGATATCCTTGATGCATATTATTTCCAACACTTCATCATTTCAAAGAAAATGAGGCAGTGAAAAGGTGGAATGTCAAAGTAGGAAATTAAGAAAGTTGGATACACAAGTCAAGATTGATAGGTATCGTAATTGGTTGTGTGGAGTGTATTTGCAATTTTGCATCTAGACTTTTGGAGTCAACGAAGCACATGTGGACGAACCCATTGCCATCCACATTCCTAAAATTAATTATTTCTCACATTTTATTATATATTATCTCCCTTTCATTAGCTTTGTCTTAATTTACACTAATATTGTATAACTTAAACTTGTACTTGTTAAATAATATAAGGGAAACATAGTATGAGAAAGGAAAATATTGCATTTACTCTCATGGATTATAAGGGGACACTTAACATTATATCAAGTAAAATGGTCGAACATAATTAATGTAATTGATATGATTATAAAAACTTGACATTAGTATTACACAACAATTTCAGGTGGATCATTTGCTTATTTGAGGGTGGAGTTAGGAGACTTTGTGGCGTTTATTGCCGCGGGAAACATCCTCCTAGAGTATGTGATTGGTGGAGCCGCGGTGGCACGTTCATGGACGTCCTACTTTGCCACCCTTATAAACAAAGACCCTGATGACTTACGTATCATAGCTCATGGGCTTACTGAGGACTACAATCATTTGGACCCTGTTGCAGTAGGCATCATAGCTATCATTTGTGTATTTGCTGTCACTAGCACAAAAGGCTCGTCTAAGCTAAATTATGTTGCATCTATTGTGCACATAATTGTGATATTCTTCATCATCATATGTGGTCTAATTAATGCGGATTTAAAGAACTACGAACCCTTTGCTCCTTATAAGGCCCGAGGAGTGTTCAAGGCCTCGGCTGTGCTCTTTTTTGCATATGTTGGGTTTGATGCGGTTTCAACCATGGCTGAGGAGACTAAAAATCCACCCAGAGACATACCTATTGGGCTTGTCGGTTCAATGGTGATCACCACCGTGTTATATTGTGCATTAGCTGTGACACTTTGCTTGATGCAGCCATATACACAAATAAACACCGATGCTCCTTTCTCAGTGGCGTTTGAAGCTGTTGGGTGGAAATGGGCAAAATACGTGGTCGCTGCTGGAGCTCTAAAGGGTATGACTTCCGTGCTTCTAGTTGGGGCCGTTGGTCAAGCAAGGCAAGTTCGAATAGTTCAGTTTTAAATATAAATACTACATTATTGGTAACGTTAGACCAATTCGTCAACCATGAAACATACTAACATAAATCTTCTCATTCATAACCAAATGGATCAAAGGGACTACTCTATCACTAATTTTTTTCTCAGCCTTTGTTTTCTTATCAAGTGAATATCATTGCAGATACTTAACTCATATAGCTCGAACACACATGATGCCACCATGGTTTGCAATCGTGGACGCCAAGACCGGGACTCCTGTCAATGCAACTGTGACCATGATGGCTGCTACAGCCGTGATCGCCTTCTTCACCAAACTCGACATCCTCTCAAACCTCCTCTCAATCTCCACACTCTTCATATTCATGCTAGTGGCACTTGCCCTCCTTGTCCGCCGCTACTATGTATCTGGTGTCACCACAAACGCCAACCGCAACAAGCTCATTGCTTGCTTAGTAACCATACTTGTTTCATCATGCTTCACAGCCGGATACTGGGGCCTGTCAGAAAATGGTTGGATTGGGTATTGTATCACTGTCCCAATTTGGGCAGCTGCAACGGTTTCACTCTGGGCGTTTGTACCACAAGCCCGTGGACCAAAAATGTGGGGGGTACCATTGGTTCCATGGTTGCCATCTGTTTCTATTGCGATAAATATATTTCTTCTTGGATCGATTGATAAGGACTCATTTATAAGGTTTGCAGGATGGACTGGTTTGTTGTTGGTGTATTACTTCTTGTTTGGACTTCATGCGGCGTACGATACTGCAAAGGCTGATGAGAAGCAATGGAGTAAAGTTGAAGGTGGGCAAATGAAGAATGGGATTGAGAATAAAGATGGTGATGACAGATAGTTTACTTTGGTAATTTTATGGTTTGTTATTTTAGTTTATGACAGTGCATTGTGTTCATATTAAGAGTTTGGAATTGTTGGTTTTTATTAAAAAGAAGTGTCTTATTATAAAATGATGTCGTTTGTGAGTACATATATGAATACTCTTGGTTCTGTAAAGACAACCAGTATTTCTCTAAATTCTGATTATGTTTTTTCAGAGGACATTTTGGCAGATACAAAAAATGGAATGTATATGAAGCCGTTTTAGGGAGAACCCATGGCCAATGTGTTCTTTGAATTTCAGAAACTGCAGTGTGTAAATTGGAGGTCATTATTTAATACTGATTAGGCCTTGAATGTAGTTGATCCTAATTAAAAGTCTTGATTTGTATTTAAAAATCTTACAGACATGTAAGCTATTACTGTTAAAGTTCAGGTAACTTTGACGTTTAAACTTTTAGGCCAACGAAATCCATGAGTAATGAGCCTGCTGTTAAAAAACTTTTGTATGTCCTGGTTTGATATTTATAGGGTATTAGCCGGAAATTTATAAAGTTGATGTGTTGATACCATTGATTGAATCACACATGAGCATGCAGGAGAGCTTAAATAAGACCATGGTTGTCTTTCCTATAACTTAAGCACAGCTAACTGGTTGTCTTGTGTGATAAATATATAAGATTGTTAGTTTCAAATACATTTCAACTAACGACTTATCTGCGGTCATTATGGTGTGTTTGGACGAGAGCTTTTATAAATATAACTCGGTCTTCATTATTGTTATCTGATACTTCTCTACAAGAAATCTCATAGCAAACAATACAATAATTTTCATTTATAACAAAGTGTGTATTCATATTCACAGTTTTACTTATCAATAGCATTTATTAAAGTTAGCCAAGAGCCACTGGTATCTTAAATGTGACCAAAAATAGAGACAACCTCATGTGTGCTCATGTGTCTCGTATTATTTTTGTAATGGGAAATGCTAAATCCTCCTAGTTTGTGGTCTCTAGCACTTGTGGTCCAACTAGTCTGCATGATCCATCGCCGTTTTCATAGCAATAATAGCATTAAAGAACAAAGAATAAACAGACCCAATTGCTTAGGACTAATTTCCAGCATCCAACACAAAATCAGTAGTACAACTCCGAGTTGGATCACTAAACTCAAAATGTAGGCAACTTACAGAAAACAAGGATAATCTACATTAAACAAGAGTCCTCACGTAAAGTGCAAGAAAGTGTACACACTGGGAGTTGAATCTTAACGAGGAGCCTTCTTTTTGCCAGCAATGGCAACCTTCTTTCCCTTCAAAGTCCTGCAATTGTTCTTTGTGCGTTGCCCTCTGCAAGGGAGTCCCTGAATGTGCCGAACGCCTCTGTAGCACTGAATTTCTTTCAATCTTCTGATTGCTAGAGCATTGAAACGCCTCTGCAAATTCAAAAATGGACTCAATTATAAGGATTCATACTGAGCAAACCACCTTGTATGATCAACTAAAGTACAGAACACACAGCATTTCACTTATAGCATTTACGGATATACATCTTATGCCAGTTTTCTTTATACCCATCTTGAATTATCATCATATCATTACAAAATGACACAATAAAATTGGAAACTATGAAATAAAGTAGCATATTCACCCTTAATCCACAACAAGTAGTTAATAAACGCGGAGTCGCGGATATCAAGTTTTCAATAAATCGATGTAGTAAGATGCTTTATTCAAAGAAAGAAGTCAAGTGACCTTTTGAGAGTAAAGGGGCGTGCTAGCTGCAATCAAACTAAAGCGCTAACGAGCAAGAATGCCTACAGATAGCGCTTTGGTAATAATATAGATGGGGCTTTTTCAGGAATCTATTCTATATGCTGCAATTAGAGGACACACAAGCAGTTTTTATCTATAACTATTTAAACATTATTTCAACAAATTAAACTCGGGTATGTACTACATTATTTTGATAAAAGTGCTTTTCAAAAATATTGGTTTTATAGTTCCACCAATACCATTACATAGAAAGAATTATGAAAATAGACTGATAAACACAAGTTCCAAAAAGTAGATTGATAGAAAAAGTAAAAATTAAATTTCAAAATGTGTCATCCAGTCGAAGAAGTCGGATGCTCAACTCATTCGACTACCAACTAAGGGCCTGTAACTAAATTACATTGCCACCAAGTAGTAGCTTAAATAACTAGATGTGTCCATATGGGAGAGTTGCATAACAAATTTGGGACACCATGTGTCGGTTTTAACGCAGGTCTGATCAGCAAATCAACAATTTTGCCTGTTGCTATCTTTTTTTACCTTTATAAATAACTGATTTAAACAATATGATTACAAAAACTATACTACTCAAATACTAGCCTTATATCTCACTCATATGTAATGTAGCTAGCCAGTTATAACCATTCTAGTAAACTTTTGACCACTTTTGACCCATCCAACTCCTGTCCGGTTTAACTAATCGTTTAAGATTTACCCATTTACCTAATATAATCCACTCCTAGATAAAAATTTGCAAATTGTCGTACCGATCCAATTCTCGCCACTTTACACAAAAAGCATTGGACATAACGGGTCTTGCAAAACCCATAAACAAGCTAATCCAAACACCACCTAAATACACTTTACATGAATCATTTAAACTATAGACAATTACCCGATAAACCCGAAATCCACCCAATTCCAGATAAATGGTAACAAATAATCATAAATGCAATAAAGATAAGTAACGAAAAACCGGATATGAAGAACATACAAGGTCTCCCTCAATCATGTACTTAGAGACTTCATCACGAAGAGTAACAAGTTCCTCTTCAGACAAATCTTTAGTAATCTTATTATCCATTTTAAGGTCATTCAATATCTCAAGAGCTCTTGTTCGACCAATCCCATGAATATATTGGAGAGAATATTGCACCCTTTTGTTGTTTGGGATTTCCACTCCACCCACACGTGCACATCTTATGCTCAACCCACCAACCTACAACAACAACAAAATTTACATATAAATTCATCATCTTTTATAAAAACAAAAATAAAAAAGACCCATATGATTGTTTGTTTGTACCTTTGGTGTGGTGAAAGTTGAGAATGATAAGGTGGTGGGTGATTTGGGTTTGAAGGGAGAGGTTAAGGAGATGAGTGAGAGTGATGGTGCTACTGGTGTTGCTAGTGCTTGAGCCATTGTTTGAAGACTGTCTATGGCTATGGTTCTGGAGTGGTGAAAGGGGAAAGGCTTACCCAAATGTCTCTTATCCAATCAGTTGGAAATAACTTTCTTTTTTGCTCTTTGTTATTTCTCTATGTTTAGTTTAGTCCCTTTGATTTTGTTTTATCTATCAATTTTATATGTTACCCTACTTTCATAATTAACGAGATGTAAGCCGTGCACAATATTACATTGTTAGGGCTAAATTTGCAACGAACCTCTAATATGAAGGACGAAGTTTGAATGGATTTTTTTTTTTTTTTTTTTTTTTTTTTTTTTTTTTTAGTACTTAATGTCAAGTTAGTGATCAAAGACTGACTTTGCAATAGATATATAACATGAAGGACCAATTATTTAAATTATGAGAGGAATAAATTTGCAACAAACATCTGAGATGAAGGACTAATTTTGTACGTAATTTTTTTTAAATGTTAAAGATAATGGTCGTTAGTTAACAGTTGTTAAGTAACTAACGATTGTTAGTTACTATAGCAGAAATTATTGTTTTAAAGATTTACTATTCACTCACTCACAAAATCACTATAACTGAAATTATTATTTTAAGTTGGGGAATAGTACACCCACGCTAAATGTAATATATATATATATATATATATATAATTTAATAAGGCGAGTTATATTAAATACCAAACTTTTCTTACATACCAATGGACTCATCCCCACCATCCATCTAAAAAGAAATCAATAGTTGAGATTAAAAGCATTTTAATATTTCACAAATTTTTTATAATTTAAATATCTCTTAAACCGTTAATCGTTAAGCAAAAATAATTACATCATCGAGAAAAGCATTTAATTATCTTTCTACAGACGGGCACTTTGATATACATTCGAAAAAATAAATCATTTTTTTCACGTTTTTTCGTGGCCGAAAATCACATATGATATAATCACATGTGATATATCACATGTGATATTAAATATCACATCTGATATATCACATGTTATATTAGTGTAATATCACATGTGATTTTTTCGGTCACGAAAAAAAAAAACGTGAAAAAAATAAAAAATAAAATTGTCAAAAATATATCAAAGTGTCTATCTATAGAAAGATAATTAAATGATCGTCGTAACGGTATTTTTTTTTTCACTTAACGATTAATGGTTTGAAAGATATTAATATTTGAAAAAAAAAAGTGGGTTTTTTAAATTGTTGGATCAATCTCATCCATTAGAATATATTACACACACAAAAAAAAGTTATAACGAAAAAAACATACATTACGAAAAAAAAAAAAAAAAAAACATACATTACGAAAAAAAACACACACACACACACATTACGGAAAAAAAACATTACGAAATTAAAAAAAAAACACACACACACAACATAACACACTTATTCATTCTTGACGAGGAGGCAACCCATATTTCTTGATGATTCGGTCCTTTTCCATATTGACCAATACCACGTAATGTGGATCTTTGTCTTTCGTATCAATCAACAAAAATTCAAACTTCTTCAACCTCATTTGGGTGGCTTGGTTTCTGCGGTCGCCTGATACGCCCTGGCCTCATCTTAAGGTTTTGCCCGAAACTCTTGGTGCATAGTCTCCCCGAATTGAGCCGACGAAACAGACACTCCAGTACTCGTACCCCCGGTGCTTGTCGTTGTCTCGGAATTTTGTTTCTTCGCAGCCCGCTTTTTTCCTATCGGACGTGGTTCTACATCATGTCCAAACAACGCCTCGTTTGTTTGGCTTGGGATATCACTGGTTAAATCAATTGGATCCGGCGAGTCCCATTTTTTATGAGCACGCAAAACACCCCAAGCTGCCTCATTATTAAACAGGGCCGATTTGTGCTCCATAAGATACATTTCTTTCGCCCGTGTGAGGATATCCATATCATTTTCCTCACTTTTTTTTATTGCGTTTAGCACGTTTGAAACACGCGTTGAACTTTGCGCAATCACGGTTCAACGTTCTCCACTTCCCTTGTATCATATCTTTGCTGCGTTTCTGAAAATTGTTTTTATTGAACTCATTTTGAACCCGTTGCTAATACTTATCTTTTGATTGGGAAAGACCGACTTGTGAATCCTCGCTAGCGGCCACATAACAATTTGCAAGTAATTTTTCTTCACTTGCTTGCCAACGTGTAATGATGCCTTCTTCGTTTTCTTCATCATCGTCGACTGGTTCGGGGTCTTTGTTTTTTTTGGACTTTCGTTTACCAAGAGATTTTACTTTCTTTGGTGGAGATGTAGGTGTTTCGGGAACTTTGTTTGTTTCCGTTTGGGAATGTTGGGATTGTTGAGTGAATTGGAGATTTTGGAAATCGATATTTAGGGTGTTTTGTTGTTGGCTATCTTGCCAATACCTTAACGCTTGATGTTGTTGGAAAAGTTTTTGACTCACTACTAGAAAAACAGCTATTCTTGACTCCAAATGCGAGTCAAGAAGAGGCCTTATGACTCGCAAATGCGAGTCAAGGAAGGACCCGTCATAAAGCTTCATGACTCGCATTTGTGTATCATCCCTCTATGACGCGCACTTATGACCCACGTTTTATGACTCTCTTTTTTGCGAGTCATAACCTAATTTTTTTTAAAAAAAAAATTAATTTTTTCAGTTCCTAATTTTCTATTAAATGACAATTAAAAACCTGATAATACAAAATTAAAAACACAAATATCAAAATAATGCCTCCTTTACACCATTCTGAAATTGAAAGAATAAGTGAAAAAAGTGGTACTAAATGAAAAAGGCCCAACGTCATACAAAATCCAAAAATAAAAACGATATTAGAAAGGAACAACAGTTTAGGTTAAGCAACCTTTTTATTTGATCTTCTGTAAACACGACACCTAGCAGCCGGTATTGATTCAGGCTCATCATTCTCTGCCAATGATGTGTAGGATCGAAATATTTTGTTGATTATGTGGATTGGGAGGTCTTGGATTGTGGAAGTATAAGATAAACATGATTAACAAGTTAGAGAGAGAGAGTTGAGAAAGTGGGAGGTTTCTAGTGAGAGAAACACCTAATGAGGTGTGTGTATTATGAGAAACCAACCAACCCTTCCCTTGTGTGGGAAGGGGTATATATACAATTACAATATACGCCCTCCTGTGGGCTGTAGATCAGGTATACAGTGGGTAAAGACCCGTCCTTCCTCCACGGTGTGACTAATATCTAAACTATTACTATAATATCTAATCTAATAAATAAACTAACTACGAGCTAACTTAATGCTATTACAATCATTAGGTGACCGAGAATTTTACAGGAATATTTGTATTCCTAATAATCTCCCCCTAAGCGAGGTCACCTTTGAAATTAAGCTCTTTGGTCATTAAGCATTCTTTCCTCTCTGTAGCTCGTAGGATCTGATTCTTCACTTTTCTTCACACTTTGTACTTCAAGCAACGAACTTGTGATTTGGATTCCTTTGTGATGTGTGATCCTTGAGCTTCTTTGAGATCATCAGCCATAGTAAATCTCCAAGCTCATCCATGGCAGTAACGCCTTCATGTGATGTAGTGACTTTAGGACCATCATGCTCACACCCTTCTGTATCTGGAGACGTTGCATTAGAGTTGTAGATCAGGAGACTTTTTCATCAGAGTTGCGGAAACGTTGTTGGTAGTCTCTCAACATTTGTTGTAGCAAGTCTCTCATCTTCATTGATAGTGTGGAGGATGTGTGAGCATGAGGTATGGATTGACCCGATTCAGCTGGAAACTGGAGCCATCAATGCCATCTTTATATGTGTTCCTGAAATAAAACAGCTAGCAATAAAGATAGAGAATGAATATGGCTTTGTCATTCGTTCTGCGAGGACAGACTACCCTCCGGTTTTGTGAAAACCGACCTGTGATCAGGTAGAGTCTCTTTTAAAGAAGACTCTCCTTGACAGGAATTTCCAGCTTGTAGTATGAATTTTCCAAAGAATCCACTTTGGAATCTTCATACTTAGCATGTTCTCATACCGGAACGTCTCAAAGCAGACAACACGATAGAGTGAATCGGTGAATAGATATTCACGGATTGATGAGAAATTGATTTATAGAAATCACTCGCGTGACATATAATAATCATTTTTGAGACACGACGAGAGTTTTAAGCTTTGAATCAAATTTCCATCAAAATACTTTTGGTTGAGAGGTTATACACAATCAATGTGCTCGAAAATTAGTTTGTGAGCACATTGAAAGGTTTTTGCAAAAGTATCCGTCAATCCATATCCTGGAACAAGTTTGATTCAATGTTGAATCGCACCATTGTTGCTTTCCAGTTGTCACTTGATCATTGATCCAAGATGGATCTCACATGTCACCTACCAAGAGCTTGAGAGATGTTCGCTCTAGAAGGATTTCCATCATCATTGTGAATATTTTCATATCACTCGGATGTTCTGGCAATACCACAAGGATAATGCGTAGGACTCTAAATATTTTATCTTATTTTCCACATTGTGTGAAACAATAAGCATATTTGGAATGTGTCCTAACGAGATTTATGGATGATCTCATGGCTCTAGACTCAATAGTGCGTTTTGATCCGCTCCTGGAGACTGGGGAGGCGTCTCCTGTTTTAGGTATCAACATAGCTCGCAATGAGCGGTCGATACATTGCACAGGGTTCCCCGTGAGATTGAAACAAACTCTTTTAAGATAACTTGAGTGGTTGGGAAGTTTAGTGAAGTGCGTCACTGGGTCCATGACGTCTTGTCTTCAATACCGGTGTTACCTTAGTAACTGCCTGTAGATTATGAATTGAACCCGGTTTCTGCCCTAAGGTTGAATATTTGGAGGGCTATTTCTTTTCACCCTTTCTCATTTCATTTCTTTTTCATTCTTCAACCCCTTCAGTGCTTACCGAGACTTCACCACTAGAACCTTGTTGGGTTTGTTCCAGTCCTAGCTCTATCTCAGTCCGCACTCTTCCCTTTCTCACTTTACTCCTTTTTTCCACTCATTCCTAAGGACTTCTAATCTATCTATGGATTGTCCCTGGGAAGATCCTTCCGGTTCTGGTGGATCATGGGAACTCATACCTAACCTTAACCATCCTTATAACTCCATGCATAAAGATAAATGGTCCGTCTTTGGTATAACTTCCGCAAACGCCTTGGCTCCCCCTCAATATGTGCATCGATATACGAAAGAGTTTAGCACATATGTGGGAGCCTATTATTGAGTACAAAAGATCACTTTTGATTATCAGATTTCATATTTAAATCACATTCTCTCCCCCGATCAAAAATTTCAAATCATTCGATATTTTTGATCTCAATTGATTTAAATAATTTTAGAAAACTTTTGGGAGAGAGATGCGGTTAAATTTTTTTAATGTTTTCTGATAAAAGGAACTTTTACTTGCTCCCCCTCAAACTGTGAGGGAGGTTGTTATGTGTCAGATTTGAAGAGTTTGCAAAAGATTCGAAGTTTTAACGAAAACTCTTTGAAAATTTACTCATTCTGACACATAACCATCACAAATCTTGCTTTTGTATTGTACAAAGTGGGGAGTTTTGATGATACATAAAGTTTTTGAAAATCATTCTCCCCCTCAATCAATGACAGATGTTTAAAACATAAATATGTTATGTCATTGATTGAGAGAAAAATTTTATCAAAGATATAGATTCAATTTGATTTTCATTTAAAATCTCATGGTACCACCAAGTTTTGCACAAATACTCTCCGGAAAAATCATAGAAGGGAAAGTATTTGGCGATAAAAAGAAGACTTCTCTTCTTTATCAAGAAATAATGCACTGAAACGTACATTAGATCGAGGGTGCACGGATGTAAAGTAATCCATGCCCGGATGAACTTCACCCGGTAAAAGGAACAACCGTCTTTTTGGCGACGTGTTTTCCCTATTTTGAAAAACGGGTTACTATCTGAAGTAATAGCAAGCCATATTTTTGAAGACCGGGTTGTAGCCTGAAATGACTACAAGCCATAATGTTAAGAATGGTTTGAGATACGACATGTTTTTGAAAACAACTTTATTTGAAACCGAAAAACTCTTGCTCAAGCATATGTATGGTTCCGTGTCATTGTTGAATGACATTTCTAGAAACGTACATAATATCGATTATACAAGAGACATGTCGTGAGAAGAATATTTTTGTATTTTTTATGATTTTTCAGATTTTTTATAGTTTTTATAGGTTTTATATTATTCTATTTACGTATTGGTATAAGATATGTACAAAGGATACCAAACCAAAATCATTACTCCTCAGCTTCCAGACTTTTCTCCGCTTCCATCATTTGACATGCTGAAGAGTAACATGAGCACATTTAACCAGGGATTAATTCAGGCATTACACTCTCCCCTAATTAGTGCTCTACCCCAATCTTGACAACCTTTCTGATGAACACCCACAATAGAAGGAAGACTTTGGACGAACACCCATAGTATGAAGAGGTCTTTTGATAACCAAATACATGCCGTCTTTAGTCTTCTAATCACATAGCGGAGAATGTAGAGAAGACTATAGACACAACCTACTTCAAGATTGCCCAATATGGAGGAACAGAATACCAACCATCTTCATCTCACCAAATGCCTTCCAGTAACCTTACATATAACCCATCAGCCCGCAGCGCACACATGAGACGATAACACCCAACCGAGAATAAAGAATAGACTGATGACTCGACCTTCTTCAATTTTTAGTATAACACCAAAGTAACAAGTTGAACCACTGATCATCTATAGAATGTATCCATCCTTGGATATTAAGCCCTGATCACATAAACCTGTTGTGCGTCCTTGATGTACACATTCTCTCTCCCCTGATGGTTACGATTAATCATACCATGACGTAACAGTGAAACGTTAATACCAAGGTGACAAGTTGAACCACTGATCATCTCTGCGGCTTTTCAACACCGGAATACACGATTAACCCCGATCACGTGAACCTTTTGTGCGTCCTTGGTGTACACATTTCTCTCCCCCATGATGGTTACGATTAATCGGAATCATCATCGTTATGTGTACATGTAGCCTGATGACGTATACATGAAACATTGACTAGAAACCCTTTGTTACTGATTGAATCAGCCCATGAGACGATGTCGATTAGCATTCCATGACCATGTTCTTCAACACCTTGATAGAGAGGAAGAAGTAGTGTTGGAGAACCATGCATACCATGACCATGTTCTTCAACACCTTAATAGAGAGGAAGATGTAGTGTTGGAGAACCATGGTTTGCACGACTCCTGAACTGACGTATTCAGGAGTCGTATGACCATTTCTCAATCATTATCCAACATGTAGATTAATATTCACCCTTTCCCCCCCTCAAAAATTGCATATGCCAGCCAACAGCAATTTTTGATGATTGAACTAGTGAATATGAATACCATCAACGGTAGGAAGCTCCACTTGACGGTTCTTGAGGAGTGACATGTTGTTTATTCACCATTTCCCCCCCTCAAAAATTGCATATGCCTGTTGAATGCAATTTTGGTTGAATGAGTGAATAATAGAATACTCCAATATGCACCGATCCACTTGATGACTGTACGAACATGGGAAAAGCATGAAAGTTGTTGATGAGAATGGTCATAAATAAGAAGATTTCTCTTCTTTCTAAGGTAAGGCGCACTGACATGTACACCTTTATTTTCTTTGAGGAATGGGGCCTGAAGTGTTATCTGCAGACGCCATAATGTTGAAGAACGAGGCTTGAACCGTAGTGTCCAAACGCATAACGATGAAGAGCGAGGCCTGAACTGAATTGAACAGACGTCATAAACTTGAAGAACGAGGTTTGAACTGATGTGTTCAAACGTCATAAACATGAAGAACGAGGTTTGAACTGATGTGTTCAAACGTCATAGTCGCTGAAGCACGAGGCCTGAACTGATGTGTTCAGACGGCATCTCTCTCTTTTCTTCTTCTCTCTGCTAACTCATTACCAACCTCATTATCATTCAGTCGGCTTTTTGTCGTGACTACTGATGGAGAAAAACCCAATATGATGAACTTGAGACTGAAGTAAAGTAACCCGAACTTATGACTCAAGCTTGCACTAATGTATGACAAAGAGCGATGTAGAGAGTTCGTGCAAAAACGAATCCCTAAGTACTCTATACTCTTCAACCAACCAACCATCAAGTATAAGACGTACATCACTTCTTGAATATCCATACCTTCGTGTGACACTGAGCACTACAACGTAACTCCTTAAAATGATAGTTATTTTGTGGTAATAGAAAGGAAGAATCCCAAAAATAACTAGATATCCAAGTCTTCGTCATTGTAAAGGTTAAAAGCTCGAACAAGGATCTCGAAGAATCTTCATCTAACCACCCCGATATCTTCAGATACTAAGTACACGCACCCGTGAAATTTCACTTCAATCCTCAAATAAATAATAATGAATTGACGCCGTAGTCACATCTTGTGGTTTGACTGCCCAAATCTAGCCTCTTTGATGTTATGAATGAACTTTGATAATGGTTTTATCCCGATCTTGTCAAACACACATAACCCCATAAAAATTTGTAGTAACCTAAATGCCATGAAGAGTGTCAAACTCATCCAATACATGAAGTAAACCCATTATCCTTCTTTTGATGTTGCAGCCATAGCACCAGAATCACTTAAAATCCGGAAATGCATTTTACTTTGTTCTGGATAGTTCTATCTTCATTGGTAGAAATTGTGTCTCTAGAAGTGCCCATCAGAAACGGTCCTTCATTAATTGATTTCAGACTATTTTCCCCATTCTCCTTCCCTTGACAGTAAAGTCAAAATCGTTGTGACCACGATTCGTAATCAATCTTATCGAGCATAGGAGGTCGGGGATCGGACCCAGCAGGTTGAATGTCATCAGTTGAAGTCGTAGTTGTCATGATGTAGTCTTAAACGGGATTTTACAATTCTAGTGACTTAAACCGAGAAATCGATTCTTTCTCGGGATTTTACTGAAGTCAACAGAAGAAACCGAAAGACGTAATATGCGGAATAAACTTAGAATGAGAACTTAGATGAGTAACAATTAGCACTAAGTGTCAAGTCACGACAAGTCAAGTTACAATAGATCCGATCGTAATAAGTCAAGTCGTGAAGATTAACTCCCAACGTCAAATTACAATCAGACTAATCGAAACGACTTAAGTCACAACTATTCACCAAGCGCAAGTAGTTAATAGATCACTAGAATCTCACAACTGAGTTAATCGCTGGACACCACCACATCATTGAATTTTTAGATAAGTCACAGTTTGTACTAAATGTCAAGTCGCGACAAGTCAAGTAACAATATATCCGATCGTGATAAGTCAAGTCGTAAGAGTTAACTCGCAACGTCCAATCACAATCAGATTAATCGAAACGACTTAAGTTGCAACAATTCACCAAGCACAGGTAGTTAACAAATCACAAGAAAACCTCACTGCATAGTCACCACAATACAAGAGCTAACCGCTTGGAAATATAGGTGACCGCTAAGTTGAAAAGTTCACGTTTCTCCCCCAATGATGGTTTCGAGCTTTCGGAAGCATCATTTGACGTGTATGACCATATACCCGAGAAGCTCTTGTGAAGTATCATTGACATTCTGTAGCATCAAATATCCCATGAGGATTGCTGATTACATCTCCACCTTTGAACTCTTTGGCAAACAACCCAAACTCGTATTCTGTCGGCTATTGTTGTGACCACTTGGTGAATTAAACTCGATATACCCATCTTGAAAATGAAGTAGAGTTCCCCAAATTTGTTACTTAAGCTTGCACTATTGTTGGAAGAACGGTGTAGAGAATTTGTGCACCATGCAAATCTCAAAGTACTCACTACTATCCTGACAAAGTATGAGACTTTTATCACCTCTTGCGATTATCCACAACGTCTTCAGCGTGTGACACTGAGTACTATAATGTAACTCCTTTAAGTGATAGTTAACCAGGTCTTCAACTCAAATCTAAAGCACGAGCAAGTTATCATTGAGAGTCATGCATCCAACCAACCCCGACTTCAAGATAAAATAAGTATGCGCCTTTGTTAAACCTACTTCAAGCTCAAATAAGGGATACCAAAATAAACTTCGTGGTCAACTCATGCATTTAAACACCCAAACCCTAGCCTTGAAACAATGAGAAACTGTTGGATTGGTAAATGGGTAGATGATTGTTTGATGAACGTGATGGTTGAATGATCAAATTCTTGTTGTAGTTCAACTTATATAAAGATGCGAGCTAACCGCAAACTTGAACTAACCGCAAATTTGAGCTAATCACAAACTTGAGCTAACCACAAACTTGAGCTAACCACAAACTTGAGTTAACCGCAAACTTGAGATAACCGCAAACTTGAGATAACCGCAGACTTGAGCTAACCGCAGACTTGAGCTAACCGCAAACTTGAGCTAACCGCAAATTTGAACTAACCACAAACTTGAGCTAACCACAAACTTGAGCTAACCACAATCTTGAGCTAACCACAGACCTGAGCTAACCGCAAATTTGAACTAACCACAAACTTGAGCTAACCGCAATCTGAAGGTAAACTCAAACTGGAGGTAATCTCAATCTGAAGGTAAACTCAAACTGGAGGTAATCTCAATCTGAAGGTAAACTCAAACTGGAGGTAATCTCAATCTTGAGCTAACCTCAAAACACAAAAATACAAGAAAGTCACTATCTTGCCAATTTGTCTTTACACAAAAATACAAGAAAGTCACTATCTTGCCAGTTTGTCTTTTTCCCATTATTGAGTTAATCTCAACCAAGAAACAAGCTAATCTCAACCAAGAAACAAGCTAATCTCAACCAAGAAACTTGCACTAAATCATATCAAACATCAAACTAATCAACTAATTCAACCTACCCAAGTGAAAAGTTAAGTACTACAACACCTCAAAACACAACAATACCACCAAATCATCAAAATCACCACAACCAATAATCAATTCGAGGTGTGTTCATAAAAAATATTTCGAACCAACTAAACCAAGCTACAAATTAGAGCACCAACAATCCTAGGATGAAACCATGGCTCTTGATACCAATTGTAGGATCGAAATATTTTGTTGATTATGTGGATTGGGAGGTCTTGGATTGTGGAAGTATAAGATAAACATGATTAACAAGTTAGAGAGAGAGAGTTGAGAAAGTGGGAGGTTTCTAGTGAGAGAAACACCTAATGAGGTGTGTGTATTATGAGAAACCAACCAACCCTTCCCTTGTGTGGGAAGGGGTATATATACAATTACAATATACGCCCTCCTGTGGGCTGTGGATCAGGTATACAGTGGGTAAAGACCCGTCCTTCCTCCACGGTGTGACTTATATCTAAACTATTACTATAATATCTAATCTAATAAATAAACTAACTACGAGCTAACTTAATGCTATTACAATCATTAGGTGACCGAGACTTTTATAGGAATATTTGTATTCCTAACATGATGAATAAGAGTCTTCCATTTTAGTACACATCACGAGCCTCGATCCACTAAAACTCTGCTTTTCAAGCAACCTCTTTGCACAAAATTACCTCAGAAGAGGTTCTGATGATAATATCGTTCTGCATCAAAATCAAAAGAATAGACAGCTCGTTTTAGCACTAAATATCAATCAGCTTTGGTTACAATTTATATCCAAACTGTGTACTTAAGATAGACTTTATGAACTATGAGCGTTACGAATGACAATGAATAGAGTGGGCATTTACCTGTGAAGAGCACAATATGGAGTCCATTTGGTATTATATATCCCACCCTTTTCTGATGAATGCAGCTGCATATGTTTAGAAAGATAACAAAAACAAGTTACATAATTATGGGAAGTTTCCAAACTAATATGTTGCAGTTTTCGTGAGACAAAGTTAATATAATACTCATGTAAAGTGAGACAACGTACCTCGATGCAGTACCCGGCTCTTGAAGCACACGTTGCATGAAAGTAAGTGGGGCACTTGCAACACTTAATACAAGAACCATGAACCTGTTTGCAAATGACACATTCCCGCAATTTACCAAGAAAAATAAACAAATTATTATAAAACTTTGTATTTCTCATCGTCCATGTCTTCTATTTCCAGTGTAAGAATATTCTTACCTTAGAAAAAGAATCAGCTGGAATACGTAGAATTTCGGTTGCAGGCTCCATCTTTTCATCACTAACGAAAGAAACTTCAGGACGGAACCATGCGCATATCACATGAACCCACAAAGTGTCGATATCAGTTGGCTTCAAAGCACTCTCTTTTTACCTCGGGAGTTTCACATGCTCTACAAACCCAGGATGTGAAATCACGGATATCTCTCACTCCGTAACATTCTTGGTGAACTGCTATGTGACATCTGTTGCAGATAACAATTTTGTTTTGTTTCGTCAAATCATTAAAAGGTTGCAACAACACAAAAACAAACAGTTCCTTTTTCGTATCATTAGAAACTTCAATAAATAAAAACATATCCTAACACTACTTTATATGCATACATAATAAGGTGTACCTGTTGAAGCCATGCCAAGCAGATATCAAACACATTTTGGTCCGGAAGAAACTGTGCAACAGCATGCAGAACTTCAGTCCCGACCTCACTTGACAATTGATCAATAACAGTGCCCGTTCGATCCATTAGCTTCACAAGCAATAAATCATCACCAGTGGACAAAACTTCAGCAAAAGCAGTATCAACATCACCAACATGAACCGCATCCATTGCATTAGTCCAGGCTGTCCAAACTGGGTCCCGATCTTGAACCATCTCACCTAATTCATGTTCCTTTTGCGTTTCATTAACCGAATGGTAGCCACATTGCTGACCAGCCACTGTAACTCTTCAGATCTGTGAAACCCAAGACCCTTAACCCATACGGGTTTATACTTTGTACCAAGTCAAAGTCACCACAAATAGCTTGTATCACCAGAATATATATGACCAAGTGACTTCTTAACCAAAAACGACACCCATACGGGTTTCCAATCGGACCCGGGATCAAGAAAATAAAATAAATATGAACAACCACACGAAAACAATGATATATTTATCTAAAATGTTTTTAATCTATTATTAAGCCACGAAAACTTGCAAATCGTTATGCATATAAATGGTTTTTAAATCAAAAAGAGAAATGAAATGAGTTTAACAATTTGACATACCACAAGACGAGAGGGAGAAAAAGATTAAAAGGCGAGATGGATGTGACGGCTGTGTCGGTGGTGGTGGCGGCTTCACTACACGAACAAACAAATCCCTAGATGCAAACCCTCGCTCCAAACCTGATGCAAACGAACCCTTGGAGTCTCCCTCTTGATCGGTGGCAAACGGCAGTGTGAAAAGGGGTAACCGGAAGTAGATAGAAGTGATGGCGCGTGCACCTCATAAATAAATTCGCAAGGGTGATATAAGGGATGGTGTGGTGGTGTTTTGTTGATATGGATGGTGGTGAGTGACGGAGGTGGTGACCGGAGCAGCGGCGGCAGCTGCCGGATATTGGAGAGGTGAGAGAGATATAGTTTTAGGTTTAGGGTAAAAAAACAAATGAAGATAAGGGATATGTCGGATCTGGGAGAGGTGAGAGAGATATAGTTTTGTGGTCCGTGTTTTTTAAAAAATTTGAGATATGACACGAATTTTATGACACACAAAAATGCCTGTCGTCTAGCCTTCAGATTTTACAATTTATGACAGTTTTTTCATGACTTACAATTTTGCGTGTCATTATATTGTGTGCGTCATAAAATGCGAGTCAAGGATAGACCTTTTTCTAGTAGTGACTCGACATACCAAATTGGTTTAGGTTATCCCAATTCGGATTTGACGATGAACCCGCATATGGGTTCCCCCACCCACCGAGGAGGTTCATTAACGAGTCGTTGTTGTTGCCTTGTGACATTTTTTTTGCTATTAGAAGTGTAGTAGAGAATATAATGAGTAGTGAAAGTGTGGAAAAAAGAAGTGTGTTAAATGGGTATTTATATTGGTTGTAAAAAGGTTTTGATTTTTTTTAAAGCCATATAGCCGTTTGTTGGGGGTGAAAATGTAATTTTTTTTTGAATCTAATGGAAACTAGCCGCTAAAAGGGGGCAAAATGATTTTTTTTTATTCAGATTGCATGTTCACGCCGAGTTAAACCTTTAACTCCATGCGTTAACGCCTCCTTAACACACAAGCTCGCAGCGGGTAACTCGAATTTAACGCGCATTAGTAGCCCTTTAACGCCTAACCGGCGTTATGATTGGGACTGCTCTTAGAACAAATAAAGATGGAGGGAAGATGGAGGGTGAAGATTAGTCCCTTGGTATGTAAAAAAGTTTGGTCCTCAAAAGATCTTAATTCTAATTTCATATATATATACTCAAAGTACAATCATTAAATGCATAATGTATAATGTTTTTAAAACATGTAAAGGTATATATGAAATTTTCATATTTTAAAAGGAGAGGTATGAAATTGACCCTTGTTTTATGATGAGGCAAAAAGTGAACCGCTTTTAAGGGGTCATTTAAGCCCGGATTCGTGATTATTTGACCAAATATTGCCCTAAATCGTTCATTTTGTCATTTTAGGTACTTTTGGAGAGAAATCTGGAAAAGGAAGCATTTTGGACGTTTTTGGAGCATAAAAGTGAAGAAAACGGCAAAGTCTCAATTTTCCTTGCTGGAACAGTACCTGACGGCGTCAAGACTCTCCACATGATGGCGTCAAGAGTTACAAAAGAGGTGGATGTGGAAAATACACGTGACAATCCAGAGAGTTTTGTGCATAGGAGATGACGGCGTCACCCAAGGCCGTCATGGTCCAAGTATTAGTGACGGCTAAGAAGAAAATCCTACATGATGGCATCACAAGTAGATCTAGGCAATACGATTTCATTATGGCGGCGATTTGGCGGCGTCACAACTTAACACATGACGCCGTCACCCTGTAAAATCTGTATATAGTTTTCCAAATTTCATTTATTGTGTGCAACTTTGAGGGAAAAACCCTAGGTCGAATTTTCCAGCTTTTTCAAGGGTTTCAACCCTTTGAATCTTTCATGTTCAATTAAAGATAAGTACTCATTCAAATCATTCAATATGTCTATGTGTTGTTTGATTATATCTTACGCTTGTCTTCTATTTAACATGCTAGGCTAGATCTCTTTGTGTTTGCTTAGATGTAGTGAAACCTAGATGTTGATTATGGGTTGATTGTTTGTTTATAATTGTTACGGATGATTGTATTCGATGTTAGGCTTAAGAAAACTGGCATACTTCCATTGGTAACTTGCTTGAACGTCTTAAGAAACATGATCGGAGGTGTACTACGATTTTTGGTTGTATTTAATGCGTAGAAGAATTCTAATGATCCCATGTTAGGAGCTTCTAACGGCTCGACATAGGAGTGAAGTAGGATACTATAGAGTTAGAGAATATTGTACACGGCCCTACGATTAGTATTAAGGAATATGACCCGTCATCCATGCAGTTGTAACAAGCTATCAACCTGTAAAAGATATATAGGGAGTAATGAAACCTAAGTAAACACAACTTTCCTCATTATTGTTACACCACATTAGTTTAATAGTTTCATTTTCATTTCTTTTATTTTATTTTGATTGCATCTTTAGATAAATTGGGATAGTTGGCTAGCAACTAATTCCGCCCACTCTTTCAAAACCCGATATTTTTATTGCTTTTATAAAAATATAAAAATACAAAAAGAATCATCCCTCACCTCTAGACCTAGTTTATTAGGCTTTCTAATCCTAGTGACACTATTCCTGAGTTGAACGATCAATCCCCCGGTACTTGTCACTATACTATACTACAACGATCAGGTACACTGCCTGGTGGGGGTTGTAAGCTTCTCAAGATCCCTTGAGAGGTAAAACCTTTTGTGAGGGTGAAATCCCACACATCATTTTATAGACTAATGCATGATGTAATGACCACGGTACATTATCATTTACTCTCGCTACTAAACGTCTAAACCAACAATCATATACTCCTAACGGTGACCACTACAAACATTACTGACTTAAACAATAACATACTCCACAATACACTATCAGTCTCTCGCTCTCTCACATACACAAAAAAAAAAAAAAAAAAAAAAAAAAAAAAAAAAAACTGGTTTAGTTAAGTTTGTGAACAAACCACCTCTAAAATTGGTGGATGATGCATGAATGGGAGAGGTGTCATGGGTGATGATGCGTGAAAATATTAGGTTCGACGTGTAAAATAACTGTCGGTCTAAAGATAGTTTGAATATAAAGTAAATCACATGAATGGTATAATTGGTATCTAAATGTGTATTGAAACTGATTATTTGTGTTATGCGTATGTTATTGTAATACTCATCATCATTTTTGTTATAAAATTAAAATACTAATGATTTTTCATTTATTAATTTTTTTTATTGTTCTGAAAGTTTTGTGTATGGTACTCCAATTTTCTCTCATCTATTCTCTCCCGTAACAAACTTTCCCGCCATAAAAAAACCCACCATTAATTAAAATCTAATAAAAAGCTTCATTTCTCATCCGTTTTCTAGTTAAAATTCAAATCCAATTTAATCATTAGACTCAGTTTTTCAACACGCACACAATGATAAACTTGAATTCATTTTAGTTTGGATTTGAGATTCCCCCTAATTCAATCGACGTTGCGTTTTTTATCAGTTTTTGATCAATTTTTGACCTAGTTGTCGTAATTTCTATTACAATAGATTCTATTAAGTCATAATTGAATAAAAACACAAATTGATTAGTTTTTTGCGTATTGTGTGGTAATCATGTCAAAACGCAAATCCTATAAACATCAAATTAAAATACCTAGTAGATATGAGGATATTGTATGTGAGTTAGGGAAGAATACAAGTGTTAGTTCTAAGAGAGCTACTAAGAAGAGTGGGGTAAATCATAAAGGTAGTAGTAAGGATGTGAATATGGATGGTAGTGGGAATAATGGAGGCAAGGATTGTAATGGAGAAGAGGTACCTAAGGATAGGATAACTAGAAAGAATAAGGACGAGCTAAGTATAGAAATCAGTAATGGAGTTGAAATTCTGGAGAAGAATACTTGTGAAGGGGATGAGGTGATGAAAACTATTAGAGAATTCTCAGCTAATGAAGCTACTTTTGTAAGTCCTGTCAATCCTAATGTAGGTAATGTTGTTGAGACTGCTAGTTTGTTACCTGATATTCTAAATGGAATGCATAACTTAAATATGGTCAAATAGTACACTGCTAGTAGCTTTGCTGACATTCTTAGTGGTCCAAATAATGTTTTTAAGTAACAAGTTGGAGTTTGTACCACCTGATTTAGATGGGAAAGGCACTAAAATTGTTATTTTTGAAGAAAAAATAGTTAAGGAAAGGTGCAAAAAATGGGAAAGGACTGTTTGTGGTTACTTTGTAGGGACACACATGCTTTTGCCTAAGGTAAAATACAATGTTAGAAGGATGTGGGGCAGACATGGGCTAGAAAAGGTGTTCATGAACAATAATGGTTTTTATTTTTTCAAATTCAAAAGTGATGAGGGTATGCAATTTGTTTTGGAAAATGGACCTTGGATTATTAACAATAGGCCAATGATTGTTCAAAAATGGGAGACTGATGTGAATATTGAAAAAATAGAGCCATCTATCTTGCCAATATGGGTAAAATTGATGAATGTGCCTATGAAAGCTTGGACACAAAAAGGTATAAGTGCTCTTGCAAGCTATTTAAGAAAGCCAGTTATTATGGATGCAATGACTACCAAAATGTGTCATCTTGGTTCTGAGAAATTTGGCTTTGCTAGAGTATTGGTAGAAATGTATGCTACACAGTGCCAAGATAGTATTGAGTGCACTATTTTGATAATGAGAAGAGAAACATAAGAGATAGGATTGTTAATGTTGAGTACCCTTGGAAACCTTCAACTTGTAATTACTGCAAGGTGTTTGGATATAGTTTGCTTCAATGCAGGGACAGAGCTTGAGCAATGTTATAGGAGGGGCCAAAATGTAGTCGTAATAATTTTGAGGGGGCCAAACCTATAATTATTTTTCATTTATACTAATTTTTTAGAAATTATAAACAAAACTACAAAAAATAAGGCTTAGTGGTCCTAAATTTGGGGGGGGGGGGCACAACCCCCTTTTGCCCCTGATAAGCTCCGTCCATGCTTCAATGTAATAAAAGGCCTAAAAGTGAAGCAGGAGTGGAATTAAACAAGAAATTTACAAGGAGAGTGGAAGATAATAAAGGTTTTGAAAAGTGCAGAGTAAGAATAAGATATGCAACTAATAATGGAAACAAAAAAGTTGTTGGAATGTAGTATAGGCCATATAGAAAGGGACAGAAAAGTGGTGATGTGCAAAGTGGAACTTGTGCTGAAGAGAAAAAACAGAGTAGCTCAGTAAGAGAAAAGTCTCCAAAGGCATCAAGTAGTTGTGATACTAATGGGCAGGAAAAGGCCAGTGGGAATAGAAAAGTGTGGAATCTTAGTAAAGACAATATGGAATCTCTTATGAAAACCTCTGATATGTTTGCTGGACTGCAAAATGAATATGCTAATGAGTTTCCCACCTTGATATCTCCACAAAAATAAAAGATAGTTGATGATTATCTTTGTAAGAATGAAGAGCCAAAAGCAGATGTAATGAAATAATTGAGTGAAGAGATGAAAAATTACTTTATTGAAAATGGAAAGCTACTGATTTCAATAAGGAAAAATTCAGTAATGATGGTGAGAGTGAAGTTATGGAATATGTGTTTGAAGATTACTTTGAAATTGGTAGTTTCCTTACCAAGAATGAATTGAAGAATAAAGGAAAGAATGTTCTAATGGATGGAGTAGATGGAGGCCTATTCAATGCTTAAAAGATTGCGAAATAGCATTTTGGAATGTAAGAGGATTGGGGAAGAATTCTAGACATAATGAAGTAAAGAATTTAATTCAGAATGAAAAATTGAATGTATGTGTAGTAGTGGAAACTCATGTTAAAGAAGGAAAGGTTAAGGATGTTTGTAGCAACATTTTTGGAAACTGGTTATGGGCTACTACGTCAAAATGGTCTCCTAGTGGGTGTAGAATCATGGTAGGTTGGGACCAAAGATCTATGCAAGTTATGGTTTTACACAACTCTAGTCAGGCTATGTTGTGCTTTATTGAAGATGTTAACTCCAAGATAAGATGCTATTGTACTTTCATCTATGCAAAGAATGATGGGATGGAAAGAAGAGCACTTTGGAAAGATTTGGAAGTGTATAAGTAGATTACGAATGGTAAAGCTTGGTGTTTAATGGGTCACTTCAATGTTACTTTAAAAATTGATGAGCACAGTGATGGTATGTCATACTCTACACAAGATATGGTGAATTTTAAGATGGCTCAGATGGAGGTGGAAGATATTAACAGAGTTGGTTGCCATTACACTTGGACTAAAATTTTACTTAATCCCTCCACCTGCAATTCTTAAGAAGCTAGATAGGATTATGGGGAATGAAAGAATGATGAATGAGTATACTGAAGCAAAAGCTTGTTTTCTCCCATATATTGTTTCTAATCATAGCCCTGCTGTCTTGATTATACCAAAGAGTTTGAGGAAGAAGAATACGTCATTCAGATTCTCTAACATTCTAGTTGACAAAGCAGACTTCTTACCAGTGGTAAAAAAGAAATGGGAAAAGAATTTTGAATGGTACAAGATGTTTGTGTTAGTCAAAAAGATGAAAAGTCTAAAGTATTCACTAGAAAAAATTAGCTAGAAAAAAGGAATATGTTTGAAAGATTTATCTTGTTGAGGGAAAAAGTGAAGAGCATACGGTTAAGTGTTGATAAAGATGTTCATAATGTTGAGTTAAGAAAAGAAGCTAATTTAGTTGTAAAGGAATACAATGAGGCAGTGTTGGATGAAGAAAAAATGCTTTATCAAATGGCTAAAGTTGATTAGCTGAGAGATGGAGATAAGAACTCTAGTTACTTTCATTAGATAATAAAAGGAAAAAGGTATAGAAACCATATTCATAATGTGTATAATGAGCAGGGTATAAGATATGAGTAAGAGAAGGTCCCAACTCTGTTTGTGAAGCATTTCAAGCGATTTCTTGGTGTTTCAAGTAATACCATAAGAATAAAGAATGCTAGTAAACTGTTTACTGAACAAGTTTCTTATCATGAAGCTGAGGCTATGTGTTATGTGGTCACTGTGGAAGAAATCAAAGAAGTTTTGAAAAGCATTGATGACAATAAGGCTCCTGGGCCTGATGGTTATACATCAAAGTTTTTTAAAGCAGCTTGGTCAATTATGAGAGATGATATATGTTACGCAGTGAAAGAGTTTTTGAAAACAGGCATGATGTTGGGTGAATTGAATGCTACAATCATTGCCCTGGTTTACAAGATCAAAACACCATCCAAAGTTTCTGATTATAGGCCAATTGCATGTTGCAATGTGGTTTATAAGATCATCAGTAAGATTCTTACTAATAGATTGAAGAATGTGTTATTCAGAATTATATCTCAGAACCAAAGTGCTTTCATTCCTAGAAGAAGCATCACTGATAATACACTTCTGACACAAGTGTTACTGAAAGGTTATGGATGTAAACAGGGTAAAGAAAGGTGTGCATTCAAAATTGATATTATGAAATGTAAGATAAACTTTAAGTCACAAACATGATTCACAAGATGGTATGGTTCGTTGGTTTTAGAGAGAGAGACAAGAGAAAATGGGAGCCTTTAGAGAGAGAAAGAAAAGATGAAATGTTAGATTGCTTGAAAGGTCCAACCCTCTCCCTTGGTGGGAGAGGGGTATTTATAGTTACAAATAAAACGCCCACACCCGGGCTGTGGATCAGGCATACAGTGGGTAAAGACCCGTCCTTCCTCCATGATATTACTTAATCTAAACTAATATAAACTAAATAATAAACTAACTACGAGCTATCTTAATGCTTACATCATTTGGGTGACCGAGTCTTCCATAGGAATATTTGTATTCCTAACAATCTCCCCCTAAGCGAGGTCACCTTAGAAATTAAGTTCTTGTTCTTCAAGCATTCTTATGTTTTTGTAGCTCGTAGTTTCTGATTCTTAACTTTTGGCTCACTTTGTACATCAAGCAATAATCAGGTGATCAATGTTCCTTTGGAATGTGTGATCTTTGAGCATTCTTGGAGATCATCAGCCACCATAAATCTCCAAGCTCATCCTTGGTCGTATCGCCTTTATGTGATGAAGTGACTTTAGGACCGTCATGCTCACACTCTTCTGGTCTCGGAGACTTTTCATTAGAGTTGCAGAAGCATTGTTGTTAGTCTCTAGACATTTATGATATTCAATCAGAATGAGTTGTTAGTGTGAGCATGAGGTATGGAATGACACGATTCAGCTGGGATTGGGTATCACCATCGCCATCTTTATATGTTCCTGAAACAAAGACAGTTAGCAATAAAGATAGAGAGCGAATATGGCTGTTTCATTCGTTCTGCAAGGACAGACTACCTCCGGTTTGGTGAGAACTGACCCGTGATCAGGTAGAGTCTCTTTTAAAGAAGACTCCCCTTGACAGGAATTTACAGCTTGTAGTAATGAGTCTTCCAAAGAATCCACTTTGAAATCATCAAACTAAACATGTTCTCTTACCGGAACGTCTGAAAGCAGATAGCACGATAGAGTGAATCGGTGAATTGATATTCACATATTGATGAGAAATTGATTTATGGAAGTCACTCGCGTGTCACATAAGAAACATTTTTGAGACACGACGAGAGTTTTACACTTCGAATCACATTTCCATCAAATATACTTTTGTTTGAAAGATTATACACAATCAATGTGCTCAAAAATTAGTTGGTGAGCACATTGAAAGGTTTTTGCAAAAGTATCCATTAATCCATTTCCTAGAACAAGTTTGATTCAATGTTGAATCGCCCCATCGTTGCTTTCCAGTTGTCACTTGATAATTGATCCAAGACGGATCTCACATGTCACCTACCAAGAGCTTGAAGGATGTTCACTCTAGAAGGATTTCCATCGTCATTGTGAATAATTGCATATCACTCTGATGTTCTGGCAATACCACAAGGATAATAAGTAAGGTTATTACTAATAGAATCAAAGGGGTGTTAGGGTACCTTGTTAATATGAACCAATGTGCCTTTATTTCTGGAAGACAGACTACAGATAATATTTTGCTAGCACAAGAACTCCTGAGAGGATATAATAGGAAGCAAAAGATTAGAAAATGTGCACTTAAGATAGATTTGCAAAAAGCATATGATACATTGGATTGGTAGTTCCTGAAGAGTGTTTTGGAACAATTTGGGTTTCCTGTTAGAATGGTAGGATGGATAATGACCTGTGTAACTGTTGGGAATAAAATGCACAAAGTAAAGAGTCTGCCAGAAGAGCCTGCTAGTTGATAGACAAGCCTGCCTTTTCAGTTTTGCTGATATTGAAGATATACTAACAGTACCTTCTGGGTAAGAAGGTACTGCTAGTTAAAGAAGGTCCTGCCAGTTTTCATGACAAGTTGTTATATTTTATTTAGAGATATTTAGTTGTATTATTAGTCTTTGTACAAAGTTATACGTTAAGTAAAAGTAGTACATAGAAGTCTCAGTAGATATAATGGAGTGTTTTACCTTGAAAGGTGTAATATTAGGATAAGATAAACCTCTAATATATTATATTAAGCAACTTGACCACTTGTAATAAGGGCTCCTTATACTATAAAAGGAACCCTTAAGACACCTTCTTAGACATCTCTCACACTCATCTTTCCCATGCATAACTTCCATCTTTAAACCCTTTCACGTATCAAAGATTCAAGGTTACACTTGTAATCCTGGTGATAGTTTAGATCACCCGTATTATTTCATCAATAATATTGAATCGTTTTGTGTTATTCATGTTGTGTTCATTCTCATTTACTTATTCACCACCTTTGTTCCTTTAGTGTGTTTTAGTAAATTCCGCGTGCTAACTCACATTCATTCATAAATATCCTAAACACATTACTGAGATTAACATCCCAAGTGTTTGCACATATCGAAACAAGAAATCCTTTCGACAAGTGGTATCAGAGCAAGGCTGATATTTACAACATAAAAGAACAAAGCAAAAATGGATGTTGAGCACATTCAAACCAATGTGGCTGCAAAACTTCCATTACTCAAACAGAATGAGTTTGAGATGTGGAGACTGAGGGTTGAATAATACTTCCAAGTGCAAGACTATGCACTTTGGGAGATTATTGAAGAAGGAAACTCATTTAAACCAGTAACCACCACCTCCATAGTAAATGATGCACTTGTCACAACTGTGCAAGTAAACCCAATAACCGCTGAAGAAAGAATTCAAAAGAGAAATGATCTTAAAGCCAGAAGTATGCTTCTCATGTCTATTCCAAATGACTAGCTTCTAGTCTTTAACAAATACAAGTGTGCTATAACCCTTTTTCAAGCTATTGTAGCTAGATTTGGTGGTAATGATGCCACCAAGAAAACCCAGAAAACACTTTTAAAACAACAGTTTGAAAACTTTTCAGCCACACCAAATGAGTCTTTGGACAACATGTTCAATAGACTACAAAAGCTTTCTAGTCAATTAGCCATTCATGAAGTGATAATATCTCAAGAAGACTTAAACTTCAAATTTCTTAGAAGTCTACCCTCTGAATGGGCCATGCATGTCATTGTCTGGAAAAACAAACCAGATATTGATTCCATGAGTCTCAATGATCTTTACAGCAACTTCAAAATAGTAGAGCATGAACTAAAGAAGTCTACTAGTTCAAGCTCAGGAAATATGGCATTTGTGTCATCTCATGGTACTACCAAGAAAGTTGATGAAGAAAAAGATGGTGGAGAAGAAGGTACTGCCAACACAAATTTTGGTACTGCCAGTACTTCCAGCAGTACCAAAACCATTTTTGATGAAACAATTGGTTGTGCTTTCCTAACATCACAACACAATGGTTCCACATTGACCTTTGAAGATCTTCAAGAGATCAGTGATGATGATCTTGAAGAAATGGACATAAAATGGCAGCTTTCACTTCTTAGCATGAGGGCTAAGAAATATTTGATGAGGACTGGAAAGAAGATTGTCATCAATGGCAATGAACCTGCTGGGTATGACAAATCTAAAGTGGAGTGCTACAACTGCCACATGAAGGGTCACTACTCAAGAGAATGTAGAAGACCAAAGAAGCAGGGTGATAAGGGAAGAGGTTTTGAGAACAAGAACAGGGGAAACAATGAGAACAAGAGCAAGGAAGTGGACATCACTGAAACAAAAGCTATGGTAGCTATTGATGGGCTGGGTTTTGATTGGAGCTTTATGGGTGAAGAAGAGTCATCCTCAAATGAAATGGCTTTAATGGCTCTCTCCAATCCTGAGGTACAAATTACTAAATGTTCTGCTACTTGTGAAGTTTTTAAAGAACTAGAAATCAAACTTTATGATGAACTGAAAGAAGAACAAAGAAAAACTCATCAAGACCTAGTTAATCATAAGTGTGGTATGTCCAAACTTGAGAAACAGATAATTCACTTTAAAGAGAATGAACTCACCTTTTCAGACACAAAAGCTATTCTTAATAGAGACATATTTCTTAAAGATTATGAAATAAACCTGTTAAGAACTGAGTTTGCTAAAGTGAAACAAGCAAAAGATAATATCCAACTAACTGTTACAACATTAGAAAATGCTTCTGCTTGTACTAAAAGTATAGTTGAGAACCAAATGAACAAGAAAATCAAATCTGGGATTGGATACAACACATGTCCACCTCCTTACAGAGGAATTCCCTGTCCCCCAGGTTTAGATCTTGCTGAATCAGGTTTACATGAGAACACAAATAAACCACTAGAAAAAGTAAAACCTGTAGAAAATAGTGAACCTTTTGAGAGTGCAAGTGATACTTCACTTTCCAAAGAAAAGGTGCTCACTGATAAGAGCTCAGATGTTACATCTAATGAAGGTTGGACATCTGATGAAAATGGAAAAGAGACTGTTTCTAAGAAAGGAAACAAAGTAGGACCAACCAGTTCTAAAAGTGTAGAAAGTATCACAAAGACTAAAGTTGTTCTAAAAACAGTTGAATGTTGTGCTAAATGTAATAGCAAACCTAGAGGTAGTCAGAGAAATTGGAACAATCTTAAGTCACATCAACTTGGTGATAACTTTGTTTTGTACAATAAGGCATGCTATTACTGTGGTAGTTTTAATCATACTCATGCTTATTGTAACAATTGGGTTTCTGGGAGTACATCAAGGTCTAAAACAAGTAAAACAAACCCCAGAAAAGGCTCTGTGAAATCTAACACACCAAAAGTTAATCATACTGTTTGACCAAATGAGCCTGTTTACCCAAAATTCACTACTAAGGGTGCAAGTAATACTTTCAAACATACACCAAGAGTTGTGAAAAGTCTCACTGAAAGGGATTATGTGGTTAAAACACAAAATTGGAGACCAAAACCAAAAGGTCCTGCTAGACCATATGGTCCTGCTAGACCAAATGGTACTGCCAAATTTGGTACTGTCAGACCAAAAACCACAAAATATGTCAAAAATGAAAATGCTGTTAAGTCCTCAGCATGTTGGATTTGGAAACCACTCCAACCAAATGGTGCATCAACAGTCCTAAAAAGGTTTGATTACATTGATGCACGAGGAAAACCCAAGTCAGTCATGGCTTGGGTACCCCAAGGAAACTAATATGTGTATACATGTGCAGGAACATTCAAATGATATTGCAGATGGTGGATGTTTGTAACACCCCAACCCGATAAGGGTAGAAGTATTACATTACAGTGACATATCAGAACAAACACAAGCATATGATTTATACATACAAAAGAAATTCAGGGTTACAAGGTTACAAAAATAAATACTAATTCTAATAAAGAGAAACTTCTTCTAATCATCTCTAGTCCAGCATAAATATCAAGGCATAGTCTTCTAAGTCCAGTCACACTCTCTTCCCATAACCCAGCTTCCTACTAAACCTGCCGCAGGAAAAGGAAATGCGGCTGAGCTTAAAAAGCCCAGTGAACAGATACATATACAAAACAATGATAATGAAACAGAACTGAAATATAGTGCATTGGGGAAATAGAATAAGGAATAGATAAAAGAGTAATAGAATAGAAAGAAGAAAGGATAGTCATCTACCACGAGCCCAAAAACATATCATATCATATAAGCCGTCAATACCATAATTCTTCATAATCATATAGAGGGGAGTCCTCTCAGATAATCAGATAATATAAGGGGTGTCCTCATTCTTCAAATGTGTGGAGTAGCGAACTCCCAGAAATTGTGAAAGGCATGTATAGCACACAGTACCAGTCACCTCAAAGTCAACTCAAAGTCATAGTTAAATCCACTAAGCATACATATCTAGGATTGCAATCCATACGCCCCTTACTCAAAGTCAATCTCAAAGTCATATACTCAAAGTCATAATGGCCATAATAGTAATCATAAAAAGGGACGGCGTGAGAAATCACTCACCCACACATGAGTCATGCCAGTGGTGCATCACAGACATGCCTATGGTACCTCCATAGGTAGGGAAACAGAAATGGCTCGGGTATCAAACTAAGAGTCAGGTCTCAAAGTCATGCAAAAGGTCATATAGCAAAGGTTTATCTCAGAATCATATCAAAGGTTCATAATAGCAATTCATAACAAAGGGATCATATCAGAAATAGTATTCAAGGTCCAATCAGAGTTTATCAGGTCAAGGTTCATATTCAAAAATCAATTCATGGTTCAGTTCAAAAGTCCGTTTCAAAAGTTTCTATTAAAAGTCCAATTTAAATAATCTTTTAAAACAGTTTTCATAAAATGGTCTTTCAAAATATAGTGTTCATGAAAGTTAAATAACCTTTCTTTTAAAAAGAAATTTAGCATCATTTATAAACATCTTTTCAAATCGGTTCTTCTCAAAACATTTCCATGGTATCATTAAGAAGGTTTTCATAGCATAGGTTCATAACGGAGGTCATATCAAGTGGGATCAACAGAGAAGGTTCAAGTAAAGGGGATCATAGCAATGACATCAATTCGGGAACTAACGGATCAGAATATGAAAGAGATCATGAGAAACCTTTTGAGAAAGGTCAGAATATCTGTACCTCAATCGCCATCGAAATCATAACATACGTAAGCATATGGAAACACTCCTTCTTCAACGAATCTACACGAATTAATGATCGGCTTATTATTAATAACTATTTCAATTCAGATTTCTCATTTTAGTCGGCTTTCCAGTTTTAGTAACTTTCCATTTAAGGTGACTTTCCACTTTTAGCAGGTTTCCATAATTAGTAAGTTTCCACTTTTAGAGAGTTGAATCATTATTAATGGAAATAAGTATCTTTTAACATATTTACACATTTGGTCCTTAGGGTTTCACAACTTTACATTTATACCATTTACTTTCCAAAATTACACTTTACACCTTTTTGTTCTCAAAGTTACACTTTAAACCCTTAACTTATCCATTTTACATAATGAGCACTTATTTTATTAAGTTATTCGAATGGATTTTCAATTATTCATAATTTACACTTTAGGTCCTTCAAGTTATCAAGGTTACATATTTAGCCCTTTAATTTACAATTTCAACTTTTAATTATCAATAATTACATATTAAGCCATTTAATTTCCAATTTAACACAAAACCCCTTGAATACTTTTAATTTCTCAAAACAGCTCCAAGTTTCTGAAAATTACATTTTTAGTCCCTCTCTTTTAATTATTTTCAAACAAACCCTAATTAATCATTAAATACATTTTAATCCCTTTAAATGCAAAACTTACACTTAGCACCCTCATCTTATATTTTTATTCGAATCTTATACAGCCCAAATTAAGTTCCAGAATTAACCTTTAAGCTTTAAAGTTTACAAAACTCACCCAAAACTTTTTTACACAAATCGTATAACACAAAATCTTTTTATTTTGAAACCCTAACAATGCCAATCCATTTTCAATCATTACAAAACCATTAGAGATTATTAATCATCACAAAAACAAGTCCTAGCTCCCCAAAATCAGATCGTATGAATTTTTCCTTTTTCCTTTATACGTTTTATTCAAAAACAATATTAACCCAAAATAATTCGAAATCACATGATTCAAGCCATGATAATTCTTCCAACATTTTTACAGATCATATTACATTATAACATATGTAAATAAATTTTATTCAGAATTATTATGGATCGCATGGTGTCTTCTACATTTTAAACATGTTTTTAGGGTTTAATTCACGAATATGATATAGAGTGTGCATGGATCGAATGAAACATTTTATTTGGTGTTCATAAGGTGTAAGGGACCTGAGAAAAATACCAAATCAAGACTTGAACGTGTAGAGAGAGCTGTACGAATTATAGCATACGCGTATAGCCAAAACGATCCAAAAATCACCACGACTTCACCAATGATCTTCCAACCTTGAAACCAATTTTCGTGGGTCTTATTTAATGTAAGGAACATCAGAAAAATAAGAAATAATTTTTGAGGAGGCCGAATTAGGCACAACGAAATTACCTTTGTTTTAGGGCTCGACAAAAGAAAACTTTCACCACGATTGAACAAAACTTCCACAAATCAAAAATGGATTTTTCTAGCACTCTTAGGATGTTGATGGATCACAGAAAATTTCTTAGGAATAATGGGGTGGTCGATTGGAGGCTTTAGGAATTTTTCGTGTGTGTTAATCTTGGAGCGGCTAGGGTTTTAGAATAAATGGGATATGTATTGACTTTTTTTTTTTTTTTAAACAAGGGAATGCCGTGTGGAGGGGAGATTTGATCCAGGAAATTCGTGATTTTAGCTTGAGTAATTATCTCTTAATAATTATCTTCTCAATTTACCATATATATATATCATTTAAATCAAAATAAAACTAATTAAAATACATTTTTACCTTAATCGGCCATATAGGGGCATTTTGGTAATTTCACCACTTGTGTAAATGTTAAATGTAATAGTTAAAATTATTTGGATACATAACTTGTACATTGTTTGAAGTTTGGGATTTATTTGGAGACTTTATAAGCTTTTAAATAAGTTTCAAATTTGTAAGGGCAATTTGGTCTTTTCACATGTTCTTAGATTTTAGGTGTTACAACTTCTTCCCCTCTAAAAAGAAAAATTTCGTCCTCGAAATTTGAAGTCGCAAGGTTAGACGAAGTCGTAGTAAACCGTAACTGGTCGTCACAACCATTCTCACGCTCGGGGAGGTTCTTCCAAAAGATCTTTGGACCCAAATGGTTTCTCATGACTCGTAATTATTGTCAAAACAGTTTTCAGATTTCTCAGAAGGGCATATCATATTGAATTTGAATCAAAAGGATAATGTACCAAACATAACGGATGATAAACGAATTCTCCAGGAAGAGGTATAGAAATACATAGGATTTTCATCGAATTGGTTAGGCGAATCAGATGAGAAGACATTGAATTGTAGCAGACATAGGGTGATATAAGGTTTAAATCTTCAGCTTCTCAAATAGTCTCGTCTTTCAGATAACCTTCCAAAAGTATTCTCATAAACAAACAGGTCTCGTTTCCTCAAAGTCCATAATCACATATTCTACTCATGGCAGATCATAATGAACAACTTCACGAATGCGAATCGTATACGGACAGAAAGCATATCGTTAGATATCGTCAACGGCAGAAATTTCATAATGGAACCTAAGATTCTTATCAGAAGTTGTAAAGATCAGCAAAACACGTGTCGAGAGTCCAAACGTATCGAATCGTATAACAAGGACAGCATAATCAAACGTATAGGTAGAATGAACCTAAAGTCTCACTAAACTCAGATGATCTTGACCAGATGCCAGAATTCTTAAGCTTCTAAGGCACTCCTCGAAATATCACATGCCCACCATAAGTGCACGTTATATGATGTAAGTATTATCACGCTGGCCAGACGTCATAATACTGGCATCATATACATATGCCCTCATGCTGGTCATACTTTATCTCAAGTCGTGAGTCAAGACCACCTATCTTAATCCACCTAGTACTTCTACAGTCTCAAAGATCATCAGAAACAAACAACATAACTAAGAGAACGAAATTACTCGAAGAGTAACGGAAATCCGAGAATGTCATTCAAAATTAAGGTACGTCATCAATAGCGTCAATCCTTTACAGAATCATCTCGTCTAAACACAATGTCCGCTTCAAAATCCGTCCACTCAAATACAAATTCAAAATTCCTTCCAAGTTGGAGTAGCCTGTTTACTCTTGTCCATCTTACCTCATGATTAAAAGAATTTAAAAACTCGAGTCTGGTTCCTCCGGTCTTCAGCAGCTCCTCTTGGTAGTGTGGTATCGTAACGGCAGTCTCTGACGCGATTACTGTGCATCCCGCCATCTGCAGGTCTGCTTCTGCTCTCAATTCATCTTAGTACAACTAAAATGAATAGAGAAACAAGACTGCGTGTCTTCGACAGGTCTTCTAACATAGCTCCGGGTTTTAAGGTACATGATGTTGTTGTCGACTCCAGGTTGTGTGTTGAATGGTTCGTCTTCTTTGGTCTGGTTGTCTTGGTGCCCAAACTGAAATCTTCACGTGTTGCATGATGTATGATTGAGCACTATCCTAGTTCCTCACTTCTTCTTGTATGCTTCTTCCATGGTAATGCTTGTCGCAACCATCTTCTACTACTCTTCCACCAGGTTTCTAACTCCGATAACGGTCTTCGATCTTGGTCCCTCTTGTGAAAGCTCTGTCTTCACATTATACAAGGTAGGGTTGTTTACTATGCTTTCTGAACGTCAATCAAAATTTTCTTCCAGAATAAAGGGTCGTCTCACCAATTAATCTCTATGTTCTTCTTTCGTTTTAGAACACACACAATGTCATACTATGACAATTTGTCCAAAACATGCGAAAACATGATTATTCTAGCCCACTATTGGCATCATTCACTCTCACAAATGTGGTAACGAGTGCAAAGGCAACTTCAGAAATCATCTCAGGAAATTTTCACATCGCCTTATTTCTTCTTCAAGAACTGAAATACTTCCCAACGGTTACTCTCGGTTAGTTAACCCCATTCTTAGAAGTTCTTGTGGTTGCTTCTCCAGTCCTTCAAATCTAAAATGAGGCAATCAGATGCGGAGTTTCAAAGGAAGACCAAATAATTATTGATACGCGGAAACAGATAATGATTAGTGATAGTGGTACGTTTAAGTTCACGATAGTCGATACGTCATCGCATACTTCTCTTGTTCCTCTTCATAAACAAACGAGAGCATCCAAAGAGAATCACAAGGGTTAAAAATCATATTCCATCAGCTCCTTCAATCTCTCAACTTCTATGGCACCATGGTTTCTTAAACTGAGATCAGTTCAATGCCCACTCTACTTCCTACGCAAGAAGGAGTACCAAAAGGTTCATCAGAGAATACCGGAAAATCCTCGTACAACAAAAATTTCCCAATAGCAGAACTTTCCAAGGGTTGATAATAATGGTTTTCAGGAAAACTTGATAATCACATGAGTTCGGGTTTGGGGTTTTCCATAGTGGTAGAAATTTTAGCAGATGTAAAGAGTCATCATAATGAAATAGAGTGAAGCAGATTGTTAAGGTCACATTTCAGATACGGTAGTCTATGGTATCTTCACGAATAGCCATCCAGTCCAAAGACCGTACAATCAGACATATCAAAGTCAAAGGATTCATAGAGTGAATACAGTCGTCAAATCGTACATATAGTTCATATATCAGAGTCAAGTACATGATTTAACAAAAGTGTTGGGATGGATAAACGAACAGTTCAATGTGTGGGAATTTCGTTTAGCTTCTTTGCATAAGTAGCAGGTAGGATGTGTATCATTGGTAATACGAATATCGTATAATCGTCAATTGTGAGAGGTACAGAATCTCAGTTATCAGCATCATCATGCTTAGTTAACAAATCCATATAGAGATAGTATTTACATCATACCCTTCCAAAGGAAACGGTTGGCAGAACAAGGTTCATCATTCAAAGAGAGGAAACAAAACTTCTCATATTCGTGGTTCATAATTACCAAAATTCTCATAGGAGTAGTAATGGATCATACAGAGTTAAGTAGTATCGGATGATACATTCATACTCAGCATAAGTAATGACTTTACAGAATGTGTCGAACACATTGTGGTTGAATGACCTACGATGTGGTCGAAAAGGTGTCAAACCGCTTATCAACAAATCGGAGGCGGAGATCAAAATCTGAAGGTGAAACTTAAATGTGTAAGGTATCCAGGTAGCTTTCCGAGGTATTCCAAACTTACTTGGTTACTAAGCTTAAGTTGTAAAACTTCTAACTTCTGAAACAAGGGTCCTTATAAGGCTTATCCAAGAGCAAAGGCACGATCAGAGTGATGCGGAAGCAAATGATACTTACATAAATGTCTTAGTCTACCCATTCCTCACTGGTAATAACTTGGGTTCCTATGGGGAAATCCTAAGGTAAAGTTCCAAAGGTTGTCTTATGAGCGCCTACAGGGAAAACTTAGGGGTCCAAACTTCACAGGTCTCGGGTAAAAGTATTACAAATCGCAGCCTGGGCTCTGATACCATAATTGTAACACCCCAACCCGATAAGGGTAGAAGTATTACATTACAGTGACATATCAGAACAAACACAAGCATATGATTTATACATACAAAAGAAATTCAGGGTTACAAGGTTACAAAAATAAATACTAATTCTAATAAAGAGAAACTTCTTCTAATCATCTCTAGTCCAGCATAAATATCAAGGCATAGTCTTCTAAGTCCAGTCACACTCTCTTCCCATAACCCAGCTTCCTACTAAACCTGCCGCAGGAAAAGGAAATGCGGTTGAGCTTAAAAAGCCCAGTGAACAGATACATATACAAAACAATGATAATGAAACAGAACTGAAATATAGTGCATTGGGGAAATAGAATAAGGAATAGATAAAAGAGTAATAGAATAGAAAGAAGAAAGGATAGTCATCTACCACGAGCCCAAAAACATATCATATCATATAAGCCGTCAATACCATAATTCTTCATAATCATATAGAGGGGAGTCCTCTCAGATAATCAGATAATATGAGGGGTGTCCTCATTCTTCAAATGTATGGAGTAGCGAACTCCCAGAAATTGTGAAAGGCATGTATAGCACACAGTACCAGTCACCTCAAAGTCAACTTAAAGTCATAGTTAAATCCACTAAGCATACATATCTAGGATTGCAATCCATACGCCCCTTACTCAAAGTCAATCTCAAAGTCATATACTCAAAGTCATAATGGCCATAATAGTAATCATAAAAAGGGACGGCGTGAGAAATCACTCACCCACACATGAGTCATGCCAGTGGTGCATCACAGACATGCCTATGGTACCTCCATAGGTAGGGAAACAGAAATGGCTCGGGTATCAAACTAAGAGTCAGGTCTCAAAGTCATGCAAAAGGTCATATAGCAAAGGTTTATCTCAGAATCATATCAAAGGTTCATAATAGCAGTTCATAACAAAGGGATCATATCAGAAATAGTATTCAAGGTCCAATCAGAGTTTATCAGGTCAAGGTTCATATTCAAAAATCAATTCATGGTTCAGTTCAAAAGTCCGTTTCAAAAGTTTCTATTAAAAGTCCAATTTAAATAATCTTTTAAAACAGTTTTCATAAAATGGTCTTTCAAAATATAGTGTTCATGAAAGTTAAATAACCTTTCTTTTAAAAAGAAATTTAGCATCATTTATAAACATCTTTTCAAATCGGTTCTTCTCAAAACATTTCCATGGTATCATTAAGAAGGTTTTCATAGCATAGGTTCATAACGGAGGTCATATCAAGTGGGATCAACAGAGAAGGTTCAAGTAAAGGGGATCATAGCAATGACATCAATTCGGGAACTAACGGATCAGAATATGAAAGAGATCATGAGAAACCTTTTGAGAAAGGTCAGAATATCTGTACCTCAATCGCCATCGAAATCATAACATACGTAAGCATATGGAAACACTCCTTCTTCAACGAATCTACACGAATTAATGATCGGCTTATTATTAATAACTATTTCAATTCAGATTTCTCATTTTAGTCGGCTTTCCAGTTTTAGTAACTTTCCATTTAAGGTGACTTTCCACTTTTAGCAGGTTTCCATAATTAGTAAGTTTCCACTTTTAGAGAGTTGAATCATTATTAATGGAAATAAGTATCTTTTAACATATTTACACATTTGGTCCTTAGGGTTTCACAACTTTACATTTATACCATTTACTTTCCAAAATTACACTTTACACCTTTTTGTTCTCAAAGTTACACTTTAAACCCTTAACTTATCCATTTTACATAATGAGCACTTATTTTATTAAGTTATTCGAATGGATTTTCAATTATTCATAATTTACACTTTAGGTCCTTCAAGTTATCAAGGTTACATATTTAGCCCTTTAATTTACAATTTCAACTTTTAATTATCAATAATTACATATTAAGCCATTTAATTTCCAATTTAACACAAAACCCCTTGAATACTTTTAATTTTTCAAAACAGCTCCAAGTTTCTGAAAATTACATTTTTAGTCCCTCTCTTTTAATTATTTTCAAACAAACCCTAATTAATCATTAAATACATTTTAATCCCTTTAAATGCAAAACTTACACTTAGCACCCTCATCTTATATTTTTATTCGAATCTTATACAGCCCAAATTAAGTTCCAGAATTAACCTTTAAGCTTTAAAGTTTACAAAACTCACCCAAAACTTTTTTACACAAATCGTATAACACAAAATCTTTTTATTTTGAAACCCTAACAATGCCAATCCATTTTCAATCATTACAAAACCATTAGAGATTATTAATCATCACAAAAACAAGTCCTAGCTCCCCAAAATCAGATCGTATGAATTTTTCCTTTTTCCTTTATACGTTTTATTCAAAAACAATATTAACCCAAAATAATTCGAAATCACATGATTCAAGCCATGATAATTCTTCCAACATTTTTACAGATCATATTACATTATAACATATGTAAATAAATTTTATTCAGAATTATTATGGATCGCATGGTGTCTTCTACATTTTAAACATGTTTTTAGGGTTTAATTCACGAATATGATATAGAGTGTGCATGGATCGAATGAAACATTTTATTTGGTGTTCATAAGGTGTAAGGGACCTGAGAAAAATACCAAATCAAGACTTGAACGTGTAGAGAGAGCTGTACGAATTATAGCATACGCGTATAGCCAAAACGATCCAAAAATCACCACGACTTCACCAATGATCTTCCAACCTTGAAACCAATTTTCGTGGGTCTTATTTAATGTAAGGAACATCAGAAAAATAAGAAATAATTTTTGAGGAGTTTCGAATTAGGCACAACGAAATTACCTTTGTTTTAGGGCTCGACAAAAGAAAACTTTCACCACGATTGAACAAAACTTCCACAAATCAAAAATGGATTTTTCTAGCACTCTTAGGATGTTGATGGATCACAGAAAATTTCTTAGGAATAATGGGGTGGTCGATTGGAGGCTTTAGGAATTTTTCGTGTGTGTTAATCTTGGAGCGGCTAGGGTTTTAGAATAAATGGGATATGTATTGACTTTTTTTTTTTAAACAAGGGAATGCCGTGTGGAGGGGAGATTTGATCCAGGAAATTCGTGATTTTAGCTTGAGTAATTATCTCTTAATAATTATCTTCTCAATTTACCATATATATATCATTTAAATCAAAATAAAACTAATTAAAATACATTTTTACCTTAATCGGCCATATAGGGGCATTTTGGTAATTTCACCACTTGTGTAAATGTTAAATGTAATAGTTAAAATTATTTGGATACATAACTTATACATTGTTTGAAGTTTGGGATTTATTTGGAGACTTTATAAGCTTTTAAATAAGTTTCAAATTTGTAAGGGCAATTTGGTCTTTTCACATGTTCTTAGATTTTAGGTGTTACAATGTTCAAGGCACATGACAGGCAACATGTCTTACCTCACAGACTTCAAATCATTTGATGGAGGATATGTTACCTTTGGGGGAGGAATCAAAGGAAAGATTACTGGTAAAGGTACAATTAAAACCAGTAAATTAGATTTTGAAAATGTGTACTTTTTGAAAGAACTACAGTTTAATCTCTTAAGTGTCTCACAAATGTGCGACACAAAGAACAATGTTCTTTTTACTGACACTGAATGCATTGTACTTTCTCCTGATTTTAAAATTCCTGATGAAAGTCAGATTCTTCTTAAAATCCCTAGAAAGAACAATATGTACATTGTTGACTTAAAGAACATTGTTCCTAAAGAGAGTTTAACCTGTCTAGTAGTAAAAGCCTCATTGGATGAATCTATGCTTTGGCATAGAAGACTTGGTCATGTAAACTTTAAAACAATCAATACAATTGCAAAATATGATTTGGTTAGACGTTTACCCAAAAAGATTTTTCAAAATGACCAAACCTGTGTTGATTGTCTAAAAGGCAAACAACATAGAGCTTCTTGTAAGCCCAAGACCCATAACTCAATTTCTCAAGCTCTATACATGCTTCATATGGACCTCTTTGGTCCTACTTCTGTGAATAGCTTGAATGGTAAAAGATATTGTCTTGTAGTTACTGATGATTACAACAGATTCTCTTGGGTTTTCTTTTTAAGTACTAAGGATGAAACAAGTGAGATCCTTAAGTCCTACATTACAGGAATAAAAAACCAAATTGATAAGAAAGTGAAAGTAATTAGATGTGACAATGGGACATAATTCAAGAATAGAGTTATGGATGAATTTTGCAAAGAAAAAGGAATAAAAAGAGAATATAGTGTAGCTAGAACCCCACAGCAAAATGGAGTAGCAGAAAGTAAAAATAGAACACTTATTGAGGGTGCTAGAACAATGCTAGTAGATTCTAAGTTGCCTATTTCATTTTGGGCTGAAGCAGTAGGTACTGCTTGTTATGTACAGAATAGGGTTCTTGTGATCAAACCTCATAGAAAGACTCCTTATGAACTTTTGTTTGGTAGAACACCATCTCTAAGTTTTATGAGACCTTTTGGATGTCATGTCACTATTCTCAATACCAAAGATCATCTAGGAAAGTTTGAAGGAAAAGGTGATGAAGGCTATATGATAGGGTATTCTTTGCAAAGTAAGGCCTATAGGGTGTATAATAAATGCACTAGGCTAGTGGAAGAAAACCTGCACATAGAGTTCTAAGAGAAACCACCAAATGTTGCAGGCACTGGACCAGATTGGTGTTTTGACATTGATAAGCTTTCAAAATCTATGAATTATGTGCCTGTCACAGGTACAAATACTAATGATAATGCAGGTTTTGAAGACAATGATGAAACAACTGAGGATCAAGATTACATCTTGATGCCAATTTGGACAGGATTGGATTCATCTTCAAGTCATGGAGAGCCTTCAAATACTACAAATGAAGGTGTTGAAGATGATCATGGAACTCAAGATCAAGGGAATCAAAAAAATTCTGAAAATGGAAATGGTACTGTCAATTCACAAGATGGTACTGCCAGTTCAACAGATGGTACTGCCAGTTCACAAATTGGTCCTGCTGAACCATTAAATGTTCTATCAGATGATTCCTTACCAGAAGATGTAGGGATTGGAAACCTTCCAATTTCCTATGATGTTCCTACAACACACAACACAAGAATTCTCAAAGATCACTCCATTGATAATGTGATTGGCAGCATTGATTCTGATGTTAAAACAAGAACTCAAGTCTTATCTTCAGACAAAGATGGGTTTGTCCTAGCTGTGTATGAAGAAAAGAACCATGAAGTTACCCACATATGCCTGTTTTCATGCTTTCTCTCTCAAGTAGAACCCAAAAACATTACAAAAGCCTTAGATGATTCAAGCTGGGTTGAAGCAATGCAAGAAGAGCTACTTCAATTCAAACTGCAGAAGGTTTGGGTACTGGTTGATTTGCCCAAAGATTACAGGGCAATTGGAACCAAATGGGTTTTCAGAAATAAGAAAGATGAAAGGGGAATAGTGATAAAAAAACAAAGCCAGATTGGTAGCCCAAGGGTATACTCAAGAAGAAGGAGTGGATTATGAAGAAGTTTTTGTTCCAGTTGCAAGAATTGAAGCAATTAGGCTATTCTTGGCCTATGCTTCTTTCATAGGATTCACTGTCTACCAAATGGATGTCAAAAGTGCCTTTTTATATGGTACTATTGAAGAAGAGGTGTATGTTTCTCAACCTCCAGGCTTCATTGATGCAGAATATCCAGACAAGGTGTACAAGGTTACCAAAGCTCTTTATGGTCTAAACCAAGCTCCTAGAGCATGGTATGAACATTGGCTTTCTATTTATTGGAAAATGGATTTCAAAGAGGTAAGATTGATCCAACTTTGTTCATCAAAAGAACCAAGAAAGACATCTTGCTGGTGCAGATTTATGTTGATGACATTATCTTTGGATCCACAAATCAGGAATTGTGTGTAGAGTTTGAAAAACTTATGCATAGTAAGTTTGAAATGAGTTCCATGGGGGAACTTACTTTCTTTTTGGGTCTCCAAGTGAAACAATCTAATGAAGGCATATTTATCAGCCAAGATAAGTATGTAGTAGAGATCCTAAGGAAATTTGGGTTTGTAGATTCAAAGGTTGCAAGTACACCAATGGATCTAGAAAAGGGGTTACACAAAGATGCTGAGGGTGAAGATGTTGATGTGCACAACTACAGATCAATGATTGGGTCCCTAATGTGCCTTACTTCATCAAGACCAGATATCATGTTCTCAGTATGTGTATGTGCAAGGTTTCAAGTCAATCCAAAAGTTTCTCATCTCACAACAGTCAAAAGGAGCTTCAGATACCTCAAGGACCAGCCTAAGTTGGGTTTATGGTATCCAAGGGAATCATCTTTTGATTTGGTAGCTTACTCAGATAGTGACTATGCTGGTGCAACCCTAGACAGAAAATCCACAACTGGTGGATGTCAATTTCTTGGCTGCAGACTCATATCATGGCAATGCAAGAAGCAAACAATGGTGGCCAATTCTACAACTGAAGCAGAATATGTTGCAAGTGCAAGTTGTTGTGGCCAAGTTCTTTGGATCCATAATCAATTGCTTGACTATGGGTACAATTTTCTTAACACCATTATTTACATTGACAACAGCAGTACTATTTGTATCATTAAAAATCCAGTTCAACATTCAAAAACAAAACACATTGAAATCAGACACCATTTCATAAGCGATTGCAATGAGAAAAGGTTAATTCAAGTTGTCAAACTGGTAGCAGGTATTGGTATGATAAATCTTTGAAAAACATGTGTTTTGTATATAAATAAACAAGTTCTGGCCTCTAAACATGGTACTGCTAGTTAGTCATAAGGTACTGTCAGTACAAAATTGGTACTGGTAGCTCAAAGTTTGCTCTATTTTTGCTCATCTTGACGTTTAAATGTTAACAATGCTATAAAACAAGTGCTTTGCACTCTGTTCTTTTGGTTTACAACTAACCATTTCAGGTTACTCAAGCTTGCTAACACCATCAGGATATGGAAATGGTAATCAGTTCACCAAGTTTTTCAAAAACTTAAAGAGCTGGCTAGTCCAAAGCAAACGGCTCTTGGTAAAGACTTCTCAAATCCGTTGATAGCTGATAGTTTGCTAAAAACTATAAGGTAATCAGTTCACCCAGTTTCAAAAACTTAACAAACTGACTAGTCCAAAGCAAACGGCTCTTGGTAAAGACTTATCAAATCCGTTGATAGCTGATAGTTTGCTAAAAACTATAAGGGATATTTTCTAAAATTTCAAAGAGACTGCCAAGTTTTATTTCAAAAACAAGGTACTGGTAGTTCAAATTTTAGTACTGGTAGAGTAAAATGGTACTGCTACATAGCCGTTGAGTCTGTCAGGTTAAAATATAGCCGTTGTTTTTTTAAAGGGTATTTTTGTGAATTATTCATGTTTTCCTCAACTTAAGGATATAGTTATTATAATAAAAGATATTTTGACCGCCTCTTCAATTACTTATCCATATCTTTTATAGTCGGTCAAAAGTCATTTTTCTCATAATCAATCCTTATCATAATTCACACTCACCTTTCATCTTCTACCAGTACAACAATAAAATCCCACCATCATAATCAAAATTTTCATCAAACCTTTCACCATGGCTCGTCTAAGTTTTGTCAAACGTCACAACCAATTAGCATTTTTGGAAAAGTCTGATGACAATGAAACTTTTCATCAAGCAGTGGATTTTCTAAACAATTCTTATGTCAGGTTTGCTTTACTCGTGAAACCCACTATTTTTGAATCTCAAATTTCACAATTTTGGCAAACTGCTAGAGTTAACACTCTTAGGAATGGGATTCAAGAGTTAGAGGCCAAAGTGGATGGTAGAACCTTGACTTTTACCGAATCATCCATTAGAAGACATCTTCATTTGGATGATTCAGATGGCATTAGTCAACTACTTGATACTAAAATCTTTGAAAATTTGACAAAAATGGGGTACAATGTCTCTTCTACAAAGCTTACATTTCTTAAAAAGCATTTTACCCCTCAATGGAGATTTTTGATTCATACCATCCTTCATTGTTTAAGCCAAAAGAAAACCTCATGGGAGCAATTTAGTGGTAACATGGCTGCAGCTCTCATTTGCCTGGCAACAAACAAGAAATTCAACTTTTCAAAATATATTTTTGAAGGACTGGTTAAAAATGTGGACAGTGAAACAAAGTTTTTGATGTACCCAAGGTTCATTCAGTGCCTCATAAACAAATCCAAACATTTGTTACTTCCCCCAAACAAACCTTTTAAGACTCCCAAACTTACACACAAGGTGTTTTCAAACATGAAAATTGGTTTTCAAGGAGAAGAAGTACCACTTTTTGAGGAAATGTTACCACAACACTCTGAAGAACCTGATCATTCATCACCACATCCATCTCCAGTACCATCACTCACACCAACAGTACCATCAGTCACACCAGCATCACCAGCACCATTATCATCTCATCAACAAACACAAATACCATCTGCAACATCACCATCATTATCACACCATAACTCACCACCACAATCTCCTCCACAACAAAGTGTAGATGCTCAGACTATCAGGGAATTAAAGGAGCAAGTGCAGCACTTGCAAACTACTCTTGAAAGTCAAAACAAACATTTTACAGAGATTAACACCAAGTTAGTTAAGAGGGTTGAGAAACTAGAGTTAAAAGTGAAGTTGCTGAAGGGCAAAAAGTCTACTCAGTTGGTTGTTTCTAGTTCCTCAAGTTCAGATGCAGAGGGTTTGGGTCTCTCTTCCAAAAAGGGGAGGATGGGTAGTTCTAAAAATGAAGAAGAGATTCAATTTCAGTTTCATGAAGGAACTCAAGTGTTTGATGAAGAGCCTGCTACTCAAGAAAAAGAGCCTGTTAGCTTGAAAGATACTGCTGCAACAGATACTGCTGAAGCAGAGCAAGAACCTGCTGGGATTCAGAGGCTATTAGCTATGAATTTAAAAGGTTCTGATCAAGTGTCTTACAAAAGAAAGAGAGGATCAAAGCCTCAGGGGAGGTTTCTTGTTTCTGATGAACAATCTGCTGCTCCAAGTCCAGTATCATCATCAAAAGACAAGGGCAAGAAAATTGTGGTTGAAGATGAACCAAAGCCTAAAAAGTTGAAGAAGAAAGAGCAAGCACAATTGGCTGTAGATGAAGAGTTGTCCAAACAGCTTCATGAAGAAGAAGTTATAGGGGCTGAAGAAGAAACAAGAATGCTGCAAGAAAAGTTTGATGCTCAGCTACAATACATCATTTCCATTGATCCAATTGTAAGAGGTGAAGCTTATACCCTGGTTTGTGATGAATCTCTTAGCTCAGATGAAATGACAATCAAGCTCAATGATTTCATCACCAAGAAATACAATCAAGAGGCATTGGATGATATCTATCAGCAGATTCAGAAAAATCAGAAGAAAGGATTTAAAATGCCACATTCTGAAGCAGATCAGAAGAAGTTCTTCAAGATATATCTGAAAAGAGAAGTGAACATGAAAGATCATCAACTCAAAGGTAAATCTTTTGATGAATTGAAGCTTCTATACTTAGAGGCTTACAGAAGAAACAAAACCAGCTTTCTCATGGATACACAAGAAAGACCTTCCAAAGGAAGAAAAGATGATCAGAAGGAACAAAAAGAGAAAGCATAATTGCCTCCTGTTCAATCAAGAGAAATGGTTGTCCATGTTCCACAAGTTATTTTTGCTGAACCCTTACATGTAAGGCATCCAGTCATAGATTGGGAAATCTTCAATGACAAGTTTGGCAAAGCATGGAAGATAACAAGAGTTGGAAATAAGGTTGAGATTTTCAAGAACTTTAAAAATCTACTTAGAGCATGTAGCAGAATGGATTTAGATGAATTATGGGTATTAGTTAAAGAGAAGCTGAAAACCAAATATAAGCCAGATGCAAAGGAGCAAGAGCTATGGGTGGAGTTCAGCAGATTATATGATCCAAATCCTACTGATACTCATTGGAAATTTCCTTACTATGATTTATCTGTTACATGGGAATACTTCAGCATGAGTCATGTTTATCATCTTTCCACTCAGAGTGGAATAGAGCTCTTTATGCTAGGTGAGAAGGAGTATCCTTTAAGCTATGAAGTATTATCAGTCTTGATCTCCAATAAGCTTTTGTGTGAAGAAGAGACTGATGCAGTCAAAAGATTGAAGGAGAGCATATTTGATCAGTATGAAAGCCTAAGGAGAAAAAGATAAGGTTTTTGGAAGAGTTCCCTCAAATCCTCAAGGTATGAATTCTATTCACAAAGAAACTTGGTTATTTTAAATGGGAATAACAAGTTTAGGGGAGGATTGTTGGGAATAAAATGCACAAAGTAAAGAGTCTGCCAGAAGAGCCTGCTAGTTGATAGATAAGCTTGCCTCTTCAGTTTTGCTGATATTGAAGATATACTAACAGTACCTTCTGGGTAAGAAGGTACTGCTAGTTAAAGAAGGTCCTGCCAGTTTTCACGACAAGTTGTTATATTTTATTTAGAGATATTTAGTTGTATTATTAGTCTTTGTACAAAGTTATACGTTAAGTAAAAGTAGTACAAAAGTCTCAGTAGATATAATGGAGTATTTTACCTTGAAAGGTGTAATATTAGGATAAGATAAACCTCTAATATATTATATTAAGCAACTTGACCACTTGTAAGAAGGGCTCCTTATAGTATAGAAGGAACCCTTAAGACACCTTCTTAGACATCTCTCACACTCATCTTTCCCATGCATAACTTCCATCTTTAAACCCTTTCACGTATCAAAGATTCAAGGTTACACTTGTAATCCTGGTGATAGTTTAGATCACCCGTATTATTTCATCAATAATATTGAATCGTTTTGTGTTATTCATGTTGTGTTCATTCTCATTTACTTATTCACCACCTTTGTTCCTTTAGTGTGTTTTAGTAAATTCCGCGTGCTAACTCACATTCATTCATAAATATCCTAAACACATTACTGAGATTAACATCCCAAGTGTTTGCACATATCAAAACAAGAAATCCTTTCCACAGTAACCACTACTAAATTTACTTTGAATGTGAATGGTGAAAGGATTGGATATTTTAGGGGGGGGGGGTAGAGGATTAAGGCAGGGAGACCCAATCTCACCTTACCTGTTCACTATGGCTATGGAGGTTTTCAATCTACTTTTGAGGAGAAACATTGATAATTCTATGAGTTTTAAGTACCATCAAGGGTGTAAAAAGCTAAAAATAACACATTTGGGATTTGCAGATTATCTGATTGTGTTTAGTCATGGAGATATTCAATCTATTAAGGTCATTAAAGATACTTTAGAAGAGTTTAGTAAGTTTTCTGGCCTTAAGGTTAACACGCAGAAAAGTACTATATTCTTTGGAGGGTTGTCAGTGCCTGAACAAGAGAGCATAGTGAAAATTATACCTTTCACAATTGGAAAACTGCCAGTTAGATACTTAGGGGTTCCATTGATAACTAAAAAGTTGAGCATTAAAGATTGTAAACCTATTATTGAGAAAGTCAGAGGTAGAGTACATGATTGGAGAAATAGAAGTCTGACCTATGCAGGTAGGTTACAATTAATAGCATCCATTCTTTCATCAATGCAAGTTTACTGGGCATCTGTCTTCATACTCCCTAAGACTGTTATAAAAGAGATCAATAAAATGTTAAGGATTTCTTTGGTGTCAAGGGGAATTAACTAAAGGGAAAGCAAAATTTTCATGGGAAAATATTTGTAAGCCCAAAGATCAAGGTGGTTTGGGTATCAAGGATTTGCAAGTATGGAATGAGGTTCTGATTATGAAACACTTGTAGAATATTGATGCTAAAAGAGATACTTTATGGGTTAAATGGATCAATGTGGAGAAATTGAAAGGTAGGAGTATTTGGGAAGTCACACAGGATAGTAGTAGCAGTGTTGGTTGGAGTAATATACTTAAGCTTAGGGATAAAGTCAGGAATGATGTGTTCTACAAAATTGGAAATGGCAAAAGTATCTCTGCTTAGTATGACAAATGGTGTGAAGAAGTCCCTTTGTGTGATTGTATCTGCAAGAGAGATATATAATGCAAGGTTGTAGAATGATTATACAGTGGAGAAGCTAATTAACAATGGTAATTGGAGTTGACCTCAGGAGTGGTTTGTTAAGTCCCAATTCTGCAAAATATTCAAATTCCCACCTTAAATAATGATGTACCAGATAAAAGAGTGTGGGAAAATAATTCAGGGTACAAAACTGATGATGCAACTAAACTTGTGTGGAAAGATATATGTGAAAATGGAAATAAAGTAATATGGAGAGAAATAGTATGGTTTCCACAGAGCATTATAAGGCATTATTTTATCCTGTGGATGGCAATTCAATGTAGATTGATGACTCATGATAGGATGGCTAAATGGAACTCAAAAGATGAGTTGAAATGTGTGTTCTGCAAACTTGTTCAAGACTCTCATGAACACCTATTTTTCTAGTGTGCTTATGCAAACAGTGTATGGACTGAGATACAAAAGCTTATTGATATGAAATTTTTTTGCAATTGGCAAGAAATTATAGAAGAGTTCTCCAAGTTGAAAGCTAGTAGGAACATTTGGAGTATTATCAGGAGGCTAGTTTTGGGTGCAATTGTGTATTTTATTTGGCAAGAGAGAAACTCAAGAACTTTCAAGAATAGTGAAAGGACTGTTGATGTGTTTGTGCAGAATATGATAGACAGTATCAAATGGAGAATTATGAGCTTTATTTTCAAGGATACTGAGAATGTAAAGACTGTGGAAGCTAAGTGGAATGTACAGTTGAGAAGATTCAAAAGAAATATAGAATAAATGTGCAGGAATTATACATGTATATGGCTATAGTTTTGAGAATTGTATGTAGTAAAAGTATCAGTGTTATAGAATGCTGTTCTTTTGATAGCTTACTTGTTAATATTTTTTTGTAATGCAAATCATGGGGTTGTCCATGTTTTGATTGAATCCTATTGTACTATTTTGTGATTAATAATATTTCACATTTTCACAAAAAAAGGATAATGCGTAGGAATCTTAATATATTTTTCTTACTTTCCATAGTGAATGAAACAGTAAGCATATTGGAAGTGTTTCCTAATGAGATTTATGGATGATCTCTTGGCTCTAGACTCAATAGTGCATTTTGATCCGCTCCTGGAGACTGGAGAGGCATCTCCTGTTTTGGTATCAACATGGCTCGCAATGAGCGGTCGATACATTATGCAGGGTTCCCTGTGAGATTGAAATAAGTTCTTTTAAGAGAACTTGAGTGGCTAGGAAGTTTAGTGTAGTGCATCACTGGGTCTATGACATCTTGTCTTCAATACCGGTGTTACCTTAGTAACCACTAGTAGCATATGAATTGAACCCGGTTTCTGCCCAAAGGTTGAATAAATGGAGGGCTATTTCTTTTCACCCTTTCTCATTATATTTCTTTTTTATTCTTCAACCCCTTCAGTGCTTACCGAGACTTCATTACTAGAACCTTGTTGGGTTTGTTCCAGTGCTAGCTCCATCTCAGTCGGCACTCTTCCATTATCTCACTTTTCTCTTTTTTTGTTTAATCATTCCTAAGGACTTCTACTCTATCTAGAGGATTGTCCCTGGGAAGATCCTTCCGGTTCTGGTGGATCATGGGAAACTCATACCTAACCTTAACCATCCTTATAACTCTGTGCATTAAAGTAAATGGCCAGTCTTTGGTATTTTTCCACAAACGCCTTTTGCTCCCCCTTAATATGTGCATCAGTATTACGAAAGCATTTAGCACATATGAGGGAGTCTATTATTGAGTCCAAAAGATCACGTTTTATAAGATTTCATATTTAAATCACATTCTCTCCCCCGATCAAAAATATCAAACCTTTTGAGATTTTGGATCTCAATTGATTTAATTAAGTTAGAAAACGTTTTTGGGAGAAGATGTGGTTAGGTTAAACTTTGTCTGATAATAGGAACATTTTTTAGCTCCCCCTCAATCTATGAGGGGTGGAAGGTTATGTGTTAGAACTGATGAGTTTATAAATGATTTAGAGTTCAACGAGAAACTCATGAAAAAATTCATGTATTGACACATAACCATCACAGATTTGAAAGCTGCTTGATATGTACAAAGTGGCAAGTTTTGATGATTCATAAAATTTTGAAATCACTCTCCCCCTCAATCAATGACCCATGTTAAAATTAAAAGAAAGTAATGTCATTGATTAAGAGATAAATTTTATGAAAATTTGAGTTCAGATTGATTTCCAAGCATAATTTCATGGTACCACCAAGTTTTACACAAATACTTTCCTGAAAAATCAGAGAAGGAAAAGTATTGGCGATAAAAAGAAGATTTCTCTTCTTATACAAGAAATGATGCACTGAAGCGTACATCAGATCGAGGGTGCATGAATGTAAAGTAATTCACGCTCGGATGAACGACACCCTTTGCTAGGAACAACCGTCTTTTTGGCGACGTGTTTTCCTCATTTTGAAAAACAGGTTGCTATCTGAAGTAATAGCAAGCCATAATTTTAAGTCCGGGTTACAGCCTGAAATAACTGCAAGCCATATTTAAAAGAATGTTTTGTGAAACGACATGTTTTAGAAAATCATTATTTTAAATAGAAAGAAAAACTCTTGCTCAGGCATATGTATGTTTATGTGTCATTATTGAATGACATTTCTAGAAACGTACATAATATTGATTACATAAGAGACATGTCGTGAGAGGAATATTTTTGGATTTTTTGTAATTTTTCAGATTTTTATGGTTTTTATAAGTTTTATAATTTTCTATTTTCTTTTTGTTTTAAGCTATGTACAAGGATATGTGGACGCAATCCACCACTCTTCATTTTATTCCTGAAGACAGTTAAGAGTTTCTGGTGTAAGGCTCTTCATCCCAAGTCGTGGAAGAATGGACTGGAATCTTTCTCGAGAGAGAGCCTTTGTGAAGATATCAGCCAGTTGAAACTCTATCCTCACGAAGTAGAGTTCCACAACCCCTTTCTCCACTTGTTCTATGATGAAGTGATGACGGATGTCAATATGCTTGGATCTGGAATGCTGGACATTGTTACAGCACAAAGCAATGGCACTTTTGTTATCACAATACACCGGGATTTTGTTGAAGTCAAACCCATAATCTGACAGTTGAGATCTCATCCATAAAATTTGAGCACAGCATGAGGACATGGCAATGTATTCAGCCTCTGTGGATGATATCGATGTACACATTTGCTTTTTAGATGACCAGCTTACAAGTTTCTCACCCAGAAATTGAGCACCTCCTGACGTACTTCTACGAGTATCTTGACACCCCGCATGGTCAGCATCTGAGTAAGCCGTGAGAGCCATTGCATTGTCTTTAGGGTACCAGAGACCCATGTGAATGGTCCCTTGAAGATACCTAAATATTATCTTGACTGCTTCTAAGTGCTTTTTGGTAGGCTTGGATTAATACCGGGCACACATACAAACTGCAAATATAAGGTCTGGCCTGCTTGCTGTGAGATACATGAGAGATCCAATCATGCTTCTGTATTTGGTTTGATCAACAGATAAGCCTGTTGGATCGTCATCAAGTTTGGATCTTTCAACCGTTGATGTGTCAACTGTGTCACTTGAATCAAAACCAAACTACTTCAGAATGTCACTAGCATATTTAGCTTGATTAATGAAGATGTCGCTTGGATTTTGTGAGACATTTGTCCCATCATAGACATTTGAAACTTGGAACTCATTTCCTTTGCAAATCGATCACATTCATTGGAATCGGACGATGCAAAGATGATATCATATACATAAATTTAAACGTGGAGCAGATGGTTTCCTGTCTTCCTAGTGAACAAGGTAGGATCAACAACACCCTTGGTGAATCGGTTTGCAAGAAGAGACTTGGACAAGGTGTCGTACCAAGCTCTAGGAGCTTGTTTTAGAATATAAAGCACTTTCTTCAAATGATACACATGATTTGGTCATTCAGGGTCCACGAAGCCTTCAGGCTGAGTAACATAGACCACTTCTTTCAAATCTCCATTCAGGAAAGCAGTCTTAACATCCATTTGGTAAACAATCATGTTACTGCTAGCAGCATTGGCAAGGAAGATTCTAATGGCCTCGATACAAGCAACCGGTACAAACGATTCTTCAAAGTCAATTCCCTCTTGTTGACTGTAACCTTTAGCAACTAGCCGTGCCTTGTTTTTCAAGACATCACAATGCTCATCAAGTTTTACTTAGAAGATCCACTTGAGAGCGATGATCATTGCGCATTCTGGTGGTGGCACCAATTCCCATACATCAAGTCGATCAAACTCATGGATTTCTTCTTGCATTGCTGTGAACCAGCATTCTTTGGATAAAGCATCCTTGAAATCTTTGGGTTCGGTTTTGGATATAATGGAGTTAAAGAAGCACCACAAGGCATCGGTAGCAAGTTGTTTTCTGGTGGACACCGGTCATGAGGGATTTCCTATGATGTTGTCAATAGGGTGATCGTTGGTCCATTTTCTGAGATGTTCATGAGGCTGAGGGTAGTGAACCGATATAGCTGTGTTGGATTCTCCTGAGGATGATGCTTCGTTGGAGAATTCAGGAGCGAATACATTTTCAAATGGTTCATCTTCCGGCGGAGCAAAAGGATTAACTTCACATGAATGGTCTGCTATCGTTCCTTGATGTTCTGAAGATAATTGTACATTTGACGCATGTTGAGAGTGACTTGATTCTGGAGCATCCAGATCAATGGAGATAGAAGTGGATGGACCATTAGTGGCATGAGGAGCATCTACAGCCATAACATTAGGATCTGCAGCCTTCTATTCAGGTTCGTGAGGTTCCTATGACTCAAAGTACTCATCAAACATGGGGTCAAATAACTTCTTCAATTCTTCACAAGTGGGAGGAACATAAGGAGTGACAGGGTTGGAATTCTGTACAAGTCCTGAACTAGTTGGTCCAGGAGATAAAAGATTTGGTGAGGGTCCAGAACTTGTGTGTCCTGAAGCCGTATGCTCTGTCAGCTCATCAAACGTGACATGGATTGTTTCCATGATTTGTCGGGTTCTTTTGTTTTAGATTCGGTACCCCTTTCGATCTGGAGCATATCCAACAAATACCCCAATATCAGCCTTAGCCTTGAGCTTTCCTAAGTCTTCACTATCATTGGTTAGATAACACAGAGCTCCAAACACACGAAGAAAGGAGATATCAGGATTTCTGAGATGCACCAGCTCATAAGGTGTTTTGTTTTGGAGAGGATGTATCAACGATCGATTTTGAGCATAACATGCAGTAGCAATAGTCTCAGCCCATAGAAACATTGGTGTTTTGGAGAATATCAGCATAGTGCGAGCAGCTTCAACTAGTGTACGATTTCGTCTTTCAACAACCCCATTTTGTTGAGGGGTTTGAGGAATACTCTTTTGATGACTGATGCGGATACTTTCATAGAATTGAGTGAGTTGTTGGTTGACAAACTCAGTTCCATTGTCAGTGCGAATGATTCTAACGGTCTTGTTAAGCCTTACTTGCAGCTGCTTGATGATTTTAATGATTATTTCTGGAGTTTCATCCTTGGATCTTAAAAACTTCACCCATGTAAATCGTGAGTAATCATCCAGAATAACAAGAATGTATTTTTCCCATTGAAGCTCTGCACTCTCATGGGTCTGCACAGATCCATGTGAAGGGTATGGAGAACTTCTGTGTTGGAGTTGGCGGGTTTCCGTTTGTGAGTGTGCTTCTTGCTTTTGCCCAATTGACATGTAGAACATAGATGGTCCTTTTCATATTTCAATCTGGGCATACCTCGAACAAGATCATTACGAGAAAGTTCATTAATGGTGCAGAAGTTCAAGTGGTTCAACCGTCGGTGCCATAACCATGATATGTTCTTTGAGGCCTTAGAGAGCAATGATTGGCCCTAAACAGTCAACTTATATTGACCAAGGAATGGTCAACAAAGTCAAATAGCCTAGAGTCAATCTCCGGGTAATATAGGGTATCACCAGGTCGTTATGTCCCGACGAGTTGTGAATTGTGCTTCAGCGTGCTTGTGATCGGGTGATTTTCACAGGAAAAGGTTGTGATGAGAATTATGAAATGAAATAGCTTAAGAAAACTATATGATTGGTTACGTGAATTTAGATTAAGAAGAACTGAGCTAAGACCTAAAACGTACGTTTTGCTGAAAACGGGAACAAACGTACGTGATAAAAAGTAAATTTGATTAACTAAAAAGGCTACGGGTATAAAAATGATATTTTCACAACCCTAATGATTAAAGAAAATTTTAAGAAAAAGAAAATTAATTTTTACACTATTTATATAATTATTATTAATTAAATACTAATTTCCTATTTACTTTTAATTATTTAAATTAACCTAAAATACAAATAAATATGAAATTAACCTAGAAAAATCTAAAATAAGATAAAACTAATTTTAAAGCTGAAAAGATATTTTTAAGACTTTTTAATTAATTATTATTAATTATTTACTATTTTCTAATTACCTTTTAATTATTTAAATTACCCTAAATTCTAATTAATTATGAAATTACACTAGAAATTTGAAAATAAAATTGGGAAAAATTTAAAATACTTAAAAACTAATTTGAAAACTAAAATTGTATTTTTCTGATTTTCTAATTAATTATTATTAATTATTGTCTATTTATTAAATATTAAAATCTAACTTAAATTAAGGAAAATACCAAATGATGAAAGAAAAATCTAAAAAAATTCCTAAAATTATTTTTAACTATAAGAAGCCTAGAAAAAATATAAAAATGAAAATTGCTTTTAAATAAGCTGAGGAAATAAGCCAATTGGCTTAAATAGAAGCTATCACTTCTATTAAGTTGGGATTTTTTGGACTTTTCTTTTTCACAACTGCTTATGGACTGTTTTTGAACAACTTTTGTGAAGGGAGTTTGCTTGGAAACTCATAAATAAGAAGTATGTGAGCTTATTTGTTTGATAGTTAAGCTTTTAAGCTTATTAGGATTTATATAAGCTTGATTAAGCTGCAATACTCATGCACAGACCAAAATAAGCAAAGTACCAATTATATTGACTGGAAATAAAGTTAACTTAATCAATTAAGTACACTAAATAAGCCAGAAAGAGTAAATAAGCTGATTGCCTATTTGACAGGCCAAAAGGGACCAACTGTGGGACTCTGTGGGAGCCACAAAAGAGGTTAGAGGTCCAAACTTGGGGTTGAACCCTCAAGTTGGACTGGGTGTCTATAAAATAAGCCAATTGTCAGGTCAATAAGCTCACAGATAAGCTCTCAATGAGCCTAGGAAATAAGCTCAATGAGCCTGAGTCACAGATGTGCAGAGTAAATGGGTAACTAACAAGCTAGTATGGGGACCACACCAAGGATCAGAGATCCAAACTTAAACCTGAAAGGTGAAAATAAGCATTATGGCTTCAAAATAAGCCAGGAACAAAATCCTAATACCCACAAATAAGCTAGATAAACACACTTGAAAATTTGATAAAAACTTTAGGACTCAGCTTATAAGTAAAAAAAAGGATAAACTTAAGAGGACTTGCAGTCCTAGTGAATAAGCCAGAAACCCAAAAATAAGCTATGTTCTAACAAGCTCTGCTGATGAGCTACTCAAATAAGCTAAAAGGCCAAGGTGGGGTCCACTGGTTTGGTCACAACAAGCCAAAGAAATTGGCTAAAAATCCTGGTGCAGGGCAGGGTCCTTTCCCTGCACCATAAAATAAGCTAATGCATATTTCAGGTAAAAAATCTAAAAAATAAGCAAACCATGGATTCATGGAGCTCAAAATTCTAAAAAAATCCCACAAAAATGGGTTTCTGCAAAATTATGCTAGTTTGACTTTTTTGCTTTGCTATGAAACTTTGACTTAAGTGAATTTTGATTTTGTTTTACTGACTGATTGTGATTAGTTAAGATGTAAAAAGACAAAATTAAGCTAACTTATCAACTTGTGACTTAAAATGAAGCTTAAGCTACTCCAAACTCCAACTCAGACAGATTTTAAACCAAATTCTTGATGATTTTGACTTATATGCCTATTACTACCAAAGTCTTGGTTGTTTTGGACTATTTTGGTTCTGAATATGATGTATGAACAACAAGTGACCAATGAATCCTATTAAGGTACTCACAACAGACAATACCAAACACCCCTAATCAACACAGATTATGAATTAACTAGAGTAACAAGTTTCCAAATCACAATTCAATGATAATAACTAATATACTGAGCAACAATTAAGCAAATTAAACATAGACAAGCAACTAGAAACACTAATTACCTGAGAGAGCAAAAATCAAAATGTTGAATCTTACAAAAGCTTTCCAAGCTATCTGCCAAGGACCAAGGACCAATTTATCATTCCCTAAAGGTTTCCATGAACCACTAAGCCACAGCCATCCACAATGTACTGTGCTCCATGCTTCTTCAACCTTGGACTATGATTTTTTTATTTTATTTTATTTTTTTTATTTTTTTTTTATTTTTAGATTTTTGATTATTTTATGATACTCAGATTCTGATTATAATAGAAGCTTATCAAGCTTCTAAAAACTTATTGTTTGAGCTTATGAGACTATGCAAACATTTGATAATCACTCGTGAAGTTAAAACAGCAACCTTGGAATTCTTAAATGAGACTTGAAATTTAAAAATGAGGATTAAACTTAAAACAGAAATTTCATTGATTAAAAACTGATTACAATACATAAACTAAACATAAAAACAACTAAATTAAAGTAATACATGCCTTTTGAGGCTTCTACACCTTACTACTTGTACTACAGTTCTAAAATAATCCACACACTCTCCCACATGGCTTCCTCCTGTAATTTGAGAGTCCCAATGGCTCTTTTCTTGACCAATGACCAAATCCCCATCGTCCAATTGAGATATCACCAATCCTAGCCATTGGTTAAGGTTTTGGCGCCAAAAATCAAATGACATGTTTAAGTGGTGTTGGTGAGGGCATTAAATGGAGAGAGTGGGGGTTGGTTTGGTTGGTGAAGGACATTAATTATAGGTGGCTTAGTTTGGTGAAAAGGTGGAGGGGGGAGACAGTGAGGAGGGAAACCAGGGAATTGGTGGGGAAGACGGTCTGTTTGACCGTGTGTTTGACCCTGTTGACTGTTTGACCTGGGGTGGGTTTTATTAGTTTGGGGTTGGGCCGGGTAAAAGGGGTTGGCCTTGGGCTTTGGTTTGTAATAATAATAACAAAAGGGTCCGGATGGTTTAGGTATTACAAGGACAAAATTTGTAATTTTCTGAAACTTGAGGGGCCTGATGTGTACATTTCCCAAAGTTATTCCAAGGACCAATATTGCCATGCTTACATAACCCAAGGACCAAAACTTCAATTTTTCATTTTAAAATTTCCAGGGACCGTTTTTGCCAAACTTTGAATTTGAGGGACCAAACATGTCAACTTTTGAAACTTAAGACCCGAGTATCATATTTTGTGATTTTTGACTTTCAAAAGACTTGGGTTGACTTTTCTTTCAAAATAAATGCATATGGACTATTTTTGACTAGTTTTGAAACTTGGGGGACTGAAACTGCCAATATTGCAAACTTTGATCATTCTTCATTTGTTTTTGCTCATTTTGCATTTAAAACATATAAAACACAATTCCTGGGATATTTTCAGTATTTTGATGACTTTTTTATTGTTTTTGTATGTTTTGCAGTTCAGATTTGATCAAAAATGATGAGTGTTTGAGCACTTATCAATCCCCCACACTAAACTATTGCTAGTCCCTAGCAATCTTTTTAGAAAACATAATGGATTTGAATCTCTTTACCAAAAGCCATTACTTCTGGAGTAGCCAAATGTTTCAGTTCAAGTAAGAACCATGGTACACCGATAACCATGTGATTTTGAGCACACCACCAGCTTTCAACGGTTTTGATTTGTCTTTACCAGAAGCCGTTTGCTTCTGGACTAGCCAACTCTTGATGGACACAGTCTACAGCTTGGTGAGCTGATTACCAATTATGGCTTTCCACTGCCTTTACCACAAGCCATAATCTTGCGGGCTAGCCAACTCTTTTACTTTTTAGGATATGGCGAGTTGAGATACCATACAATTTTGGGCAAATTACAAGCCGTCACCGGATTTGAGTTATCTTTACCAAGAGCCGTTTGCTCCTGGATTAGCCAATCCCTTTGTCGGTTAGACATGGCGGACTGATAACTACAAAAATTTTGAAATAAAGTGATTTTTTTTTTAAATTTTAGGCCAAAAACGGGGGTACTAGAAGATATAATGTGATAAAATTCGCTAGAATTCCCCCCACTTAGAAATGAATATTGTCCTCAATATTCAAAGTCCCGGCGATTATGCCGACTCTTTGAACGGAAAAAGGCAATATTCGAAGCTAACTGTGGAAACACCTTTTTCACTTTATTTCTATACATACATATATTTATTTATTTATTTATTTTGTTTTGAAACTTATATACATATATACATTGCAAACGGCAGGGGACGGCCACTCCCCCACACTTGGGTGTTAGAAAGTAGAAAGAAGTCAGAGATATGGGTGAAAACCCATATTGTGCTACTGTTTTTGTTAATCGAGTCGCTAGCTTGACTCGATCCCCGAATTCAATTGTCCTTGGGGAAAGTTTGGAGATCCGGGACAACCATTGATGGTATGTCCTCTCCAAAGTAATGTTTCAATCGATGCCCATTCACTTTGAAATTTGGACCGTCATTTTGAGATAATTTGATGGTGCCATAAGGATAAACCTTTGCGATAGTGAATGGACCAGTCCAACGGGTCTTTAGCTTTCCCGAGAAGATCTTGAGTCTAGAGTTGAAAAGAAGGACTCGATCACCAACGGTAAAAACGTGGTTCTTGATTTTTGAGTCATGAATCTTCTTTGTCTTTTCCTTATAAATCAAAGAGTTCTCGTAAGCTTGATCACGAAGTTCATTTAATTCATTCAGTTGAACTTTTCTATGATCACCCGCAGTTTTGAGGTCAAAATTTGCATGCTTGAGAGCCCAATAGGCTTTGTGCTCAAGCTCAATCGGTAGATGGCACGCTTTCCCGTACACAAGCTTGTAAGGCGTACACCCGATGGGTGTTTTGTAAGCAGTACGGAAAGCCCAAAATGCATCATCTAATTTATCCGAACATGATGCACGATTTTCACCTACAGTTCTTTCCAAAATTCTTTTAATGCCCCGATTGGAAACTTCTACTTGTCCGCTTGTTTGAGGGTGGTATGCAGTAGAAAGACGGTGAGTTACACCGTACTTTTGCATGACTTTATCGAATTTGTCATTACAGAAATGCGTACCACGATCACTAATAATAGCACGTGGAGTTCTAAATCAGGCAAAAAGAGCTTTCAAAAATTTCACAACTACTCGGGCATCATTTGTGGGTAAAGCTTTTGCTTCAACCCATTTTGACAAATAGTCAACTGCCACGAGTATATACTTGTTACCATGAGATGATGGAAATGGCCCCATAAAGTCTATGCCCCATACATCAAAGATTTCACAAACTTGAATTGCATTCTGAGGCATTTTGTTCTTTTGTGAAATATTCCCGTAACGTTGACAAGCGTCACAGGATTTGACTAATTCTTGGGTATCCTTGTAGATTGTGGGCCAATAAAAGCCGGAATCAAACACCTTTTTGGCGGTGTAGTTTGGATTGTTGTGCCCCCCCCCCCCCCGTGGGACCAGCATGGCAAGCCTTTAGAATTTCAGTGGCTTCCTGACCATAAACACATCGCCGGATGACTTGATCCGCGCAGATTTTGAAAAGATAGGGGTCATCCCAGAAATAGTGTTTTAAATCTTTGAAAAATTTATTTTTCTGCTGGGACGACATTCCTTTCACCACAAAGTTACCCGCGTGGTAATTTGCAAAATGGGCAAACCATGGGGTAATCGAGTCTCCACGAAAAGAAACCGCATTGAGGGTTTCAAGAGGAAATGTTTCGTTTATTTCCTTTTTCTCGAAAGCTTCTTGGTAAGGGTTTTCAAGATGGGAGAGATGATCAGCAGCTATGTTCTCAGCTCCTTTTTTATCACGAATAATGATCAAATTCTTGCAAGAGGAGAACCCAACGGAGTAGTCTCGGCTTTGCATCTTGTTTTGCAAAGAGATACTTCAAAGCCGAGTGATCCGTATACACTATGCTCTTGGTCAATATCAAGTCTGACCGGAATTTTTCAAAGGCATACACCACAGCTAATAATTCTTTTTCAGTGGTGGTGTAATGACTTTGAGCCTCGGTCATAGTTTTACTCGCATAGTGTATAGGCTGAAATTGTTTTGTTTTTCGTTGCCCAAAGACTGCCCCTATTGCATAATCACTAGCATCACACACGAGTTCGAAGGGCAAGTCCCAATCGGGGGCAACAAGAATCGGTGCCTCAGTAAGCTTTTTTTTTTAATGTTTCAAAAGCTTCGATGCACTCGGGGGAGAAGATAAAAGGAGCATCCTTCTTGAGGAGATGGGTCATAGGCCAGGCGATTTTAGAAAAATCTTGAATAAACCTACGATAGAAACCAGCATGACCCAAAAAGCTCCTAACACCTTTTACGGTTGTCGGATGAGGTAATTTTACGATGACATCCACTTTGGCTTTGTCAACCTCAATCCCGTTCTTTGAAATTTTATGGCCGAGGACAATGCCTCTTTGACCATAAAGTGACTCTTCTCCCAATTTAGACATAACTGTGTATCTTCACAACGTTTGAGCATGTCGTCTAAATGGGAGAGACATGATTGAAACGAATCCCCAATGACCGAAAAATCGTCCATAAAGACCTCCGTAGTTTTCCCGATCATGTCAGAAAATATGGCCATCATACATATTTGAAACGTGCCCGGAGCGTTACATAAACCAAATGGCATACGTTTATAAGCAAAAGTTCCATAGGGGCACGTGTAAGTAGTCTTTTCCTGATCCTGCGGATCAATGGGAATCTGAAAGTAACCCCAGAAACCATCGAGGAAGCAATAGTACTCATTCCCCGCTAATCTCCCGAGCATCTGATCTATAAAGGGCAGCGGAAAATGGTCTTTGCGGGTGGCGTCATTTAACTTGCGATAGTCAATGCAGACACGCCAACCCATAACCAATCGAGTTGGAATCAACTCGTTCTCTTCGTTAGTGACAACAGTAATGCCACCCTTTTTTGGAACACAGTGTATTGGGCTTACCCAAGGACTCTCCGAGATAGGGTAAATCAATCCGGCATCAAGAAGTTTTAAAACTTCTTGTTTAACGACCTCATGAATTTTTTGATTCACCCTTCTTTGTTGTTGGACTGCTGGTTTGAAGTCATCCTCCATTAAAATCTTGTGGGTACAAAATTCAGGGTCAATGCCCTTGATGTCGGAGAGTCTCCAAGCAATTGCTTGTTTATGTGACTGATGCGTGGGAATTGCACCAGACTTTACCTCTCGAGGGATCTTGAGAAGCTTACAACTCCCACCAGGCAGTGTACCTGATCGTTGTAGTATAGTATAGTGACAAGTACCGGGGGATTGATCGTTCAACTCAGAAATGGTGTCGCTAGGATTAGAAAGCCTAAAAACTAGGTCTAGAGGTGAGGAATGATTCTTTTTGTATTTTTATATTTTATGAAAAGCAATTAAAAATCTCGGGTTTTAGAGGAGTTGGCGGAATTAGTTGCTAGTCAACTAACCCAATAACTAAGAGGCAATCAAAATAAAATAACAAAAATTAAAGTAAAACTAATTAAACTAGTGGTGTGAACAATAAATGGGAAAAATGTGTTTACTTAGATTTCATTACTTCCTAGATATCTTTTACAGGTTGATAGTTTGTTACAGTTGCGTGGATGACGGGTTATATTCCTTAATACCATTCGTGGGGTGGCGTACGTACTTCCCCAACTCTATAAGCTCCTAGTTCACTCCTATGTCGAGCCTGCAAGAAGCTCCTAACATGGGATCACTAGAATTCGCTCATGCATTAAATACAATCATAAAAGCCTAGTACGCATTGGTTCATGTTTCTTAAGACGTTCAAGCAAGTTACACTATGGAAGTCTGCCAGTTTTCTTAAGCCTAACATCTTCTTGTCCAATATAACCTGTTAAACCTGAGAAAACAATCACAAAAACCCAAAGCATCAAACCGAACAAAGGAAACTTACAACTAGATGTAATTCCAGACTTAGGAATAAAAACAAAACAATTAAAGATATAATGCTTGTGGAATGAATGTTTGCAGATTTCCTGGAGTTTATGAAACTAAAAATTCAACAAAAACTTTGAGACACCGTTAGAAAAACAAAACTAGCAAAATTTCCAGAATTTTACACATGACGCCGTCAGGAATTAATTCCTAACGCCGTCAGAAGTGACCTGTAGAAATCTTTATGTTAAGTTTCCGGAAAATTTCTGGAAAAAACTTATGTCCTACTTCCTAGAAAATCCTGCAAAACATCATTATGACTCGATACAAGCATTTGACTCAAACAATTACTAATACACATGTTCATTTAATATTGTTGTGATTCATGCTCAATTTCGTTCTTATAAACAAATTTGGATCTTCCTTACACTTATCTTTTGCAAAATACCTTTATATGCAATTAAGACGAAGCTAAAAACAAAATAAAGCATTTTCACAATTTACTTTGAAACATGAGCCACAAACAACAAAAATAAAACATGAATACAAAAACAAATAAAATGAAATAAACAAACATACAGACAAATGAATAAATAAAGCTTGGGTTGCCTCCCAATAAGCGCTTGTTTTTGTTCGAGCCACGAGCCTGACTCTACCCTTATTTAACGGAAATAGGGGAGGTTTTCCCTATACTTTGAATTAAGTGCGGGTCGAAGTAGCGATACACACCCTTAGGGTGGGAATATGCCACGTGAGGTGAAGGGGGTGAGTGAATGGCTTCCTTCATCCTAAAACTACCCGGATAATATTGGTTGATGGGTGGGTCGGTTCCTCTTTTGTCTCCTAGAAATATATCTAAGGATGGAAAGGTGTGTAAAGATTGAGGTTCCGGTTCATCAACACTAGGAAATTCCCTAGAACTAGGAGTAAGGTTATCACTACAAGTATTCAAACCTATATCCTCAAGTGGTGCCTAGTCCAAGGGTTCTACCTCCATCGGAATTCCTAAAGTTTCTTCTACTTCTTCTGGGTAAGTCACGGGCGGTGTTTGTGCCTCAAATGATGGTTGAGTATTTTGTGGGCTTATGTTATTGACCTCATCATTCCATGTGTCAAGATCACCTATATCCTCATCATGTGTTTTGGTAGAATCTATCCTAAGCATTATCCTAAGTATCTCACGTACTTCTTTAGGCATCTCAACTTCTATGTCCGAATCATAAGGATCTTCCTCAATAATATTATATTCAATTTGCCTAAAGGATTCATCATGTGTTCCTTGAGATTCAAAGTCATTGGTCATAAAACCTAGGTCTTTTTGATCAATGTGGTCATGCTCGGCTAAATCCTCCTCAATTGTTTTCTTAGGTAGTGATAATAGCAAACCTAGTGCTTCATCCAACTTATGATTTGTTGCAACGGCTCTCTCCATAATTCCTTGGCAAACTAGGTTGCATTTCCTATTGGCCTCACTAAAACGAGATCTTAAACATGGAGGTTGTTTATAAGAATCTATCCTAGGTAAAGGCTCATATGATTCATAGGTGTCTCTAAATGAGGTATTTTGAACTCTTTGGTGTTCTAGCCGCTCAACCTTATCTTGCTATCTTAGAAGTCTAAGTGTAAAGTCCATTTGAAGCAAATTACAAACAAAATCACAAAGAAAAGATAGACTACGAGAAAGCTACAAAAAAAAATGAAAAAAAAAATCTCACTAAAAAGGAATCTAATGAGTAGACCTAATCAAAATAAATTCCAACCTAAGCAATAACTATTCCCCGGGCTGTGGCGCCAAAAACTTGATGCATGGGAATTGCACTAGGCTTTACCTCTCGAGGGATCTCGAGAAGCTTACAACCCCCACCAGGCAGTGTACCTTATCGTTGTAGTATAGTATAGTGACAAGTACCGGGGGATTGATCGTTCAACTCAGGAATAGTGTCGCTAGGATTAGAAAGCCTAAAAACTAGGTCTAGATGTGAGGGATGATTCTTTTTGTATTTTTATATTTTATGAAAAGCAATTAAAAATCTCGGGTTTTAGAGGAGTGGGCGGAATTAGTTGCTAGTCAACTAACCCAATAACTAAGATGCAATTAAAATAATAACAAAAATGAAAGTAAAACTAATTAAACTAGTGGTGTGAACAATAAATGGGAAAAATGTGTTTACTTAGATTTCATTACTCCCTAGATATCTTTTACAGGTTGATAGTTTGTTACAGTTGCGTGGATGACGGGTTATATTCCTTAATACCATTTGTGGGGTGGCGTACGTACTTCCCCAACTCTATAAGCTCCTACTTCACTCCTATGTCGAGCCTGCAAGAAGCTCCTAACATGAGATCACTAGAATTCGCTCATGCATTAAATACAACCATAAAAACCTAGTACGCATTGGTTCATGTTTCTTAAGACGTTCAAGCAAGTTACACTATGGAAGTCTGCCAGTTTTCTTAAGCCTAACATCGAAATCATTCATCCGAAACAACCCATAATCAACATCTAGGTTTCACTACATCTAAGCAAACACACAAGAAAGCTAGCCTAGCATGTTAAAATCAAGACAAGCGTAAGATATATTCAAACAACACATACACATATTGAATGAATTGAAAGGATACTTATCTTAATTGAACATGAAAGGATTCAAGGGGTGAAAACCCTTGAAAATAGTGTTAAAATCGTGCTAGGGTTTATTCAAGTCATCCCAACTATTGTCCTCTTCTAATGAATGAAAATTACAAAACTATATATAGATTTTCCAAGGTGACGACGTCAAGAAGAAAATTCTGACGCCGTCAACCCACCGCCCATAATAAAATTGGATTGCCTAGATCCAGATCTGACGCCGTCAAGAGCATTTCTCCTCTGGGCCGTCACGTGTTAAGGGGCCATGACGGCCTAGCATGACGCCGTCATGCCTTAGTACAAAAACATTCTGGACCTTCATGGACTCCATCCTCTTCACCTCTTGTTTTTCCTCTTGACGCCATCATTAAGAAGCAAGTGACGCCGTCAGGTACTGTTCCCAGCAAGGAAAATTAAGACTTTGTCGTTTTCTTCACTTTTATGCTCCAAAAACGTCCAAAATGCTTCCTTTTCCAGAATTCACTCCAAAAGTACCTAAAATCACAAAAGGAATGCATATTCAAGATGAGGCGGCAAGTCCTTAAGTTCGACCTCAGGAAAGTCATGAGTTTTCTCATCATTTTTGACTTCCTCCTTATGAAGTGTTTGTGGTAGAACAGGAAGAGGAGAGGGATCTTCATTTAATAACTTCTCAAGCAGGAGACTATCCCTCTCGGGGTCAATCTCTTGGTTATCGATTCCATCGAGAATCGAATCACTTTTGAGAAAGGCCTCAATTTCTTCTAAGACAAAGTCACTTCCCTCAAACGGAGTGAGGGAAGGAGAAGAATTGGCAATGATGGGATAAGAAGATGGAGTGAGGTTTTCACTCGGAGAATCATCAAAGAAACCTAAAACTGTCGCACCCCGCCAAGGCGGAAATGCGAGGGTGTAACTTCATGGATATCATCACAACACATGGTGTCTATATAGAGAATAACTACATGCAATAAAAATGGCAAAGTATAGACACAAAGTGTCATAACAATACCCGAAAAGAACAACATGATAAACATAATCCAAAACAATCCAAAAATCCAAGTATAGATGATAAACCACTTCCAATGCAACTAGGGTCTCGTCTAATCTCATCCTTCTATCTTATCCTTAGAAAGCTCACCTGAAAATGATGCTTAAAATGTCAACATTACGTTGGTGAGATTCATAGGTTTGAGACTCAACACACAAGGCAACCAAAATCACTGTGATTATAAAATATACCTGGAGAAATAATTACAGTTATCATATAGCTACATGCATTTTCAAGTCAATAATCACACACAAAGGCAACAACACTCATAAGGCAACCAATAGGACGGCTCGTGTCCTCCGACCCCACAATGATTACAACAGGACGGCTCGTGTCCTCCGACCCCACAATAATTACAACAGGACGGTCGTGTCCTCCGACCCCACAATGATTACAACAGGACGGCTCGTGTCCTCCGACCCCAATAAACCATAATTAGGTCGCATGCGCGAGCAACCGGATAAGCATCCTTCTAATTGGAAAACATATATATCCACACAAGCAAATAATCACACATAGCATGCATATGATAACATTATAAGTCCAAGCTCTTTTGACACACACATAATCACAGTAACTCAAATATTTAAGACAAGCATCATTCCCATCCTAAGTTTAAAACAAGTAAAAATATGGGACTATGAACTCACCTTAAACTCCACAGCTTCCACAAAAACAACTCACAATCTATAGCACACAAAAATAATCCACATTACACAAGGTTAAGCTAAAAGCTAAAACCCATGTAATACAAATATGATGGATGTCTAAGACTCATATGACCCACCATGGATCTCCTAGACACCACACTAACCACTACCATAACTTAATACTCACTAAATCCCTTGCACTCTTAAAATCAGAAAATACAGAATTTTTGGGTACATTCGCCCACATAAAATCACGACAAATAAAGCTCAACAACTCACACCAAAAGTTCACCATGGTCTCTCATAAGCATAGAAGCTAATCCCAGAAGGCCATGGACCAATAACACACACAAATACTCATAAGAAATTCAAACTTGTCAACTACTCAAATTCGGATCTGAACGCACACCAAAAAAGTTTTGATTTTAAATAAATACTTCCACAAGTTTTTATCGCGAATCCTTTTCGTGGTAGTCTAATATAACCTAATACTTAACTATTGCAGAAGGGCTAGTCAAAATACCACTTTTACAACCACAACTCACCCTAAAACGTTTACCCAAATTCTGTCCCGGTTTGACAGCTTTGACACCTTAACAAAGAAAAATCAAAAGACCAACTTCCCGACCTTGAAATCAACCGTGGCTGGACTTTTTGGAAAGCTATTTCATTAAACTTCAATTTAGACCTAACATTCGTGACTTAACTCTTCACCATCTGTTAGTTCCGCTTACATCTTTACAGCCATAGTTTTCTGTCCAAACCCTAACACGTAATCTAAAGCGTTTTACACTCAATTCCCTTAACCAATTACCATATTATTAACAACTAATGATCCCAACATGTTTTACTCTATTAATTTACAGAAACTTACAAACCCTAGATCCATCATACTTAATATTACATGAATAAAAATAATTAATCAATTAATTGAACATAGGTTTTAAGGATTTTACCTTGATTCTTGAATTTGGCTTCAAAAACAAAACCCTAACGTTTTCTCCTTCTTTTTCTCTCTTGGTCGTCCATAATTTACAGAAAATAGGGGGTTTGGGTCGTTTGTGGGGTAATATGGGTTGGAGGTTGGGCTTGTTTGGGTTGGGATAGGATTCCTTGGGCATAAGAGTTATATTTGGACTCAAATTGGGTTTCCTTTTTCCTCTAAAATCCCTCTAGCCGATTTTTATACATATATATATCCTTTTATATATTTTTTATTAAATTAATTTATTACACTCAAAACCTGATATTTTTCATATTTTATAAATGCCCGTAACTAATCCTAGCATTTTACGCGATAAACCTCAGTTTTTACGATAACCCGGAAAAATATCATTTTCAAAAATAGAGTTTCCAAAAATAGAATTCCACACTCTTTTGAAACATAACTCATAAAAACAAACTCCTCGTAACCCGCTAACGCTCAAACACTTGAACGAAGACTCGTTACGCAAAAATACAAAAACACCAAAACTACACAAGTCATTTCTACACCACAAATGTGATCAAAATGAACTTTTCAAAATTCTAAACTTTCCAAATCACAATAAAACCGTATACGCAAAGGGATTTAGTGCTAAAACTCACCTATATCACTTATATATTACTTCAATCACCTAGGACACACCAGACAAACGTCAACCGAGTCAAGACTATCAGTCAAACTGACCTGCCAAAACCACGGTTGTTACATCATCCCCCACTTAGGGAAATCGCGTCCCGAGATTTCAACTACTATAGTCACCACTCACAACAGAAAAAGAAAATTTATAGATATTTAAGCGGATAAATACCACCCCATAAAATCACAGAGAAAAAAATCACAAAAATGTGAATCGACTAAATACCCGAATTCACACGATAGAAAACACTCCGTCACTCCAACGATACACGCAAATAGATACACTCCCCGATCAATAACACCAATGATCAAAACGACTTCTCACAGGTAGGTACGATACCCTCGAACCAAAAGAAAATCCAAATGGTAACCGCAAGACGTACTCACAAATAATAGATACCCATAAAACAAACATTAATTAAAACATTTGCGAACACACTGCATCTAACTTCCATGATCTAAAATCCAACTACAAACGATCTACTTCACCAACCACATCAGCAAACAAATTTGAGTACTTAAATATCATGTGATTCCTCACGTTCCCAAGTAAACTCAGGACCACACTTAGAATCCCACCATACCTTTACCAACACTATCTCTCCACATTTCAAACCATTAACACCTCGATCCATATCTCAACAGGTTTCTCGACAAACGAAAAGTCTTGTCAACCTTACATTCATCTAATGACACATACAGACTAGCATCCGCCAACCACTTCTTTCCATTAGATACGTGAAACGTATCATGCACTCTACTTCACTCCTTAGGTAAATTCAACCGATATGTATTAAATCCAATCCTCTCCGTAAATCTCAAATGGTCCTACGTATCTCGGTGCTAGCTTGCCTTTCTTACCGAAACGCACAACACCCTTCCAAGGAGATACTTTTAACCTCACAATATCACCAACACCAAAACTCTAAGGGCTTACAGCAATAATTCGCATAACCCTTTTGGCGATCTCTTGCTGCCTTAAGTCTTTCCTTAGTCAGAAAACCTTATTCGTAGTCTCTCTTTCTAGTTCAGGACCAATTAGTTGGCTTGTTCCAACATTTGCCCACAGAACAGGTGACCTACATTACCTTCCATACAACTTTTCATATGACACATACTCAATACTAGAATGATAATTGTTGATATAGGAGAACTCAGCTAAAGGTAAATGTATACCCCAGCTTCCTCCAAAATCAAACACACCCATGCTCTCAGCTCACCATCCAACGCCTGATTTGTACGCTCACTTAGTCCACTCATTAGAGAATGATAAGTCGTACTCATCTACACACGCGTTCTCTAGACTCTATAACACGTTTACCACTATCGCGAACTAAGTATTTCATCATGTTTCTTGATGATCAACGCGACACCCCATGGCTCTTTACCAACTCACCAAGCGAAAAGTCTCGCCTACTCCTCCATACATCTCTTGCAAAGGTAATTATATGTCTTATCCATTCTTGGATGTATCAAATACCTTGTATGATTGTTGTCCTTACGCTTCCTCTCAATAGAACCAATAGATGGTCCGCAAAGTACATTCCTCCATCTTCGTCCCTTTCCATTTACTTGTCTAAACCAAGTAATCATTCTTCTTACATGTTCTCAACCTTGAGCCTCTCTCTCTAGGCTGTCAGTATCATCCTCTTAACTCCGAACTGAATTATCATAATCATTGCTCACAAACATCTAAGCTTCACTCGTTCATTCCTGCTCAGCGCTCTTACCACGATGTCCACTCTTCCTTAACGGTAGCAAATAAGACAATCGTAGTCACTGAAAAATTCAACACCCAACTTCACTTCAACATATATTAACCTCTTGTCGAATATATGCTAACGGTTCTTACGATCTGTGAAGATAACGCTATTTGCTCCATACAACCATCGTCTCCAAGTTCTACTCCCAAACTCTAAGTCATGCATCACATAGTTCCTCTTATGAATCTTCTACCTCCACGATGCCCACGCAATCCGAAGAACGTACATCTTGAAGCTAAACCTCTCACTTGAACAACTTGGCAAACACCGTCTTCCTCTTTAACGAACAAATTGATAATCAAAACGACAATCTATCCTAAGTAATCGACGCGAACCATGAAACCGGTCGAACTAAAACGTATATCAACAAACTCAAAAGGGGTACGAATTACCAACTAGCGAAGTAACGAGCATCAAAATCAATGCTAGAAAAACACAATGAGAAATTTTCCACCAATAAAAGTAGACACGGATAAAATGTTCATGAAAACCCATACAAAGAAAATATAAAATACACGTACCCATAAAACATCCACAAGCGTACCTCAACGAAAGAAACACTCGATGAAACAAATACATAACAAGTTTGGTAAATGAGAACCATAGACAGTTTTTATTCCCGTACTCAACCTTCCCAAAAACAAATGAACACCGTTTTTTTTTTTTTTCTTTTTTTTTTTTTTTTTTTTTTTTTTTTACAAAACATATCTTAAACTTATACATTTTTATAAAATATATAAAAACCATTTTATGTAAGACGTCAACATAACCATTTTTTTTCACACTTCATTTCCCATAAAAATATTAGTTTCCATCAAACGACCTTGAAATACCCAAAACGAATTTATAAATGCCATAAAGACTCTAATACAACCTCTTAATCAAACGCGAAAGACATTGAAGAATTCCGTAATCAAAATAATCCTCAAACGAACTCGTACTAGTGAACACTCACGTAAATACATTGCAAACCAAACAATGAACTTACAGACTCATTCGTACAACGATCAAACCAAAACCATAGAAAAACACCAACACTAACAGGTCACAAAACATGTCACAAACTTCAATTGGTGTGTGTAAATGAGGGATCAAATATCCACACCAACTCGTCACGAACCAACAATACTCGAAGAACAATATAATATTCGTTCGCGAAATGAATGCAAGGAATAACCAAAGAAACGAACCAGTATCCAACGAAAACAAATTCGATTACCAAACACCTATCACGATGTCAAATAGAAAGAATATGGCATATGTACCATCATGGTACGAATAGGAATGCCAACCAAAGAATTAGGTATACAACGGAGCTTCTAGCAAACGAATCAACTTAAATACCACAACATAAGTACCCACCGATAATTGAGGTATCAACATATGATAGGTAGGATGGAATCTCACCACCTACACACCCCAACATATAACGACTGCCCTAACGGTTAAGAGAATACTTCTCAAACCATACAACCATCACCAACATGATATCACATACCATCTACCACAACATATAACAACTAACATCAATCAATGCAATAATGGTCACAAGTCCACGTGTGTGATACTCTTATAATTATGTTCGCGACCATAGTTATAAGCCTATTCCACACGCATACTTACTTCCAAAACCACACATCTCAATGATAACGCACATATACCACATAGCACCTAATACACCATGCAATTCATGACATCATACTTGCAAGTCCACTTGTGTTGTGACGCATGTATAATTATGTTGGCCACCATAATTATCTATGCCCCCTTTCATAAGTGTACTCCCTCCTATGACAAAACATCATGCAAACAATCACGCAAACAAAAACAAAAGACGTCGCAAATAGTCATCTCACATGGAACAATTCCATCGATCACGCAAACTCATTAATCAAAATCACTTGGATAAGGTCGATCCAATATCCAAGAGTAATCACGCTCCAACATGGCTCCAGACGGCAAAAGACAATATACGAATTCAAAACATAACACAAAACAAAAGGCGTTGCACAATGGCTCAAACTCCACTCTCGCACTTATTTCCCCACTTAGATCAATTCAACTTACTACTCGTTGTGGACTCTAGATCCGAATCTACACCATTCCATCCTAACTCCCTTTCATCTCTACTCAACCACCCATTCATGCTTCCTACATGTTGAGGTAGTCGACAACATGCAAAACCATCTCTATTCTTTTCTTCCAATTCCACATGATTCACAAGCGCATACAAATCACGAGGTTTAGACTAAACCACATCTCCTTCCTATGTGAAGTGAGGACACTACCAAGGGTATTTGGTAATGGCTCCATCTCCAGAAGTCACCGTGGTTCCAAACCTCTCCACTTCTTCTCCACCAACGTTTCCCATAAACGTCCTCTCCTTATCCGAACATAGATACATGCTATCGGGAACTCGGATTCTGCAGTTAATCCGTTTCATCAGACCACTTCTCTCGCATCCGATAGCGACAACGGTAGTCCAACGAAGCATCTCACGCGCGGTAGATGATATAATAAAGTCGATATGTATAGTACTACGTATATGGGATAAAATAGACGTCCGAAACTCAATAAAACATCTCATAAATATAAGAAAATAGACATATAAAATACTATACTTACACATTGATCCTAAATTCAACTACATGAAGGACTCCTAGGTTATAGTCGAGGTTCAACCACCTAATTCTCTATAACCAAGGCTCTGATACCAATCTGTCACACCCCGCCAAGGCGGAAACGCGAGGGTGTAACTTCATGGATATCATCACAACACATGGTGTCTATATAGAGAATAACTACATGCAATAAAAATGGCAAAGTATAGACACAAAGTTTCATAACAATACCCGAAAAGAAAAACATGATAAACATAATCCAAAACAATCCAAAAATCCAAGCATAGATGATAAACCACTTCCAATGCAACTAGGGACTCGTCTAATCTCATCCTTCTATCTTATCCTTAGAAAGCTCACCTGAAAATGATGCTTAAAATGTCAACATTACGTTGGTGAGATTCATAGGTTTGAGACTCAACACACAAGGCAACCAAAATCACTGTGATTATAAAATATACCTGGAGAAATAATTACAGTTATCATATAGCTACATGCATTTTCAAGTCAATAATCACACACAAAGGCAACAACACTCATAAGGCAACCAATAGGACGGCTCGTGTCCTCCGACCCCACAATGATTACAACAGGACGGCTCGTGTCCTCCGACCCCACAATGATTACAACAGGACGGTCGTGTCCTCCGACCCCACAATGATTACAACAGGACGGCTCGTGTCCGCCGACCCCAATAAACCACAATTAGGTCGCATGCGCGAGCAACAAGATAAGCATCCTCCTAATTGGAAAACATATATATCCACACAAGCAAATAATCACACATAGCATGCATACGATAACATTATAAGTCCAAGCTCTTTTGACACACACATAATCACAGTAACTCAAATATTTAAGACAAGAATCATTACCATCCCAAGTTTAAAACAAGTAAAAAAATGAGACTATGAACTCACCTTAAACTCCGCAGCTTCCACAAAAACAACTCACAATCTATAGCACACAAAAATAATCCACATTACACAAGGTTAAGCTAAAAGCTACAACCCATGTAATACACATATGATGGATGTCTAAGACTCATATGACCCACCATGGATCTCCTAGACACCACACTAACCACTACCATAACTTAATACTCACTAAATCCCTTGCACTCTTAAAATCAAAAAACGCAGAATTTTTTGGTACATTTGCCCACATAAAATCACGACAAATAAAGCTCAACAACTCACACCAAAAATTCACCATGGTCTCTCATAAGCATAGAAGCTAATCCCAGAAGGCCATGGACCAATAACACACACAAATACTCATAAGAAATTCAAACTTGTCAACTACTCAAATTCGGATCTGAACGCACACCAAAAAAGTTTTGATTTTAAATAAATACTTCCACAAGTTTTTATCGCGAATCCTTTTCGTGGTAGTCTAATATAACCTAATAATTAACTATTCCAGAAGGGCTAGTCAAAATATCACTTTTACAACCACAACTCACCCTAAAAATTTTACCCAAATTCTGTCCCGGTTTGACAGCTTTGACACCTTAACAAAGAAAAATCAAAAGACCAACTTCCCGGCCTTGAAATCAACCGTGGCTGGACTTTTTGGAAAGCTATTTCATTAAACTTCAATTTAGACCTAACATTCGTGACTTAACTCTTCACCATCTGTTAGTTCCGCTTACATCTTTACAGCCATAGTTTTCTGTCCAAACCCTAACACGTAATCTAAAGCGTTTTACACTCAATTCCCTTAACCAATTACCATATTATTAACAACTAATGATCCCAACATGTTTTACTCTATTAATTTACAGAAACTTACAAACCCTAGATCCATCATACTTAATATTACATGAATAAAAATAATTAATCAATTAATTGAACATAGGTTTTAAGGATTTTACCTTGATTCTTGATTTTGGCTTCAAAAACAAAACCCTGACTTTTTCTCCTTCTTTTTCTCTCTTGGTCGACCATAATTTACAGAAAATAGGGGGTTTGGGTCGTTTGTGGGGTAATATGGGTTGGAGGTTGGGCTTGTTTGGGTTGGGATAGGATTCCTTGGGTATAAGAGTTATATTTGGACTCAAATTGGGTTTCCTTTTTCCTCTAAAATCCCTCTAGCCGATTTTTATACATATATATATATATCCTTTTATATATTTTTTTTATTAAATTAATTTATTACACTCAAAACCTTATACTTTTCATATTTTATAAATGCCCGTAACTAATCCTAGCGTTTTACGCGATAAACCTCAGTTTTTACGACAACCCCGAAAAATATCATTTTCAAAAATAGAGTTTCCAAAAATAGAATTCCACACTCTTTTGAATCATAACTCATAAAAAAAACTCCTCGTAATCCTCTAACGCTCAAACACTTGAAGGAAGACTCGTTACGCAAAAACACAAAAACACCAAAACTACACAAGTCATTTCTACACCACAAATGTGATCAAAATGAACTTTTCAAAATTCTAAACTTTCCAAATCACAATAAAACCACATACGCAAAGGGATTTAGTGCTAAAACTCACCTATATCACTTATATATTACTTCAATCACCTAGGACACACTAGACAAACGTCAACCGAGTCAAGACTATCAGTCAAACTGACCTGCCAAAACCACGGTTGTTACAAAAACCTCTTGAGCGTACTCCTCAGCGGCAATATCGATGACATCTATGTGGTTCACCGATTCAGAGTCATAATTGGAGGAGTACCTCGAAGTTTGATTGAGGTTGAAGGTGATGGCTTCAGTTCGAACACGCAATGTGATCTCTTGCTCAAATACATCGATGAGAGAACGCCCAGTTCTAAGGAATCCCCTTCCAAGAATGAGAGAGACCCTTGAATCAGCATCAAATTCAACAATCATAAAATCTGCCAGAAAATGGAACTTTCCCACTTTAACGAATACGTCCTTGGCAATGCCAAGTGGACGAGAAATCGATCGATCGGCAAGCTCTAAAGTCATGCACGTGGGAGTGAGTTCGGGAAGAGAGAATTTCTTCTACACAGAAGATGGCATCAGGTTAATGCTAGCACCTAGATCGGCTAAAGCGAAGCATTCAACCATACCCGAAAAAATACAAGGAATGAGAATTTTTCCGGGGTCTCCAAGCTTCTCGGGAAGCTTTTTCAAAAGAACTGCAGAGCAGTGCTCATTCAAGGGAGTTCTAGCCATCTAAAAGAGTTTTTCCTTGTTAACAAATTCTTGATTGTTGATGCAAACTTGGGCATCAAGAGAATAGCGTACGCGAAGCTAATGTTAAAGTGCAAATCTTGGAAGATTTGGAAAAATTTATCCATTTGGTGACTAGCCTTTTCGCGGATCTTTTGTTCATTGAGACGTGATGGGTAAGGAATAGAAGTTTTGGATTTAGGGTTATCCACTGGAGTTTCTGGTGGTTCAAAGACAACTCCAGGCTTACATATGGTTTCTGGAATAACCTGAGGTTGGACGTGTGCTGTACTTTGTGAGCTAATAGTTTGCACCTTGTCCTTTGTCACCTCAGGTTCACGTTCCACTACCTTTGGGGGAAAGGAAGAAGAGGTAGTAGGAATCGCGGGTTCATCATATGAAGCACCACTTCTTGTTGTGATCGCCTTAGCATCGCCCCTCAGGTTAGCGATCGTGTTGCTCGGTAAAGTAGTACCTGAGCCCGAGGGTCGATCATTTAAAGACTTCTTGATATCAGAAATCTGGCTGACCAGCAACTTGTTCAACTCTTCTTGAGATTTCATGAATTGCTTTAACAACTCATCATATGAAGGCCCAGTTGGAACAATGGCTTGATTCAGATTAGGCAAATTTGGAGCACGGTTGTTCGGATTGGGACCTTGATTTTGAAAATTACCCTGATTAGGGTTGTTGTTTCCATGAAAATACCCGGGATAGAAATTACCCTGACCTTGGTTCCGATTAAAGTTTCCTTGATTTTGATGTTGGAAACCTTGATTTTGGAAACCTTGGTTTTGATTTTGAAAACCGTGACATTGATTGAAGTTACCTTGGTTTTGAAAACCTTGGTTTACTCTATTTTGATTTTGGTTACGGTATTGGACATTTTGGTTTTGATTAAAACCGGGAGGTCCAGGGTAGTGGTGAGGACGATAGTTCGGGTCCGTAGGAGGGCGGTATTGATTGCCTCCTTGATTTTGGGACCCGACAACAGCATGAGCTTCATATGGAGTACCATCAGTAGCTGTGCAATTGTAGTAGGCATACGGCCCACCACAGGTTACACAGACTTCCACTTTTTTAACCTCAGCAGGTGGAGGATGTTGTGGAAATGAAACTTTCTTTTGTTGGGCGAGAACCAAAGCTTGAATAGCTTCAGTGAGCTTGTCAATCTTAGCATCCGTGCTAGACTGACCCACAGAAGATGAAGTAGAAGGACCGCATTAATTTGGGAAACAATCGGTTTGCTTCGTGTAGAGCGGACCTTGGACTTGTTTTCTATGATCTGCAAAGCTTCTTTGGTGGTTCTACTCAAGAAGTTATCTCCTGCGGAGGCATTGAGAGAATCCTGATCAGCTTTTGGCTTACGCCATCGTAGAAAGTATCGAGTTGCATCAACTTTGAGAAACCATGATGTGGATACTTGTGAAGTAATTCCTTGAAACGATCCCACGCTTCACCAAATGATTCATCATATTTCTGAGTGAACTTGGTGATTTCGTTCTTAAGACTCGTGGTCTTGGAAGGTGGGAAGAATTCATTCACAAATTTTTTCACAAGATCTTCCCATGTCTCAATAGATCGAGGAGGTTGTTTTTCAAGCCAAATCCGGGCTTGTCCCTCGAGGGAGAATGGAAAGAGAAGAAGTTTGATTGCTTCACAAGGGAAATTCTTGTACTTGATTGTTGATGTGATTTTATTGAACCATCGAATGTGAGCATGAGGATCGTCCCTCTCAAAACCGTAGAATTGACTTGAGGTTACAAGATTGGGTAACCCGGTTTTGAGCTCAAAATTATCAGCCACGATGGCTGGGACAACAATGGCATCTCCGTAACCCTCGATGGGTTCTTGGAGAAGCTCACACATGGGGCGGTCTTCCGCCATGGTGATAGCAAATGTGGAAACAGTACCGATCTCAGATCCGACTGTTTGTGCTGAACGTCTACGAGTTCTTCGAGGTTTAACAAGCTTACGTAATGGGCTAGTGGACCTTGAAGAACGAGTGCGCATGCACTAAAAACAAAACTCTCTCAAAACAAATCGAGGCAAAACGACAGTGAACTTAAACCAATAATCACAAGCAAGTGGCTTCTTTAAGAATGGTACACCACTCACAGGGATACAAAGGCAAGTTTTGATCTTATGTTTGGGAACTTATTATGTGCACACCCCCAGTTGGTAGGTGTTCTGTCTTGGTTTGCAACGGTTTATTTTTATGTATTATTATTCACAAGAAAAAGACGGATGTTTTGGGTTTTTGTGTATATGTGAAAAAACTTTTGGAATTATTTTTGGTATCGTCTCGTTATCCAAAATCGTATCTCTTTAAGAATCACCTTAAAAGAATCACGATTCAGAAAACGTTACGATATGTTTTGTTGTTTTTAATTTTTTTGGTGTTTTAACACTTTAGGAAAAGTGTTAATGACTTTTTTGTGTTTTGATTTGAAAATTTACAAAGGTGATGGATTTTTACAGTGATGATGGTGAAATAACACTAATCTCGAAAGACGTTGCAGAAACGCGCACACCTCCCCGGCAGCGGCGCCAAAATTTGATTGGCCCTATACAGTCAAATTATATTGATCAAGGAATGGTTAACAAAGTCAAATAGCCTAGAGTCAATATTCGGGTAATATAGGGTATCACCAGGTCGTTATGTCCCGACGAGGTGTGAATTGTGCTTCAGCGTGCTTGTGATCGGGTGATTTTCACAGGAAAAGGTTGTGATGAGAATTATGAAATGAAATAGCTTAGGAAAGCTATATGATTGGTTACGTGAATTTAGATTAAGAAGAACTGAGCTAAGACCTAAAAACGTACGTTTTGCTAAAAACGGGAACAAATGTACATGATAAAAAGTGAATTTGATTAACTAAAAAGGCTACGGGTATAAAAATGATATTTTCACAACCTAATGATTAAAGAAAATTTTAATAAAAAGAAAATTAATTTTTACACTATATACATTATTATTATTAATTAAATACTAATTTCTTATTTACTTTTAATTATTTAAATTAACCTAAAATACAAATAATTATGAAATTAACCTAGAAAAATAAAATTTAAACTTAGAAAAATCTAAAATAATATAAAACTAATTTTAAAGCTGAAAATATATTTTTAAGACTTTTTAATTAATTATTATTAATTATTTACTATTTTCTAATTACTTTTTAATTATTTAAATTACCCTAAATTCTAATTAATTATGAAATTACACTAGAAAATTGAAAATAAAATTTGGAAAAATTTAAAATACTTAAAAACTAATTTTAAAACTAAATTTGTATTTTTCTGATTTTCTAATTAATTATTATCTATTTATTAAATATTAAAATCTAACTTAAATTAAGGAAAATAACAAATGGTGAAAGAAAAATCTGAGAAAATTACTAAAATTATTTTTAACTATAAGCAGCTTAGGAAAAATATAAAAATGAAAATTGCTTATAAATAAGCTGAGGAAATAAGCCAATTGGCTTAAATAAAAGCTATCACTTCTATTAAGTTGGGATTTTTTGGACTTTTCTTTTTCACAACTGCTTATGGACTGTTTTTGAACAACTTTTGTGAAGGGAGTTTGCTTGGAAACTCAGAAATAAGCAGTATGTGAGCTTATTTGTTTGACAGTTAAGCTTTTAAGGTTATTAGGATTTATATAAGCTTGATTAAGCTACAATACTGATGCACAGACTAAAATAAGCAAACTACCAATTATATTGACTGGAAATAAACTTAACTTAATTAATTAAGTACAATAAATAAGCCAGAAATAGTAAATAATCTGATTGCCTATTTGACAGGCCAAAAGGGACCAACTGTGGGACTCTGTGGGAGCCACAAAAGAGGTCAGAGGTCCAAACTTGGGGTTGAACCCTCAAGTTGGACTGGGTGTCTATAAAATAAGCCAAGGGTTACGTCAATAAGCTCACAGATAAGCTCTCAATGAGCCTAGGAAATAAGCTCAATGAGCCTGAGTCACAGATGTGCAGGGTAAATGGGTAACTAACAAGCTAGTGTGGGGACCACACCAAGGATCAGAGATCCAAACTTAAACCTGAAAGGTGAAAATAAGCAGTATGGCTTCAAAATAAGCCAGGAACCAAATCCTAATACCCACAAATAAGCTAGATAAACACACTTGAAAATTTGACAAAAACCTGAGGACTCAGCTTATAAGTAAAAAAAAGGACAAACTTAAGAGGACTTGCAGCCCTAGTGAATAAGCCAGAAACCCAAAAATAAGCTATGTTCTAACAAGCTCTGCTAATGAGCTACTCAAATAAGCTAAAAGGCCAAGGTGGGGTCCACTGTTTTGGTCACAACAAGCGAAAGAAATTGGCTAAAAATCCTGGTGCAGGGCAAGGTCCTTTCCCTACACCATAAAATAAGCTAATGCACAGTTCAGGTAAAAAATCTAAAAAATAAGCAAACCATGGATTCATGGAGTTCAGCTGACACTCTTCAACCACAATAAGTTTCAAGTTCTGAATCCTAGCTCAAAATTCTAAACAAATCCCACAAAAAACGGGTTTCTGCAAAATTATGCTAGTTTGACTTTTTGCTTTGCTATGAAACTTTGACTTAAGTGAATTTTGATTTTGTTTTACTGACTGATTGTGATTAGTTAAGATGTAAAAATACAAAATTAAGCTAACTTATCAACTTGTGACTTAAAATGAATCTTAAGCTACTCCAAACTCCAACTCAGACATATTTTAAGCCAAATTGATGATTTTGACTTATATGCCTATTACTACCAAAGTCTTGGTTGTTTTGGACTATTTTGGTTCTGAATATGATGTATGAACAACAAATGACCAATGAATCCTATTGAGGTACTCACAACAGACAATACCAAACACCCCCAATCAACACAGATTATGAATAAACTAGAGTAACAAATTTCCAAATCTCAATTCAATGATAATAACTAATCTACTGAGCAACAATTAAGCAAATTAAACATAGACAAGCAACTAGAAACACTAATTCACTGAGAGAGCAAAAATTAAAATGTTGAATCTTACAAAAGCTTTCCAAGCTATCTGCCAAGGACCAAGGACCAATTTATCATTCCCTAATGGTTTCCATAAACCACTAACCCACAGCCATCCACAATGTACTATGCTCCATGCTTCTTCAACCTTGGACTATGATTATTTATTTATTTATTTATTTATTTTGTTAGATTTTTGATTATATTATGATACTCAGATTCTGATTATAATAGAAGCTTATCAAGATTCTAAAAACTTATTGTTTGAGCTTATGAGACTATGCAAACATTTGATAATCACTAATGAAGTTAAAACAGCAACCTTGGAATTCTTAAATGAGACTTGAAAATTAAAAATGAGGATTAAACTTAAAACAGAAATTTCATTGATTAAAAACTGATTACAATACATAAACTAAACATAAAAACAACTAAATTAAAGCAATACATGCCTTTTGAGGTTTCTACACCTTACTACTTATACTACGATTTTAAAATAATCCACACACTCTCCCACATGGCTTCCTCCTGTAATTTGAGAGTCCTAATGGCTCTTTTCTTGACCAATGACCAAATCCCGATCGTCCAATTGAGATATCACCAATCCTAGCCATTGGTTAAGGTTTTGGCGCCAAAAATCAAACGGCATGTTTTAGTGGTGCTGGTGAGGGCATTAAATGGAGAGAGTGAGGATTGGTTTGGTTGGTGAAGGACATTAATTGTAGGTGGCTTAGTTTAGTGAAAAGGTGGAAGGGGGGAGACAATGAGGAGGGAAAACAGGGAATTGGTGGGGAAGACGGTCTGTTTGACCGTGTGTTTGACCCTGTTGACTGTTTGACCTGGGGTGGGTTTTATTAGTTTGGGGTTGGGCCAGGTAAAAGGGGTTGGGCTTGGGCTTTTGTTTGTAATAATAATAACAAAAGGGTCCAGATGGTTTAGGTATTACAAGGACCAAATTTGTAATTTTTTGAAACTTGAGGGGCCTGATGTGTACATTTCCCAAAGTTATTCCAAGGACCAATATTACCATGCTTACATAACCCAAGGACCAAAACTTCAATTTTTCATTTTAAAATTCCCAGGGACCATTTTTGCTAAACTTTGAATTTGAGGGACCAAACAAGTCAACTTTTGAAACTTAAGACCAAAGTATCATATTTTGTGATTTTTGACTTTCAAACGACTTGGGTTGACTTTTCTTTCAAAATAAATGCATATGAACTATTTTTGACAAGTTTTAAAACTTGGGGAACTAAAACTGCCAATATTGCAAACTTTGATCATTTTTCATTTGTTTTTGCTCATTTTGCATTTAAAACATATAAAACACAATCCCTGGGATATTTTCTGTATTTTGATGACTTTTTGATTGTTTTTGTATGTTTTGCAGTTCAGATTTGATCAAAAATGATGAGTGTTTGAGCACTCATATGGTCCTTTTCATATTTCAATCTGGGCATACCTCGAACAAGATCTTTACGAGAAAGTTCATTAATGGTGCCGAAGTTCAAGTGGTTCAACTGTCGGTTCCATAACCATGATATGTTCTTTGAGGCCTTAGGGAGCAAGTAAATAGGAGAGGATCACATCATATCTTTGATAGAGATGGTATACAGATTTGTGCCACGACTTCCCTTAAGAAGATCAATTCCATCCAGTTCTCTAACAAAACATGTGTGCTTTCTGAAGGCCACTTCGAGGCCGGAGTCACAAAATTGTCCAACTGAGAATAGATTATGCCCAAGTCCTTCCACATAGTAGACTCTAGAAATCACACTGTCACCAAACACATAATCACCATAGCCCATAATGGCACCAAAATGGTCGTTTCCGAATCTGACAGTCCCGATAAACTTTTTCACGAAATTTCTGAGCCGAGAGCGATCCCTAGTCATATGTTTTGAGCAGCCTGAGTCCAAATACCACAGGACGATTTGTACGACCTGCATTTGAAACCAGACAGATATGGATAACTGAAAAACGTGGATCCCCAAGTGTGGTTGGGATCCAATTGGTTAGCATACACATACTTAGGAGGAACAGGATTAGTACATGCAATGATTTCCACAGATGAAACAACACTAGTGGGTGCTACTGACTTGTCATCATAGCATTGTGTCACTAAAGGGAAATTTGTACCAGTTGCCTTCTATTTCTTAGCCTCTAAAAGCTTGGGATTGGTCATTTCTGTTAATGGGCAATGGCTTCCTAAAGTGAACATTCTTCCTATAGGTCTCCACTGGTATCCTACATTGGTGAAAATTTTTCCTGTGGTCTTCCAAGTGTAGTTTTCCAGCTTATGTTTCTTAGCAATCTTAAGTGAGGATGGGTAATATGATTTTAAAAATGACACAACACAATCATCATGATTACCAGAAATCAAACAATCATTACATGTCTTACAAGTAGCATTAGAATTCGAATTAATTACAGTACGCTTATAGCTAATACTAGAATCAACACGATTCATTTCATTTAAATCAATCTTATTGTTCCTAGGGTGGTCTTCTACTTTCTTCCCTTGAGCACTCTTAGCTGGCGAAGTCCTATCATTCCTTGTATTTCCATAAGGCTTTGACCTGCTAGCTTTAGTGTCATTGCTTACTCCTATAGAATTAATGATGGGAACATTAGATTGTTGCATAGTTGTTTGTTTTCTAGGAGGTGATGTGCTATGTTCATTTCTTGCCAAAGGTATGTGAAATGTAACATGCTTGTTCAGATTCTTAGATAAAGATGTAGCCATTCTATCTCGCATGTTGAGAATTTTAGGACACGTACCTATGGCATATTCTAATAGTTCTTGTGACCGTTTGGTGAGAAAACCAACATCTAATAATGTGTTATCAGAGGGTCTCACCATTCTATCTTCTTCTATGGTCTCGCGAGTCATGCCGAGGCAAGCCTTAAGATGTCTAAGGTAATCACTATGGACTAACTCATTGTTCCTAAGGGGAAGTGGACTGTACACAGCCTCACATGCATAATTTTTATATGCACAGACCTTTGAAGTTCCATTGTCACATGCAGTTACAGGCATTTTCCCTTTCACCTTGGTCTTTAGATTCTCAATTTCATTAATCAAAGCAGTTATCTTTTCATTGGTTTTATCACGTGTGATCTTAATTGAATCATATAACTCTTTGTAATGTTGTTTGACTTTTGAATTTTCAACTTTAAAACAATCATTTTCATGTTTGAGTTTGTTGATCAGGTTTTGTAGTTGAAAATCCTGAGAATCTGCAGACTTTTTATGGGAATTGATCACATCATTCATGTGAGATTTCAATTGGGCAATTTGAGCCCTCAATTTCCGAATCGTGTTCGTGTGAGATTGAATTTTTTCATCCCTTTTTGCTAATTCAAAATATGTATCAAACTCAGGAACATCAGAAGATGTCTTGGCCTTTGATATTTTAATCCTTTCTTCTAAATGTTGATATTTTAATTGTAAGTTAAGATTATCAACTTCTAGTTTAGAAAAGTGCTTGACCATGTTGTCATGATCATCATTTTGAATTTTTTTCATGCAGTTTTAAATTCTCCCCCTCAAGCTCAACAACACGATTTTGGAGAACATTCAAAGCAATAGACATTTCATGAAATTGACAAGCATTTAATGTAGAATCTGTAGCAGTGTAGAACACATCTTGAGCAATACTTTTAGCAATCAATTGTCATTCATGATAAGAATATTTTTCCTTGCTGTTTCACAATGTTGAAGATCTATTGCAATTTGTTTTCCCTTATTTTCCACATTTTAAACACTTCTTTCATTTCTTTTAGTTTAATTTCAATGGACTGTTGCAAACCCTCAAAGTGTTCTTTAATTAGTTTAAAAAATGGGATAACTTCAGTTAAGTAACACACTTTTGTAAGCTAAAAACCCCTTTCACCCTCAGTGATTACCGTTGGCGTGATTCTCTTTTTGCATGTTTTATCAAAATCAGCGAACATTTGACAGAGGACATATATGCTAATAAGAGTTCTACATTGTGTGGGAAGTGACAACTGAACTAGGTGCATTGGTGTATTGGGGGGGGGGGGTACATCGTTGGGTTAGCAAACTTTTGAGGACTTTTGGCCTTAAGTACGTTCATCAACTTTCATTTTCTCAACATCTAATGGCCAAAATATCTGCTCTGGTGTTAACTTAGTTTGAGGTGTAAAAACAATCACACGGTTTTGTTCATAATAATCATGAGGTTTAAAAATGACACAGTGTTTAATGCACTTGGGATCCTTCATTTATTATCAAATCTCTCTCTATTGGCAGATTCAATATCATCCATTTCTTTATCAGACCAACTATTTGGGGGGGGGGGGGGGGGGGGGGATGATCAGGTGTAAGCATAACCTTGGCATCATACAGAGCAGGTTGAGAGGCACTAACGCTCTTAAGGAAGTTCGTTTTAGGCACACCTAAATCTTTGTCACTGTGCTTATCCTGTAGTTTAATGTGTTTTTGAATCATTTGAGTTGTTTATATGGTTTCGCCTTGGATGTATAATTTGTTTTCAAGTTCGTTTTTCAACACCTTAAGGTTGGAAAATTCATTTAATAGTTTAGTTTATTTTCCTTGAAATTCACCTTTTAGAACACTTAAACTCTCATGCATTTCCAGTTTTTCCTTAACAACTTGATCAAGTTGATTTTGAACAGATTTTATTTCTTGTTTTAATGCTTCTTCCTTTAAGTTATGTTCAGTTATGTAAGCCCGCATTTGCCAATCCATCTTTTGTTCACGTTTGGTTAGCTTAAATTTGCACGTTGTTCATAACACATTACTTGATCCTTAAGAATATTAATCCTATTGGTCAGAGTGTCATCAGGTGCAGCAGCAGTGTACTCATCTAATTCACACACAATATCATCAACAGAGGATGCATCACTTGATACAACAAAGTCGGCGTTGTGCCTTACATATTGTTCATATGGGACAACATTGCTATTTCCCATATTGGCAATATCTAAGTCTGCAACATTTGTTTGTTGTACTTCGTTATAAATCCTTTGTTCATGCATCACATTTTTGTCACATACAACAGAAGACATTTCACATGATACGTCAGAATCAATGTTGTGATCCAATTGTTGCTCAGTTGGAATAACATTGTTGTTCTCCAATTCAGCCTCATTTGGTTCACCAACATTAATTTGTCGTATATTATTGAGAGTCTTCTGTTCACCATTAATAATGCATTCATCATATAACTTCAGTACCTCAGATATGATCGATGATTTGGAGGGACTGGATTGTTGTGGTGCTGAGACAACTAATGATAAGTTAGCCATGAAGATAGTTTGAGCAGTGGGTTCGTCATCAACATCCGAATCAAAGGCATCACAATCATCAGCTTGGAAGATGTTTGGGTCATTAAGAGCTAGATCTTGGACTGGTTGATCATCCACATCAGCATCAAACGTATTCCCGTCATCCCCAGCAAGAAATGCCAAGTCTTCCTCATTCAGCACAGCTCCATTCTCTTGAGCTTGCATGAGCAACATTTTGTTCTTGAAGTAGTCTGAGTTCTGAGGACGTTTTGGCTGTGTGTAGTTTCTTGTGAAGTGACCCAAACCTCCACAATTTTAATACTTAGGCCGCCTTCCTTGTCCCTGATTAACATTCCCAATTCTGTTCTGCACATTGCCTCGAGCAGCATTCCTTTGGTTCACATTTTGTCTGCCCTAAACATTTTTTACCATCACTCTTCCATCTTCCACAGCAGCCTGATTCCGTGGATTAGACGAGGCTCTCACTTGGTTGTTGGTCTGAGGAAGTGTGGCTCTGAATTGTTGGACAAATAGAGACACTTGGTTGGAAAGATTATCAATCATCTTATCAGTATGAGAATACCTTGAGTCAAGGTGGGTGTTCATGGCAGCAGGTGATTGTAGAGATTAGTGATCCACTAATGACAAAGGCTGATTAATCGGCAACGTACTAGTCATGAATGCAAGTGAGTCATTAGTATTAGTTGGATTGAGCTTTTCCCTTAATTGACGATCAAAAGCTGCATGGTTCTCATGTTGCTGTAAGTAGGCAAACAGTTGTTCATAGTTTGTATTTCTTAGTCCTTTGTTGAGCTTTACTGCAATGACAAAGCGATCCCCTTCGGGTGACATGTTGTTGACAAACTTAGAATTGAGTTGGATATTGGGCATTGTCATTCGGATCATTCTCATGTCATTAACAAGCTTGTGATATCTGACATAGTAGCCGGTAATGTTTTCACTAGGATTCATCTTGAAATGCTCGAATTCATTATACAACTGAGACTCACGATCTTCTTTAGTCAGCTCCAAGCCAGATAGAAGCATTTTGACATTGTCCCAAACGGCCTTAGCTTCAGTGTTGAAGTTGATTAGCTTGTAAACATCTTTGGGTAATCCTTGTATCACAATGTTTGAGGCTCGAATGTCTGCATCATAGCGCTTCTTTTCAGCATCACTAAGGTCATTGTACGTAAGAGGCCTGTCAATTCCAAAAGTGACGGTTCCATCATCAGCAGTAGAGATAACATCCCTTGTTGTACCCATCTGTAGGGGTCCTTCATCAATTGATCGCAGAATGTTCTCACCATTTTCCTTACCCCGACAATAAAGTCTGATTCTTTGTGCCCATGATTCATAGTCAGTCCTATCGAGCATAGCAGGTCGGGTATCGGACCTGGCAGCTTGAATGTCATCAGAAATGGTTGCCATGACAGAATCACAAACGGCATTTTACAACTCTTGTGACTTAAACCGAGAAATCGATTCTTTCCCGGGATTTAACTAAAGTCAACAAAAGAAACCGAAAGACGTGATAAGCGGGTTAGACTTAGAGTGAGAACTTGGATAAGTCACACTTTGCAATTAGTGTCAAGTCGCGACAAGTCAAGTTACAATATATCCGATTGAGATAAGTCAAGTCGTAAGAGTTAACTCACAACGTCAAATCACAATTAGATTAATCGAAACGACTTAAGTTACAACAATTCACTAAGTACAAATAATTAACCAATCACTAGAAACACACTAGTGAGTTAATCGCTAAAGGCTGCCAAACAGTTGAAGCAAATCGCTAAGAGAGATAATCGCAATCTGAGGTAATCGCTATCTGAGCTAAACGCTGAAACTGGCTAATCGCTGAACAGAGGTAAACACTAGAAATATCAAATCACAAGTCGAGGTAATCGCTAAGATTAGGTAAACGCTGGATGAGGTAATCTCTAAACTTAGCTAACCGCTAAACTGAGGTAAACACATGAACTAATCGCTAGATACAATAGTCCAAAACATTTGCTATCTAGCGTTTTTGTCATTAGGCCCCAAAATGGTAATCGCTACCCAGAAACTGACCTAATCGCTAGATATTTGGAGGTAATCGCTACCAAGAAGTCCAAAAATAGAATCGGTAATTGCTATCAAGAAAACGACCTAAACTCAATCACAACTTCAACCCAACGAATGATATGGCTTATCCAAATGAAAAACAAAGTAGTTCAATCACCACTAATCACAAAAGTACACCCATAACACTTCATATAACACCAATAAGATCAAACCAAGATGTTTTCCAAGAAAACTCTTCTAACTAACAAAAACCACACCAAATACATATCTCCAAGGTCCTAAGATGAAACCATGGCTCTTGATACCAATTGTAAGATAAACTTTAAGTCACAAACATGATTCACAAGATGGTATGGTTCGTTGGTTTTAGAGAGAGAGAGACACAAGAGAAAATGGGAGCCTTTAGAGAGAGAAAGAAAAGATGAAATGTTAGATTGCTTAAAAGGTCCAACCCTCTCCCTTGGTGGGAGAGGGGTATTTATATTTACAAATAAAACGCCCACACCCGGGCTGTGGATCAGGCATACAGTGGGTAAATACCCATCCTTCCTCCACGATATTACTTAATCTAAACTAATACAAACTAAATAATAAATTAACTACGAGCTATCTTAATGCTATTACATCATTTGGGTGACTGAGTCTTCCATAGGAATATTTGTATTCCTAACATGAAAGCATATGATAAAGTGAGTTGGTCTTTTTGGAAGAAGTATTAGAAGGTTTTGGATTTCCAGCACAATTTATTGGGTGGATTATGACATGTGTCAAGACTGCTTCCTTTTCTATTTGTGTCAATGGTAAAAATCATGGCTATTTTAAAAGAGGCAGAGGTCTAAGACAGGGAGACCCTATTTCACCTTATTTGTTTACAATTGTTATGAAAGTGCTGACATTGCTGTTGTAGAGAAAGATAAACCAAACTGGCCAATTCAGATATCATCATGGATTTGTAGACCTAAAGATAACAAAGTTGTGCTAATGAAGGTCCTATGTAATAGGGATACTATGGGGGTGTTTATTTTTTGCTTAATGTCCTGAGTGGAGAAGTTTCTTAACTCAACTAGGAAAAATTAGTGTTTCTTTTTTGCTTAATATAAACAAAAATCTTGAATGTAAAATGGGGTCAAAATTGGGCTTGTTTCCATCCAGGATTCTTTTTATTCTCTCCCTTCTTAACAAATATCCACATTGTTTCTTTCTATTCCCCACCTACCTCCCATGGTAGCCAAGATAACTCCACCATCATCGCCGGTTCAATCCGTCGTCGTACAAGTTACAACCCCATCATCTCCACTCCAATCCGTCGTACAAGTTACTACCCTTGTCTCAGACATATTTTATACATGTCGACTTCATCACTTCGTCATTGTATGTGTATACATCTACATTTAAATGAGGATTTTCTTCTTCTTTAAACTTCTTTTCTCATAAACATATCAGTTGATATGAATGGATCTGTTGATGGTATTGTATCTTTATTTTTAGAGAAATAAAATCTATATGTTTTAGAAGTTTGTAGTAACAGAAGCTTAATATTGTTTCCTTTATGTATGAGTTTTGTTTTTGAATTATTATATAAGATGGTGTATTAGGATGGACTTCATTAGAATTTTACGCAAGATCTGTTCTTATTAATATGGGATCTTGGAAATTTTATTAAAAAAGATAGAACAGGATATTTGATTCTTTAAGTTAATATGTTAAGAAGGGTAAATGGGATAATTAAGTTTTTTTAAGATCGTCATTCGTATAAAAAAGAAATAGGTATATCTTCAAATGGTTCTTGCTCCAAAAAGGATTATTAATCTAAACATGATCTATTTCCAAACAGGGGAAAAAAAGAAAAGAAACAGCCCCTATGTCTGTACATGTCATTAAGCAAGCATTGGAGGAGTTTTGTGAAGTATCTGGCCTATATCCTAATATGGGAAAGAGTACTGTGTTTTGTAGTAATATCACTGAAGAAGTCAAGAATAGTATACTGAAATTGTCCCTTTCACTATTGGTAAGCTCCTTGTAAGGTATCAGAGAGTACCTTTGGTCACTGAAAAAATCAATGTGACTGATTGCAAGAGCTTGGTTGAAAGGATGAAAAACAAGATTAATGACTAGAAGAACAAGTTTTTGTCATATGCACGAAGGATGCAATTAATAGCTTATATTTTATCAGCTATGCAAACTTACTAGACTATTTTTTCTTTCTCCCAAAGAGTGTGACCAAATATATTGATAGATTACTTAAAGACTTCCTATAGAGCCAACATTAAGAAAATCAATGGAAAAGCTAGAATAGCCTGGAAGAGTGTTTGTAAATCAAAGCAGTGTGGAGGATTGGGATTTAAGCCTTTAGATAAATGGAACAGTGTTTTAATGACCAAGCACCTCTGGAATGTTGCTAGCAAAAAAGATTCTCTATGGGTAAAATGGGTTAGCATGTATAAGATCAAAGAAAGGAGCGTTTGGGATATACCTGTTGATGGTAATGCTAGTTGGGGATGGAGAAAATTAATGGGGCTTAGAAATTATGTGAGGCCTCATATTAGACACTACTTAGGTAATAGGAAATCTACAAATGTTTGGCATGACACAAGGTATGATGTTGGCTCTTTAGACTGCTTTATTAGCAGAAGATAAATATGCAATGCAGGGTTGAATGATAACAACATTATTGCAAGCATGATTGAGAATGGGCAGATAAAATTTCTAGCTCATTGGTATGACCAGTTTAGTGTGCTTAGCCAAATTAAAATACCAAATTTAGACCCCAAGAAAAACGATGAAGTGAAATGGGTGAGCAATCAGGATAATATTGTGAAATTTAGTATAAGCATAGTTTGGAAGGATACGTGTGATCAAGGGGAAAAAGTGGAATGGAGTAAGGTTGTATGGTTCTCTAACATGATTCCTAGGCATGCATTCATCTTATGGCTATTGATTCATGAGAAATTGCCTGCACAAGATAGGATTATCAAATGGTATCCAAATAAGAGTATGAGTTGTTCTTTGTGTGGTGAGGTCAATGACAGTCATGAACATCTATTTTTCAAATGCAAATATTCTATGGAGGTTTGGAAGAAGGCTAGATAGGAATGAAGAATACACTATTTGATTGACAGTTGGAAGAAAGTTCTTGAAGATCTAATTCTAATGCCTAACAAGTAGAGTATATGGATCATTGTTAAGAAGATTGTTTTTGCTGCAAGTGTGTACTTTTTGTGGCCAGAAAGAAACCTAAGGTTGATTCAAAACTGTAATAGAATGGTGACACTCTTTGGAAAGCTATTCAGGATAATGTAAAATGGAAGTTGTCTAGCTCGAAACTAACAAAGTTAGATAAGTTTTTGAGCTTTGGGGAATTTTGGATTAAATGACTGAACTAAAAAGCTTGCAGAGGAAAAAAGGGGTATTTGTACCAAGGATGAATAGCTAATGACAATCAATTCTGAATAAAGGGGTGTTTGGTTCAGTAATCAAGAAGAAGTTTTATAGGGATTTTGGTATCTTTCTGGTATAATTACTTCGTGAATGATAACTGGTTATCAAATATCAATAGATATGCAGGCCATAACAATGGAAAAGTACCTCGTACCTTGGAGTCTATTATGGTTTTACTGTACCTATATGATCCTCATAGCTCTGCTAGGTTGTCCTTGGGAGGAATCTAGCATCTATGTTGGATCAATAGGAGGTCTAATTTAGATAAGATGTACCATAATGAAGGGCTTTTCATTGTGAAGGGTATATAGCTTGGGTGGACAATGAATGATGGGTGAAATAGAGAGGAATGAAAGATGGACCTTCTTGGTCCACCCAATACATTGTCACAAGAGGTAATGGGATGTGTTCCCAAGCAATTAAAGCCATTTTTAAGAGATAGAAATATAGATTGCTTGGTATAGCCCTTAATGGGTTCCTAATGATGACATTCACCTTTCCTGCCTTGATCATTATGGATGTTGGTTGAATGATTTTGGTGGGAAGGTGTTATGGAAATGTAGTTAGATGGTATGGTGCACTTAATGGTGAATTCGGATTTTGAAGATTAAATATAGCTGTGAAGAAGCTTCTCGGTATTTGATCAGTATGTCAGAGATTAATGGTATCTAATATATTAGTTAGTAATGTCAGATAGCAGTTGAATGTGTTGATTATTTGTATCTAATTTCGAGAAGTGTCCAAATCAGTTTCTCTTATTCTTATGTTGTCATGTTTGGGGTATAATATAAATTCACCGTTTGCACCAAAAAACAATATCATCCAGTAAGATAATAACATGAATATAAACTCAAAACTTGTAAGTGGATGATTACAATAGTCAAACTATTAGTGGGAATTGATTGATTCTCATTAATTAATAATACAATACAATATATAACATTACAAGGAGAAATTAGAAGTGGGTTTGAGCCCAATTCAAAATAATATATTGAATTGGGAAGGAACATGGAGAACTCTGACCTGACCAGCAGCAACAAATCATGAAAAAAATGAATATCAATCTCTATATGCTTCGTACGTTGATGTTGAACCGGATTAGATGACAGATAAACAACACTGACATTATCACAGTAAACAAGTGTGGTAGAAGGTAAAAGAGTATGCAGGTCATGCAATAGATTCCGCAACCAACAATCTACAACGTTTACTTTCTATAAAATAATGATCTATGAAGTTCTGAATACTATTTTATAAGATAAGATATTATGTAGCACTTTCTTAAAAAATATATTAGCTGATAAGGTTTGTTTTTCAAAAACAATCTATAACGTTTATTTCTATTAAATAATTTTTTATTTTTTTTAAAACGACAACTAACTATCTCACAATATACAACCACAAATTATTTCACATGTTATAATCATAACTTGAACGCACAACAATTTGGTTGTGCAGCTTCTCACACAAGGGATACTAATGGGACACAAGCCTTTCGGTTACTTTCTGTAAAACAATGTTCTTAGCTAAAATATAGTTTTTATGATATATGTGTTTAGTTTAATATTTCAGACTATAAATCTATGCTTCGAATAATGATAGAGTTTAAAATCACAAATATTAAAGACAAAAAATATTAAAGTGGAGCTTTTATAAGAAATGTGGTTTGAGAAAAGAATACAATGCATGTGTCCTACACACTTTTGTTTATCTCTCGATTTGTCTTCTCACCAAAATTTTGTACTCAATTTACATAAATAAAGAATAAAATTAAGCTCTTTTTCTTTTGAAAACTTAAAGATTTTGATTCTTGTCATATCGAAGCATCAGCAACCGCTACAAGAATAGGTGATTGGGTCGCATTCTAGGATAGTCACTATCTATTTTTTTGGTTACTTTGTTAGGTTAGTAACTTTCTCATGTATGTAACTACACTTGACATTTGCATACACAAACTAAATTTTCATGAAACGTCGGCTTCTACTGTTAATAATATCTTATGCAACTTAATTTAGATGGTTCCGTAGGATATACTCGAGCTTTCCCATAGGCTCCTTTTTGGTCATTTGCAATATGTTTCTCTCATATATGTAACTACACTTAACAGCCATAATGTACGCGCTTGCATCTATACGAAATTATCGTCCAACTCCATACTTACAGGGTTTAAAAAAATGGCAAACACCCCCGCTGCAACGTGGCGGGCTCCTACCCCTCGTGTATAACCATTACAATCAACTTTCAATTAGTATGAAGAAGAGATAAAATGATACTCAATCAACAAATTAATATATAGATACATCAATAAAAAAGTTGTTACATAAATGCAGAACCAATGACGAATTTCATGTTGACGCATCAAAATGATACATGTAACCAATGTTTTAAAGCCCGAGTTTACCTGGCAGGTTCAATCGGTTGAACCGAGAACCAGCTCGGAGATCGGCCCGGATATGACCAGGTTTTTGCTTGTTTAAGAACCGGATTAAACCACTGGTTTTTCGATGACCTGGGTTGACCCGGTTTAATAAAACCGGCCGGGTCATGACCTTTTATCAAAAAATTTAACTAAATTTTTTTTCCATCAACCTTTCTAAGTTTTATTCAAAAGTTGAAGTAATGAGGACTAGTTAAATTTTGTAAACTTGTAAATTATAGTTTATAACTATTTTTAGAAACACTAAGTGGTATAGTTTTATTATCGACTGTTATAACTTAGAAACATATGTTGATTGTTATTGAAAAAATCTTTGTTATATTATTATAGATATAGAACTTAAAAACAAAACTTATCGGTAGAGTCTCAATCTTTTTCATAGGTTCAATCGAATGTAGGAATAAAGGCGGAATATAACAGGTTTGAAATATTAAATGTAGATAAAAGTATACACATATATAGAACAGGTTTGACCCGGCGGTTCAACCGATTGAACTTGTGAACCGATGACTAAACCGGATTGATAAAAAAAACCGGGTTTTAAAACATGACATCTAACTTTGATAGATCACATGAGACCAAAAAATAACATTGAACTACTTTCTTGATGTCATTTAGGATTTCGATATTTCACCGAGATCCGGCGATGCTATGCTTCCAGCATCCAACATAAGCAACAAGGAATAAGAAAAATCATTGCTGTTTCTAGATGGTTGTATTTTTTAGTCCAACTTCTTTAATGTACCTGGTGAATATTTGATGAGGATTTTTGGTTAAATTACATACTCACCTTGACCAGTTTTATAGAGAAGATGAAGGATAGAGGGTGGAAGGGATGGTGGTTTTGAGATGATAGAGAAGACCTTATTTATTTTTGGAAGAAAGAGAAATCATTCATTTACATTTAGCACATTTTGAGGAATGATAATAAAACTAAAATGCCCTTCTAATTTATTTAATAATTTTAGTTTACTTTAAATTGAGAATTTACACTTGACGTGTATCAATTGACTTCCTACACTTCTTACTTTAATCACTAAATTACATGAACCACATGATATATATATATATATATATATATATATATATATATATATATATATATGAGGCCATTCATATGAGAAATCTAATTTGTGTGCGAACGCGAGAACTAATCCTAGCCACTCATTTTATCCTCCTTAAACTTTGATCTAATGGCTATTATAAGCTAATTATTTTTTTTGAAAAATTTCAAAAAATTTTCAAAAAAATTTCAAAAATTTTGTTGAAAAATTTTCAAAAAATTTTGTTGAAAATTTTTTTAAAAAAATTTTCAAAAAATTTTTGAATATTTTTTGGAAAAATTTTTGAAATTTTTTTTGAAAATTTTTTTTGAAAAATTTTCAAATTTTTTTTTTCACATGTGACGAATTTTTTTTTTTCATATGTGACGGAATTTTTTATCACATGTGACGAAAAAAAAATTACATAGAACTAATTTTTTTTCACATGTGACGATTTTTTTTTCACACGTGACAAAAAAAATTTCGTGAAAATTTCCAAATTTTTTTTCACATGTGACGAAATTTTTTTTTCACATGTGACGGAATTTTTTTTTCACATGTGACGAATATTTTTCCACACGTGACAAAAAAAAATTCGTGAAAATTTCTAATGTTTTTTTTCACATGTGACGATTTTTTTTTCACATGTGACGGAATTTTTCTCTTCACATGTGACGAAAAAAAGTTTTACATGCGACGATTTTTTTTTCTTCACATGTGACGAATTTTTTTTTCACACGTGACAAAAAAAATCTCGTGAAAATTTTCAAATTTTTTTTCATATGTGACAAAAAATTTAGAAAATAAAAATTTCGGAAAAAATTTTTTCAGAAAAAAAGCTCGGAAATTTTTTTTTTGAAAAAATTTTTTCGAAAAATTTTTTTTTCAAAACAATTTTTTTTCGGAAAAAAAAATTTTCGGACTCGAAAAAAAAAGTTTCGAAAAAAAAATTCGATTTTTTTTTCGAAAAAAAAAATGCTAAAAAAAATTTTCGATAAAAAAAATCGAAATTTTTTTCGAAAAGAAAATTTTTTGAAAAAATTTTTTCGATAAAAAATTTTCGAAAAAAATTTTTTTGAAAATTTTCAAAATTTTTTTTTAAATTTTTCAAAATTTTTTAAGAAATTTTCAAAAAGTTGATTAACTAATATTAGCTATTAGATTAAAGTTAAAGGAGGGTAAAATGAGTGGATATGATTTCAAAAAATTGGTATCAAATTTGGTTTTCTTTTTCCCCCTTATCCTAATATTCGGCCGCCCCCTCAAAAAGTTGATTAACTAATATTAGCTATTAGATTAAAGTTAAAGGAGGGTAAAATGAGTGGATATGATTTCAAAAAGTTGGTATCAAATTTGGTTTTCTTTTTCCCCCTTATCCTAATATTCGGCCGCCCCCTCCATATATATATATATATACATATACATATATATATATATATATATATATATATATATATATATATATATATATATATACATATACATATATATATATACATATATATATATATATATATATATATATATATACATATATATATATATATATATATATATATATATATATATATATATATATATATATATATATGTATACATATACATATACATATACATATACATATACATATATATGTGTTGGGAATTATACTTTGAGTTGATATTGACAAGTATGAAAGATGAAGGACATATGGAGACAAAGGAAGAAACTTGCAAAGAAAGAAAAAGATTACAGCATATCTTTTATTTTATTAGTTTAATCCTTGTAACCTTAGTATCTCTATTATATAAAGAGATACAGGGAATAGGTTTCAATAAGTCTTCCACAATGTAAAACTAGAAAAACGTGTGTGTATGTCTAGGGCTGGAAACGCCTAGACTTGTGTGTACAGGTGTTTTATGGGAAACACCTAGGGTAGATTGACGTTAAGCCTCAACTATCTTAGATAGCTGTTAGAGTGTAACCGTGCTACACTTGATCACGTAGCATTGGGGCTTTGGTGTATGTTAGAGTAGAGATGATGACGAGAAACCTTGTTAGCAATAATAATGGTATATTTGTTTATTCCGCTGCGTATCGTGTTTATTCATTATTATTGTGCAATCCTTAGATGAGGTCTAAACAACCTCGAGCTATAAACGATCTTATCAATTGGTATCAGAGCCATGGGGCTCGTGATCGTGGGATTAAACAAGGTTTGGTTTGTCGAAGATGGAAGAAAATTCGAATCTGGTTCGTATTTTAAAAACTCACTGCAGAGCTGTTTTCAAACAACGATATCTCCTTTGTTAACCGTTGGATCGGGCTAAAATTTTTACTGGAGCTTCTCTATATATCAATGAAGATTTCCACCAGAGGGGTCTTCAATCTGAGCTTTTATGTGAAAGTTCTGGTGTGTCAAAAACTGCTGCTGAGAAAGGTTATTGTTTCGAATCTTTAGGGTTTTTAGTGACTCTAAAAAGTGTCACTAAAGGCTAAAAAAAAGACTACAAAAGAAACCCTAAATTCGTATGTTACTTTATTGTTGCTGTTCACATGGTACGTGAAGGTTAGGGTTTTTGCAAGCCCTAATTCACTAAAAACAAGGAAGGTGATCACTTGTTTATGATAGCAGCTTGATAGCAAATCCAATCCCTGAAGATGTTTGTGTTTTAGGGTTTGATCTATTTGTTCTTACTAGTCTTGGTGAGTCAGTTCTAGGATTGAGGATGAACCCTAGTAGCAATACGTGGTGATAGCTGCTTGATGGTTTTTGTGATTTATTGGAGCAGCGAATGAGGGTGACTAGGGTTACTGGTGGCTTGGAACTATACTTATTCAAGGTGATCTGATGGTTATTCTTACTGCTGGTGGAGATACGTTTAATATGGTTACTGATCGTACAAGAAAAAGTTACCACTGCTCGCTCTACGTTTCCACTGCAGCTTCGACCATTACCACTGCAAGGCTTAAATTTTACCACTGCACGCTTTTTAGTTACCACTGCATGCTTATACGTTACCACTGAAACCAAAATAGTTTCCACTGCAGCTTCAATACTTACCACTGCTGCTCGTTTGTTTCCACTGCCGATGATTTAAAGGATACCTCGTACTTCACATGGGTCGGTGATGGATATTTTAATCGATTGATTGTTTGTAAGGGTACTAGTGCAACAAATTACATTTTATGGTTGGTTCCAACACATACACAGGGGAAGACACACACACACAAGAAAGATTTTTGGAGTTTGATTTATTGGTGCTTACACAGAATACAAAGGCTCGTTTTTATTTGATTCTAATTGATTACGAAGAAAGGTTTTTATCACCTATTTGACGATGAAGTGGAAGTTCACAGGTTTGTGTTTTATCATACCTTTTCAGTTGGAGGTAACTTGTTTGTTCGTTCAGGTGACTACGAATTGACAAAACACTTGAAGGAGTTACGTTATTGTGCTCAGTGATTTTTTGTCAAGAGGTTGCGATCTCCCTATACGTTATGTATACGTTCGAAGTCAATTTTAGTACAAGATATAAGGCACAAGATTGGGTGGTTCTACTTCAGCATCAAGTTGGTTATACTTAGTTTTCTTCATCAGTAATCATTACATGGAGCCTACATTCAACAAATGGTTAACATATGGGTTTCAGGGGAAGCTTAAGTGTTAAATGTTTAACCATTTATATGCTACATTGAGGTGAAGGTTTTTGCTACTGCTAGTTGTTATTACTACTGATGGTTTGGATTTCTATTGTTTCAAGTCCATTTATAGATGCGGAAAACTTAATGGTGGGCAACTTTGAAACATTGGAAAGATGGATTGGACGTGTAATATTGATTCGTGGTTGTGAAGATCAAGGTTGCATACATTTGTCCCCTATTTGATGATGACAAAAAGGGGAAGAAGAATACTTTGAAGATTGCAGCTTGAAGATCCTCGATGATATGCATGGTTTGAGGGGAAGACGACATCTTTCATATACTTGGTTTTGTCATATCAACTAGGGGAAGATTGTTGGGAATTATACTTTGAGTTGATATTGACAAATATGAAAGATGAAGGACATATGGAGACAAAGGAAGAAACTTGCAAAGAAAGAAAAAGATTACAGCATATCTTTTATTTTATTAGTTTATTCCTTGTAACCCTAGTATCTCTATTATATAAAGAGATACAGGGAATAGGTTTCAATAAGTCTTCCACAATGTAAAACTAGAAAAACGTGTGTGTATGTCTAGGGCTGGAAACGCCTAGACTTGTGTGTACAGGTGTTTTATGGGAAACACCTAGGGTAGATTGACGTTAAGCCTCAACTATCTTAGATAGCTGTTAGAGTGTAACCGTGCTACACTTGATCACGTAGCATTGGGGCTTTGGTGTATGTTAGAGTAGAGATGATGACGAGAAACCTTGTTAGCAATAATAATGATATATTTTTTTATTCCGCTGCGTATCGTGTTTATTCATTATTATTGTGCAATCCCTAGATGAGGTCTAAACAACCTCGAGCTATAAACGATCTTATCAATATGTATATGTATATGTATATATATACATATACATTTACATATATATATATATATATATATATATATATATATATATATATATATATATATATATTATTAAATTTATTTATTACACTCAAAACCTCATATTTTTCATATTTTATGTATTCCCATATCAAAACCTAACGTCTTTCGCGATAAATCTTAATTTTGCGACAAACCGGAAAATATTCATTTTCAAAATAAAGTTTCCAAAAATAGAATTTCACACACTCCATAAACATTTCTCACAAAAACAACATTCCCATAACTTACTAATGCTCAAATACTTGAACGAAGACTCGTTACTCAAAACCAAAAAACACCAAATATGTACAAGTCATTTCTACACCACATAGGTGATCAAAATGAACTTTCCCAAAATCAACATTTCCAAAATCACAATGACAGCCACAACGCAAAGGGATTTAGTGCTAACTCAAATACTAATCACACAATAACACACATATACCCATATATCTACCAAAACCACACCAAACAAAGTTAGATAACTCAAGACTATAAGTCTAACTAACCTGCTAAAATCACGGTTGTTACAGAGGAGTACCTAAATGATTTACAAAATGAATTTCATGAAAGGGCACTTCTTGCAAACTCAAAAATGTTCATTAAAAGGAACAAAAAACTTTCAAATGCAAAAGCAAATGACAACACTGAATGTTTCAATTGTGGTAAAAAGGGTCATTTTGCAAAAGATTTTTTCTCTAAAACATCCTCAGTACCATCTTATAAATTCTCAGGAAACAACTCTTTCTTAGGAACAAGCAAGTTTCAACCTAAAATGCTTCAATCTTGTCAGTCTTTTCAAAACAAGCCTGAAAATTTTCCTCAAAAAGATTTTGAAGCCAAATATAGAAAGGCCAAGGCCAAACTTGCTCTTATTGAGTCAGCTCCTTCTGCCCCTCAGTCTCCACAAGTTACCAAATCTTCTCATCAGAAAAATAAGGGACTTGTTGCTGAAACCTATGATTGGGACAAGGAAGAAGTGTCTTTGGAGGATGAAGAAGTTCATGTTAGTGCTCTGATGGCGCTCTCAAAAGATAACAAGCTGGCTGTGGGAAAGAACCATGCAAAGAATGGAGAGTGGGTGAGCATCACCATGAGTAAGGTAAACATCTTACTTTCTATAGATGATGATTCTAATTGGAAATCTTACTTAGACTATATAAATGTTGATCTTAGGTATGTTGAAGAGCATAGATTAAACTTGTTTTCAAAATATAACAAACTTGGTTTTGAATTAAATCAGTGTAGAGATGAACTCCTTGCTTTAAAATAAGCCAAACTTGAAAACATTACACTCCAAATTCAAAACTCTGAACTTATAAAACAAAATCAAGCTCTTCAGGATGAACTTAAGAAAGAAAAGGCTGTCAGTTGGAGCTTGATTCAAAAGAACCCTAAACTCTTTGACACACTGAGTCTCACACCCAGTACCAAAAAGGCTTCACTGGGTGAAGATCAACTCACTAAAGTCTCTGGGGAGAGTAACCATGCAACAGCCTTTCTATCAGCAAGCAAACTCTCTAGCAAAGAACTTGCACTAAAACCCAGTGATTGGATTGAAAGAGTCAATCCTGATAGTAAAATGCCAAATTTCAACACTAGAAGAATTTTGGAGCTTGAAAGTCTGGCCATTAATAAGGAAATGCTAGGAGTTACTGATGAACCCAGTCTTACTGAGTCCATCCCTAAGTCTGACTCTAATTCCCAATCACCACTCCCTCCACTGAAACAACTTCAGGGAGCAGCACCTAGTTCAGATCTTACCCTATCTGTCTATCAACCACATTCTCCCAAGGAGAAACCAGGTTTAGGGAGAACAATCCTGAAAAGACCTACCTCTGTACCCACTGAAACCTACACACCTTTAGTCTCCACTAAAGTGAAATCTGATAGTACTAACTCAAAATATGATCAGTTAGCTGAACTTGTCAGGAAGCTTAGTGAAAAGTTGGAATCAACTGAAAAATCCCCTTCTAAAGATAAAGAGCCAACTTCAGCTTCCTCAGAAACCACCAAACCAAAATCCACAAACAAACCCCTAAAGAGATGTGAACCAAGCAATTACACAAATCATGCCACAGATGATTGTTATAGAATCTTGTTCTACATGGTACGCAAACAAGAAGATCACAGAACTTCAGACCACTTATCCTACACCACCTCCTTGAAGGCTCAAGCAAACTGCAAAGCTCAGGCTTACAAATATGCCTCAGGATTAAAACAAAACCTAAAACCAAAGGCTAAGCCTTTCAAATCCTATACTCACTATGGATTCAATGACCATCACCCTAATGATTGTCTTATGTATCCTTGTTGTGACATTTATGGAGACCCTTCCCATGATGCATCAGGACATGACAAAGTCATTCAGGCTAGGAGAGGGCTAACAAAAGACTCATCTCAGTCAACTGGGTCCTCTTCAAGTATCAAATGCAAGATATGTGGAAGCTCTGTTCACTCCACCACTGACCATGAGTCCATTAACAAATTTAAAAAGTCCATTAGACTTAAGCCCACTAAGAAGTGGGTTAACAAGAAAAAGTAACCCAGTTTGCTATTTGTACATAAACATACCAGAGATCCTGTTTAGCATCTTGATAGTGGATGCTCAAGAAGTATGACTGGTGTGAGGCATTATCTGCACAAATACGTGGAAGAACCAGGACCCAAGGTGGTATTTGGTGATAACTCATCAGCTCCTACTGAAGGTTATGGTTCAGTAAACTGTAAGGGTATAGTTTTCACAATAATTGCTTATATTAATGGTTTCAAATACAATCTAATCAGTGTCAGTCAACTATGTGATGCCAAGTACATTGTTCAGTTTGATGATAAAAGAGGAACAATCTTCAATGCCAACAAAGAAATTGTATTGATTGCCCCTAAAAGATATGATGTTTATGTGTTAGACATGTCAACTCTCACTCAAAATGGGACTTGCCTCTTTACAAAAGCAAGTGAATCAATCAATTGGCTTTGGCATAAAAGGTTGGCTCATCTCAACTTCAAAAACATCAACAACCTGGCCAAACAAAACAAGGTTCTTGGCCTGACCTCCCTAGTGTTTTCAAAGGATAAACCTTGTTCAGCTTGTGAAAAAGGAAAACATCACAGGGCCTCCTTCAAAACAAAACAATACTTTTCCATCAAAAGTTGCCTTCACCTCCTTCACATGGATCTCTTTGGACCTTTCAGTCCAAGGGCTATCAACCATGAGAAATATACTCTGGTCGTTGTGGATGAATACTCAAGATACACTTGGGTTTACTTCCTTACCAAAAAGAGTCAGGCAGCTGATACAATCATGTCCTTTGTCAAGAACATTGAAAATCAAAATGATATCAGGGTAAAACAAATTAGAACTAACAATGGTACTGAATTCAGGAACCAGGACCTTGAGTATTTTTGTGATGAGAAAGGCATTTCTTAGAACTTCTCTTCTCCCTATACTCCTGAACAAAATGGAGTAGCTGAAAGGAAGAACAAGACACTCATTGAGGCAGCAAGGACAATGCTGAATGGCTCAGTCCTCTCAAAACATTTTTGGACTGAGGCAGTCAGAACAGCCTGCTATACTCAAAACAGGTCCATAATTGTGAAAAGACATAACAAAACCCCGTATGAGATATTCAAAGGACGGATCCTTGACATTAGCTACTTTCATGTATTTGGGTGTCCTGTGTTTATTCATAACCATAAGGATCACTTAGGTAAATTTGATGCAAAAGCTGATGATGGATACTTCTTATGATATGCTCTTGTCTCCAAAGCCTTCAGGGTGCTCAATACTAGGAGACAGCAAACTGAGGAAACTTATTGTAACAACCGTGATTTTAGCAGGTTAGTTAGACTTTTAGCCCTGAGTTAATCTAACTTTGTTTGGTGTGGTTTGAGAAGTTATATGGGTATATGTGTGTTATTGTGTGTTATAGTGTGATTAGTATTTGAGTTAGCATGATATCCCTTCGCGTTGTGGTTGTTATTGTGATTTCTGATGATGTTGATTTTGGGAAAGTTCATTTTGATCACCCGTGTGGTGTAGAAATGGCTTGTGTATATTTGGTGTTTTGAGGTTTTGCGTAACGAGTCTTCATTCAAGTAATTGAGCGTTAGTAAGTTACGGGAATGTTGTTTTTGTGAGAAATGTTTATGGAGTGTGTGAAAATCTATTTTTGGAAACTTTATTTTGAAAATGAATATTTTCTGGTTTGTCGTAAAATTAAGGTTTATCGCAAAAGACGTTAGGTTTTGCTATGGGAATACATAAAATATGAAAAGTATGAAGTTTTGAGTGTAATAAATAAATTTAATAAAAAAAATAAAAATAAATATATAGATACATGGGGTGGCCGAATATATGGATTAGGGGGGAAAAGGAAACCAAATTTGATATCAAATACAACACTAAGCCTTAAGGGTTATAAATACAAAATTAAAACCTCCCTACCCCTTTTTCTTGAATGTACGGTCGACCAAGGAGGGGGAAACAAGAGAAAAATTTAGGGTTTTAGTTTTGAAGCTAAAACCAAGATCAAGTTATATTTTTAATACTAGTTTTCATGTAATTAATTAATTACTGTTATGATTCATGTAATATTTAATATGATGGAATTTAGGGTTTATATACTTTTGTAAATTAATGAAGTAAAACATGTTAGGATCATTAGTTGTTAATAATATGGTTATTGGATAAGAGAATTGAGTGTAAAATGCGTTAGATTATGTGTTAGGGTTTGGGCAGAAAATTATGGCTGTAAAGATGTGAGTGTAAATAACAGATGGTGAAAAGTTAAGTCACAAAGTTTAGGTCTAAAATGAAGTTTAATGAAAGATCTTTCCAAAATGTCCAGCCACGATTGATTTCAAGGTCGGGAAATTGGTCTTTTAATTTTTCTTTGTTAAGGTGTCAAAGTTGTCAAACCGGGACGGATTTTGGGTAAAAGTTTGAGGGTGTTTTGTGGTTGTAAAAGTGGTATTTTGACTAGGCCTTCTTGAATAGTTAAGTATTAGGTTATACTAGACTACCACGAAAAGGATTCGCGATAAAATCTTGTGGAAGTATTTTATGTTAATCCAAACTTCTTGGTGTGTGTTCAGATCCGAATTTGAGTAGTTGACAAGTTTGATTTTCTTTTGAGTGCTTGTGTGTGTTATTGGTCCATGGCCTTCTGGTATTAGCTTCTATGCTTATGAGAGACCATGGTAAATTTTTGGTGTGAGTTTTTGAGCTTTATTTGTCATGATTTTGTGTGAGTGAATGTACCCAAAAATTCTGCGTTTTCTGATTTTAAAGGTGCAAGGGATTTAGTGAGTATTAAGTTATGGAGGTGGGTAGTATGGTGTCTAGGAGATCCATGGTGGGTCATATGAGTCTTAGACATCCATCATATGTGTGTTACATGGGTTGTAGCTTTTAGCTTGACCTTGTGTAATGTGGATTATTTTTGTGTGCTATAGATTGTGAGTTGTTTTTGTGGAAGCTGTGGAGTTTAAGGTGAGTTCATAGTCCCATATTTTTACTTTGTTAAAAACTTGGGATGGGAATGATGCTTGTCTTAAATGATTTGAGTTACTGTGATTATGTGTGGTTTAAAAACTTGGACTTATAATGTTATCGTAATAATAATATGTGGTACATGAAAGTGTGATTCCGATTAGGTTAGCGACCTAATTGATGCTGTGTGATATGTGATTCCGATTAGGTTAGCGACCTAATTGATGCTGTGTGATTTCCAATTGGGAGGATGCTTATCCTGTTGCTCGCGCATGCAACCCAATTGATGATGTGTTTTGAAGCGGGGCTCACTTTCCGGCCCGATGGTTGCCTTTTTGTGTGATGATTGGTTTATGGATACATGTAGCTTGTATGATAACTATATTTATTTGTCCAGCTATGTTTTTATAATCACAGTGAACTGGTTGCCTTGAGAGTGTAAGTGTGTCTAAACCTATAAATCTCACCAACGTTATGTTGACATTTTAAGCATCATTTCCAGGTGAGCATTCTAAGGCCAAAGTTGAGGGCAGCAATTAGGCGGGACTTAGTTGCATATGAAGACTTTATTATGTTTTGGGATTTGACTTTATTTAGATTTGGTCTTGATACAATTATGTTTTTCGTTTGGTACTTTCATATCTATTGAAGTTACCTTTTGGATTTTGTTTTGGTTATTTATTTTATCTTGGGGTATTGTTACAACACTGTGTGTTGGTACATTGCTCTATTTATGTGCATGTAGTTGTTCTCTATGTTGACACCAGGTGTTGTGATGATATCCATGAAGTTACACCCGCGCGTTTCCGCCGTGGCGGGGTGTGACAGATTGGTATCAGTAGGTTATAGAAAATTAGGTGGATTAACCTAGTCTATAGCTTAGGAGTCCCTCATATAGTTGCATTTAGGATCTATGTGTAAGTGTAATATCTTTACATGTCTATTTTCCTAAATTATGAGTTATTTTACCGAGTTTTTGAACGTCTATCAAACCTTGTACTTAGCATTGTGTGTGTGTCATTTATAGAATGGCACCTCCTGTGCGAAAGACACTTCGTTGGACCACAGTAGTCGCTAAGGGACGTAAGAGAGTTAGGAAGATGAAGAGAACCAACAGGAGGATATTGGTCCACGCTAGCATGGTACCATGTGTAATTGAAGAGAAGCTGACACTCGAGAATGTGAATGGGGAAATGGTGGAGAGGTATGAGACAAAGGTAGCTGATAAAGAAGGTTTCACCACCAAGTACCCGTGTAGGTGTCCTCAGTTTCTGGAAGATGATGGCGTAGTTTAGGCTAGACCCCGAGGGTTGTATGATTTTGTGGATATGATAGATAAAGAGTTAAGAAATCGTGAAGACGATTTTGCAAGACATCCTCTACCCTAGAATCATGGAATAAGAATGGATGGGTGAGCGAGGAGAAGGAAGTGGATTCGTACTTGGAGTCCACTGCGCGTACACCGTTTTAGGTCTTAGATAGGACTCGAACCGCGTACGACTTGTTTTCAATGTTATGTTTCTAATTTTTTATGGTTTTGTTGAGTTATTTTGACGTTGATTGTATGTTGGAATGTGAATTCCTTCGGATTTTGGGATTTATCCCGTTTTTTTTAATGAGAAGCCTTGGGCAAGTTTGAATATTTTGGTGTGTATATTATGTGTATTATGGGAGTATAGTTTGGATGGTATTGATTGTGTGTTATTTGTTATAAGATGTTACTATTGTTAGGTGTGGCTTTGGAAGTAAGTACACATGTGGAAGGATACATCTAAAATTGTGGGTGGCCAACACAATTATAAATGTATCACGACATATGTGGACTTACAGCCAATGTTACATTGAACCGATGGTGATATGCTAATGTGTGGTAGAGTTGAGTTAATTTGGTTATATGATTGAGAATGTCTCATGTGATGGGAGGTAGATGATTGGGTATGATTACGGAAATTGTGGAATCTTGTGAATGGTCTCAAATGGTTCTATTGTCCTGCGTGTTTAGGAAATGGCGCCAAGGAAACCAAGACGACCTATCACTAAGTCACCTAGGAGTGGAGCTTTCCAGACATCGAAGAAGTCCAAGAAGTCGACACCCATTATTGGGGATAGCAACCCTATCTTTCAGCAAATGATCAATCAGCAGCTAGAAGCTTTAATGCCTGAACTTGTGACTCAATTGAGTGCGCAGATATGCAGTGGAGCTCATCCTGATGATGCTGGAAGTGGAGGAAGCAGAAATAATGGGTGTGATGCGTAGGGATTGCACCAGGCTTTACCTCTCAAGGGATCTCGAGAAGCTTACAATCCCCACCAGGCAGTGTACCTGATCGATGTAGTATAGTATAATGACAAGTACCGGGGGATTGATCGTTCAGCTAGGAATAGTGTCGCTAGGATTAGAAAACCTAAAGACTAGGTCTAGAGATGAAGGATGATTCTTTTTGTATTTTTATATTTTTTAGAAAAGCAAGTAAAAATCTCGGGTTTGAAGGATTTGGGGCGGAATTAGTTGCTAGTCAACTAACCCAATACTAAAGATGCAATCAAAATAAAATACTAAAAATGAAACTAAACTATATTATACTAAAGTTGTGAGCAATATGTGGGAGAAATGTGTTTACTTAGATTTCACTACTCCCTAGATATCTTTTACACATTAATTACTTGTTATAGTTGCGTGGATGACGGATTGTATTCCTTAATACCATTCATGGGGTGGCATACTTACTTCCCCAATCCTATGAGTGCCTACTTCACTCCTATGTCAAGCCGGCTAAGAAGCTCCTAACATGGGATCATTAGAATTTACTCATGCATTAAATACAACCAATAAAACCTAGTACACATCGGTTCATATTTCCTAAGACGTTCAAGCATGTTACACAATGGAGATCTGCCAGTTTTCTTAAGCCTAACATTGAAATCATTCATCCAATACAACCATAAACAAGTAATCAACACATAATTAACATCTAGGTTTCATTAGATCTAAGCAAACACAAGATAGATCTAGCCTAGTATGTTGAAATCAAGACAAGCACAAGATATAGACAACCAACACATAGAAATATTGATTGAATTAAGAGAAGACTTATCTTAATAGCACATGAAAGGATTCAAGGGGTGAAAACCCTTGAAAATACTGTAAAATATGAGCTAGGGTTTACAAAGTTCGGCCCTAGGGTTTCTCCACACAAGTTGCTCTCTAATGAATGAAAAATAGAAAACTATATATAGAGTTTAGAAGGTGACGGCGTTAAGAAAAAATGTCTGACGCCGTCATCTCGCCGCCAAATAGTTCCTCGGACTGCCTAGATCTGGGTCTGACGCCGTCATGTATACACCTTATGAAGGCCGTCACAAAATTAACTCTTGACGCCCTTCTTGTGACGCCGTCAGGTTTGCACTGGGTCGTCACCACTTTTACTCTTGACGTCGTCAGGATTTTCCTCTTGACGCCGTCAGGTACTGTTCTCAGCATGGAAAATTAAGACTTTGGCGTTTTCTTCACTATTATGCTCCAAAAACGTCTGAATTGCTTCCTTTTCCAGATTTCACTCCCAAAGTACCTAAAATCACAAAAGGAACAATTTAGGGTAATATTTGATCAAATAAATTCAATTCCGGGCTTAAATGACCCCCTAAAAGTGGTTCATTTTTTGCCTCTTCATATACCCTTACACTTGAGATTTGCTTATCCTCAAGCAAATGCGCTTTTATTCTAATCAAAATACAAGTTAGGGGTCATTTAACACTAATACAAAAGTAATTACAATAAATAATCGTTCCACTAAAGACCAAAGACAAGCACGGAGGTCATATACTAGCACCTCACAAATAGTGTTTAGATACTCACATCTCTCGGATGTAATAAAGTAATATCACAATATGGAAATGGAAAACATCTCTCACTACCTGTCATAGCAAAATAGATTGCCATAGGCTTGGGAAAGGATCAAACCTCCACCACATGGCGTAAGCACCTAGGATAAACTATCAAAGAGGTCTTTTAAAGGGTTGTAACGTTAGGTGTAGGGATATGAAATACACGGTTTTGTTGGATATAGGCAGTCTTTACTGGTGGCGAGTTAACAATCTTGGTTAATTACATGTACAATATGGTGTTGCTAAGCCCAGACTAGACTCGACTTAAGCTAATAAATCAAAAATAACAAAAACATAGAATAAACATAGAATAAAAAGGGATGGTAGTCCGTATGTTTTTTTTTTTTTTTTTTTTTTTTTTTTTTTTTTTTTTTTGCATACACTCTTACCCTACCATCCAAAATAATACATCATAGGGAATGAACATTCCCCTTACACTTGAATTTTTACATACTTTACAATAAACTAATCTAATGACTCAAATTAAGAAAATCAAAACACTTGGAGTACTTTAAAGATTAACGCACATATGGGGTAATAAATGATGTTCTTCCCCATTACTCCATAAAATAAGTACTTAACCCATGAGTCCCAATCGTCCCAAAACAATATGTACAAGGATATGACTCGACTTAGCAACCAGGTAATCAATTAGATAATTAACTTAGGGTTTAACAAATAACAATAATGCACTAAAGATGAGTGCATACACGGAAGGCTAAGGCGATTTGGGTGTACATTTAAGTGGGGTGTAACAAATTCTTCCTTTAAGTAAAATGCTCAAAGTTAGAAACGAAAAGATAGGCTCGGAGGAGTGTACTAGGGGTTTCGTGTACTAAAAATGAGTACTACGCTAAGGGTGTCGGAAAAATTATTTGACTTAACTAGCCAGGTAATATGACTTAAGTGGTCAAGTAATTATAATACGGGTTTAACACAAGGATGATCCTAATGCCTCTTATCATGTAGTAAATCCTACTACACGAATGTAGTCTCACTAGCGGTCTCGGGATGCATCACTAACGCAAGTTCTAGAATCTAAATGCTACCGGTACACTCATAAGCACTAATAGTAAATGCTTTTCCTATCAAATCTAAAGGCGAACCTCACATATTTGGGTGGAAAATTTTTCTGAATGATACGGTTATGTGCTAGTCATACAATCTCCTATCCATGAGACGCTTGCTATGGCTAAAGTTTCACTCCTAAATGTTGTAAAAAAAATTAAATTTGGCGCTAAAATTGCACTAACAAGTATTTCTCATAGTTTTATTACACATCTACTATCAAACAAACAAACTCAAGCGAAAATGTATCTGTAAGGTATCATCATTTTACCCTCCCCTTACACTTAGGATGAACATTGTCCCCAATGTTCAAGTAAAGAATGTAAAAGTGAAATAACTAAAACGAATGAAATCAAATACTCCCCTGATTCGCTCGGTATGGATAATAAGGTGGCCAGGTTAGATCTTCCTCCAAGAAAATGAACAATCAAAGCTTCCCTTCCAGAAAAATAAATCATCTTCTTGTCATACATAACCTATAAATCCTGAGAAAACAGACAAGGCAACCTCGCATAAAATCGGCGGCAATCTACGTAAGTTACTAAATCCTAGAAAACAAAATAAGATATAATGTTTTTGGAATGATGTTTGCAGATTTCCTGGAGATTATAAAACTAGTAATTCAACAAAAACTTTAAGACTCCGTTAGAAAAACAAAACTGGTAAAATTTCCAGATTTTTACACGTGACGCCGTCAAGAATAAACTCATGACGCCGTCAGAAGTGACCTGCAGAAATTCTGATATTAAGTTTCCGGGAAATTTCTGGAAAAACTTTGTCCTACTTCCTGGAAAATCCTGCAAAACTTCATTATGACTCGATACAAGCATTTGACTCTAACAAATACGAATATACATGTTCACTTAATATTGTGGAGAATCATGATCGGTTTTATTTCTTAAAAACATATTTGGGGTTTCCCCTTACACTTATCTTTTGCAAAAAATACCTTTGGGTGAAGTTAAGACTAGGCAAAACAACAAAGTAAAGTATTTCCACTGTTTAGTTTTGAAACATGATCTACCGACAATAAAAATAAAGTATGCATACGGAAGCAAATAACAAACAAACAAAAATAAAAATCACACACAACGAAGAATGACACCATAAGCACATTGTATTATCCAAAGCCAACAGAGGCCACATCCGAAACTATTACAATCCCAATTGTTTCAAATTACATCGTCAACAATAAATTGTTCAAATATAACAGACATCAAGAAAGATCACTGGGGAGGAGGACCAAAACGGTAGTCATAACCAGGAAGGAGGTGTCCTGTGTACCCGTAGGGAGGGTAGTCTGTCTCACAACCGGGGAATGGGTCAATCTGCAGGTGGGGCTCGAGCTGATCACGGGTGGAGAGGTGCTGTATCTGGCAGATGGTATGATCATACATCCAATCAAAGCGCTGGTCAGTGGTGGTCCACCATACCTCCACCTGACCCATCCAGGCCCCCTGGTGTGCCTGCCCATCTCCCCGACTCATGTGTCGGTAGTAATCAGCTGACCCAACCTCATAACCCTTGAACTGATGTTGCTGGGGCGCTCCCTCATCATCATCCTCATCATCAGGTCCCCCTGCCTCGTACCAATCATAGGACCCATCCGCCAGCTGCATCACGATGCTCATCTGCCTAAGGGATTTAGCCCTCACTGCCCTACAAGCCCCGCAGTCGCTCAAGTATCCCATAATCGGGGGAACAAGAGGATCATAAGAACGAGCCAACCGGGTCATGAACATCCCCCCATACACCTTATCAATATCCCTCTCCCCCACACTAGTCTTCAAATAGCTAGCTACCCAAAATGGGATGTTGCAGTAAACATCCACTGAAAAGATGGTATACAGGTAGAAAAGATCTAAAGCAGTGACACGGTGAGTGGTGCCATGACACCCAGACAAGCTGTATGTGATGCATCTGTGGACTAGTCTGACCACGAGGTCCCTTATTGATGCTGCCCCAGTAGTCGAGGTGTACACCCCGTTCCCGATGGTCGGCCAAAAAGTGGCGCACCTCATATCGCTCCTCAAAGTCTTTCCATGTAACAACCTCTGCATAAAACCTCCCTCAACAGCCTCTTCCATAGTATACAGACCTATCCTCCATCCAAACTCAGTAACCGAACATGATTGAACCTCCCCTCCTAACCTAAAGTAAATAGTGGTACCCCCCATGTCCGTCCTAGCCTCTGCCTGGTCAAAGTGGAAGGTCGCAAAGAACTCCCTCACCAACTCACTATACACAGTCTCCCTCATCCTAAACAACCTCTCCTATTGAGGACCCGTGAACCCATCGGTTTGGATCCTCCCCAAAAACGCAGCCTCTAACCCTTGGGACCTAAGAAACGCCCAATCAATCACGGCACCAGCATCGATGTGGTGATTACAAAGCTCCGCATACTTAGTTGTAGCGGAAACATTGTCGAATTAACCCCAACTATGGACCAACTCCCCATAGTTAACTTGTTGGGACCTAGAGGAGCTGCCACGGTGTTGTCGAGATCGCTTGCTCATTTTCCTGGAAAAAGATAGAGTGGAAGGAAACAATTAGAACGAGAATTTTATTGACTCATGCAGACACATCTGACGCCGTCAAGAAGGAGACCCTGACGCCGTCAGATCAAGCAAAAGTTGAACCATGCAATTACGAGGGAACAATCAATTTTCAAACTCTTAACCCATTACCCAAACACTACTTTAATCAGAAAATGTGGGTGGGGGGTCAAAAAAATCTGTGGCATGAAGGACTTTTCCTAAATTAACGCATGATTCAAGTGGGACAACATCATCAAAGGGTAACCCCATGATTACAAATCACCAAGGGGACGGCATTACGATTTTTCAATGATGGGTCAAAAATGGGGTTTCGGATGAAAGGGGTTTTCAAAATTGGTTGAACCTAAGGACAATTGAACGAAAAAGAGTGAGGAAAAATAACTTACCAAGTAGAGATTAGTCACGGAAGATGTCGGATTGGATGATGGAGACTCGGAGGTGGAGCAGCAATTTGGGTGAGATTTGTGGGGTATGAGTTGAAAGTGATGGAGTTTGGGTTATTATTGCTGAGATAGCGAGGTGACGGCGTCAAGAGTTACCATCTGACGCCGTCAGATGCCCGTATCAGGTATAGAAAGAGGTAATTCCACATTTAGTCCCTGTACTTAGTGTGAATAGCTAAACACAAGTAAAAACTATGAGTAGCTATCCCATTAGTGAAGTCCACCAGGGTCGAACGTTTCATTACTATCACGGAAAGAGGTGTGGTTGTAGAAGGGGGTGGATGAGGTTTTAGTTAAGTTGTAACCTTCGCATTGGCCAACGGTGGGTACAAAGAGGTGTTGTTCCATAGAGGCTCAAAGCTGTGGTGTTTTTGAGGTTCAACCTCTTCACACCGGGTTTAAAACCAAAAGAACGTCTCTTGCACGAATTTGGGAGCGTGGTTTGCAAGCATCCAACGAAAATGTTATGAAAGTGCGAATTCTTCTCTTCCTGAGGATGCTCACAAAAGTAGGAGGTGATTAACGGTGAATCACTTGGAAAGGATTTCTTGTTATCCTCTTGGTCAAACACCAAAGGAGTTGAAACCTCGAAGACTTTTTTGATTTTTCTTGGTGCAGATTTTTCCTTAATCTTCTCTTTGATCCTTGATATGAATTTGTCTGCTAAATCCATAAAAGCATTGCGAGTGCTTTCCATGCGTGCTTCTAAGTGCTGGATTTGTTTTTCTTGATCATTCATGAAGGTTACCATTATCCCTTCGAACTCCTCTTGTCGTGAACGTTCAGGAAAATTATGGTTGATAACCGCATTCCTACGTAAATTAGGATTCCACGCGGTTTCAGTAGCAGGTTTCTCAACTCTCATTAATTCTTTTACCTGCTTCTCGATACTTCCTAATAACTGCTCTTGGGTGGCGTGTGCGTAATCAATTTTTCCCTTGCTTGAAAACATCGGGTCCTCCCATCCTTCTTCTTCGTATTGTGCCAACCCCTCAAGAACTTTCCAGCATTCGTCAATGCTAAGTCTGTTTAGCCTGCCCTTGGCTGCGTAATCTATAGCTCTCCTTGTTTGATAGTTAACTTTATCGTAAAAGATTTGAATCTGGAGCCATGGTTCAATGCCATGATGAGGGACTTTTCGGAGCAGGTCTTTATATCGAGTCCATGCTTCGTAAAAGGTTTCACCTTGACGTTGTTGGAACATCAAGATGTCATTTCTAAGCTTAGTAGTTCTCCCCGGTGGGAAAATTTGAGCAAGGAAATGAGTGGTGAGATCATCCCATGTGGTGATGGATCCCGTGGGTAAACGTTCAAGCCATTGACTAGCTTGATCACGTAGAGAGAATTGGAATAGGCGTGTTGGACCTTAAATCTATCAACTTTAATACAAATATAAGCACTAGAAGAAGGAAAGATGGTGACTTGATGTTATGTATATGTCGTGTATATATGAGAGACAAGAGATGAAATATTGAACTTTTATTAAAGAAAAACACACACAATACACACACAAGCACACTTACAAATGACTAGGTAAGTGCCTTATATAGTTAGAGAGAAAGGTCTCATGGGCTTTCTAATGGACTTGGGCTTGGACTTGGTTTACATGAATTATAAAAGGCTTACTAACATAACTCTTAACATATTAGCTTGCCAAGTCCAAAGCCCAATGACTAAACTATTACTAATCTTAACAAACGACACAAAGTTACAATATGAGAATGACCATCACTTCTACATATATATTTTTAATGCTAACAATCTCCCCCTAAGGGGTGGTCATTCGAATGATGCTCTACGTGATTAGGTCTTCCGTGTTCTTTGTCTTGAACTTTGTGTGTCGTTGTAGAATAGTCATTAGTCTTTGTTCCTTCATGTTTTGTGATCTTTGATGATTGACTTTTCATCATTCTTTGTTCTTTTGTGATGTGGAGCAATCTGCCTTTCGTCACTTCTGCGTCTGTGGTGGTTGTTTGCCATTCCAACATGCTCATACATCTTTGGACTTTGATATTCATATGCACGTAGTTCCCTTTCTTATACTTAGTATATTCTTCTTTTTGGCGTAGAATCTTTCTTTGAACGTTGTGTAGTATAGTTCTTTGAGGGAGCTTTCTTTAACTTCCAGATGTATGTATGAGCATGCGGAATCTGTCGCCATGGAGATACTGTATATCTGCAGGTAAACAGTTAGCAATAAATCAACCGGTACTTACAGGTTCAAATTAGAGATCGTCAACAGCATAGTGTGAAGACTCCTTCTAATCCTTACCAAGGCCATTCCCATGTCAGATACTCTCGAGAGAGCTTACAAGACCTACTGAGTAGCTCAAATGTGATCACTCCACGACTGTAGACCGTTTGAAACCACCGCGAACACTGAGCGTAACCCATAAAGAATTACCGAAGTGACCTGCTGTCAGGGCTGCTTGATGTTGACCCTGGCAGGAATTTCCATTCAATCATTGAGAATCACAAATGTGAATCCTCTCATAAATGTTCTGGCAGATTGCTAAGATCTACGTAGGACTCTTAATTTACATCTGGCGTCCTTAATGATGAACAACCAGTGTAGAAATATCATGTGTTCCTATGAGATCTTTTGATGAATCTCGGGGCTCTAGACTCGATAAGTGCACATTTGGTTTCCTATGCGGAGATTAGGGAGAGGTCTCCTGTTTCAATATCAACCATCTCTAAGAGACAGGTCGATAGATTACACCGGTTCCCGTGAGAATGAAACAAGCTCTTTTAAGAGAACTTGAGTGGTTAAGAAGGTTTAGTGCATTGCGTCACTGGGTCCATGACGTCTTTGTCTTCAATACCGGTGTCACCTTAGTAACAACCAGTAGCATACGAATTATACCCGGTGTCTGCCCTAGGGTTGAACATTTGGAGGGCTATTTCTTTTCACCCTTTATCATAACTTTTCTTTTTAATTCTTCAACCCCTTCTTTCTCCTTTCTCATTTTCTCCCTTTTTTTTTAAATCATACCTAAGGACTTCTAATTCTATTCTATTGGAATTGTCCTTGGGTAGATCCCTCCGGCTCTGGCGGATCATAGGACGGTTTTTCCTAACCTTAGTCACCTTATAACTCCATGACTATCCTATTGTTGCCATGAAACCATTTATTGAAAATCTCTCAAAGTGTTTATGATAATAAAACACATTTTTGTTACCACTTTGAGAGTTTTGCATTTCATTTGAAGGACTCCCCCTTCACATGTGCTCATGTAATTATTAAGAAATTTGCACATGCGGGAGGAGTTTGCACTTTTTGAATTGATCCACTTTCAGTGAACATGACCGATTCGAGACATGCTTACATCACTAGTTAGACTAGCTTGAAATTATTACCCGTTCTGGTCAAGTCCAAAGTGAGTCTCTCGATACGGTACACTCTACTTAGACAAGTCCTATTCGAGACACGCTTACATCACTAGTTGGACTAGCTTGAAATTATTACCCGTCCAGGACAAGTCTTTTCGATTACTAACATTTTAAGCTTCGTCAATTCATTGGTACTTTATTAGTCGAGCTCTTTCGAGATTAAGTCACAATCTTAATCACTTTTGATCACATTTCAATCATGTCTTCTCCCCCTCAAAAATAGCATATCGTGATATTTTTTATATCAACTGATTAAGAAGGCTTTTGGAGAGATAGACAGATTCTATTTTGCATGAATTTGGAACATTTTTGTTTTTGTACTCCCCCTTAATAATAGCACATTTTAAAATCAATTAAGGGTTTTGAGGGAGTTATCTTGAGCACTCATTTGAAAGATTTTGAGAAATCTTTTGAACAATCTTGAAAAAGTGCTCAAGAATTGTATTTTGAAAAACGAGTTTATGTTTGAAATCCTTTTCGTTTGTTTATACTCGAACTTTTGAAAATGATTTCATCTTTGAACGTACGAGTCCTTGATTTGAAAATAATCAGAAGTCATCATTTAAGTCCTTATTTGAAATCTTTTCGAGTTGATATACCCGGACTTAAGTTTTGAAAAGATTTCACATTGAAGCACAGGTTGTAAGCTGAAGTACTTACAAGCCATCGAGAAGAAACTTTGGAGAAACGACATGTTTTAGAAAAAATTTAAAAGAACTCCCGTTCAAGCATCTGTACATGTCCGTATCACTGTTGAATGACATTTCTAGAAACGTACAGAATATTGATTTATACGAGAGACATGTCGTGAGAAGAATATTTTTGGATTTTTTTTATTTGAATTGTATTTGAATTTTTTGAAAATTTTATATTTTTGTATTTTGTTTTTGTTGGTTTTTCAAATTTTATATTTTGGTTTTTCAAAAATATTTATAGCGAAGCGATTTTGAAAACATTTTTCAAGAAGATTCGAGAAGACGTTCTAGCTCCTCAGGAGTTAGGCTTCGCATGCCAATTCGTCGAACTAAATAGACAAACCGTTCTTTTGGAAGGGCTTTAGTAAATAGATCGGCGAGTTGGTAATCAGTCTTAACAAAAAATAATTCAACAGTACCCTCTTCTACGAGACGGCTATGGCACTTTTTGAGTCACAATACATAGGTATTCTGTCAAAAGTAAAGCCATAATCTGTGAGTTGTGTCCGCATCCAAAGAACTTGGGCACAACACGTAGATAGAGACACATACTCGGCTTCGGCGGTTGATAGCGCAGTACAATCATGTTTCTTTGACGACCAGCTTACTAGCTTTTCACCCAAAAATTGTGCTCCACCTGATGTACTCTTTGCTGTAACTTGATCACCGGCATGGTCTGCATCTGAAAATGCTGTTAGATTAAACCCCGAATCCTTTGGATACCAAAGTCCCATGTTAATGGACTTGGGGTTGGACTTGGTTTACATGAATTATAAAAGGTTTACTAACATAACTCTTAACATATTAGCTTGCCAAGTCCAAAGCCCAATGACTAAACTATTACTAATCTTAACAAACGACACAAAGTTACAATATGAGAATGACCATCACTTCTACATATATATTTTTAATGCTAACAAGGCGTAATCGGGTTGTCTCCCAAGAAGTGCTTTTCTTTATTTACGAGTCTTGTAGCTAGACTCAAGGTCATGGGTTACGTTTTCCTTTCCCACTTTTGTGCCAACTCAAAACATCTAACCAATTCTCATCACGCTTGTATTCCGGGCCTAGATACATGCAACCCGAATAGTATGTTCGCCTCCTCTCATAATAGGCGTCCTCAGTAATTCCATCTTCCTTAACCTCATAGGGTCGAATCTCATCAATTTGTAGATTCTTGATGCCCTTTAATTCGTCCTTCATGTGAGGCATCATAAAAGTGACCTTCTCTATCCCATCAGTAAATTGAACTATCCCCTTCTCATGATCGTAATACATCTTAGTCTTCTCAACAAAAGGTTGTCCTAGAACCATCTCTCCTAGGTGTGGATCTATAATGCCTCTAACATCTTCTAGGATTACGAAGTCGCATTGATAAGTAAAATTTCCTATAAAGATGTGTACCCCTTTAACTCTCCTAACGAAATTACATAGCCTATTAGAATTGTAAGGGTCCTTTCTAGGGCTTAACCTTTCATTCATTATCCAATTGTAATAGAGCCTAGACATGATATTCATGGGTGCTTTTAAGTCAATGTATGTATGCTCTCTAGACATGTACCCAATCATGCAAGGAATTTTTATGTTCCTGAAGTTATGCCTCCTAATCCATGGCGTCTTTCTATATTTTGAGGGGCAAGGGTGTTGTAAAAGGAACCTATGGTAACTCAATTCATCCGGGGTTGGGGTGAAGTCCGTAAACTCAATTTTCATTTGGAGAGGCTTAATGAATTCCTTAAATGTGTTAACTTCTCTCTTTCTTCATTTATGCGCTATAAGCCTCTTGCTAACTTCTAAACGGCGACTCTCTATATCCATGAAGACCAAACTAGTACAAACAAAAACACGAAGAAATAAGATAGACTAAAGAGATCCTAAAAATAAAAATAAAATCTTACTAGAAAGGAATCTAGCAAGTAGACCTAATAAAAAGAGATTCTAACCTAGACAATAACTACTCCCCAGGATGCGACGCCAAAAACTTGATGCGTAGGGATTGCACCAGGCTTTACCTCTCAAGGGATCTCGAGAAGCTTACAACCCCCACCAGGCAGTGTACCTGATCGATGTAGTATAGTATAATGACAAGTACCGGGGGATTGATCGTTCAGCTAGGAATAGTGTCGCTAGGATTAGAAAACCTAAAGACTAGGTCTAGAGATGAAGGATGATTCTTTTTGTATTTTTATATTTTCTAGAAAAGCAAGTAAAAATCTCGGGTTTGAAGGATTTGGGGCGGAATTAGTTGCTAGTCAACTAACCCAATACTAAAGCTGCAATCAAAATAAAATACTAAAAATGAAACTAAACTATATTATACTAAAGTTGTGAGCAATATGTGGGAGAAATGTGTTTACTTAGATTTTACCACTCCCTAGATATCTTTTACACGTTAATTACTTGTTATAGTTGCGTGGATGATGGATTGTATTCCTTAATACCATTCATGGGGTGGCATACTTACTTCCCCAATCCTATGAGTGCCTACTTCACTCCTATGTCAAGCCGGCTAAGAAGCTCCTAACATGGGATCATTAAAATTTACTCATGCATTAAATACAACCAATAAAACCTAGTACACATTGGTTCATGTTTCCTAAGACGTTCAAGCATGTTACACAATGGAGATCTGCCAGTTTTCTTAAGCCTAACATTGAAATCATTCATCCAATACAACCATAAACAAGTAATCAACACATAATTAACATCTAGGTTTCACTAGATCTAAGCAAACACAAGATAGATCTAGCCTAGTATGTTGAAATCAAGACAAGCACAAGATATAGACAACCAACACATAGATATATTGATTGAATTAAGAGAAGACTTATCTTAATAGAACATGAAAGGATTCAAGGGGTGAAAACCCTTGAAAATACTGTAAAATACGAGCTAGGGTTTTACAAAGTTCGGCCCTAGGGTTTCTCCACACAAGTTCCTCTCTAATGAATAAAAAATAGAAAACTATATATAGAGTTTAGAAGGTGACGGCATCAAGAACAAATGTCTGACGCCGTCATCTCGCCGCCAAATAGTTCCTCGGACTGCCTAGATCTGGGTCTGACGTCATCATGTATACACCTTATGCAGGCCGTCACAAAATTAACTCTTGACGCCCTTCTTGTGACGCCGTCAGGTTTGCACTTGGTCGTCACCACTTTTACTCTTGACACCGTCAGTATTTTCCTCTTGACGCCGTCAGGTACTGTTCTCAGCCTTGAAAATTAAGTCTTTGGCGTTTTCTTCACTTTTATGCTCCAAAAATGTCCGAATTGCTTCCTTTTCCAGATTTCACTCCCAAAGTACCTAAAATCACAAAAGGAACGATTTAGGGTAATATTTAATCAAATAAATTCAATTCCGGGCTTAAATGACCCCTTAAAAGTGGTTCATTTTTCGCCTCATCAGGGTGTACTTATAAGGAGTTTATGGCTTGTAAGCCCAAGGAGTTTTATGGGAAGGGTGGGGCGATTGCACTCACTCGATGGATAGAGAAAATGGAGTCAGTGATGGACATAAGTAGATGTAGTGAGGGCCAAAAAGTTAAGTATGCGGTTAGTTCCTTGGTTAACAAGGCGTTGACCTGGTGGAACACGCAACTGCAAGCTAGAGGACGAATTGCGGCTTTGGGTATGACTTAGGAGGACTTCAAAGCCATAGTGGTGGAGGAGTTTTGTCCAACCAATGAAATGCAGAAATTGGAAGAAGAGTTACAGAATCATACTATGGTTGGGGCTAATCATATGGGGTACACTTATAGGTTTCATGAGTTAGCTAGGATGGTTCCTCATCTAGTAACTCCTGAATCGAAGCATATTGAGAGGTATATCCATGGGTTGGTTCCACAGATTCGCTCGATGGTTAGGGCGACTGAGCCGACAACGCTTCTAAGTGCTATTCAAAAGGCTGGTGCATTGACAGATGAAGCGGTTAGGAGTGGAACACTTGCAAAGTCGGGAGAGAAGAAGCGAGAGGATGTTGATACTACTAAGACAGTTGTTTTTAGTGGTGACAACAAGAAAGCAAGGAAAGGGAAGGGGTTCGTAGCAACGGATCCTATGATAGCAGCAGGTTATGTAGGAACAACTTCTACGGATGTGACTGGTAATAATGAGAAGAGGGGATATGTTGGTAATGCCCCTAGATGTGCTAAGTGTAGTGGCAATCATCCTGAGAATACTGCTTATCGTGTGTGCTTCAGGTAAGGCAAACCTGGACACTTTGCTAAGGACTGCCGTATGGTGATTACTCAAGTGGCTCCAATTAACTCGGTGGGTGCGGGGCCTCATCGCAGGGCGTGCTACGAGTGTGGTAGTACCGATCACCTGCGAAACTGGTGTCCCAAACTTGTTGGAATGTTTGGACGGCCTGGGAATCAACTGGCTATTGAAGGAGGACAAGGACAAGGACAAGGGTTTAATAGAAATGCAGCTAAGGGAAAGGCATTTACAATGAATGCAAGCGAGGCGCGCCAAGACCCGAACGTTGTTACTGGTATGTTCTCTCTCAATGGTCATTATCCTACTACGTTATTTGATACGGTTGTGGAATATTGTTTTGCTACTACTGAATTTGCTAGAATATTGGGTGTTGAGTTTAGTGAACTTAGACCTAGTATTTTGATTGAAATAGCTAGTGGTATAGAAATAGAAGTTGATAAGGTTATTCGTGAGTGTGTTATCATGTTAGAGGGTGTTACGTTTAAGATTGACTTAATACCCTTAGGACATGGTAGTTTTGATGTAGTAATAGGGATGGATTGGTTGACTAGGCATAAGGCAGAAGTAGTATGCCATGAAAAGGTGGTTCGAATTCCATTAGAGGGTGGTGGTGTGCTGCGAGTACAAGGAGAAAGTGTGGAGAAGAATTTGAAATCCCTTATGAGTGCGAAGTCTAGGGAACTCAAAGTGGGGGATATTCCAGTAGTGTGTAAGTTTTCGGGCATTTTTCCTGAGGATTTGTACGGATTACCGCCTTGAGTTAATTCCTGGAGTGACGCCGGTAGAGAAAGCTCCTTATCGATTGGCACCTACGGAGATGCAGGAGTTGGCTGCACAGTTGAAAGAACTTCAAGAAAAGGGGTTTATTCAACCTAGTCATTCCCCGTAGGGAGCACCTGTTTTGTTCGTTAAGAAGAAGTATGGTTCATTTAGAATGTGTATTGATTACTGAGAGTTGAATAAGCTGACGGTGAAGAATCGGTATCCTCTACCTAGAATTGATGATCTTTTCAACCAGTTGCAGGGTGCTAGATTTTTCTCAAAGATAGATCTGCGATCTGGTTATCATCAGTTGAGAGTGCATGAGGAGGATATTCTCAAAACAGCTTTTAGAACTCGTTATGGACACTTTGAGTTTACGGTTATGCCATTTGGGTTGACTAATGCACCAGCGGTATTCATGGATTTGATGAATCGTGTGTGTAGGCCCTATTTGGATGAATTCGTAATTGTGTTTATTGACGACATATTGATTTACTCCAAGTCGAAGGAAGAGCATGGGGAACACCTGAGGTTAATACTTGGCTTGTTGGAGAGTGAGAGATTGTACGCTAAGTTCTCTAAATGTGTGTTTTGGCTGCAAGAGGTGCAATTTCTTGGTCATATAGTGAATAGTGAAGGTATACACGTAGATCCCAGCAAGATACAAGCGGTGAAGAATTGGAAGGCTCCTACGACACCTTCTGAGATACGCTCTTTCTTAGGACTGGCAGGATACTACAGAAGATTTATAGCAAATTTTTCAAAGATTGCTAAGCCTCTCACTATGTTGACTCAGAAGAATAAAAAGTATGAGTGGGGAGATGAGCAAGAAGTGGCTTTTCAGACACTAAAGGATAGTTTGTGTAATGCACCCATTCTGACGTTACCTGACGGGCCAGATGATTTTGTGGTATATTGTGATGCGTCGAATCAAGGTTTTGGATGTGTGTTAATGCAAAGGGGGAAAGTAATAGCTTATGCATCACGACAACTCAAGGTTCATGAGAAAAATTATACCACTCACGACCTAGAGCTTGGTGCGGTGGTATTTGCTCTCAAGAATTGGAGACATTATTTGTATGGTACGAAGAGTACGGTATATACCGACCATAAGAGTCTTCAGCATATTTTTAAACAGAAGGAATTGAATATGCGTCAAAGAAGATGGATGGAGTTGTTAAGTGATTATGACTGCGACATTCGTTATCATCCTAGAAAAGTGGTAGCCGATGCGTTGAGTAGAAAAGAAAGAATTAAGCCAAGACGTGTGCGAGCTATGAGCATAACATTGTAGTCAGGAATTAAGAGTAAGATATTGGCAGCACATGAGGAGGCTCTCAAGGATGAGAACCTTGTGGCTGAATGTTGTGTGGTTTAGATCAGCAGATGGAGAGAAAAGAAGATGGTGGACTATATTTCTTAGATCGAATATGGGTTCGACTAGTGGGAGATATGAGAAAGGTGATCATGGATGAGGCTCATAAGATGAGATACTCGATTCATCCGGGGTCTGATAAGATGTACTATGATCTTAGAGATGCTTATTGGTGGCCGGGAATGAAGAGGGAGATAGCTAAGTATGTTAGTCGATGTTTAACTTGTTTGAAGGTTAAGGCTGAACATCAGAAACCCTCTAGATTGTTGCAGCAGCCGCCAATTCCTGAATGGAAGTGGGATAATATAACTATAGATTTCATTACTAAATTGCCTCGAACAATTAATGGACATGCCACGATATGGGTCATTGTGGACAGATTGACGAAGTCTGCACATTTTCTGACCATTCGTGAGGATTACAAGATGGAGAAGTTGGCAAGGATCTATATAAATGAGATTGTGGCAAGGCATGGTGTGCCTGTGTCTATCATTTCAGATCGGGATAGTAGATTCACTTCGCAGTTCTGGCAGTCGTTGCAAAAGGCTTTGAATACACGGTTAGATATGAGTACTGCTTATCATCCACAGACCGATGGGCAAAGTGAGCAAACAATTCAGACATTGGAGGAAGCTGGGATACTCATTTGCCTTTGGCTGAGTTTTCCTATAATAACAGCTATCATTCAAGCATTAGATGTGCACCGTTTGAGATGTTATATGGAAGGAAGTGTAGATCACCGGTGTTATAGGCAGAGGTTGGGATGAGTCAGTTAATTGGACCTGAATTAGTACAAGATACTACAGATATGGTCTTTCGGATTAAAGAAAGACTTAAGGCTGCGAGAGATCGTCAAAAGAGTTATGCGTATAATCGCCGCAAACCCTTGGAGTTTAGTGTTGGGGATTTTCTGATGTTGAAGGTGTCACCATGGAAGGGTGTTGTGTGTTTCGGTAAGAAAGGCAAGTTAGCACCTAGATATGTTGGGCCATTTGAGATTACAGAGAGGATTAGACTTGTTGCGTATCGTTTCAGATTGCCTGAGGAATTAAGTGGTGTGCATGATACGTTTCACGTGTCTAATTTGAAGAAGTGTTTGGCGGATGCAAGTTTGCATGTGCCACTAGATGATATTAAGGTTGATAGAACACTTCACTTTGTAGAGGAACTTGTTGAGATTATGGACCGAGAAGTTAAGAGTATGAAGCGTAGTAAGATTGCATTGGTAAAGGTACGATGGAATTCTAAGTGTGGTCCTAAGTTTACTTGGGAGCGTGAGGATCAAATGAGAGCTAAGTATCATAAGTTGTTTGCTGAGAAGTCTGATGATACGAGCTATTAAATCTCAGGACGAGCTTTCCCTAAGTGGGGGATGATGTAACAACCGTGATTTTAGCAGGTTAGTTAGACTTTTAGCCCTTAGTTAATCTAACTTTGTTTGGTGTGGTTTGAGTAGTTATATGGGTATATGTGTGTTATTGTGTGTTATAGTGTGATTAGTATTTGTGTTAGCACTATATCCCTTCGCGTTGTGGTTGTTATTGTGATTTCTGATGATGTTGATTTTGGGAAAGTTCATTTTGATCACCCGTGTGGTGTAGAAATGGCTTGTGTATCTTTGGTGTTTTGAGGTTTTGCGTAACGAGTCTTCGTTCAAGTAATTGAGCGTTGGTAAGTTACGGGAATGTTGTTTTTGTGAGAAATGTTTATGGAGTGTGTGAAAATCTATTTTTGGAAACTTTATTTTGAAAATGAATATTTTTCGGTTTGTCGTAAAATTAAGGTTTATCAAGAAAGACGTTAGGTTTTGTTATGGGAATACATAAAATATGAAAAGTATGAGGTTTTGAGTGTAATAAATAAATTTAATAAAAAAAATAAAAAATATATATATAGATATATGGGGCGGCCGAATATATGGATTAGTGGGAAAAAGAAAACCAAATTTGATACCAAATACAACTCTAAGCATTAAGGGTTATCCAAAATAATTATAAATACAAAATTAAAACCTCCCTACCCCTTTTTCTTGAATGTACGATCGACCAAGGAGGGGGAAACAAGAGAAAATTTAGGATTTTGTTTTTGAAGCTAAAACCAAGATCAATGTATATTTTTAATACTAGTTTTCATGTAATTAATTAATTATTGTTATGATTCATGTAATATTTAATATGATGGAATCTAGGGTTTATATACTTCTGTAAATTAATGAAGTAAAACATGTTAGGATCATTAGTTGTTAATAATATGGTTATTGGATAAGAGAATTGAGTGTAAAACGCGTTAGATTATGTGTTAGGGTTTGGGCAGAAAATTATGGCTGTAACGATGTGAGTGTCAATAACAGATGGTGAAGAGTTAAGTCACGAATTTTAGGTCTAAATTGAATCTTAATGAAAGATCTTTCCAAAAAGTCCAGCCATGATTGATTTCAAGGTCGGGAAGTTGGTCTTTTAATTTTTCTTTGTTAAGGTGTCAAAGCTGTCAAACCGGGACAGATTTTGGGTAAACGTTTGAGGGTGTTTTGTGGTTATAAAAGTGGTATTTTGACTAGGCCTTCTGGAATAGTTAAGTATTAGGTTATATTATAATACCACGAAAAGGATTCACGATAAAACCTTGTGGAAGTATTTTATGTTAATCAAAACTTTTTGGTGTGCGTTCAGATCTGAATTTGAGTAGTTGACAAGTTTGATTTTCTTTTGAGTGCTTGTGTGTGTTATTGGTCCATGGCCTTCTAGGATTGGCTTCTATGCTTATGAGAGACCATTGTAAATTTTTGGTGTGAGTTGTTGAGCTTTATTTGTCGTGATTTTGTGTAGGCGAATGTACCCAAAAATTCTGCGTTTTCTGATTTTAAAGGTGCAAGGGATTTAGTGAGTATTAAGTTATGGAGGTGGTTAGTATGGTATCTAGGAGATCCATGGTGGGTCATATGAGTCTTAAACATCCATCATATGTGTATTACATGGGTTGTAGCTTTTAGCTTGACCTTGTGTAATGTGGATTATTTTTGTGTGCTATAGATTGTGAGTTGTTTTTGTGGAAGCTGCGGAGTTTAAGGTGAGTTCATAGTCCCATATTTTTACTTTGTTTTAAACTTGGGATGGGAATGATGCTTGTCTTAAATGATTTGAGTTACTGTGATTATGTGTGGCTTAAAATCTTGGACATATAATGTTATCGTAAAAATGCTATGTGGTACATGAAAGTGTGATTCCGATTATGTTAGCGACCTAATTGATGCTGTGTGATATGTGATTCCGATTAGGTTAGCGACCTAATTGATGCTGTGTGATTTCCAATTGGGAGGATGCTTATCCTATTGCTCGCGCATGCGACCCAATTGATGATGTGTTTTGGAGCGGGGGTCACGTTCCGGCCCGATGGTTGCCTTTTTATGTGATGATTGGTTTAGGATACATGTAGCTTGTATGATAACTATATTTATTTGTCCAGCAATGTTTTTATAATCAAAGTGAACTAGTTATCTTGAGAGTGTAAGTGTGTCTAAACCTATGAATCTCACCAACGTTATGTTGACATTTTAAGCATCATTTTCAGGTGAGCATTCTAAGTCCAAAGTTGAGGGCAGCAATTAGGCGGGACTTAGTTACATATGAAGACTTTGTTATTTTTTGGGATTTGACTTTATTTAGATTTGGTCTTGATACAATTATGTTTTCCATTTGGTACTTTCATATCTATTGAAGTTACCTTTTGGATTTTGTTTTGGTTATTTATTTTATCTTGGGGTATTGTTACAACACTGTGTGTTGGTACATTGCTCTATTTATGTGCATGTAGTTGTTCTCTATGTTGACACCAGGTGTTGTGATGATATCCATGAAGTTACACCCGCGCGTTTCCGCCGTGGCGGGGTGTGACACTTATCACATAACTGTTGATGAGAGTACTGAATCCATCAGGTTCTCCAACTCCTCAGTGGAAGAAATTGGTATTGATGACTCATCAAGATATCCTTTTGATGAGTTTCATCCTGAGAATAATCCCTCAACTCAATACCAAGTTGATGCAGATATCTCATACTACATCATTCCTCACAACTTACCTCAACCAACCATCAGTGAGTTCATCGAAACTCAACAAGTCTCCACTGAGACTACACCCACTGAACCAATAGTTCAGGAACCCTCTGATCAAACTGTCCACACTGAGGCCACTGAAGTTTCAAACCTTGAGGCACCACTGGCTCCAGTGACTGAACCAACTCTTCTTGATAATCAGGCCTCTACAAGTTCTAACTCCAATCCTAGACCTTAGGATAGCTGGACTAAGTCCAAAACAATTGAAGTTGTTAACATCATTGGTGAGCCCACTGAAGGCATGCTTACCAGAAGCATGGCTGCTAAACTCAAAGCAGCCTCAGCTAATGTATGTCTCTATGTAGACTTCCTCTCTGACATAGAGCTAAAAAATGTCAAAGAAGCTCTGAAATATGAAAGCTGGGTTCAGGCCATGAGAGATGAACTGGAACAATTTGACAGAAACAATGTCATGACCCTTGTAGAATACCCCCATGGTGTTCTAGTCATTGGAATGAATTGGGTCTACAAAAACAAGACTGATGAGAATAGTACTGTCATAAAAAAACAAGGCAAGACTTGTTGCAAAAGGATATAATCAACAGGAAGGTATTGATTATGAGGAGACCTTTGCACCTGTTGCTAGAATGGAAGCAATCAGGATCTTCCTTGCCTATGCAACATACATGAACTTTAAAGTTTGCCAAATGTATGTAAAAAGTGCATTCCTGAATGGTAACATTAAAGAAGATGTTTATGTACAACAACCTCCTGGTTTTGAAAGTAGTGAATTTCCTAACCATGTCTCCAAGCTTAACAAGGCTCTTTATGGTCTAAAACAAGCACCCAGGGCATGGTATGAAACTCTTTCAGCCTTCCTGATCCAAAACAAATTTGTCAGAGGAAAGATTGACAACACCCTGTTCATTTATAGAACAAAAAGTGATGTCATCCTTGTTCAAGTATATGTTGATGACATCATCTTTGGTTCCACAAGCTACAAACTTTGCAAACAGTTTGAAAAACTAATGACTACAAAGTTTGAAATGAGCATGATGGGTGAACTCACTTACTTTCTTGGACTTCAAATCAAACAGACTGACAAAGGCATATCCATTAGTCAAGAGAAGTACATCAAGAACACACTGAAGAAATATGACCTCAGTGATTGTGCTTCAGTGAAAACCCTAATGGTTCCTCCAAACAATCTAGGTCATGATCTTGCTGGCAAATCAGTAAATCAAACCTTGTTCAGAGGCATGATAGGATCACAGATGTATCTCCTTGCCACAAGACCTGATATTCAGTTCTCATTATGTCTATGTGCAAGATATCAGTCTGATCCAAAAGAGTCACATCTCACTGCTGTGAAAAGAATCCTGAGATATCTAAAAGGAACTCCAAACCTTGGTTTGTATTATCCTAAGTACTCAGGATTTGACCTTAAGGGATACACTAACTCAGACTATGCTGGGTGTATTATGGATAGAAAAAGCACCTCAGGATCCTGTCAGTTCCTTGGAGGAAAACTTGTATGCTGTAGTACAAAGAAACAACAATCAGTGGCCATGTCCTCTACTGAAGCTGAATATGTGGCTGCTGCAGGATGTTGTGCAAATGTACTCTGGATGAAGAGTCAACTCAGTGACTATGGCATTCAATACAAGATGGTACCCATCTTCTGTGATAACACAAGTGCGATAGCCATCTCCAGCAACCCTGTCCTTCATCAAAGAACCAAACACATAGATATCAGGTACCATTTCATCAGGGACCACATCATGAATGGAGATATTGAACTACACTTCATCCCCACTAAGTATCAACTAGCTGATATTTTTACTAAACCCTTGGATGAACCTACTTTCACAAGATTGAAATCGGAATTGGGCATGTTGGATATAGACAATCAGGACACTGATTGAATATAAATAGCCTGGTGTAAATATCTCCCAAGGTCTCTGATCACCATCATCCTCCAGTGTAAGTAACAAATGTCTCTCACACTGAAACCTTTCCTGATACCTCTGCCTGAATGAAAAGTCATTAGGGGGCCTCAAGTGTTACAAAAGTGACATTTAATGTGAAACTAAATACCCTAGGTATCTAGTTATTAAATGTCCCAGGTTGGTAACTGATTTATATTTAATATAGGAATATATGTCTTTTACCGTTCTGGCAACCACATCTTGGGCCCCCACAAATCATCCGAAAACCTACTAGGCATTTAATTCTTTGGTCTCTCACAAATATCAAATGATATTTGTAATGACCTCATCTCTGCAAAAGTTGCATTTTTTGCAGAGAGGCGCAACTGTTCATCTTGACATGTTGCGAAAAAAAAGGATGATGGGAAAGGTGGACATTTAATGCGGATATCAAACCGTTTCTATAACCAAAATAAAAACACACATTATTGGTTTGAAATCCATGCCTTTTCATCATCCTATAAATACCCCCCACAAATGAATACACACACACGCTTTAAAAAATCTTTCAAAACCTTTGCAAAATTTGCTTTCAAAATGTGTGTTATTCCGACCATAACTTTTAAAAGCTCCGACCATTTTCCGATCTTTAAATCATTTTTAAACAAAAATGGCTTCTTCTAAAGTTATCCAACACGCTCCCAATGTGGAATTCCATATTGAGAGTGTGGACATGACCCAAAACAATGTGGTGAGGAATTTCTCCTACCCTAAAGGCTTTCCTGCCTATAAGGATGTGGTTAAATATCTTCAAAACTGCTTCCTCTCCACAGCCTTTACCAAAACCCCCTCTGTCATCTATCATGACTTACTTAGGGAATTCTGGTGTACATCAGTGGTTGAAAAACCTGATGTCACTAAGGATGCTGTGATCAAGTTCACAGTGTTGAATGGGAAGAAAACCCTCTCCCTCAACTATAAAACCTTCATTAAGGCCACAGGCCTTGATTACACTGAGACCTTTGTGGCCTCTCCCAAGGCTGAAGAAGTAACAACCTTATTGCTGGAACTTGCGCCTTATGATAAACAACACCCTGACGTAACACCAGGGGCCCTGTTAGCTAAGGCCCCAATCGTCAAGACTTGGTTCCCTGTCCCATGTAGGATCCTGATGTCATTTGTCATCCAAGTCCTTGGGGGCAACAAATCCTCAACCGAGCAATTGAATGCCACTCAAGCAATGATGGTATTTAGTCTCGTGGAGGGTAGAAAACTTGAGTTTGTAGAAATTATCTTCAAGGACCTCATCACAAAACTGACCACAGGGAAATCTAGGCAAAGACTTATGTCTTATCCTAGGTTCTCATGTGTGCTTCAGGATCTATTGGGCGTTGCATATGTTAGGCCTGATGTCATGGGCTTTGCACCTGATGTCTTATACAAGGCTAACTACTCAAGAGATCCTACTGAGGTCACAGAAGTCGCCCTGACCACATATATGTTGGCTACTTTTCAGGGAGCAGACAAAATATCACCCGTTTCTTCTCCCTCAAAGAGAGAGTAGAAGAAGAAGAAGGGACAAGGGTCCAGAAAGGTGGTCAAACCCAAATCACTCGCCACTGGATCCTCTGTCTCAAAGCCTGGCAAAAAGAGGCAACCAGTGACCTTGACCGCTCACACCCTCAATATTATTGCCACTTCACTGAACCCAAAACAAAGGCCAACGGGGGCACTGAGACATCACACTTAGGGTCCTCGGGCAAACCTATTCTCAAAGGCTCTGCTGACATACACAAGTCAGTGGAGTCGGAATCAACCCAACCTCCACATCCTGTTAAAGGCTCTGGCAAATCACAACCACTGTCTCAGGGAGCAAGGGGTCCTATATCCTCGGTGAGGCAGCACTACTCCACTAAGACGGGGACCCACACCCTCTCACATCCTGCTAAAGGCTCGGGTAAACCACAACCCAAGCATCAGGGAGTTACCGTCCCTAAACCTTCGACAGACCAGTACAAGCTTGTTGGAATGGGGGACATAACCATTCATTCGCCTTATGAGGACATTCGCAAATAAAAGCTTTTGTCTGAGGGAACCAAATCTCATCCCAAAGACTAAGAGGGACTTACACAACTCGCTGATAGGGAAACAACAATCACGGTTCCTAAGGATGGCTCTGAGAAACACCCATCAATGTCTGAAGGGGCCTCAGGGGACAAAGACTCAGGGGGCATGCGACTACCCACTGATATGGAACCTAAACCCACTCCCGGAGGTGCGCATTACTTGGGAACTGGCCCTGGGGACCAGGCAGATAAAACCCAGTCTGTTGGATTTGAGGGGTCAGGACCTGGCCAAAACCAAGGCAAGTCTTCTTATGAAGAGGAGCCGGCTAACCCCCTTTTGCAGATTCAGTCCATGGCTGACATCCAGGTAGCTCTATTCTCCGATGATGAGTTTCATAGTGAGAAGGAGGTTTTTGAAGCCGGAGATGACATGGAATCTGAAGAGCAAATCATTGAACCAATTCCTCAGTCTCCTCAGTCTCCCAACCATGAAGTTGCTGATTCACATTCAGAGTCTGAGCCTTCTGATAATGATACAACCCCTCTCACTGAGAAATTCTTTGTCAAGTTCATAAAGAAGGCCCCCAATGCCTTATTCCGTGGGGTCACTGACAAAGTTTTTGACATGCACACTAAGTAGGCCGTTCATTACTTAAATCTCAAGGATTTGGTAGAAGAATTTCATGATGATGTCAGGAAACAAAATTCATCCATTGACTTTTCAATGACAAAGCTGGTCTCATACCTCAACCAGTTTATTGAATCCCTCAACAAGCTGAATGCAGAGGTTAAATCTGTTTAGGAATTAGTCAAGGATGACCCTGAACTCACTAGGAAGCTTCTTCAGGCTTCTAATACGTGGGAATCGCACCAGGCTTTACCTCTCAAGGGATCTTGAGAAGCTTACAACCCCCACCAGGCAGTATACCTGATCGTTGTAGTATAGTATAGTGACAAGTACCGGGGGATTGATCGTTCAGCTAGGAATAGTGTCGCTAGGATTAGAAAACCTAAATACTAGTTCTAAAGGTGAAGGATGATTATTTTTGTATTTTTTATATTTTTTTAGAAAGCAAGTAAAAATCTCAGGTTTGAAGGATTTGGGCGGAATTAGTTGCTAGTCAACTAACCCAATACTAAAGATGCAATCAAAATAAAATACTAGAAATGAAAACAAACTAAATTATACTAAAGTTGTGAGCAATAAGTGGAGAAAATGTGTTTACTTAGATTTCACTACTCCCTAGACATCTTTTACACGTTAATTACTTGTTATAGTTGCATGGATGACGGATTGTATTCCTTAATATCATTCATGGGGTGGCGCACTTAACTCCCCAATCCTATGACCTCTTATCTCCTCCTATGCCATGCCCAGCACAACCATAGGGATTATAAACAGTGGCTCATGCATTAAATACAACCAATAAAAACCTAGTGCACATCAGTTCATGTTTCCTAAGACGTTCAAGCATGTTACCATTTGGAGATCTGCCAGTTTTCTTAAGCCTAACATCAAATTCATTCATCCAAAACAATTATAAACAAGTAATCAACACATAATTAACATCTAGGTTTCATTAGATCCAAGCAAACACAAGATAGATCTAGCCTAGCATGATGGAATTAAGACAAGAACAAGATATAGACAACCAACACATAGACATATTGATTGAATTAAAAGAATACTTATCTCAATTACACATGAAAGGTATCAAGGGCTTAGAACCCTTGAAAAACCTGTAAAATTCGCACCAAGTTCGTACTTAGGGTTTCTCCAAAACTTCTCTCTTTTTAATGTGAAAATTAGAAAACTATATATAGGAAATAAGGTCTGACTGCGTCAAGACAAAGTTTGTGACGCCGTCACCTCGCCGCCAAAATTCTTCTCGGACTGCCTTGATCTACTTTTGACGCCGTCATGTGTTGTGCATTTCCAGGCCGTCATGCATTTTACTCTTGACGCCCTACTTCGTGACGCCGTCAAATCTGTACTGGATCGTCATGGAAATTGCTCTTGACGCCGTCAGGAATTCCTTCTTGACGCCGTCACCTACTGTTCCCAGCAAGGAAAATTAAGACTTTGGCGTTTTCTTCACTTTTATGCTCCAAAAACGTCCGAATTGCTTCCTTTTCCAGATTTCACTCTCAAAGTACCTAAAATCACAAAAGGAACGATTTAGGGCAATATTTGATCAAATAAGTTCAATTCCGGGCTTAAATGACCCCCTAAAAGTGGTTCATTTTTCGCCTCATTATATACCCTTACACTTGAGATTTGCTTGTCCTCAAGCAAATGCGCTTTTATTCTAGTCAAAATACAAGTTAGGGGTCATTTAACACTAATATAAAAGTAATTACAACAGATAATAGTTCCACTAAAGACCAATAGACAAGCACGGAGGTCATACACTAGCACCTCACAAATAGTGTTTAGATACTCACATCTCTCGGGTGTAATAAAGTATAAATTACAATATGGAAACGAAAGATATCTATCACTACCTGTCATAGCAAAATAGATTACCATAGGCTTGGGAAAGGATCAAACCTCCACCACATGGCGTAAGCACCTAGGATAAACTATCAAAGAGGTCTTTTAAAGGGTTGTAACGTTAGGTGTAGGGAAATGAAATACACGGTTTTGTTGGATAAAGGAAGTTTTACTGGTGGCGAGTTAACAATCTTGGTTAATTACATGTACAATATGGCGTTGCTAAGCCAAGACTAGACTCGACTTAAGCTAATAAATGAAAAATAACAAAATAACAAAATGAACATAGAATGAAAAGGGATGGTAGTCCGTATGTTTTTTCTCTTTTTCTATTTTTTTTTTCTTTTTCTTGATTTTTCGATTTTTTTTTTTTTTTTTTTTTTTTTTTTTTTTTTTTTGCATACACTCTTACCCTACCATCCAAAATAATACATCATAGGGGATGAACATTCCCCTTACACTTGAATTTTTACATACTTTACAATAAACTATTCTAACGACTCGAATTAAGAAAATCAAAACACTTGGAGCACTTTTAAGATTAACGTACATATGGGGGTAATAAATGATGTTCTTCCCCATTACTCCATAATTAAGTACTTTACCCATGAGTCCCAATCGTCCCAAAACAATATGTACAAGGATAAGACTCGACTTAGCAACCATGTAATCAATTAGATAGTTAACTTAGGGTTTAAACAAATAACAATAATGCACTAAAAATGAGCGCATACACGGAAGGCTAAGGCGATTTGGTTGTACATTTAAGTGGGGTGTAACAAATTCTTCCTTTAAGTAAGATGCTTAAAGTTAGAAACGAAAAGATAGGCTCGGAGGGGTGTACTAGGGGTTTCGTGTACTAAAAATGAGTACAATGCTAAGGGTGTGGGAAAAATTAGTTGACTTAACTAGCCAAGTAATATGACTTAAATGGTCAAGTAATTATGATACGGGTTTAACACAAGGGTGATCCTAATGCCTCTTATCATGTAGTAAATCCTACCACACGAATGTAGTCTCACTAGCGGTGTCGGGATGCATCACTAACGCAAGTTCTAGAATCTAAATGCTACCAGTACACTCATAAGCACTAATAGTAAATGCTTTTCCTATCAAATCTAAAGGCGAACCTCACATATTTGGGTAGAAAATTTTTTTGAAAGTACGGTTATGTGCTAGTCATACAATCTCCTATCCATGAGACGCTTGCTATGGCTAAAGTTTCACTCCTAAATGTTTTAAAAAATTTTAAATTTGGCGCTAAAATTGCACTAACAAGTATTTCTCATAGTTTTATTACACATCTACCATTAGACAAAACAAACTCAAGCGAAAGTGTACATGTAAGGTATCATCTTTTTACCCTCCCCTTACACTTAAGATGAACATTGTCCCCAATGTTCAAGTAAAAAATGTAAAAGTGAAAAAGTAGAAAGAATGAAATCAAATACTCCCCTGATTCGCTCGGTATGGATAATAAGGTGACCATGTTAAATCTTCCTCCAAGAAAATGAACAATCAAAGCTTCCCTTCCAGAATATAAATCATCTTCTTGTCATACATAACCTGTAAATCCTGAGAAAATAGACAAAACAACCTCGCGTAAAATCGGCGGCATCCTATATAAGTTACTAAATCCTAGAAAACAAGATAAGATATAATGCTTGTGGAATGAAGTTTGCAGATTTCCTGGAGATTATAAAACTTAATAATTCACAAAAACCATAAGACTCCGTTAGAAAAACAAAACTGGTAAAATTTCCAGATTTTTACACGTGACGCCGTCAAGGGTTAACTCTTGACGCCGTCAGAAGTGACCTGCAGAAATTCTTATGTTAAGTTTCCGGAAAATTTCTGGAAAAACTTGGTCCTACTTCCTGGAAAATCCTGCAAAACTTCATTATGACTCGATACAAGCATTTGACTCTAACAAATACGAATATACATGTTCATTTAATATTGTGGAGAATCATGATCGGTTTGTTTCTTAAAAACATATTTGGGGTCTCCCCTTACACTTATCTTTTGCAAAAATACTTTTAGGTGGAGTTAAGACTAAGCCAAAACAACAAAGTAAAGTATTTCCACTATTTAGTTTAGAAACATGATCTACCAACAATAAAAATAAAGCATGCATACGGAAGCAAATAACAAACAAACAAAATAAAATCACACAAAGCATGGGTTGCCTCCCAAGAAGCGCTTGTTTTTGTTCGAGTCACGAGCCTGACTCTACCCTTATTTAACGGAAATAGGGGAGGTTTTCCCTACACTTAGGATTAAGTGCGGGTGATAGTAGCGATACACACCATCTCGGTGGAAGTATGCCATGTGAGGAAAGAGTGGTGGATAAATTATATGCTCAAAGGGGTGTGCTCCTATCATCATAACCTTACCAAATTCAATCGGGTTAATGGGTGGATTAAGATTTTTTTCTAGAAAGGGATCATTTTCAATCAACTTCAAGAGATTACTAGTTGGGGATCCATCTTGACCTAATAAACCCGGTTTAAACCCATAATGTTTCTTGTGATCAGTCATAAATGGGTGATGTAAGCATGTAAGGTCATTTTCCACTCCTATATTGGCTTCCTCTCTACAAGGCTTAGAGTCCACTATATTTATCCTAAGACTACCCGGTCTATATGGTTTGATGGGTGGATCGGAACCTATCTCAATTCCTAAATTCACATCCAAGGATGGAAGATTAGGTAACGGTTTTGGTTGAGGCTCTGATTCATCAAAACTAGGAAATTCCCTAGAACTAAAAGAAAGGTCATCACTATAAGTGTTAAAACCTATATTCTCTAGTTGTGCTTGGTCCAAGGGTTCTACCTCAATTGGGGTTCCTATAGTCTCTTCTACTTCTTCCGGGTAAGTCATGGGCGGTGTGTGTGCCTCAAATGATGGTAGAACTTGTGGGGTACTTAGTGAGCTCATGTTATTTACTTCATCATTCCTTGTGTCAAGATCACCTATATCCTCAACATGTGTTTTATTACAATCTAACCCTAACATCTTCCCAAGTATCTCACGTGCTTCTCTAAGCATCTCAACTTCTATGTCCGAATCATACGGATCATCCTTAATATTATGACTACTATATACAAATTGCCCAAAAGATTCATCATCTGTTTCTTGAGATTCATTATCATCGATCATAAAACCTAGGTTTTTTTTATCAATGTGATCATGTTCGGCTACATCCTCCATCACATCAAGGTCACCTATGGGTTCAGCTTGTATTGTGGTGAAATCAAACCACTTCGTATGCCCAGTTATCTCATCTATAGTTTTATCCCCAAACAAACTTCTTGCTTGTTCCTTCAAACTTGCAATCAATTGATCTATAACAGAATTTGTTGGGTTGTCCATTTTTTTGGCAAGTATGGCACAATTCTCTATGGTTTCCCATGCTTCATCAGCACTTAATCCCCAAAGGTCCCCATCTGCGGCATGGTCAATGTCCATTTTGGTAGAGTGGTCGACACGATTGTAAAATATTTCAATTTGGGACCACAGATCGAAATTATGACGAGGGAATTTTTGGAGTAAATATTTAAAACGAGCCCATGCATCATAGATAGGTTCATCCTCATGATGTTTAAACATCAAGTTGTCATTTGGAGTGGGTGAATTTCGTGGTTGATAGTATGGTGGATTCGCGTTCTCCATAATGGCTAACGGAATAGTCAATGGAAAGGGTTTTACAAACAAAGATACAAAGAAAAGATAGACTAAAGAGAACCTAAAAATAAAAATAAAATCTACTAGAAAGGATTCTAGCAAGTAGACCTAATAAAAAGAGATTCTAACCTAGACAATAACTATTCCCCGGGCTGCGGCGCCAAAAACTTGATACGTGGGAATCGCACCAGGCTTTACCTCTCAAGGGATCTTGAGAAGCTTACAACCCCCACCAGGCAGTGTACCTGATCGTTGTAGTATAGTATAGTGACAAGTACCGGGGGATTGATCGTTCAGCTAGGAATAGTGTCGCTAGGATTAGAAAACCTAAATACTAGTTCTAAAGGTAAAGGATGATTATTTTTGTATTTTTTATATTTTTTTAGAAAGCAAGTAAAAATCTCGGGTTTGAAGGATTTGGGCGGAATTAGTTGCTAGTCAACTAACCCAATACTAAAGATGCAATCAAAATAAAATACTAGAAATGAAAACAAACTAAATTATACTAAAGTTGTGAGCAATAAGTGGAGAAAATGTGTTTACTTAGATTTCACTACTCCCTAGACATCTTTTACACGTTAATTACTTGTGATAGTTGCATGGATGACGGATTGTATTCCTTAATATCATTCATGGGGTGGCGCACTTAACTCCCCAATCCTATGAGCTCTTATCTCCTCCTATGCCATGCCCAGCACAACCATAGGGATTATAAACAGTGGCTCATGCATTAAATACAACCAATAAAAACCTAGTGCACATCAGTTCATGTTTCCTAAGACGTTCAAGCATGTTACCATTTGGAGATCTGCCAGTTTTCTTAAGCCTAACATCAAATTCATTCATCCAAAACAATTATAAACAAGTAATCAACACATAATTAACATCTAGGTTTCATTAGATCCAAGCAAACACAAGATAGATCTAGCCTAGCATGATGGAATTAAATGAATGGTGAAGATTTGTCCCTTAGTAAACACCAAAATAAGAGTAAGCGAAAGAACTTTTCTCCTCTTTCATACATTTCTTTCAAACCAAACCTATACCAGACCCACTTACATACCAAACGCACCCTTAATGACTTGCTCGCCTCACTTATAGTTAGATAGATAAAAGCAATGTTTTGAAAACCAGGTTCCAAATCGACCCGGTCTAGTCATCGGGCACCGGTTCAACCACCGGGTCAACCGGTTCGACCACCGGGTCAACCCGATTTTCAATTTATTATTTTTTTGACTGGGTCAACCGGTTCGACCGTCAGGTCAACTCAGGTTTTTATTTAAAAATTTTGAAAAAACAAAACCCGACCGGGTTTCGAGAACCGAGTTGACCCGGGTCACTCAAAACCCGGCAGGTCTAACCGGTTACCCCAGATTTTTACCCGTTTTTTAGCCGGAACAGGTAAAACCGGTTAACCCGGCCGGGTGGACCAAGTTTCAAAACATGGATAAAAGTAAAACTCGAGATAATTGACTTGTCTAAACAACTTTTGTCCCTTTATAACTTTAAAATACTTTAAAATCTTGTCTTTTGTAAGTACCAAAATGCAATTAAGGCCCACTTTCAAATATGATCCGTTACATTCAAATAAAAAAAGTGGCACATCTTCCAAACCCTTATTTCTTCACATTCGAAATTCAAAATTTTAAACCCCAAAACCTTTTCTTGTCAGGCAGACATCTCCCCCTTTTTCACGCTCCCAAAACAATGCCCTAAAATTTCAAACTTTGCACACCAAAACTGTTCGACTAATTGCTTTTCCAAATGGGCGAAACGAAATCGTCATCAGATAACAGATCAAAACCATCTGTTAAGTATTCTGATGAGAATCAAGTCCCTGTAATGGGTTTTAAAACAAACCATGTGTCGTCCAATCTGAAGCCTAGATCGATTTGGGGGTCGAATATCGTTAAAGGGTTCTCAGCTGATAAAAAAGTTAAACCGCAAGCTACTAAGAAAACCCAACGACAAGAAGCTAAGATTGTTAATGTGGCGAATACGAAGAACCCCTCTGTGTCTAATCGAGCGAAACGGTCTTTGATTGGTGATTTGTCGTGTTCTACGCAAGTTCACCCACAAGGGTTTAATAAATCGGGTTCTTTTTCGGGTTCTAGGGATTTGTTTGCTGAGCTAGATCAGCTAAGAAGCTTGCTTCAAGAGTCCAAAGATAGAGAAGCTAAGTTGCAAGGCGAGTTGAGTGAGTTTAAGCGGAAAAATGTTACGGCTTTGGAGCTTGAGAGAGTGGTGGAGTCGAAGAGTAGTGAAATCGATGCGCTTAAAAGTAAAGTTGATTTGTTGGAATCGGAAAATGCGAGTCTTTCTGAGCAGTTGAATTCTCAACAGTTTCATGGAAATATAAATAAGGGTGTCGAGGTAGATGTTCTTAAGTTAAGAAGGTTGAATGCCGAGCTTCATCTTCAAAAGAGAAATCTTTGCTGTAGGATTTCGTCGATGGAGACGCAACTAGCTGCCTTGGCAAAAGATTCTGAGGTAGTTTCTTGTTTTTATGATTTTCTTGACATTTGCTGCTATTTTAGATATGTGGTATTGCTAAAAAATCATTGATCTTTCACCAATATGTGCATATGCAGGGGGGGGGGGGGGGGGGGGGGGAGTGGATTAGCTTATTTAGCCATTTTATGGGTCTATTTGATTTTCGGAAAGTCTATAAGCTCAGTTTTTAGAGCTTGTGAGCTTATTGACTTGAATAAGCCATAGCTCATAAGCTTTAAAATGTGGGTTATCGGTTTTTCCAAAATCGAATAGGCCGGCTAAATAAGCTAATCCAAACACCCCCTTAGCACTATTTGTTGTGCTACTTGAATATGATTAATCTGTAAGTTAGGGGTAAATCATCAATTTCGAAATAGGAATCTGATTATCAAATTGAAAAGAAAGTTACTTACTCTACCTTTGTTTTCTCTATTACTTTATTTATATAATCACAATGTACAAAATTTCAACACCAAAATGTGTATATTTAGCACGTGTTTGGATGTGCTTATAGACTTATTTATTGGCAAACATTCGATTTTGAATTGGGTATAAACTAGCCTCAACAAAGCTGATTATCAAATTGTAATGTTATTTACTTGTTTTAACTTAATTGTATGATTTGAATAATCACAGTTTACCAAGAGTCGCCACTAATCAAAAGGGATTATTACAACTAGAAGCAAATCACATACAAACACCATCTACATCACTTGTTATTATGAAATGTGTGAGCCATGCTAATACTTACTGCTTATGAAAAATTTACCTGTGTTCTTTTGCTGATTTTGCAACTGTTAAGAGTTGTAGCTTTCTGGTGATTTTGATTTTGTTCACTTGATTATTTACAGAACGAATTTGTTGAGAAGATCAAAGCTGAGGCATCTATGTTACGACAAACAAATGAAGATTTATGTAAACAAGTTGAAGATCTACAAGTAAGTAGATTAAACGAGGTTGAGGAGCTTGTCTATCTTAGATGGGTCAATTCATGCTTGAAAAACGAGTTACAGAACGCTGATGTAACATCAAGTCCGGCTTCTGCTGAATGGCTTAATGGTTCTTTCTCAAGTGATGAAAGTTCTGAAAATGGTAGTAGCCAAAAGAGGTTAAGTTTGATTAAAAAGATGAAAAAATGGCCTATTGTAGATGAAGAAACGAGTGTCTCTGAACCCACAAACTATAAATTAAATATTAGTTGGTTAGAAGGAAGAAGTCCTGGAAGAAGGCATTCTATCAGTGGAGTCAATTGCTGTCCGGAAGATTTGGTGGTGAATAAAAGAAGACAATCGGACGGTTTTATATGTTCAATGGACATGGAAGGTGCCAATGACTTGAGTATGATCCAAGGGTCACAATTGCGTGAAGCTACTAAACTGAAAACATTTTTGGATGTTGAAAAAAGGGCTTTGCGGGTTCCAAATCCACCTCCTAGGCCTTCTAGTTTTACATCTAATGAACATAAAGAGGTCACCAGTCAAGTGTTGCCACCGCCACCCCCACCACCACCACCACCTCCACCTCCAAAGTTCATGGGAAGAAATAATGGTGGAGGGGTTGTTCAACGAGCTCCACAAGTTGTCGAGTTTTATCATTCACTTATGAAAAGGGACTCCAGGAAAGATACATTAAATGATGGGATTTGTGACACAGTAGATGTTAATAATGTTCGAAATAACATGATTGGTGAAATTGAAAACCGGTCATCACATCTGCTTGCTGTAAGTTTTTCATAAATATCGTTGATCTTTAATTTTTTTGTGGCTAAGGAGACTGAGACAATATGTATGAGTTATGTTATTGTGTAAACAAATGGTGTTATATTACATACTTTTTCAATGTTCAGATAAAGGAGGATGTTGAGACTCAAGGAGAATTTGTGAATTCGTTAATTCGAGAGGTCAACAATGCTGTTTATCCTGATATAGAAGATGTGGTGGCTTTTGTAAAGTGGCTGGACGATGAACTCTGCTTCCTTGTAAGTTTATCCTCTGCATCTATCATTAGACATGTGTAGAGCTGGAAAGATGGCTGGGTCGACCGGTTTAGGTAACAGGTCATGGGTCATTTTTAGTACGAAGTATACACTAAACGGGTAAATGATGGTTTAATTTTGTCCTTACATTTCTTAAAATCTATATAAATAATGGTTTATTCTGATTATACAAATGATATTATTACGCTTATAATTTTAACTGTAGAATAAAACAATGTAGGAGAGGTTGTATTGTTGTAACTCATATACTTGTATTGTATGCATAAAAAATAGACCTTGTGCAACTTTCAACATTAGCCCATTTGATAGGTTCCCCTTTTAGCTAAAACAGTTTGTTGACTGTCATAAGATAAAAAACAACCCAGTTTGACTTCTATAGTTGTATCAAAAATTACATCCGTTACCTGCAAAATGATGGAACTATTCATTGAAACATCTACCTTTTCTTGGAACTTCTTTTAGCAGAATGAAAAAAGTATAAGGTGGTAAAGTTCTAATGACTGTAATAGTTTACACTAAAAGCCACAAGAATAAGGAACTTATTTGTATATAATGTGTGTTGTTGATTGTTCTTCTTTTTCTCCTATGTTAAAAGGTGGATGAGAGGGCTGTACTGAAACACTTTGATTGGCCAGAGAAGAAAGCAGACACATTAAGAGAGGCAGCATTTGCATATCGAGATTTAAAGAAGCTTGAGCATGAAATTTCAAATTACAAGGACAATTTCCACATACCATGTGACTTGGCATTGAAAAAAATGGTGTCCTTATCTGAAAAGTAAGAAACATCTTCAATTTTTGTACCAATTTTTTTATATTATAGTTATAAATCTGTTTGTTTAAACAATCTACACTTGCAGGATGGAGCGTATTGTTTATAACCTTCTTAGAACAAGAGATCTTTTGATGCGTAATTGCAAAGAGTTCCATATTCCCACAGATTGGATGCTTGATTCAGGAATATTAAATAAGGTTTGCTCATACTTTACCCAATTTTCTTTCCTTTTTTTCACGTTCGTACCAAATGTCTAGGTGTTGCAATTTGGACCCCTTTTGCATAGCACTCATAGGGGTTTCAGGTAAAGGTTAATCTCTAATGGGTCAAATGCAACAGTTATCTTTACAGGAACTGGTCAAATAGCCAAAACTGTCAAACATTGCTAAAGTGTATTTGTAATGGTTAAAAGTCTCTTACATTGGTTATCATATCTGACCCACTATTCATTAATAAAAACTACAAATTTCGAACAAAAAGTGATCCAAGTCAACCAAACCTGCCATGACCTGTTTCGCCCTGTGACATACTATAACCTTTATTTGCCGAATGCTGTATAAGCATCCCGCTCATTTTGTGTTACTTCTGGCATGCCATAGTGTATGTTCAAGCATGAATGATTGAATGATCTACAATCTCATTGCAGATTAAGCTGGGATCAGTTAAGTTGGCGAAAAAGTACATGAGGAGAGTTGCTACAGAGCTCCAAACCAAAGGAACATCAGAAAAAGATTCTTCAATGGACTATATGCTACTTCAAGGAGTCAGATTTGCTTTTCGTATTCATCAGGTACAAACTTTACTTGTTACATAACAAGTTTTCACTAGCTACAAAATGATCATTATGCACAATTTATGGTGTTTCTTTATTTTAGCGTATAATCTGATTTTGTACATGTTTTGTCCGCTTTGTTACAGTTTGCTGGCGGATTTGATGCTGATACAATGCATGCGTTCGAGGAGCTTCGTAATGTAGCTCTTGTCTTGAACAAAAAGTAGAATGAAAAGAAGACTTATTTTTGCAGCAGGAAGTATGGATTTTTGTACAGGGTATTATTTAAGATGTTAGTCTTGGTATGAAGAAAAAAGAAGCCCAGTTATGTAAGCTAAAATATTTAATGATATATATGTATTTGGGGTTCAAGATTTATTTGACCCCTCTTATAACATTGTCTTGCAATTTCTTAAACCTCCTTCACATTTATATGAAGTTTCGTTTTGAAGTGGTTTCAAGACTGAATTGATGGGATATGAACTGATACAAATTTATCTATGTTTTTTTTGTGTTTTTAGGATTTAATCTTTTTTTTTTTGGCATGTTTTATATAAAGCTTAATTGTACATGTGTCAAATTAGAGTAGAGTTGTATACAAGTAGTTGTCATAACACCACAGCGCTGCAAGGTCCGTAGTTTTTTGTATTCTTTGTAATTTAGTCTGTACGTGGGTTGTTTGGTTGTTGCTGAACAAAGTTCCTTTTGGTATATAATATACTACGCTTTTTGCTAAATAAGAAAAAAGTAGTTGTCAGAAAATATTAGGTATTGCTTATTATGCATCTGTATATCAAATAAATTGTATGTCATCAACATTTTCATAGAATTGTGTACCTAGTATCTACATCTCTAATAGTCGTTATTTAACTTTGGTAGCTTCAAGTCTCAGATTATATTTTAATACCTATGGTCTCTTTTTTTAGTACTTCACCCGTTTACATTTCAAACGCCTCAAAGTATGCAGTAACATATTTCAAATGCCTTTGAAATAAACAGAAACGATAAAAGTTGATAAAACATAAATGGTATGGCATCCTCTCCATTATATAAAATAATTAGGCTACACCTCATTGGTATTATTCTTGAGATTCACAGGCTAAGCAGTTTCATGTATATGGGCATGGCTACAACCCCATGTATGAAACCTTGATAACAATAATGATGTTTATAAATTACATATATATCCCTACATCTCAAATACCTATTTTCCAAATCATGTGAATCTTATATAGAAGCTGGTGAGGAACCGTAGCCGTTCCTATGTGCCTTTTGCCATCTCCACGCAACCTGCAAACTCTTTTCGAGATCTGTGTATTTTGCTTGCCAGTTGAGTTCACGGAGTATCTTAGAAGGGTCACTATAAACTTCCGCGTAGTCACCAGGTCGGCGTGGGAGGTACTCTACTTTGATGTTAGCACCTGTTGCTTTTTTACAAGCTTCCACAAATTCTTTAACTGATCTACCTGTTAATACATAAAGGAGTTGTCATTTTTCGTCAAACAATTTCCTTTCTTTAGATGTCTGAGAACTCTGTACAAAATCAATGCACCACCTTGCCTAAAAGTACTCGTTACAAAACGTTTAGGTACTTTGTTTAATAGTAAAACACTTCGGTAAGTTTGGTGCCTAATCAGGGAGTATTTCAATCATTTGACATCTTACAAGTACATGGACCATAGGATACTTTTAAAACTAGTAATAAGTTATGGTTCTTTAACTGATCTACCTATCAAAACCTAAAAGGGTATGGTCATTTGGGGTCAAATTGATTATAAACACACACTTCGCCTAAAGTGTCCCTAGCACATGTCTTAAGATAATTTCACTGGGAGATAACCAACTTTGCTATAAGTAAAGTAACCCTTACAAAATATTACTAGCACAGATCATGATATTTCTCAATCTTGGAATTATTTCATTTTATATTTTAAGAGTAGGTATCAGATACTGCTAATGTCACCTGGTCCTTCACACAAAAACAAGTCAGAAAAAAATAAATTATGCAAGAGGTTGGCTTAATCGGTAAGGCTTAAGAACTCGGTTTAAAAGTAGCATGTTTGAACCACAACTGTTTAGAGGCCAACCCCACTGTTTTGGAGGCTTAAAAATTTGTATGGTCCATGCAGAGGGAATGTTTTGTCTTGATTTCATGGACTAGTTGGGATAAAGATGATCAAGACCACCCAAAAAAGTTAAAAGATTGAGATTTGTACCTCTTCCTGTGCCAACATTGTAGATTCCAACATGACCTGGTGTTGCTTTGGCAAGTGCTTTAACATGAGCATCGACTAGATCAGTTACATCTATGTAGTCCCGAATACAAGTTCCATCTGGGGTTTTATAGTCGGTTCCACGAACCTGCATTACATAGGTGATAACTTTGCAATTTAGACATACTTGACGCTATCATATACATGTATATAGGTTTTAGTTTGAATTAAATAATACAAAAGTCAAAGTAGAGTTTGTAATTTTAAACAATTCAAATGAAAAAGGGTCAAACGGTTTTTTGACTACTAAACTAAACAGGAATCAGGTCAAATTGGTTGAACAGGTCAAACAGCTTAATAACGCCAATTGTGCATTCACGTACTTACAATCTCTTGAATCATTTTACTTTAAAAAGTAAGATTTTGATAAGAAATGTTAGTGGGTCAAGCCAAACCGGCCCGTTTTGACCAGTTACCCATCCTTTCAGCTCCACCCCCACATTTTGTCACCGCTATTTACAAGGCATAACATGGAGTAGTCTCTGCTCCACCTGATACTAATCGAGTTTTCAAAACACAAGGTTTTGGGTAATAAAAAGTTTTAGCCTTTTTGTCAATTTATATCACAGTACAATGCAACAAGTTTTTGAACATCAAATCCAAATGAGACCAGAAAAAGTTTACCTTGAGGCCTTCGGTGATTCCGCGGGCTGCATCAAAGCATGCACCGGATATTCTTCCATGTTCACGTAATTCTGGCCTGGGTGCTTCTCCCAACCTTCCCTCTGGATCAGAACCAATCACATTGAAGTATCTGGAATTTGAACAAACAACGAGAAGCAAAATATGAGTTGACTTCAATAGTGCAAGCATAAACACTTAGTTGTATCTCCACATCACTACTAGTATGATAAGAAAGAAAATATGTAGGAGGCAAAATAGACAGGCTGGATCATGGGTCAAAATGGGCAGCATCAGGGTGACCCGCACAAATGTGTTACTTCGTAATTATAATTACAAAACTACATTATTACATAGTAATAGTCTAACTTATTTTAGTAAAGCGACCTAGGATGTTTTAATGAATTTGGATACACTTCGGATGACCTTTAGCCTGTTTGACCCGTTGTCTTTTTAGCTAAATCCTTTCAAATTAACCCATTTGACCCGTTACTCCTTTAGAGATTAAACACAACCCAAATCAACACATTTGTACGTGAATGGGTCGAGATTGTGTTTAAATATGTAAGATACCAACCTTAGAATCATGACCGCCATATCTGAGTTTTTATGGAAATCCAAAATAATGTCTTCTGCCATCTTCTTGGCTTTTCCATAGGGATTGATTGGGAGCTGAAATACACAGCAGAAAACAGCGGTTATGTAAAATATAAAGGGCTGCACTTAATTAAAAAAAAAAAAAAAAAATTACATTATCTGCTCCATATTACCTGAGGAGTCACTTCAGTAATGGGCATCTTTTCAGGCTCCCCATAAGTTGCACAAGTACTAGAGTATATAAGTGTATTGACATTGTGTGTTGCCATGGCCTCCATTATCCCAAGGGTATTTGATGTGATATTGTGATAATACCTGCAATTTTACATTAGAGTAGATTAATAAATGCTTTTCGGCATTGTAAAGCAAGGGACCATTACTCTAAGACCAGTAATAACACCATAAGCCAAAGCACTGAACCAGGCCCAACAACCGCCAAATCAACTGAAACATGCTAGGAAGTTACAAGGATCCTGACAAAGTCACAGCTCACAACTACAATCGGACAAAAGTCACATAGTCCGACACTTAATCCTGACTTTCCCATCACGCATACACAGAAACTTAAATAAAATATAACTATTGGTAAGCCATGAGACGAGTAGAGTCAGTCAACTACACAAATTTTTAAAAACCAACTTCTCCAAGCACAAATCAGAGCACTGATCTAATAACCTGTAAATCAGCTTAACCATTTTGTGAAGTTATGAATATTCTACAGGCTACAACTAAAGACTTATGAACCTCAAGTTTTTTTTTTTTTTTTTTTTTTTTTTTTTTTTTTTTTTTTTTTTTTTTTTTTAATAGAAAGGCAACATTTTATTAGGAACCACCAAGTGAACGAATGCATTGAAGATGGTTAATAAACTTACTTTAGGGGATCAAGGGTACTCTCCCCAACATATGCAACTGCGGCAAAATGTATCACTGCATCAAATGCATTTTCAGAAAATATTTTGTTCACCTGAAGTATTTGATTAAGGAAAAGTGATAAGCATGCAACATTGTATATGTAATATAAACTTTACTAGCATCTATTTTGTTTTTTGTTCATATTTCTAAGGATACAGCTTTTGGATCTCCCAAATCGGCATAAATGAATTGAAGTCTCCCAGGTTCCGGAAACAGGCCTTGAAGAACTCTGACTGCACCTAGGTTTCCGCGGGAGAGATTATCCTGTCACAGAAAAGGGTACAAGCTCACACCAAAATGTAGCAGTATAGTTTACCACCACAACTAATATGATACATATGGTTGAATAGGACTAAGATGGTGTTCGGATATGCTTTCTTAAAGTGATTATTGTGACATAAAATAGTAAATAACATGATCAAACTATAGGTTGATTAAAGTTTGGGATAATTATGTTAACTTCACATTCATCTCAATAGCCATCTTTACTTGCTTCTTCACATGTGATTATTTTGATTCTAAATAATTATGTAATCATTATAGAATTTTTCCAAACAATAAAACTATATCTTGCAACTTTATATTGATATAATCACGTCAGTCACACATCCAAACATGAGATGAAGAGAAATATACCACTATAGTCACACGGTGATTATCTTTTAGAAGGCGTAGTGCTGCATGAGAACCAATATAGCCAGCACCTCCAGTTACTAACACATGAGTAACACCTACTTCATGGCGGGAGAACTTAAAATAAAAAGAACAAAAAATTAATATTAAATAAGAGACAGATGTTGATGACATATATAGATTCTGACATTCCGTTGCATAAGATCCAGAAAACACTATAAAATACAAACAATGTACTGCTGTAATGATCAGTAAAGTTTCCTATAAGTAATAGTTTTTTGTACAAAAAATAAAGATAGGCCTTTTGAATGTCCTTGGTCACTACAAACAATATATACATTCTAAGATGACAATGCAAAAATAAACAATTTTTTAACTTAGAATCTTTCTAAAGACGAAGTGTTGCACATGTCATAGTGCATCCCAAAAAGTCAAAAATTTCCATGGGAAAAAAGTGAAATAGTAATCTGCCGACAAAAATACATTCCAGCTGAATAAATTAACAGACGAGGTTTGTTTGGTAGAACTGAATATGACATTCCATTATCATATTTAGTTGGTCAGAACGCAATGAAAAGCTCATTGGAGCATGTTATTTGGTATCATAGACAGTTGAATAAACCAAATTAATATAGATTAAGACATCTTAGGGGAAAAGTAGTCATTTTAGTTCCACCAAAGTGACCAAGTGGGGTAAATCAAGTCTTGTTGGACAAGTATGAAAGAACATTTCAAACTACTAATTAACTTAAAGACACGAAAAACACGTAATTTATAAAGGGACAGGCTGTTAGAAGTTTGGCACAGTCACTACCTAAATGAAGAAAATATATAATCACAAAGTCAATCTAATTTGCATTATCAGAAAATATCAAAAGACCACCTTATACCAGAAAAAAAAAAAAAAAAAAAAAAAAAAAAAAAAAAAAAAAAAAAAGAGAGAGCATGTTTTAAACAAAACAATATGGTTACATACTGGGCTAGGGGTGCTGAAACTTGGAGATTGTTTGAGCATAAGAATGCATAACGCGGTAAGTCCTGCAGCCAAAAGAATCTTTCCTACAACACCATTCTTCTTCTTCGGGTCTGTATAATCCATGCCTACCATTTCAAACAAACATTACTTAAAATCGTCAAAACTTTTATCCTAAAGATGTCACAAACTTACTTTTACCGGAAATACTCAATCTTTTCAAACATATATACGTAACACAACTCTACAAGACTCAATAAAACAAGAAAACTTGCAAGACTTACCATTACAATCCCAACAAACATATAATAGAAAAATAACTCTTTTATGAAATGATCAATGCGGTAACTAGTAAAAATATAATTACCTCCCAACGGAGGAGATCGGTTAGGCCTAGGTTGGTTTCTTGATCTGTTAAAGTTTAGCATCTAATCACTGCTTCAGCTGCTGCCCATACATACATTTATGAAAAAAATACACTTTTTTAGTAAATCATGTAGCATCATAACATAAAGTAAATCTTAAAAGATTTATAAAGAGACAAGCTAGAAAAGGTGGTGGGGATATAAAAGGTAAATGCTAATATAGTACAAACATAAACTGGACCCTCTTGCTGTAGTATTCAAATTTATTATAAAACCCAACATTAAAACAAACATAAAAAAAAGTTAAAACCAAAATCTTGTCATGTCACCTACCCATATGAAGAAAACAAAAAACATCCAGAAATGGAAACTGAAAAAAGAGGTATAAAAATGATTAAATGAGGTTTAAAAAAAAGTTACCTGAAAATGAGCATTTATAGTGTGTGAAGAAAAAAAAGTTGACAAGATTTATGAAATGAACTGAGCAAAAGGGATATAAAGATAGATATATAATGATGGTGCAAATATCTCAAATCATGGGTTTGAATATAATTAGTAAAAGATTGATTGAAGAATGAGGAAAGTGCAAAGAGGAAGAAAAAACGTAAAGAATGAGAAATGTGAGTGAACAAGTTTCTTTCACGTTTTCTTTTAATATATGGAAGACGAAGAAAAAGAAGGTGCTATTATTACTACGTAGTACGTACTATTAGTATTAATTATTTGATGGGAGATGATTTGCACACTCTATAAAATTATTGGGACGCTTCAATTTAGTGTGTTTGGATATTTATACCCTCACAGTTACCTTTACATTTTTACCCATGTGAGGGTATAATGTCCAAACAAACTAGGGTACTATAAATTGGAGTATCCCAATCAATTGAGAGAGTGTGCAAATCATCTCCCTTATTTTATATATATGGAAATTCATTCATTGGTAATAATAATGTGAAAGTCACGTAAATGGTGGGGTAGGGGTAACGAGACAGGTGTTTGCTAGTCAAATGGTTAGTACTTCTTTTCTCTTTAAAATCAGAAAAGGATAAAAATGGGGCCTTTGTAGCACAATTTAATGTTTTTCTTTTTCTTTTTTATGAAAACAAGTTTCTTGTGTTACTGTAGGGCTGAGCAAACGGACCGGCCGGACCGGACCGACCGACAAAACCGACCGGACCGAGACCGACCGGACCGGACCGACCACATTCGGTCCGGTCCTCGGTCTAAGCTTTTTGCCAAATTCGGTCTCGGTCCTGTCGGTCCGGTCCGGTCCGGTCCGGACCGACCAAAAACCCGAAAAAACTTGCCTAATTGGACCGGACCGACCGAAGACCGACCGGACCGAGACCGGACCGAGACCGGACCGACCATATTCGGTCCGGTCTCGGTCTATGGTTTTCCGGTTCTCGGTCTTCGGTCCGGTCCGGTCTTGGCCGGTCCGGTCCGGTTTCCGACCGATGATCACCCCTATGTTACTGTTGGCGTATGTGTCCGAATCACATTCTTATCTTCGGTACTCAACCCTCCGGATCTACGTACTTATCTTCGGTACTCAACCCTTCGGATCACAGCTTATATCCGGAGGGTAGGCTAAAATGTCGCCATCCCAGATTTTCAGGGATCGTGTCGGCCATGTGGTCTGACATTTACCTACTAAGTATGGTGTTCTACTGTATGCTCCTTCCCGATGCAGGGCAGGTAAAGAACGAGGTAGTATAAATACCCCTATCTCATTTATGTCACACAACTAACACACACACACGCATTTACTCTCACTCACTCACTCCTTTACTCTACGTATCATACATACTTACTCTCACACCGGAGGTGGGTCCTGGGATAACACCCGGGGCGAGCCTAACGTGTGATTCTTGTGTGCAGGATCATACGCCTATCCGAAGGTCCCTCACAAGAAGTAGTTCCCCGCAGGATTTTACCTTAACAAATTGGCGCCATCCGTGGGACCCGTTATTCATTCTACCTGAGAAAAATGACTGGTCCTCCTCCTCCACCCTTCCACACTCCACTTTCTTCTGCCGGAGGTAGTGGAGCAAACACCAACCCAAACAACCATAATAACCCGGAGAATGACTCCTCAAACCTCCAAGAGTTAATCCTGGGGCAAATGGCATCCCTAACCGAGCTGATCAGGAAGCACAGTGCTTTAGGAGAGAATGTGCTTAGACCGATACGTCTGGACTTCGGAGATGAAAGAAACAAAGCTGCTCGGAAGGACAAGGTAGTTGAAGTGGACGAAGATTTAAGTAAGCCGTTCAAGGAGGTGTCACGATCACCATTTACTAGCCGAATAGTGAAATTCTCCGGAGAAAAGTACGTAATGCCTCTTAACATGAGGTTTTACGATGGATCCACGGACCCGAACGACCATCTCACGCGATTTACTGGGGCCGCGAACCAAGGGCAATGGCCGATGCCAACTTGGTGTCTTATGTTCCAGCAGACTCTTGACGGCGCGGCCGGGGGATGGTTCGAGCGACTAGAGCCTGGTAGCATCAACAGCTGGGATGAACTAAGGGAACAATTTTCCACTCGGTTCGCTCTCCGAAGGAAATGTACCAAAGATCTGACGGAGATTACAAAAATTGTCAGAAGAGCTCATGAGTCGTTGGCCGACTTTAAAGAAAGATGGACCGATGAAGCCAGTTACATCAGTGGGGTCCCGGAGATCATGCGCATTTCGGCTTTCATGAATGCTCACAAATGTCCAGCGTTGGCGAAGAAATTTTTGGACAGGGTACCTCGTTCAGTAACAGAGATGTTTACTAGAGTAGACGACTTCATCAGGGCAGAAGATGCATACCGAACCACAGAGTTGCCCCGAGGGGAAGGGTTCGAAGCGAATAGGAGGAGAGGTTTTAAGGATGACAAATATAGGAGTGAAAAGAAAAGTGATCCTCCCCACAAAGATGCATATCACCCATACGTGGCCCCCAGGAAGGACTGGAGCCGCAATGATTATCATCGCACAGATCGTAGGCCGATAGAAACCTTCAGGGAGGGACCGCAGCGTCCCGGCCTAAACGCACTCACAAAACCTCCTAGGGAAATCTTGGCCACGGAGCGTCATCTAAACTTACCAGCACCCAGGCCCACAGGCAGCAAACCCACGAGAGAAAACATGGGTAAGTTCTGTGAATATCATAAGGAAGCCGGTCATTTAACTAACCACTGTCGGGAGCTGAAGAAGCAACTAGAAACGGCGCTGGAATCCGGAAGGCTCGATCACTTGTTGAAAGAGTGGAAACAGAGAGATACTGTCCGGGATAGAGAGCCAGTGAAAAACTATGACAAAGGGAAAAACAAGGTGATCAATATGATAAGATCCGCCGGGGGAACGAAACGGAGAAGCTACAACTATGAGGACGAATGGATGAAAACCCCAATTACTTTTCCCCCGGTCATGACGGAGGATTTGGCTGATGAGCCCGTCATTGTTGAAGGAGAAATCAGTGGATGTCTTGTACGTCGGATATATGTGGACGAAGGGTCCTCAGTGAATGTGATGTACGAACACTGTTTCAATAACCTTAGTGTCGACATCAGAGGTAGGCTCCGAGAAACCAGTACGTCCCTCGTGGGCTTCTCCGGCGAAACAAACAAACCTTTGGGGAAGATTGAGTTAGAAGTATGCTTCGGTGACCACAGGATGTACCGAAGAACAATGATGAATTTTTGTATGGTCAACTCCCCGTCACCATACAACGTAATCTTAGGCAGAACGGGTTTGAAGGAAATAAGGGCCATACCATCTACCATTCACTCGATGATCAAATTCCCCACACCCAAGGGAATAGCAACCCTGAAAGCCCGTCCGTCGATAGTGTCCGAATGCCGGAAGTTAGAGGAAAGGCAGTTGAACGAAGAATCTCAATCCGAGGGTCATCAAGAAGTAAACGATGACGGGGAGAAAATAACGGGAACCGAGGAAGTATTAGTAAACCCAGCTTATCTGGAACAGTTAGTAATCATCGGAATGAACTTCTCAAAAGAGGGGCGGAAAAGTCTTATTGAGCTGTTACGAAGAAATAAAGACATATTTGCTTGGCAACCGTCGGATATGACCGGGGTCCTTAGATGGTTGATCAATCATCGGCTGAATGTTAATATAATGGATACCCCTGTAGCTCAGAAAAAACGAAGTCTATCTGCTGAGAAAAATCAGGTTGTGACAAAGGAAGTGGAGGAATGGTTGAAAGCAGGGATCGTTAGACCCGTCAAGTACCCGACGTGGATCTCCAATCCGGTCCTAGTGAAGAAGTGTGACGGAAGTTGGAGGATGTGCATCGACTTTAAAAACCTCAACTCTTCATGTCCGAAAGATTACTACCCGTTACCGGAGATTGATTGGAAGATAGAGTCGATAGTAGGCTTCAGGTACAAATGCTTTTTGGACGCCTACAAAGGATATCACCAAGTTCAAATGGCCGAAGAAGATGAAGACAAGACAGCGTTTTACACGGAGCAAGGTACATATTGCTATACCAAGATGCCCTTCGGACTCAAGAATGCAGGAGCAACCTACCAACGTTTAGTGGACTCGGCTTTCCAAAGTCAAATCGGCAGAAATTTAGAAGCTTATGTAGATGACATGGTGATCAAAAGCAAAAGCGAGAAAGAAATGTTAGCCGATATTTCTGAAACCTTTCACAATCTCCGGAAAATAAACATGAAGCTAAATCCGAGGAAGTGCTCCTTCGGCGTTGAAGAAGGAAAATTTTTAGGCTATATTGTAACATCCGAAGGGATAAGGGCGAATCCAAAGAAGACGACGGCGATCGCTGAAATGAAATCTCCGTCCACTTTGAAGGAAATGCAAAGTCTGAGTGGAAAATTGGCAGCTTTGAACCATTTTCTAGCAAAATCCGCCGAGAAATCCCTTCCGTTCTTTGAAACTCTGAAAAACATCACGAAGGAAAACAAAGAAGAATACAGATGGACTGACGAGGCGGAGGAAGCTTTCCAATCCCTCAAACAGCTGATCCTAAAGCTCCCCTTGTTAACCACACCCAAGCTGAAGGAAGTTCTGTTTATTTACCTAGCGGCCTCTCGCCGTGCAATAAGTGCCGTCCTATTGACCGAGAGGGATGGAAGACAATTGCCGATTCATTATGTCAGCAGGACGTTGCAAGAAGCTGAAAAGAATTACATGCCTATTGAAAAGTTGGCCCTATCACTCCTACATGCGTCTAGACGATTGAGAAGGTATTTCGAGGCACACCCGATTAAAGTTATAACAGATCAACCCATAAAGCAAATTTTGAACAAAGCCGAAGCATCAGGGAGGCTTACGAAATACGCCGTGGAATTAGGGGCATACGACATAACGTACGTAACGAAGAATTCCGTTAAGGGGCAAGTGCTTGTTGACTTCATTTCGGAAGTATCTGTTGAACTTAGAGGGAAGGGCGATGAGCAAATAACGAAGGAAATATGTGATGTGTCAAGCTCGGCCGAATGGGTACTGTATACAGACGGAGCGTCGAGCATGAAAGGCTCAGGAGCCGGGCTAGTTCTGATTGGTCCGGACCAAGTGGAACACACCTACGTGCTCCGTCTAAACTTCGCAAGCACCAATAACGAGGCGGAATACGAAGCACTCCTTGCCGATTTACGTATAGCAAGAAGAATGAATGTCGAAGCCCTCGATGTCAGTGTAGATTCCAAGCTAGTTGCAAGCCAAATAAACGGGGAATTTGTGGCCTCGAAAGAAAGCATGATACGATACTTAGCAAAAGCAAAGGAACACATCGGACTGTTCAAAAAGTTTAAAATCCGTAATATTCCGAGGTCTCAGAACCAAAAAGCTGATGTCTTGAGCAAGTTAGCTTCAGTAGCCTTCAACCATCTCACCAAAGAAGTCTTAGTAGAAGTGCTGGAGAAACCTTCAACACAAGAAGAGGAAATTAAAGCTATTGTAGAAGAAGAAGGCGACAACTGGATGACACCCATCGTTAGATGTTTGCAAGATGGCATTTGGCCGGAAGACCCGAACGAGGCAAGAACCCTCTGGATGAAAATCCCTCACTATGTCATGGAAGGAAACGTACTGTTCAAAAAATCCTACTTGGGTCCGATGGCACGTTGTGTAGGACCCCTGCAGGCAAATTATATCATCCGGGAGGTTCATGAAGGTGCATGTGGCATGCATTCCGGCCCAAGGTCTGTCGTGGCGAAACTCATTAGGCAAGGGTACTACTGGCCAACTATGCATCAAGACGCTAGGGAGGAGATAAATAAATGTGACTCATGTCAAATTCACTCCCCGGTACCGAAACTACCTAAGACCATACTGACCTCTATCATGGCCCCGTGGCCCTTTTATGAGTGGGGAAAGGATGTGCTTGGTCCACTGGCGGAAGCCCCGGGGAAGGTGAGGTATGTAATCGTGGCAATAGATTACTTCACCAAATGGATAGAAGCAAAACCTCTAGCAAGGACGACGGGTAAGGAGGTGAAGAAGTTTGTATGGGACAACATAGTTTGTCGGTTCGGACTTCCAGCTATTATTGTCAAAGATAATGGTACGAACTTTGTAAACGATCCCTTTAAAAGTTGGTGTGCAAAATTAAAAATCAAACAGATAAACACGGCCGTGGCACACCCTCAAGCGAATGGTCTAGTAGAAAGAGCTAACGGAAGCCTCGTGCAAGGTATAAAGACAAGGTTAGGTAGGGCAAAGGCCGGATGGGTCGATGAGTTACCCAACGTCTTATGGGCATACAGAACATCTTTGAAAACAAGCAACGGCGAAACGCCTTTCAGCCTCACGTATGGTAGTGAAGCCGTCATACCGGCCGAAATTGGGATGCCAACACACCGTACCATGATGTTCAACCCGGACGAGAATGAAGAAGAGCAACGTCTAAATTTAGACTTGCTAAAAGAAAGGCGTGAAATGGCAGCAATACGAGAAGCAAAGTACAAAGCCAAAGTTAAACAATACTATAACCAAAGAGTCTGCCCGGTATCATTCAAAGTAGGCGACTTTGTCTATAGAAGGAACGAAGCCAGTAGAGTGGAAAGCCAGGGGAAACTAGGCCCGAACTGGGAAGGCCCTTACCGGGTGATAGAAGCATATCACAACGGATCATACAAACTCGAAACGATGGAAGGCCGAAATGTTCCTCGAACTTGGCACGTAATCAATCTCCGGAATTGTTTCCGATGAACTTGTAATGTTACTTTGCTCTAATGATAATCTACACTTCTCCAATCAGGAGAAGAAATTTTCCCCATCTTCCCATCTTGGTACTAATTATTCAACGGATCGTTATCTTACACCGTCAACCAAACGGATCGTTATTTTACACCGTTATGGCTAATTTACACAAACGGATCGTTATTTTACACCGTCGTGTCTAATTCATATTAAAATCAAACGGGTCGTTATCTTACACCGTCAACCAAACGGGTCGTTATTTTACACCGTTATGGCTAATTTACACAAACGGATCGTTATTTTACACCGTCGTGTCTAATTCATATCAAAAAAATGGGTCGTTATAATACACCATTCGGCCAACGGGTCGTTAGATTTACACCGTTCGGTAGTGTTAGCATTGTTTAAAATGTTTCATCCAACAAAGGATGGGTCGTTAGATTTACACCGTTCGGTAGTGTTAGCATTGTTTAAAATGTTTCATCCAACAAAGGATGGGTCGCTATAATACACCATTTGGCCAACGGGTCGTTAAATTTACACCGTTCGGTAGTGTTAGCATTGTTTAAAATGTTTCATCCAACAAAGGATGGGTCGTTATAATACACCATTCGGCCAACGGGTCGTTAGATTTACACCGTTCGGTAGTGTTAGCATTGTTTAAAATGTTTCGTCCAACAAAGGATGGGTCATTACAATACATCATTCGGCCAACGGGTCGTTATATTTACACCGTTCGGTAATGTTAAAATCGTTTGGTAGCAAAATTGTTAAGTGTTTCATTCAACAAACTAATCGTTGCATTACATCGACAATCAAAAAAAATGGGTCGTTAAAATACACCATTCGTCACAAGTGCAAAAGATAATACATGCAAAAGATAAAACTGAATACATGCGTTCAAAAGAAAATATGTTTCATCACAGACACACATGTCCGGTATTCTAAATTACAAGAGTTTGAGACAGGCTGTCTGAATAAACATAATCACAAGAAAGCACTCTCATTTACTTTCTTATCCCCATCCTTCAGGTTGGAGGGTTCGGCAACAGTTACTACAGGAGTCTCCTTAACCGGAATGCTTGGTTCGGGGGGTCCAGAGCCCTCCGGCTGCAAATTCATTAAGTACCCCAACGGTAGACAGTAAGACCCAGCCACCTTCTGCACATACGGATACTCGGCATCAAAAATTTTGTTAAACTCAGCCTTCCACGTCGCCGGTGCATCCCGGTTAAGACTTTTCACTTGACTCAGAACCCTTTCGACATCCTCCTCCTTGCGGTTCACCTTAACTCCACCATCAAACTCGGCTTTCACGCCGTCAATAAAGCCAGCGGTATAAGAGAGGCTGTACACTCGGCCCATGCTCTTCTTGTACTCTCGACTTTGAAAAAGTCGACGGCAGACAGCCGGAAGAAGTTCCTTTACCGTATTATGGCGAATGATTTCAGACTGGGCAAGCCTGGCTGTCAAGTGTTTATCTTGCTCCTTCAGCTCATTCACCTCGGAAGACTTATCGGCCAGTTGCCTTTCAAGTTCTCTGATCTTGGCAGCCTGGGAGGAGGCCGTTGAGTGCCACTCATTCTTCTCTTTCTTCATTTCCTCCAGCTGTTCAACCAAACCTTCCTGATGAGTGGACGCAGCGCTTACCTCATCCTCCAAGGCCTTGAACTCCTTGAACAACTGATCAAAGTTCCTCATCTTAGCATCACGCTCTTCCTCAACCTCCTTGAGCCTCTCAGATAAACCTCCGCAACCCTCATGAACAGCCGTTAGTTCCCGGTGCTCTCGGTTCAACTGACTGAAGTGTTTCAGCAACTCGGCCTGGAGGATCACCCCGCAACCAACATTAATATAGGCTTGACGAACCAATTGGTTGTTGTTAAGTCCAGAGACAGCCTCTTCTTCAGCAGGGGTGGCAAGGTGGTCCATCATCTCCCGGCAAGCCCTAAAGGAGTTCATTCGAACATCATCCCGAAGGGTCCACCCGGGAACGAAGTATCCTCCGGTTTGATCCGAATTACCTGAAAAGGCATTTTAGAAACATCAGTTGCAAAAAAAAAAAAAAAAAAAAAAAAAAAAAAAAAAAAAAAAAAAAAAAAAAGACTAGACTTGTCTTCAGATAAACGTACCGGGTTCTACCGGAGGCGACTTGTTGGAAGGCTTCTGGGAGTGAGAAGCATGATGTTCGGAATGAGCTATATGGATGGACACATCTGCCAAGAGGAAAAAATAATAAGTGAACAATATCTCAAAAGGGAAAGTAAGCAGACTACGTACCGTGGGAATGAGAGTTGGGGGACGCTCCAAATTCTCCCCGTCATTTTGCCCTGCCCCTTCTCCGTTCTTGGCTGGGGAATTTTCCTTTTCCACCCCCTCCTCGATCTGTGGTTCGGCTTGGTTGAGGGGAGTGACGTCTATGGTACCGGTTCCCGACGATACAACTACCTCCTCATCCAACATTTTCTTCCTACGCTTAGGAACAGCCTTAGTGGTCGGAGCAGGTTTTCTCTTCACAGCGGGCTGCTTCTCCCTCTGTTTCCTCTCTTTCTCCTCCCGAGCGGCTACCACCTCATCATCAGCAACCTCAACCACCTTCTGAAGATTGCTCTTTTCTGGAGGTTTCTTCCCCGGAGAGAGTGGTTTAGCTGTACGGTCCGGATGAACATACCCCTCGGGAAAGGATTCCCCTTTGCTAACCACCGTTCCCTCCAAGTCCGGAAGCTCTAAATACTCAGACATGGTAATAACTACAAAAAAAAAGGGGAGGTAAGCAAATAAGTACAAAGCGGAGTAAGTAACAAAAGCAACTGATACAAAGTGAATAAATTACCATGCCCCCCGGCATCCTTAATAACAAGCCTATGCCCGGTAAACTGAAAAACCCTGCAAAGCCCATACTCGTACAAAAGACTTGAAGGAGTCTTCCGAAGAGCTATTGTCTTGCTAGCAATCTTCTTGGCATCACGCACAGAATAATTCTCCGGAAACTTGTTCGAAATCTTGGAATCTTTGTGCCTCCAAGGCATGGCATCCGGAATGGCCCTACGGTCTATCAAGAAAAAGAAGTCTTTCCAAAACTTCAGACCTGTTAATACCTCTTCGAAGCATTTCATAGCCCTCTTACCGGTTCGGCTCTCAAACGAGAACCAGTGACCTTGCTTGCACAACCGATAGAAAACCCTAGAAAGGGGAACAGTTGGCGTAATATCTAAGCTATAGCACCGGACCTCGAAGAGAGTTACCCTATTCAGCCCTATGGGAACGAGTTGGGAGAGATGCACCCGGAAATACCCTACAACGGCTAGAAGAAAAGAGGAAAAGGGAACCCTAACTCCTCCTAATTTAATCTGCTGAACATACAAACCTATCTTACTCTCCGGTAACTCGCTCATCGTCCAACCATCCGGTGGCAACATAGGATGCAAATCGGCTGGAATACCATAATCTCTACAAAGTTCATCTAATGTATGTTGGGATAACTTAGAGACATGAACATGCATATCGAACTTTCCTATAGGTTTAGCCCTACTGGTCGTGGGATTCTCATCCGGAACGTTCATCTCGCCGGGTTCACTAGCAGCCATGTAAAAAGAATGCCGAGGAGTATGTAAAAACAAGGAAAATTATAAAAAGTAGAACAACGCACATCGGATGAAACTTAATACAAAAGATGAAAAACTCTCCGGCAAAATCAAGGTACGAATGACAAAAACAAGGCAGCAAGTGTGAAAGGAAAAGTTGGAACGCAGTATTTATAGTGAGAGCGTGGGAGAACGTGAAACGTCGTACAGCGTTCCGGTGACGTGGCAACGCTTGGATCGTCAGATCTTTATGGCAAGAGATAAGTGGCATGCAGCTGTAGTCCACTGTGAATATTATATTGTTTTATTTCGGCCCATGGGCGACAATGGACTAAGAGGCCTTATAAGCCCATCGGCAAACCACAATCTCAACGGTATATCAAGATCATCATAGACAAGTATTGAACCATCGCTCTACAACCGATACTCCAATACTGGGGGAGGGGGGGGGACATGTTGGCGTATGTGTCCGGATCTACGTACTTATCTTCGGTACTCAACCCTCCGGATCACAGCTTATATCCGGAGGGTAGGCTAAAATGTCGCCATCCCAGATTTTCAGGGATTGTGTCGGCCACGTGGTCTGACATTTACCTACTAAGTATGGTGTTCTACTGTATGCTCCTTCCCGAGGCAGGGCAGGTAAAGAACGAGGTAGTATAAATACCCCTATCTCATTTATGTCACACAACTAACACACACACATCGCATTTACTCTCACTCACTCACTCCTTTACTCTACGTATCATACATACTTACTCTCACACCGGAGGTGGGTCCTGCGATAACACCCGGGGCGAGCCTAACGTGTGATTCTTGTGTGCAGGATCATACGCCTATCCGAAGGTCCCTCACAAGAAGTAGTTCCCCGCAGGATTTTACCTTAACAGTTACCTTTGTACCATCTCTAATGTATTCATCAATTTAAACCTGTATGTGCGAGCTGTTTACCACACACAAGGCCTCAAATATATACCTCGTTATACATGTGAGGAAAAATGTTTTGTATGCCTAATACTTAGACCTAAAATTAAACTTAAAAATATGATTGTTGCATTTGAAAAATTAATTGGTGAAAAATAATAAAAGAAAAAAGGTGTATAACACTTGTCAACCAATGAATGGTGTAGGTCTCATTGTTAGGTCTAAATATCACAATTCTGCATGAGATAGGGATGAACACGGTACCGGTCCCGTACCGATCCTGTACCAAATTAGTGGTACCGATTTTTTCTCGAGCATAAATTAGTGGTACCGGTACCGTACTGAACGGGATTCGGATACCGGTACCGGTATCGAAAAATCGGGTTTTCCCCATTTTTTTTCGAGAATTTCCCGATTTGGTACCGGTCCCGTACCGAATTAGTGGTCCCGATTTTTTTCACCTTATTTCGTAGTCCTGGTACCGTACCGCATATCGGGATCGGTACCATTTCGGTACGGTTCCGGGATTCGGGTCGAAATGCTCATCCCTAGCATGAGAGAATGATTCTTTAAAGTTGTTTTTACAACTTGGGGGAATTGCATATATATCCCTCCAAAACTTAATAATTACGTATATATCCGACTCAAACTAATATATATATATATATATATATATATATATATATATATATATATATATATATATATATATATATATATATATATATATCCTTTCAAAGCTTTTTAAATGTCAAATATATTCAAATAATTAATCTTTATATAATTAAAACTAAAAAACTTATAATTAAATATACACTGACAATAATACCCTTTTTCTTCTTTTTCTTCTTGGTTATTCTATATAACAATACACAAAACTGATGACAAAATCATTCAATTAACATCAATTTTAAACAACACAATATGAATTCTAAGGTGTTGTTCGTTTTTTAGAGCTTTTACCTTTTCATCTGCAAATTATGTCTGCAGAAGAAGAGGTACATCTAAGCTCTTCATCAGCAATAAGAATACCGTTTGTTTTTTGTTAATTGGAGTACTTCTTTCTTTCTTTTTTTTTCACTACTATTTTTTTGCAATTGAAATACTTTTTTTTCCTTTCCTTTTTCTTTTTCACGAGTTTTTTTAGTTTTCATCCATTTTGGTACCTTTTTTTTTACGTTTTCAACCATCTTTTACGTTTTTGTCTGTTTTTTTACGTTTTCGTCCAGTTTTTTACGTTTTCGTATGTTGTTTCACGTTTTTGCCCATTTTTTACATTTTGGTACGTTTTTTTTCCGTTTTCGACCGTTTTTTATGGTTTTGTCTTTTTAGGTTTTCAACTATTTTTTACAATTTCGTCTGTTTTTATGATTTGACCGCTTTTTTTTACGTTTTCGTCTATTTTTTGACGTTTTCATATTATTTTTTACATATTCATCCGTTATTTTTACATTTTTTTTTACGTTTATGTCTGTTTTTTTAGGTTTTCAACCATTTTTTATGTTTTCGTCTGTCTTTACGTTTTTGACTTTTTTTTACATTTTCATCTGTTTTTTATCTTTTCATCCGTGTTTTTACGTTTTGGTACCTTTTTTACATTTTCGTCTATTTTTTTGCGTTTTCGTCTTTCTTTTTTTTACGTTTTTGTCTACTTTTTACGTTTTCATCCGTTTTATATGATTTCATAAGTTTTGTACTTTTTTTTAATGTTTTTGTACGTTATCTTACGTAAGAAAACGTAAGAAAAATGACAAAAACATAAGAAAATCGATGAAAACGTAAAAAAATAGACGAAGATATAAAAAAGACGAAAATGTAAAAAAAATAAAAAACGTAAAAAACAAACAAACAAACGTGAAAGTAAAAAAGCAGTCGAAAACGTAAAAAAACAGATTAAAACGTAAAAAAGACGAAAACGTAAATAAACTGAAGGAAACGTAAAAAAATTAATGAAAACGTAGAAAAAAGACAAAAACGTAAAAAGAATGACGAAAAGGTAAAAAACGGGCAAAAACATAAAAAAAAAACTGACGAACACGTAGAAATACAGATAAAAACGTAAAAAAACGGACGAAAACGTAAAAAAAACGGTCGAATACGTAAAAAAATATACGAAAATGTAAAAAAAATTGTCGAAAACGAAAAAAAAACGGATGAAAGTGTAAAATAACGGACGAAAACGTAAAAATACGGAAGAAAACATAAGAAGACGGACTAAAACGTAAAAAAAACAAATGAAAACGTGAAAAAAAAAGACTAGAACGTAAAAAAAGAAACGAAAGCGTAAAAAACGGGCGAAAACGTAAATAAACATACGAAAACATAAAAATGCGGACGAAAACATAAAAAATATACAAAAACGTAAAAAAACGATGAAATACGTAAAAAACAGACGAAAATGTAAAAATATGGTCGAAAACGTAAAAAAAAGACGAAACGAAAAAAACGGTCGAAGACGTAAAAAACGGACGAATACGTAAAAAAAATGACAAAAACGTAAAAACCAGATGAAAACGTATAAAAACGGATATTGAGAAAGAGATATAGGGTTTGTGAAAGAAAATGCAAGAAGTGAAAGAAGAGGTAAGAAGTGAAAGGTAATGTCTGAAATTTAAAAGATGAAAGAAGTGAAACGAAGCACTTATGTCTGCAAAAAAACAAACAAAAACCTCTACCCTCCTGCAGACAAAAGAAATGAAAAGAGTGAAAAAATGCTTATTGTGAAAAAACAAACGACACATAACTGTTTGTACTTGGATTGGTGGGTATAATTAGAATTATCAACGTTTTATATTATGTGCAAAAATCCATCAACGATGTGTTTGTTTTTAAATGGGATTCGGGAAATTAATATGAGTAGACACTTAAAGGGAATTTACGGGTTTTTTAATGTCATTTATGAAATACGAAATGGGAAATGGGTTGAGGACAACAACATTGAAATTTTCCGGTTTATATAGTGACAAATGAGAATTGAGAAGGGTCGTTTGGTTACATAATTGATGAATGGAAAATGAAACAATTGGTGAGAGATGTTTGGCATGTGAAGATAAAAAAGATTGATGCTGAAATTGGTTCTAGGTTTTATGTGTTTGGGTATATACGTAGTCATGAAAAATGAAAAAGAAGAAGGAAGGGTATAATAGTCTATGTATGTTAATTTTGTATTTTCTTATTTTAATTATATACAAAAATAATTATTTTGATATATATGATATTTATGAAGCTTTAGAAGGATATATATGTAATTATGAGATTGAGTTGGATATATATGTAATTATTAAGTTTTGCAAGGATATATATGCAATTCCCCTTACAAGTTTAGTGAAGTTAAAAATATATAAAGTTGTTTTATATATGTGAGGCTTCAAATTCACTTACAATATAAATTGTTAATGTCGTATAATTTTATATTATAAATATTTGTTAAAACTTGAGATATATCATCAAAATACTTTTTCTTTTTTGTTTTGAATAGTTGATATAATATATTTTTTTACAGTGCCTCACTTTGCTTAGCTATGAGTCTATGACACTACATCAATTTAACATTACTTAAAAACTAAGTTAATGTTTCTTAAATGCTTTATAGCATAATTAGCTTAATGGATAAAGTGATGTTTCGGGTAAACACATAATTAGATAATTGATTAAAAATTTACGGTTAGCTTATTGGGATAGAATTCAATTTTGATGTTAAATATTGCATCTTACACTAAATTTGGAATGCGTTCTCATTGATGTATACCTTCGAGATGTCTTTAAAAAGCTTAAATTTCCAATTTCAAGATAGGGAAATTAACTACATATTTTCGATTTCTCTTTAACAATTTAACTTGCATAAGATATGCTTTATTTTTCTTTATCTCTTCAAAAGGTTTAAATCGGCAGGGAAACCCAAACCCCGTACATTCTTTTGGGTACCGACTGATCCTTCCCCAAGGACCATTTTCGATTTCTCTTTAACAATTTAAGTTGCGTAAGGTGTGTTTTATTTTTCTGTATCTTTTCAAAAGGTTTAAATCGGCGGGAATCCTGACCCCGTGCATCTTTTGGATGCCGACTGATCCTTCCCTAATGACCAAGCCCCAGACAATGAGTAGTTGTTCTAGGGACCTTTTAGCCATGAGTTGGGATTGAACTCATAACCTATTTCTTCAAAAATCATCATTAACTGGTCAACTGAACGTTTGTGATGGAGGATTGATACTATTGAAGCTTTGCTCCGATGGTTTATTTTTCTTTATCTATAAATATAAGTTACTTTTTAACTATAAAGTGTTTGCAAAATGTTTTAAAGATTTGAATTTGCGCAATTTTCATAAAGGCAAATGTTACAAAAGCTTCACATGGTTTTGATTAAATTGTTAAAAAAACTACAAAATATTATTTGTCGATTAAGCCACTTCGTTATGTTTTAATAGTTGAAAAAGACTTTGTGACAGGTTTGACTTATCTTCTAAGCTGAAAGCTTGAAATTGGTTGATTATGTTATCGTGGCAGTCTCATTTGACATCGTTTCTTGCATTTGTATTTATTCAACTATTCTATATTGATAATAAAGTCAAATGAGTTTTTAAGATCAACGAAATGAATCAATTTTAACCAGACCAATCAGTCAAATCCATCATAACGACTTTTCCAACATTTAATATGTAACTGGAGACTTAACCAACAGAAAATATTTTATAGTGGGTTTTTCAACATTTAGCCAAATGTATGAGTTGTTCAGTGAAAAATATTTTTCAATGACAAATGAGATTTTAAGACTCGTAATTGACCACTTATGTTAAATGCACAATAACACTATGAGCACCGGGTATGCTGGCATATAATTGTTAGCTGTTTACCACACAAGGCCTCAAATATATACCTCATTATATATGGGAGAAGGATTCTTTAAAGTTGTTTTTACAACTTTAGTGAAGTTAGGAGGATATAAAGTTGTTTTATTTATGTGAGGCCTCAAATTCACTTACAATATAAATTGTTAATGTCGTATAATTTTATATAATAAATATTTGTTAAAACTTGAGATATATCATCAAAATACTTTTTCTTTTTTGTTTTGAATAGTTGATATAATATATTTTTTACCGTGCCTCCGTTTGCTTAGCTATGAGTCTATGACACTACATCAATTTAACATTATTTAAAAACTAAGTTAATGTTTCTTAAATGCTTTATAGCATAATTAGCTTAATGGATAAAGTGATGTTTCAGGTGAACACATAATTAGATAATTGATTAAAAATTTACGGTTAGCTTATTGCGATAGAATTCAATTTTGATGTTAAATATTGCATCTTACATTAAATTTGGTTTGCGTTATGATTGATGTATACCTTCGAGATGTCTTTAAAAAGCTTAAATTGCCAATTTCAAGATAGGGAAATTAACTACATATTTTTTTATTTCTCTTTAACAATTTAACTTGCATAAGATATGTTTTATTTTTCTTTATCACTTCAAAAGGTTTAAATCGGAAGGGAAACCCAAACCCCGTGCACTCTTTTGGGTACGGACTGATCCTTCCCTAGGGACCATTTTCGATTTCTCTTTAACAATTTAAGTTGTGTAAGGTATGTTTTATTTTTCTGTGTCTTTTCAAAAGGTTTAAATTGGCGGGAACCCTGACCCCGTGCATCTTTTTGGATGCCGACTGATTCTTCCCTAAAGACCAAGCCCCAGACAATGAGCAGTTGTTCTAGGGACCTTTTAGCCATGCGTTGGGATTGAACTCATAACCTATTTCTTCAAAAATCCTCATTAACTGGTCAACTGAACGTTTGTGATGGAGGATTGATACTATTGGAGCATTGCTCCGATGGTTTATTTTTCTTTATCTATTAATATAAGTTACATTTTAACTATAAAGTGTTTGCAAACTGTTTAAAAGATTTGAATTAACGCCATTTTCATAAAGGCAAATGTTACAAAAGCTTCACATGGTTTTGATTAAATTGTTGAAAAAACTACAAAATATTATTTGTCGATTAAGCCACTTAGTTATGTTTTAATAGTTGAAAAAGATCTTCTAAGCTGAAAGCTTGAAATTGGTTGATTATGTTATCGTGGCAGTCTCATTTGACATCGTTTCTTGCATTTGTATTTGTTCAACTATTCTATATTGATAATAAAGTCAAATAAGTTTTTAAGATCAACGAAATGAATCAATTTTAACCAGACCAATTAGTCAAATCCATCATAACGGCTTTTCTAACAATTAATATAAAACCGGAGACTTAACAAACAGAAAATATTTTATAATGGTTTTTTCAACAATTTCGCCAAATGTATGAGTTTTTCAGTGAGAAATATTTTTCAAAGACAAATGAGATTTTAAGACTCGTAATTGACCACTTATTTTAAATGCACAATAATAATATGAGCACCGGGTATGCTGGCACCGACTCACACATGTCAGTTTGTCATCTCAACGTCATACCAACAACTCACTCATCTCACTCAAACACCAAAATACCCCTCCCTCATAACATGCCGAAAGTGTAGGGTTCTTGTGGTTATCTGCACAATTATCAGACATGCACACGGAAAATAAATACGTAAAACTATGCAAACAAAAACCTAAGTACAAATCTACTAAACATTGATATAACCTAGAACTAACACATATAAAGGGTGTTTAGAAGATTTACTTGTTATTCCTGCTGTTTGCAAGCTTCTTTAACCAAAACTGCTGCACGAAACACCTTCTTAATCGTTTTGCTGCCTCACGAACACTTCTAGGGTTTATTGAAGATTATTACCTTTAGGGTTACATCAGGTATCCACCGGTACTACACATGTAGAACTAGCTACGAACCTACCGCAAGTTAAATGGGATACGAACTTTGGTAAAACCTTAATCGACTAGTAAACTCGACTAGGGGAATCGACCCGTGCTTTGGTCAACTTATAGTCGATCGAGCAAAGGGTCTTCAAACCCTTTGGTTTTCAGTCGAGCACAAGAGGGAGAGAAGGGGATTTTTTTTTAGGGTATTGAGGAGTGTTATGAGAATCCCTCAAGGTGCATTGTATTTATAGGGCACTTAAAAGGATTCTGGAATACTTGTACAACAAGTATTGGAATTTGTTTAGGAAACAAATTCCCCTCCTTGTGGGTTTCGTCGACCGTCTAAACAAACAACCCTTTTGGTTTGTTTGTTTTGCTTCGTGTCATTAATTACCCTCTAATATTTATCATATATAAATATTAGACTTTCGGATGTTAACCGTTTAACTCTCAAATGAAAATAACGTTGTATTTTCATTTCCTCTCCAACCTCTTCTCATTTCGTAAACACGTTTCTTATTTCCACTTTCATTGTTTTGTTTTGTATGCAACGGTGCGACCCTTCGGCATTTCTGTGAAGGCAAGTGTGAAAGCCGTTGTGTTGTTTGCACACAAACCTTTCAAAAAGGGCCCCACCCATCATTTTTTTATTTTCCATTTTTTCAAAAAAGTTAACTTTCAATAATTCATCAAATAAAAATACAAATTACACTACAAAAATAAAAACTTGTGAAATTTAAAAACACAATATGAAAATTAAAAAATACATGTGATTATGAATAAACTAATTTTGTTGTTGATGTTGTAACTCCATTTACTTTAATCGGAACCACCGGGGGGGGGGGGGGGGTCTATATCACCAAGAAGGTGCAAACAAGTCTAAAGTCGTAACGTCAACCTCCTGAAGAAGGAGGGTTTTACCCGATTTGAATTTGTGTGGCGGCGGTTAAAACCCCGCGGATTAGTCGGCCAAAAGGTCGGGAACCATTAAAAAAAAGTTGATAAAAGGAAACTATATTTGTTGTTCGTAAACTTTATTTCCAACTGAATATAGGTACGTTAATTTACAATTATGTTGGAGAAAAGTGTGAATGTAATCAATTCTATACCATCTTGTGTTGGAGTTTTTGAGTTTCCTAGTTGGGTGTTGATAATCAATAGCAGATCAAGTATGAATAAAGGTTATTAGATATTTACTTGAGATCGTGTTATCACTTTCCAATAGAAACTATTCAACCCTATGCCTGGGTTACACGAATATCTCTATGAGATAAGACCAAGTGGTGTTCTTGTTTTAGGCACAAATCAAGAACCTGTTTGCTTTCAAGTGTTTATGTTTCGTGTGTTCTTTCATGCAGATAAGTATCCTATTTATAGGATCAATTTACTCTTAGTCAATGAAATTATGAGAATTAATCAGCCAATTAATCTCCTCATAATGTTCCTCCATCATAGCCATAGTGGTTACAAGACCAAGTTATAATGGTCTTAATTACGAGTTTGAAACTGCCCATAAATAGGTCAAAGTAGTTACAAAATCATTCAAGCAGTACTAACTTATGCCAACAGTTGTAACATTGCTCCAGCAGTACTAACTTAGTACTAGCAGTAGTAACTCTGCTCCAGCAGTACTAACTTAGTACTTGCAGTAGTAACTCTCTGAAGGATTGAACCTTCTGATGAGTTACTCCCAACCATTATTAGAGTCAGGGTAATCAACGACTTAATGGGAGTACACTCCGTACCTCCAAACCCATTTCCAAGTATGATCATATCCCTCAATTGAACTAAATTTCCAACAATTCTTCCCAATTTAGTACAATTCTTTTGCATGAATTAAACATAAAACAAAACATGTGCATAAATGAAAATATCTTGAAGATTGAATTCCCATCTTAGTACATTACATGTTCAAATACTCGAGAATCAAGGTGTTCTATGAATTAAACCCTTCAACCCATCTGAATGCCTGAAGATAAAATACACACAAGTTTTCAAACACTTAAATGCTCCTGACACTAAATAAGCCATGTGTCCATATCCAATTCACAAATGGTATAACAGCCAAAAGTCCAAAGCTCCCTGAAGCGGCAAAACTTCAACATTCACATAGGTGGTTCCTCTTTATTCATGCTCATGTGATTGAGGCAAAAGCAGTCAACTAAAGTCAACCACGGATGTGGTCAATATAGTCAAACTCCTTAGGCTCAATTCTCCGTGGATAGAATAGATTTTCCCCGGGTCGTTATGTCCCGACGAGATTGCAATAGTGCTTGAAAACGTTTGTAGGAATGAGTGGCACTGAGGACAGTAACCAAAGATGATTGGGAATTGATTATGCTACTGATTACTTGTTATTTGAACAATTGAAACAGTATTAACACTAACAGAAACACAAATATGATTACACAAACACAAATTGGAAATCAGAAATGTTTACAGACAGAGAAAAAAGTGAGATTTAAACAATTTACAACTACAGGGGGTGCAAATGAAAATTTTACAAACTTAATTATAAAAGAAAATTAAATTAAAAAGAAAAAATATTTTTTTGATTATTTTATGATTTAATATTAATTATTTAAATAAAAACTATATAACTATTTAATTAAAATTAATTAATTTAAAAACTTTACAATACAAATTTTAACTAGTAAACTGAAAATTAATTTCTAAAATACTAAAATGACTTAAAATAAAATTAAAAATTAAAAATATGTATTTTTCTCTTTTTGTGGAATTTTTTATTAATTAAATACTAATTATATTAATTAAACTATTTAAACTATTTTAAATTACTAAAAATAGAAAAATGACTTAGAAAATTCTGAGAAAATTTATAAAACTAACTAACCATCTCAGGAATCCTAAAAAATTATAAAAAGTTTCTAAAAATTATATTTAGACTATTTTACTAATTATTTACTTATTTATTAATTAATATCTAATTTAACTAAATTAATTAAGAAAATTAGAAAATGAATAGTAGAATTTAAGAGACTATTTTCTAAAAATACTAAATGTTTTATAAAACCTAGGAAAAATATAAAAATGTACTATTGTTAATTAAAAATTAATAAAACTATTTAATTACTAATATTACTTAATTATTTAATTAAATTAATTTTAATTCTAATAATTATTAAATCAAAAGATAAATGAAAATTAAGAAAAATGAAAATTAAGAAAAATATAAAAATGATGAAGTGCTTAATAATAAGCTGAAAAGAAAAATTAAAAAGATAAATCCTATTAAATAGAAGCTGTCACTATTTTTAAAGTTGGTTTTTGTTTGTTTTTCTTTTTGAAAACTGATTATAAGCTAAAAATAAGCAACTTTTATGAAAACACCTTTTTATAGCTTATTAACAAGCTATGTGCACCCCCTTGTGCTTAACCGTAGAAATTATAGCTTATTAGGGCGTATGGACTTTTGAAAAAGCTGTCTAATACACAAATAAGAATAAACAGATGTAAACAAACTTGAAATAAGCAAGAAGACACAAATAAGCAAACTGAATAAGCTGCTATGAACAAATAAGCACTAAACACACTACAAGGCTAAAACAGGCCACACACAGGGACTTTTGGACCTCTGTGGGGTCCACAGAAGTCAAGGGGGGGGGGTCCAAAATAAGACTTGACCTACAAAGATGAACTAGTCAACATTCAAATAAGCCAATAAGCTGGGCTTATTGCTAATTTTTTAGCACTGGGTGGGGTTTGAGATTTGGTCTCAAACACTGAGTGACTCAGTGTATGCTTCTGAGAACACGTCAAAAGGTGGGTCAATTAAGCTATCTTGCAATAAGCTGAAGTCCAAGTTAAGCCTGGTTAAGTAAACTAGAGCTGATAAGCTCTTCAAAAAGCTAAGGACAAGGTGTGGGGTCCACTGGGCCAGTCTCAAAGTGTCTTGGAATTTTGGCCAATTCCTGCATGCACTTGCCCTGCAGCTCACTTTGAGCAAGTGTGGGGTCCACAGAAAAATTCACAAAAATAAGCAAAAAACAGATTTTTGTAGATAAGCTGAGGGACTTATATCTGTGAAAAGCTCAGGGTCTAGAAGTTAACACAAAATTCTTGAAAAATCCATGAAGATTTGATTTTCTGCCTAAGTGTGCAATTTTGACTTGTTGAAATATCAAGCTAGGTTGACTTTTATGAAACTCTACCTAGATTTAAGCACTCATTATGTTGAAATAAGTTAAAATAAGATGAAATTAAGCTAAGACAACTACTTGTGAAATGATTTGATGAGATATGGACTTAAAACATTCAACGGTTAACAAGTGAGATCAAATCAAAAGGCATTTTGACTTTTTTGCAAATGGTCACTGGTTTTTATGGCTATTCTAAATCAATAAGGTCTAGGTGAGCATGTTTCAAGTACAAGTGATCAACCAAAACCTTTTTAACTCAGTGAAACAATAAGATCCAAACACCCCTTTATGAACTGATTTTTGTGGATTTCAAAGATTTCCAAGGATTTAGACTACAATTTTGATCCCAATCATTAACTCATACTACTACAAACTTATTTGAGCACAGTCCCACTATATATAACAACAATACACAGGGATACACTAAATTTTGAAATCAAGAAAAGCAATTGAGAAAGCTAATGAAGTTAAGCAATAACACTACTAATAATCACCCAGGAATCATAATAAGCAAATATAATCACTAAAAAAGCAATGCTACAGTACAGAACTAAGAATCAAAGAAAAATGGGAAATTTGACTCACTTGAGACCCTAGCTAAACAAGGGCACCCAAATGGGCAGCTACAAGCTCCTGGCTTGTTAAAAACAAGCCAGGTTAAGTCCATCTTGCCATTCCATGACTGGCAACTTCCATTAGCATCCTGTCTATTGCAAAGGTACCCTGTGGTGTTTCTTTGTTTCTGATTTTTCTTTTTATTTTTATTTTTTTTTCAAGTTTTTATGTTTAGTTATTGATTTAAACTATCTAAGTGAGCTTATGAAACAACAAATACTAAGTTTAGAACATGATTAGAACCAAAAGAGAAAACTTAAATTGAAATGTGAAAACTGAATTGGAACTGAAATGCTTGAGTTTTTGATTATCAAAAGATCAAATTACAATATTGAAACAGATTACAATCTTTTGAAAGTAAATTTAACAACTAAAAACTTAGATTACACTAATTCGACACTAATTCTTGACTAAGTGACTGCACAGAGCTTCTCCTTCTTTCTTTTCCTTTTATAGATGACTTCTGAGCTCCTTGGGTCCCAATAAGTCTTTCCCAGCTTCAATCTTGATCATTGGATCATTGAAATTAATCCTAGCCGTTTAAATTATTTTTGGCGCCAAAGGATTAAGATTCAATTTGCTCTGATAAACCAAAGGGGGGGGGGGGTGTGCATTTATTGTGGGTTGTCTTGTTAGGTATTGGTGGTGGAGTGGGCGGTGTGAGGTGATGGGCAAGTGGAGGTGGTTTTTGCAGGGTGGTATAGGGTAGGAGGGGCGGTATTGTGGGTGAGGGAGGTGGTTTTGACCACGTTTGACCGAGGGTCAAACATTTGACCCTGTAATATTAAGGGTGGATGTTTGGGCTAGTACATGGGCCTGGGGAGTTATAAGGTGGGCTGGATCCAGCTGGGTGGTGGTTGGATTGGATTTGGTTTGGGGTAAATAATACTTAGGTCTGTTTGGTTTTAGAAATTAGCACAAGGACCAATTTTGTAATTTTTCGATTGTTGAGGGGTTGCACATGTGACTTTCCCATAGTTCTAAAAAGGACTAAACCTGCCAAGTATGAATAACCCAAGGACCATTTTCTGCATTTTTCCAATTCCAGGGGTATTTTCTGCCAATCTTGTAAACTTCAGGGACCAAACATGTATTTTCACCAATCTTTCCATCAAAGAACCCTTTTTGTCATAGAAGAATAGTACAAGGACAAAGATTCATTTTTCTCAAAGTTTTTACATCCCAGGGACCATTTTTGTCAGTTTTGCAAAGTGCAGGGACTAAACTTGTAATTGTGTGAAACTTTACACCAAAGAACTTTATATGTAATTTGTGATTCAAAAAGGACCTTTGGTGACTTTTTCATGTTTTAGAATAACCAGGGACTAGTTTTGACAACTTTTGAAAGTTGAGGGACTGAGACTGCCAATTATGCAAACTTTGTTCATTTTTCATTTGTTTTTGATCATTTTGTATCTAAAACATATAAAACACATTTCTGGGATATTTTCAGTATTATAATGCATATTTGAGTGTTTTTGGATGTTTTGGCAACTTAGATTAGGTAAAAATGATGAGTATTTACACACTCATCAATCCCCCACACTAAAATATTGCTAGTCCCTAGCAATCTTTTAAGAAAACTTAATGGATTTGAAGTCTCTTTACCAAAAGCCATTACTTCTGGAGTAGCCAAATGTTTTGGTTCAAGTAAGAACTATGGTACACTGATAACCATATGATTTTGAGCAAACCATAAGCTGTAAACGGATTTGATTTGTCTTTACCAAAAGCCGTTTGCTTCTGGACTAGCCAACTCTTCATGATTAAGGATATGGTGAGCTGGATCTCATACAATTTTTGGCAATTTGTCAGCCATCAATGGTTTTGAGATATCTTTACCAAGAGCCGTTTGCTCCTGGATTAGCCAGTCCTTGTGTGATTTAGACATGGTGGACTGATTACCATTTGTTGTGTTTAGTGCGAAGCACTTCCACTAAAAAAAATTTTGGGCTAAAACGGAGGTATTATGGCACTTATAGGGTAAAAATGTGATCAAATTCTCCAGAATTCCCCCCCCCCCCACACACACACTAGAACTGAATATTGCCCTCAATATTCAAAGTACCGGCCATTATGCCGATATTTTGAAAAACTTTTGATTTGAAAATTTAAAACTTGGGCAAGTGTGGGAATAGCATTTTTCTTTTCTTTTCTTTTCTTTTTTTTTTTGGAATTTACTTTATATACAACAGCATGGGGAACTCCCCCACACTAGTTTGGTAGAAAGGAGAAAGAAGTCAGAGATATGGGTGAAAACCCATGTTTTGCTAATTTTTGTTTACCGAGTCACTAGCTTGACTCGATCCCCGAATTCATTTGTCCATGGGGAAAGTTTGGAGATCCGGGACAACCATGGATGGTATGTCCTCTCCAAAATAGTGTTTCAGACGATGACCATTCACTTTGAAGTTAGGACCGTCGGGTTGAGATAACTCAACAGTCCCGTATGGGTATACTTTTGCAACAGTGAATGGTCCAGTCCATCGGGTTTTTAATTTGCCCGAGAAGATCTTTAACCTTGAATTGAAAAGAAGGACTCTGTCACCGACGTTGAAAACGCGGTTCTTAATCTTTGAGTCATGGATCTTCTTTGTCTTTTCTTTGTAGATCAAAGAGTTCTCGTAGGCTTGATCACGAAGTTCGTTTAATTCATTGAGTTGGACCTTACGGTGATCACCCGCTTTATGAAGATCGTAGTTTACATGTTTCAAGGCCCTGTAGGCTTTGTGCTCGAGCTCGATCGATAAATGACACGCCTTCCCGTATACAAGCTTGTAAGGAGTACACCCGATGGGTGTTTTGTAAGCTGTACGGAAGGCCCATAATGCATCATCTAGTTTATCCGACCAAGAGGCACGGTTTTCACCTACGGTCCTTTCTAGAATCCGTTTAATACCACGGTTGGAAACTTCCACTTGCCCACTTGTTTGTGGGTGATACGCGGTAGAAAGACGGTGAGTAACACCGTACTTAAGCATGACTTTTGCGAATTGATCATTGCAAAAGTGTGTACTGCGATCACTAATGATGGCACGGGGAGTTCCAAAACGAGCAAAGAGGGATTTCAAGAATTTTACAACAACTCGGGCATCGTTGGTGGGTAAGGCTTTTGCCTCAACCCATTTTGACAAATAGTCAACAGCCACGAGGATGTATTTGTTTCCACGAGAAGATGGGAGTGGCCCCATGAAATCAATGCCCCAGATGTAAAAAATTTCACAAACTTGAATGGCATTTTGTGGCATTTCGTTCTTTTGTGAAATATTTCCGTGACGCTGACAAGCATCACAGGTTTTGACTAATTCGTGAGCATCCTTATAAATTGTGGGCCAACAGAAACCGGAGTCAAACACCTTTTTGGTGGTGTAGTTAGGACTATGGTGGCCCCAGGTGGGTCCAGCATGGCAAGCCTTGAGAATGTCAGTGGCTTCCTGTCCGTAAACACATCGCCTGATGACTTGATCGGCACAGATTTTGAACAAATAGGGGCGTCACAGAAGTAATGTTTAACATCTTTCAAGAATTTGTTTTTCTGTTGGGACGACATCCCCTTCACAATGAAGTTACCCGCATGGTATTTTGCAAAGTCGGCAAACCATGGGGTAGTTGAGTCACCACGAAAAGAAACCACATTTAGTGTCTGATGTGTAGGGATTGCACCAGGCTTTACCTCTCGAGGGATCTCGAGAAGCTTACAACCCCCACCAGGCAGTGTACCTGATCGTTGTAGTATAGTATAGTGACAAGTATCGGGGGATTGATCGTTCAGCTAGGAATAGTGTCGCTAGGATTAGAAAACCTAAATAGTTCTAAAGATGAAGGATGATTATTTTTGCATTTTTATATTTTCTAGAAAGCAAATTTAAATCTCGGGTTTGAAGGATTTGGGCGGAATTAGTTGCTAGTCAACTAACCCAATACTAAAGATGCAATCAAAATAAAATACTAGAAATGAAAATAAACTATATTAAACTAAGGTTGTGAGCAATAAGTGCAGAAATGTGTTTACTTAGACTTCACTACTCCCTAGATATCTTTTACACGTTAATTACTTGTTATAGTTGCGTGGATGATGGATTGTATTCCTTAATACCATTCATGGGGTGGTGTACTTAACTCCCCAATCCTATGAGTGCCTACTTCACTCCTATGTCGAGCCGGCTAAGAAGCTCCTAACATTGGATCATTAGAATTTACTCATGCATTAAATACAACCAATAAAACCTAGTACACATCGGTTCATGTTTCCTAAGACGTTCAAGCATGTTACCATTTAATGATCTGCCAGTTTTCTTAAGCCTAACATTGAAATCATTCATCCAATACAACCATAAACAAGTAATCAACGCATAATCAACATCTAGGTTTCATTAGATCTAAGCAAACACAAGATAAATCTAGCCTAGCATGGTGGAATCAAGACAAGAACAAGATATAGACAACCAACACATAGACATATTGATTGAATTAAAAGAACACTTATCTCAATTACACATGTAAGGGTTCAAGGGCTGAAAACCCTTGAAAAACCTGTAAAATTCGTATATGGTTCGGCCTTAGGGTTTCTCCAAACTTCTCTCCTTTTTTTATGAATGAAAATTAGAAAATTATATATAGAAAATTGAGGCTGACGGCGTCAAGAACAACCTTGTGACGCCGTCATCTCGCCGCCAAAAGAATCCTCAGACTGCCTTGATCTACATCTGACGCCGTCATGTATTAAACTTTTCCAGGCCGTTACACATTTAACTCTTGACGCTCTTCCTTGTGACGCCTTCATTTCTGTACTGGGTCGTCATGAAATTTACTCTTGACGCCGTCAGGATAATGCTCTTGACGCCGTCACACACTGTTCCCAGCTTGGAAAATTAATTCTTTGGCGTTTTCTTCACTTTTATGCACCAAAAACGTCCGAATTGCTTCCTTTTCGAGATTTCACTCCCAAAGTACCTAAAATCACAAAAGGGACGATTTAGGGCAATATTTGATCAAATAAATTCAATTCCGGGCTTAAATGACCCCCTAAAAGTGGTTCATTTTTCGCCTCATCATATACCCTTACACTTGAGATTTGCTTGTCCTCAAGCAAATGCGCTTTTATTCTAGTCAAAATACAAGTTAGGGGTCATTTAACACTAATATAAAAGTAATTACAACAAATAATCGTTCCACTAAAGACCAATAGACAAGCACGGAGGTCATATACTAGCACCTCACAAATAGTGTTTAGATACTCACATCTCTCGGGTGTAATAAAGTATAAATTACAATATGGAAACGGAAGATATCTCTCACTACCTGTCATAGCAAAATAGATTACCATAGGCTTGGGAAAGGATCAAACCTCCACCACATGGCGTAAGCACCTAGGATAAACTATCAAAGAGGTCTTTTAAAGGGTTGTAACGTTAGGTGTAGGGATATGAAATACACGGTTTTGTTGGATATAGGCAGTCTTTACTGGTGGCGAGTTAACAATCTTGGTCAATTACATGTACAATGTGGCGTTGCTAAGCCAAGACTAGACTCGACTTAAGCTAATAAATGAAAAAATAACAAAAACATAAAATGAACATAGAATAAAAAGGGATGGTAGTCCATTTTTTTTTTTTTTTTTTTTTTTTTTTTTTTTTTTTTTTTTTGCATACACTCTTACCCTACCATCCAAAATAATACATCATAGGGAATGAACATTCCCCTTACACTTGAATTTTTACATACTTTACAATAAACTAATCTGATGACTCGAATTAAGAAAATCAAAACACTTGGAGTACTTTTAAGATTAACGTACATATGAGGGTAATATATTATGTTCTTCCCCATTACTCCATAAAATAAGTACTTTACCCATGAGTCCCAATCGTCCCAAAACAATATGTACAAGGATATGACTCGACTTAGCAACCATGTAATCAATTAGATAGTTAACTTAGGGTTTAACAAATAACAATAATGCACTAAAAATGAGTGCATACACGGAAGGCTAAGGCGATTTGGGTGTACATTTAAGTGGGTGTAACAAATTCTTCCTTTAAGTAAGATGCTTAAAGTTAGAAACGAAAAGATAGGCTCGGAGGGGTGTACTAGGGGTATCGTGTACTAAAAATGAGTACAACGCTAAGGTGTAGGAAAAATTAGTTGACTTAACTAGCCAAGTAATATGACTTAAATGGTCAAGTAATTATAATACGGGTTTAACACAAGGGTTATCCTAATGCCTCTTATCATGTAGTAAATCCTACTACACGAATGTAGTCTCACTAGCGGTCTCGGGATGCATCACTAACGCAAGTTCTAGAATCTAAATGCTACTGGTACACTCATTAGCACTAATAGTAAATGCTTTTCCTATCAAATCTAAAGGCGAACCTCACATATTTGGGTGGAAAATTTTTCTGAATAGTACGGTTTTGTGCTAGTCATACAATCTCCTATCCATGAGACGCTTGCTATGGCTAAAGTTTCACTCCTAAATGTTGTAAAAAAATTTAAATTTGGCGCTAAAATTGCACTAACAAGTATTTCTCATAGTTTTATTACACATCTACCATTAAACAAACAAACTCAAGCGAAAGTGTATTTGTAAGGTATCATCATTTTACCCTCCCCTTACACTTAAGATGAACATTGTCCCCAATGTTCAAGTAAAGAATGTAAAAGTGAAATAAGTAAAACAAATGAAATCAAATACTCCCCTGATTCGCTCGGTATGGATAATAAGGTGGCCAGGTTAGATCTTCCTCCAAGAAAATGAACAATCAAAGCTTCCCTTCCAGAATATAAATCATCTTCTTGTCATACATAACCTGTAAATCCTGAGAAAACAAACAAGACAACCTCGCATAAAATCGGCGGAAATCTACATAAGTTACTAAATCCTAGAAAACAAAGTAAGATATAATGCTTGTGGAATGAAGTTTGCAGATTTTCTGGAGATTATAAAACTTAATAATTCAACAAAAACTTTAAAACTCCGTTAGAAAAACAAAACTGGTAAAATTTCCAGATTTTTACACGTGACGCCATCAAGAGCAAGCTCATGACGCCGTCAGAAGTGACCTGCAGAAATTCTTGTGTTAAGTTTCCGAAAAATTTCTGGAAAAACTTGGTCCTACTTCCTGGAAAATCCTGCAAAACTTAATTATGACTCAATACAAGCATTTGACTCTAACAAATACGAATATACATGTTCACTTAATATTGTCGAGAATCATGATCGGTTTGTTTCTTAAAAACATATTTGGGGTTTCCTCTTACACTTATCTTTTGCAAAAATACCTTTTGGTGAAGTTAAGACTAGGCCAAAACAACAAAGTAAAGTATTTCCACTTTTTAGTTTAGAAACATGATCTACCAACAATAAAAATAAAGCATGCATACGGAAGCAAATAACAAACAAAAATAAAATCACACAAAAGCATGGGTTAGCTCCCAAGAAGCGCTTGTTTTTGTTCGAGTCACGAGCCTGACTCTACCCTTATTTAACGGAAATAGGGGAGGTTTTCCCTACACTTAGGATTAAGTGTGGGTGAAAGTAGCGATACACACCCTTAGGGTGTGAATATGCCACGTGAGAAAAGAATGGTGGATGAATTATATGCTCAAAGGGGTGTGCTCCTTTCATCATAACCTTACCTAGTTTAATTGGGTTAGTGGGCGAATTAAGGTTTTCTCCTAGAAAGGGATCATTTTCTAACAACTTCGAGAGACTCCTAGTTGGGAATCCATCTTGACCCAATAAACCCGGTTTAAACCCATAATGTTTCTTGTGATCAATTATGAATGGGTCATGTAAGTATGTAAAGTCATGGTTCACTCCTACACTAGCTTCCACTCCATATGGTTTGATGGGTGGATCGGGACCTTTTTCAATCCCTAAATTCTCATCTAAAGATGGAAAATTAGGTAACGGTTTTGGTTGAGGCTCCGGTTCATCAAAACTAGGAACTTCCATAGAACTAAAAGAAAGGTTATGACTACAAGTATTCAAAACTATTTCTTCTAGTTGCGTTTGGTCCAAGGGCTCTACCTCTATTGGGGTTCCTATTGTCTCCTCTACTTTTTCTGGGTAAGTCACGGGCGGTGTGTATGCCTCAAATGATGGTAGGACTTGTGGGGTACTTGATGGGCTTACGTTACTTACCTCATCCTCCATTTTATCTAGATTACCTATGTGTTTGTTTTGTACTATGGCATTACATGACAACCACTTAGGTATCTCAACACTAATATATTCATCCCCAAACAAACTTGTTTCATGATCCTGGAAATTTATATTCAATTGACTTGTACTAACGTTTGTTGGGTTGTCTACCCTATAATAATATTGGGCACAATCTTCTATGGCATCCCATGCTTCTTCAGCACTTAATTCCCTAAAGTCCCCATTGGCAAAATCCTCAATGCGCATTTGGTCATATTGGCTAACACGATAGTAAAAGGTTCGGGTTAGGGATGCTAAAGCGAAACTATGATGAGGGAATTTTCGGAGTAAATTTCTAAAACGAGTCCATGCATCATATATGGGTTCATCTCGATATTGTTTGAAATTCGAGATGTCAATAGGGTAGAATGGCCTTTGTGGTTGGTGGTATGGTGGATTCGCGTACTCCATAATGGTGAACGGAAGAGTCAATGGAAATTACGAACAAACACACAAAGAAAAAAGATAGACTAAAGAAATCCTAAAAAATAAAAATAAAATCTTACTAGAAAGGAATCTAGCAAGTAGACCTAATAAAAAGAGATTCTAACCTAGACAATAACTATTCCCCGGGCTGCGGCGCCAAAAACTTGATGCGTAGGGATTGCACCAGGCTTTACCTCTCGAGGGATCTCGAGAAGCTTACAACCCCCACCAGGCAGTGTACCTGATCGTTGTAGTATAGTATAGTGACAAGTACCGGGGGATTGATCGTTCAGCTAGGAATAGTGTCGCTAGGATTAGAAAACCTAAATACTAGTTCTAAAGATGAAGGATGATTATTTTTGTATTTTTTAGAAAGCAAATTAAAATCTCGGGTTTGAAGGATTTGGGCGGAATTAGTTGCTAGTCAACTAACCCAATACTAAAGATGCAATCAAAATAAAATACTAGAAATGAAAATAAACTATATTAAACTAAGGTTGTCAGCAATAAGTGGAGAAATGTGTTTACTTAGATTTCACTACTCCCTAGATAACTTTTACACGTTAATTACTTGTTATAGTTGCGTGGATGACGGATTGTATTCCTTAATACCATTCATGGGGTGGCGTACTTAACTCCCCAATCCTATGAGTGCCTACTTCACTCCTATGTCGAGCCGGCTAAGAAGCTCCTAACATGGGATCAGTAGAATTTACTCATGCATTAAATACAACCAATAAAACCTAGTACACATCGGTTCATGTTTCCTAAGACGTTCAAGCATGTTACCATTTGGAGATCTGCCAGTTTTCTTAAGCCTAACATTGAAATCATTCATCCAATACAACCATAAACAAGTAATCAACACATAATCAACATCTAGGTTTCATTAGATCTAAGCAAACACAAGATAAATCTAGCCTAGCATGGTGGAATCAAGACAATAACAAGATATAGACAACCAACACATAGACATATTGATTGAATTAAAAGAACACTTATCTCAATTACACATGTAAGGGTTCAAGGGCTGAAAAACCTGTAAAATTCGTATATGGTTCGGCCTTAGGGTTTCTCCAAACTTCTCTCCTTTTTTTATGAATGAAAATTAGAAAACTATATATAGAAAATTGAGGCTGACGACGTCAAGAACAACCTTGTGACTCCGTCATCTCGCCGCCAAAAGAATCCTCGGACTGCCTTGATCTACATCTGACGCCGTCATGTATTAAACTTTTCCAGGTCGTCACACATTTAACTCTTGACGCTCTTCCTTGTGACGCCTTCATTTCTGTACTGGGTCGTCATGAAATTTACTCTTGACGCCGTCAGGATAATGCTCTTGACGCTGTCACACACTGTTCCCAGCTTGGAAAATTAAGTCTTTGGCGTTTTCTTCACTTTTATGCTCCAAAAACGTCCGAATTGCTTCCTTTTCGAGATTTCACTCCCAAAGTACCTAAAATCACAAAAGGAACGATTTAGGGCAATATTTGATCAAATAAATTCAATTCCGGGCTTAAATGACCCCCTAAAAGTGGTTCATTTTTCGCCTCATCAGTGTCTCGAGAGGAAATGTTTCATTTATTTCCTGTTTCTCGGACACATCCTGGTGAGGGTTTTCTAATCGTGAGAGATGGTCAGCAGCTAGGTTCTCAGCTCCTTTTTTATCACGGATAATGATATCAAATTCTTTGAGGAGGAGAACCCAACGGAGTAGTCTCGGCTTTGCATCTTGTTTTGCAAAGAGGTACTTCAAAGCCGAGTGATCCGTATATACTATGCATTTGGTCAATATCAAATACAGCCGGAATTTTTCAAAGGCATACACCACGGCTAATAGTTCTTTTTCAGTGGTGGTGTAATGTCTCTGAGCTTCGGTCATAGTCTTGCTTGCATAGTGTATAGGCTGAAAGTATTTTTCTTTTCGTTGCCCCAAGACCGCACCTATGGCAAAATCACTAGCATCGCACATAAGCTCAAAAGGTACGTCCCAATCGGGGGCAACAAGAATCGGTGCCTCAGTAAGCTTCTTCTTCAAGGTTTCAAAAGCTTCGATGCACTCAGGTGAGAAGATAAAAGGAGCATCCTTCTCGAGAAGATGGGTCATAGGCCGGACGATTTTGGAGAAATCTTGAATAAACCTACGATAGAAGTCGGCGTGACCCAAAAAACTCCTAATACCCTTGACGGTAGTGGGATGAGGAAATTTAGCTATGACATCAACTTTGGCTCTGTCCATCTCGATCCCGTTTTCTGAAATTTTATGGCCGAGGACAATGCCCTCTTTAACCATAAAATGGCTCTTCTCCCAGTCGAGACACAAGTTTGTGTCTTCACAACGTTTAAGCATATTTTCCAAGTGGGAGAGACAAGACTGGAATGAATCCCCGATGACTGAAAAGTCATCCATAAACACCTCCATAGTTTTTCCGATCATGTCGGAAAATATTGACATCATGCACCTCTGGAACGTGCCCGGAGCATTACATAAACCGAAAGGCATACGTCTATAGGTAAAAGTTCCGTAAGGGCATGTGAAGGTAGTTTTCTCTTGATCCTGTGGATCAATGGGGATTTGGAAATAAGTCGAGAAACCATCGAGGAAACAATAATACTCATTTCCCGCTAATCTCTTAAGCATTTGATCCATAAAGGGCAGAGGAAAATGGTCTTTACGGGTGGCATCATTTAACTTACGATAGTCAATACATATTCGCCATCCTATAACCAGCCGAGTTGGAATCAACTCGTTTTGTTCGTTTGTGACAACAGTTATGCCACCCTTTTTTGGAACGCAATGAATTGGGCTAACCCAAGGACTGTCAGAGATAGGGTAAATTAACCCGGCATCAAGAAGTTTGAGAACTTCTTGTTTAATAACTTCATGTATTTTGGGGTTAACCCGTCTCTGTTGTTGGACTGCTGGTTTGAAATCATCCTCCATTAGGATTTTGCGGGTACAGAATTCAGGGTTGATACCCTTGATGTTGGAGAGTTTCCAAGCAATTGCTTGTTTGTGAGATTTCAGAACCTTTATGAGAGCAGCTTTCTCCTCATTTTTTAAATCTTTTGCAATAATGACGGGTAATTTATCATCACCCTCCAGGAATGCGTATTCAAGATGGGGAGGTAAGTCCTTAAGCTCAACCTCGGGGAAATCTTCAGTTTTCTCAACAGTTTTGATTTCCTCCTTATGAAGTTATTGTGAAAGAACGGGAGGGTGGGAGGGATCTTGATTGAGTAGCTTCTCAAGGAGAAGTATATCCCTGTCCGGGTCAATCTCCTGGTTATCAATTCCTTCAGGAACTGAGTCACTTCGGAGAAAGGCCTCTATTTCCTCCAAGATGAAGTCACTTCCCTCAAACGGAGTGAGGGAAGGAGTAGAATTAGCAATGATGGGATGAGAGGAGGGAGTGGGATTGCCACTTGAAGAATCATCATCGAAACCAAGAATTTCTTGAGAGTACTCCTCTGTAGCTACATCGATGACATCGATGCGGTTAACAGATTTGGAATCATAATTCGAGGAGTATCTCGAGGTTTGATCTAGATTGAAGGTTTTGGCTTCGGAACCAACACGTAACGTGATTTCCTCATCGAATACATCGATCAGAGCATGACCCATCCTGAGGAATCCCCGTCCAAGAATTAGGGGAACCCTTGGGTCTGCATCGAAATAAACAATCACGAAATCTGCCGGAAAATGGAACTTTCCCACTTTGACAAATACATCCTCGGCAATACCGAGGGGACGAGATATCGAACGGTCTGCAAGCTCGAGAGTCATTAGGTTGATGCTGGCACCAAGATCAGCCAAGGCAAAGCATTTAACCATTCTCGGGAATATACATGGAATGAGAAATTTCCCAGGATCTCCCAGCTTTTCGGGAAGCTGGTTTAACAAAACCGCATAGCAGTTTTCATTTAGGGGAGTTTTTGCCATCTCGAATAGTTTTTCCTTGTTATTTAATAGATTTTTGATTGTGGATGCAAATTTAGGCATTAAGAGGATAGCATCCGCGAAGCTGATATCAAAATGGAGATCTTGAAAAATTCGGAAAAAATTTTCCATTTGATGATTTGCTTTTTCACGGAGCTTTTGATCTTGTAAACGTGATGGATACAAAATTGACGGTTTCAGGTTTCGTTTTGAATTTTCAACAGAGGTCTCAGGAGGTTCAAATACGACCCTAGTTTTCCGGGTCGGGACCGGGACAACTGGAGGAGGGATGTCAGTGGTACCTCCATTATTAGTAGGAAGTACCGTATCCGTTGTGTCCTCAGTTTCACGTTCCTCTACCTGAACAGGAGAAGAGGTAGACGGGACCGTAGGTCCTTTATAAGAAACTCCACTTCGGGTCGTGATCGCCTTAACATCGCCCCTCGGGTTAGCGATCGTGTTGCTCGGTAGTGTACCTGAGCCCGAGGGTCGATCATTTAAAGACTTCTTAAGTTCAGAAATCTGGCTGACCAACAATTTATTCATTTCTTCTTGGGATTTCATAAACTGTTTCAACAACTCATCGGATGATGGTCCAGTTGGAACAATGGCTTGATTTTGATTAGGAACATTTTGAGCACGATTGTTTTGAAAATTCCCTTGATTCTGATTATTCTGACCCTGAAAATTGTTTCCTTGGTGAAAATTACCCTGTTGGAAATTGTTACCCTAATTAAAATTACCATGACCTTGATTACGGTTAAAATTTCCTTGGTTTTGAAAAGCCTGATTATGACCGGAATGGAAATTTCCTTGGTTCTGAAAACCTTGGTTCATTCGGTTTTGATTAAAATTTTGATTCCGGTTTTGGTTTTGATTTTGAGACTGATTAAACCCGGGTGGTCCAAGGTAGTTATTAGAACAATAGCTCAACAGATTACGGTCCCCTTGTGGTTGGTAGGAATTACCCCCGCATTATAGGAACCTTGAGCTGGGTACACATTCTCAGGAGTGAAGCCACCGGAGGCTGGACACTCAGTGTACGGGTGAGGACCACCACAAGTTTCACAACTTGGGTTGACAACTTTGACGTGATGATTTTGACTAGACTGATGTATACGTAGGACTGCAGTGGACAAATTATCAAGGTTTTTAGCAAGGACAGCTATATCATTGTTTGCTGGAGTTACAGATTTACATGACGAGTCATTCCTCTCGGCTGAGGAATCCCAGAAATTGTGATGGGCAGTCATGTTTTCAATCAGATCATAACACTCTTCGGGGGTCCTTTTCATAAAGGTGCCTCTAGCAGCAGCATTGATGGTGTCACGATGACGAAGTGTCAAACCATTGTAGAAGGTATCTATAATGGTGACAAGAAGCATATTGTGATTTGGACATCGATCAATTGCAAGCTTATAGCGTTCCCATGCCTTAAATAAGGACTCGTCAGGACGCTGTCTGAAGTTGCTGATATCATTTCTCAGTTTAGTTACCATGGATGGTGGAAAGTATTTAACCAAGAATTTGGTAACCATCTCATCAAAAGTGTGGATCGAATTCTTAGGAAGACGATCGAACCAGGCAGTAGCATGATGAGTGAGAGAATAGGGGAAGAGATACAAACGAAGGCCGTCTTCGGTGACGCCATTTTCTTTCATGCTTTGGGTGACGGTCAAAAATTTGTCAAGATGCTTGTTAGCATCTTCACCCGGTAATCCGTGAAATTGACACGAATTTTGGACTTGTTGGATCATGTTGTGCTTGAGGCCAAAGTCCATAGCCTCAATAGTGAGTGGTGCAATAGGTTCGTCCGTCCCTTGCATGGTAGGCTGACACAACTCCTCCATCGTTTGGAGATCGGGAGCTGGCTCATCCTTTGGAGGGTCAGGGGGTGGTGGTGGCCCGTCGTCCATTTCTGTTTTTGGTTCTTCACTAATAGTACATAGCTCGGGTACATTTTTCTGATTTTTACGCTTTGGTTGTGAACGAGTGCGCATGCACTAAAAATAATTTTTCAAAACAAGATCGAGGCAAAACAACAGGGAACTAAAACCAATAATCACAAGTGAATGACTTCTTTGAAAAAGGTACACCACTCACAGGGATACAATGGCAAGTTTTAATCTTATGTTTGGGAACTTATTATGTTTACACCCCCAGTTGGTAGGTGTTCTGCCTTGGTTTGCGGTGGTAAGATTTTATGTAATTATTAATAACAGAAAAATTGTTTTTGGGCTTTTCGGGTGTGTGTGCAGAAAATTTTTGGAAATATTTTTGGTATCGATTCGTTAACCGAAATCATTTTCTTTAAAATTACTCGCAGGGTGGCGGGAGAGAAGAATAGACCTCTCTTCAGTTTGCAATTTAATGTCAGAATTTCCGTATTCCACCTGTGTAGTTTGTAATCTTAAAGAAACCGAAGTAATTTAACTTCACGATTGTTTTGTTGTTTTTGATTTTTTTTTGTGTTGTTAACACTTTAGAAAAAGTGTTAATGAACTTTTTGATATGATTGAAATTTTTACAAAAACTTTTTACAAAAGTGGTGAAATTTGTACAGGGATGGTTTTGAAAACCACTAAACTTAAAACGTTTTTTAAAACACGCAACAACCTCCCCGGCAGCGGCGCCAAATTTTGATTGAGGCAAAAACAGTCAACTAAAGTCAACCATGGATGTGGTCAATATAGTCAAACTCCTTAGGCTCAATTCTTCGTGGATAGTATAGAGTTTCCCCTGGTCGTTATGTCCTGACGAGATTGCAATGGTGCTTGAAAACGTTTGTAGGAATGAGTGGCACTGAGGACAGTAACCAAAGATGATTGGGAATTGATTATGCTACTGATTACTTGGTATTTGAACAATTGAAACAGTATTAACACTAACAGAAACACAGATATGATTACACAAACACAAATTGGAAATCAGAAATGTTTATAGACAGAAAAAAGTGAGATTTAAACAATTTACAGTTACAGGGGGTGCAAATGAAAATTTTACTAACTTAATTATAAAAGAAAATTAAATTAAAAAGAAAAAATATTTTTTTGATTATTTTATGATTTAATATTAATTATTTAAATAAAAACTATTTAACTATTTAATTAAAATTAATTAATTTAAAAACTTTACAATACAAATTTTAACTAGGAAATTGCAAAATTAATTTCTAAAATTCTAAAATAACTTAAAATAAAATTAAAAATTAAAAATATGTATTTTTGTCTTTTTGTGAAATTTTTTATTAATTAAATACTAATTATATTTATTAAACTATTTAAACTATTTTAAATTACTAAAAATAGAAAAATGACTTAGAAAATTCTGAGAAAATTTATAAAACTCAGAAATCCTAAAAAATTATAAAAAGTTTTTAAAAATTATATTTAGACTATTTTACTAATTATTTACTTATTTATTAATTAATATCTAATTTAACTAAATTAATTAAGAAAATTAGAAAATGAACAGTAGAATTTAAGAGACTATTTTCTAAAAATACTAAATGTTTTATAAAACCTAGGAAAAATATAAAAAGGTACTGTTGTTAATTAAAAATTAATAAAACTATTTAATTACTAATATTACTTAATTATTAAATTAAACTAATTTTAATTCTAATAATTATTAAATCAAAAGAGAAAAATCTAGAAAATTACTGAAAATACTTTAAGATAAAAGAAAATTAAGAAAAATATAAAAATGATGAAGTGCTTAATAATAAGCTGAAAAGAAAAATTAAAAAGATAAATCCTATTAAATAGAAGCTATCACTATTTTTAAAGTTGGTTTTCGTTTGTTTTTCTTTTTGAAAACTGATTATAAGCTAAAAATAAGCAACTTTTATGAAAACACCTTTTTTTATAGCTTATTAACAAGCTATGTGCACCCCCTTGTGCTTAACTGTAGAAATTATAGCTTATTAGGGCTTATGGACTTTTGAAAAAGCTGTCTAATACACAAATAAGAATAAACAGATGTAAACAAACTTGAAATAAGCAAGATGACACAAATAAGCACACTGAATAAGCTGCTATGAACAAATAAGCACTAAACACACTACAAGGCCAAAACAGGCCACACACAGGGACTTTTGGACCTCTGTGGGGTCCACAGAAGTCAAGGGGGTCCAAAATAATACTTGACCTACAAAGATGAACTGGTCAACTTTCAAATAAGCCAATAAGCTAGGCTTATTGCTTATTTTTTAGCACTGGGCGCAATTTTGACTTTTTGAAATATTAAGCTAAGTTGACTTTTATGAAACTCTACCTAGATTTAAGCACTGATTATGTTGAAATAAGTTAAAATAAGATGAAATTAAGCTAAGACAACTACTTGTGTAATGATTTGATGAGATATGGACTTAAAACATTCAACAGTTAACAAGTGAGATCAAATCAAAAGGCATTTTGACTTTTTTGCAAATGGTCACTGGTTTTTATGGCTATTCTAAATCAGTAAGGTCTAGGTGAGCATGTTTCAAGTACAAGTGATCAACCAAAACCTTTTTAACTCAATGAAACAATAAGATCCAAACACCCCTTTATGAACTGATTTTTGTGGATTTCAAAGATTTCCAAGGATTTAGACTACAATTTTGATCCCAATCATTAACTCATACTACTACAAACTTGTTTGAGCACACTCCCACTATATACAACAACAATACACAGGGATACACTAAATTTTCCACAAGACAGTTAAAATAAAAAAATTTTGAAATCAAGAAAAGCAATTGAGAAAGCTAATGAAGTTAATAACACTACTAATAATCACCCAGGAATCATAATAAGCAAATATAATCACTAAAAAAGTAATGCTACAGTACAAAACTATGAATCAAAGAAAAATGGGAAATTTGACTCACTTGAGACCCTAGCTAAACAAGGGCACCCAAATGGGCAGCTACAAGCTCCTGGCTTGTTAAAAATAAGCCAGGTTAAGTCCATCTTGCCATTCCATGACTGGCAACTTCCATTAGCATCCTGTCTATTGCAAAGGTACCCTGTGGTGTTTCTTTGTTTCTGATTTTTCTTTTTCTTTTTATTTTTTTCAAGTTTTTATGTTTAGTTATTGATTTAAACTATCTAAGTGAGCTTATGAAACAGCAAATACTAAGTTTAGAACATGATTAAAACCAAAAGAGAAAACTTAAATTGAAATGTGAAAACTGAATTGGAACTGAAATGCTTGAGTTTTTGATTATCAAAAGATCAAATTACAATATTGAAACAGATTACAAGCTTTTGAAAGTAAATTTAACAACTAAAAACTTATATTACACTAATTCGACACTAATTCTTGACTAAGTGACCGCACAGAGCTTCTCCTTCTTTCTCTTCCTTTTATAGATGACTTCTGAGCTCCTTGGGTCCCAATAAGTCTTTCCCAGCTTCAATCTTGATCATTGGATCATTGAAATTAATCCTAGCCGTTTAAATTATTTTTGGCGCCAAAGGATTAAGATGCAATTTGCTCTGATAAACCAAAAGGGGGGGTGGGGTGTGCATTTATTGTGGGTTGTCTTGTTAGGTATTGGTGGTGGAGTGGGCGGTGTGAGGTGATGGGCAAGTGGAGGTGGTTTTAGCAGGGTGGTATTGGGTAGGAGGGGCGGTATTGTGGGTGAGGGAGGTGGTTTTGACCACGTTTGACCGAGGGTCAAACATTTGACCCTGTAATATTAAGGGTGGATGTTTGGGCTAGTACATGGGCCTGGGGAGTTATAAGGTGGGCTGGATTCGGCTAGGTGGTGTTTGGATTGGATTTGGTTTGGGGTAAATAATACTTAGGTCCGTTTGGTTTTAGAAATTAGCACAAGGACCAATTTTGTAATTTTCCGATTGTTGAGGGGTTGCACTTGTGACTTTCCCATAGTTCTCAAAAGGACTAAACCTGCCAAGTATGAATAACCCAAGGACCATTTTTTGCATTTTTCCAATTCCAGGGGTATTTTCTGCCAATCTTGTAAACTTCAGGGACCAAACATGTACTTTCACCAATCTTTCCATCCAAGAACCCTTTTTGTCATAGAAGAATAGTACAAGGACCAAGATTCATTTTTCTCAAAGTTTTTACATCCCAAGGACCATTTTTGTCAGTTTTGCAAAGTGCAGGGGCTGAACTTGTAATTGTGTGAAACTTTACACCAAAGGACTTTATATGTAATTTATGATTCAAAAAGGACCTTTTGTGACTTTTTCATGTTTTAGAATAACCAGGGACTAGTTTTGACAACTTTTGAAAGTTGACGGACTGAAACTGCCAATTATGCAAACTTTGTTCATTTTTCATTTGTTTTTGATCATTTTGCATCTAAAACATATAAAACACATTTCTGGGATATTTTCAGTATTATGATGCATATTTTAGTGTTTTTGGATGTTTTGGTAGCTCAGATTAGGTAAAAATGATGAGTATTTACACACTCATCATCATGCTTTGCACTTTTTCAAAGAAATTAACCATTAAGAAGTAAAGACTTCATCCTCCTTTTCAGAAAGTTCTGAGCACAACCTTGGGATGATTGTAAAACATACTTCAGTCCACTAAATGTTCAAATTTCCACATTGAACTCAGCTCCCAAGTTTCCTCAGGGGGGAGTTGGGTGTCTTGGCATTCAATGACTAAGTTGGACTTTAAACCCATCCCTTTAGCAGACTTTGAAACCAAATCTCTAGCCAAACCCTTCGTCAAGTGATCAGCTAAGTTTTGTTGAGATCTAACAAACTCTATAGATACCACCTAAGTGTCTAGACTTCCCATCGTACATCTGGCTATAAGCCTTAGCCAATGTAGCAACACTATCACAACGGATAGAAATAGGTGCTATAGGTTTAGGCCACAATGGAATCTCAAGAAGCAAGCTTTTCAACCATTCAATTATGTTGTTGAACTGGTGATGCAAGTTTGCTTCTTGGATGCCCAAGAAATTGCACCTCCACCAAGTAGGAATACCCAACCACTGGTAGACGAATTTTCTTCAGTGTTATTGATCCAACTTGCATAAGTGTATCCTTCTAATACCTAAGTATAACCAGTATATGAGAGACTATAATCCATAGTCTTCTTTAGATACTTCAGTACTCTCTGAACTACTTGCCAGTGATGAGCACTAAGATTACTAGTATACATGCTTAGTTTACCCACTACAAAAGCTATATGAGGTCTTGTACAAGTCATGCATACATTAGGCAGCCAATCACCTTAGAATACTCAAGTTGAGATACAGCCTTACCAGTATTAGGCATCACCTTCTCACTTGTATCCATAGGAGTACTCATAAGAGTACAATCAAAGTAATTATATTTCCTCAACACCTTATCAATATAATGAGATTGAGAGATAGAAATTCCTTTACTTTCATGTTTAATCCTTATACCAAGAATAACATCAGCCTCCCCCATGTCCTTCATGGACAACCTTGATGACAAAAATTCCTTTGTCAGGTCAACCTAATTTTGGTCAGTGCCATAGATCAGCATGTCATCAACATATAGACAAATGATAACTCCTTTACCAGATTCATCAAAGTTGCTATATACACATTTGTCAGACTGGTTAAGTAAATAACCACTAGACAAAACCACTTCAACAAATTTTTGATGCCATTTCTTAGGTGCCTGCTTTAGTCCATAGAGAGAGTTAATTAGTTTATACACCTTGTTTCCATTTCCAGGCATGATGAAGCCCTGAGGTTGGTTCATATAAACATCCTCATCCAATTCACCATTCAAGAAAGCTGTCTTCACATCCATCTGATGAATAATCAGATTGTGAATTGATGCCAAAGCAATCAACAATCTTATGGTACTGATACGTGCCATAGGGGCATAAGTATCAAAGTATTTTATCCCTGACTTTTGTTTAAAGCCCTGAATGACTAGTCTACCATTGAAATTTTCAATAGTTCCATCTACCTTCATTTTCCTTTTGAAAATCCATTTGCAACATAGTGGTTTGCAACCAGGTGGTAGATCAGCCAACACCCAAGTATGTTGCCCATGATGGAATCCATTTCATCATTAATTGCTTCTTTCAAGAAAGCAACATCCTGGGACTTCCTTGCTTCATCAAATATTTTGGGATCATCCTCAACAATGAAGCAATAGGAGTATTGGTCAGAGACCTCATCCCTTGTTCCTTCAATTAGATATAATTGAAACTCAGGTCCAAATGACTTTGGAGTCCTGACCCTGTTGCTCCTTCTGAGCTCAGGTTCAGGTTGTTGTACCACAACCTCATCAGAAACCTTATCACAAGCCATTTCTACACCACTATTGTGAGTGAGCAATGTTAATATTTGGATAAGTTCATTTTGGTTACCTTAGTGGTGTAGAAATGACTTGTGTGGTTTGGGTGTTTTAAGGTTTTGCGTAACAAGTCTTCGTTCAATCATTTGAGCATTAGTAAGTTACGTAGAGTTTGAATTTGTGAGTTATATTTATATTTTTGTGTGAGATTCTATTTTTGGAAACTTTATTTTGAAAATGATTATTTTCCGAGTCGTCGTAAAAAAACGAAGGGTTAATGCGTAAGACGTTAGGTATCGTTATGGGTTGTTATAAATTATCAAAAGTATAAGGTTTTAAGTGTAATAATTTATTTTAATAAAAAAATAAAAATAATATATTGGAAGAGGAGGGGGCGACTGAATTAAGGGAAAAGGGGGGAAAAGGAAACCAAATTTGATCCCAATTACAACACCTAATATTAAGGATTATCTAGAATATTCATAGGAGGGTATAAATACAAAATCAAAACCCCTCACCCCATTTTCCTGCAATTTGGATCGACCAAGGAAAAAAAAGAGGAGAAAATTTTAGGGTTTTTATTTTTGAAGCTAAAATCAAGTACAAGGTATAATTTTTGATACTTATATTCATTCAGTTGTTTAATTATTATTGTGATTCATGTAATACTAATTATGATGGATCTAGGGTTTGTAAGTTTCTGTAAATTAATTAATTAAAACATGTTGGGATCAATTATTGATTATATTATGATGATTGGTGAAGAGATTTGAGTGTAAAACATGTTAGTTTATGAGTTAGGGTTTTGACATATTTGTAAGGCTGTAAAGATATGAAGTTATTTCATAGATGGTGATGAGTTTGATCATGAATTTTGAGTCTAAATTATAGTTCAGTGAAAGATCTTTCCAAAAACTTCGGCCCCGATCGATTTCTAGGTCCGGAAGGAAGCCTAATGATTTTTGCGAGAAAAGGTGTCAAAGCTGTTAAACCGGGACAAATTTAGGATAAAAGTTTTGAGGTTCAAAGTGGGATAGAATGTGGAATTAGGGTTAGCCTTTCTGTTAGAGTTGAGTTATATATTATACTTGACTTCCACGCGAAGGAGGGACGTTAAAAAGTTGTACAAATATGATTCTTAGGTCAAAACATTTTGGTGTGCGTTCAGATCCGAATCTGGATAGTTTTCAAGTTTGATTTTATTAAGGGTACTTGTGTGTGTTTTTAGACCATGGCCGTCTGGGATTAGCTTGTATGCTTATGAGAGACCATGTTGAATTTTTGGTGTGAGTTGTGGAGCTTTTCTTACTGTGATTTTATGTGGGTAAATGTACCCAAAAATTATGCGTTTTCTGATATAATTCGTGCAAGGGATTTAGTGAGTGTAAGTGATAGGTAGTGTTTGGTATGGAGTCTAGGTGAACCATAATGGTTTATATGACCTTTATACATCCAGCATACGTGTGTTACATGGACTATAGCTTTTAGCTTGGTCGCGTGTAATGTGGGTTTATTTTGTTGTATAGATTTGTGATTATTTATTTGGAAGCTGCAAAGACTGAGGTGAGTTCATAGTCCCATTTTTACTTTGTTTTAAACTTGGGATGGGAATGACGCTTTTGTTAAATTATGATTTTAAGTTACTGTGATTATGTATCTAATAAATGCATGGACTTGTAAGTGTTATTATATGTGTATGAATACTATGTGATAAAGGTGTGGATATTTTGCGTGACTTGTTTGGAGAGTAGTTAAGCTTCCATTGTTCGTATGAGCAACTCCCATAGAAGGGAAGTAGTCTTACTCACTATATTTCTGTGTGGTCTGATCAGAGGCTGATGGATACCCATTATTATTATATTTGTTGTTATTGTGGATCGTGGGTGCGTTCTGTCCCTTATGTCCCTATTGTTGCCTTATGTTGCGTGGTTGGTTGATTGATAGAGATTGCATGCTAGATTGTATAATAACTAGTCTTACTGTCATGCCATGTTTTATAATCACAGCTAACCGGGGTTGCCTTGGGTGATATTGTGTGTCTTAAACCTATGAATCTCACCAACATTATGTTGACGTTTTTAAGCATCATTTTCAGGTTAGCTTTCTAAGGCTAAGGTAGAAGGGAGCGACTAGACGAGACTTAGTTGCATTTGAGAATGTATTAGCTTTATGTTTGAACTATGGATTTGTTTGATTTTCTTTGTGATACCTTTTGGGATATTATTTTTGGTTATTTTATTTGGGGTATTGTTACGACACTTTGTGTCTGTACATTGCTCTATTTGTTTGCATTTAGTAATTATCTATATAGACACCATGTGTTGTGATGATATCCATGAAATTACACTCGCGTTTCCGCCTTGGTGAGGTGTGATAGTTGTTAAGTATAGGGAGCAGTTGTTTCATGGATTATACCAACAGACTGAAAATACAAAGTATCCATGTACTTACCTCCCTTATCAGTCCTTAATCTTTTGACCAAGGAACCTTGTTGCAATTCAACTTTAGTTTTAAACACTTTAAATTTATCTAATGTTTCATCCTTAATATGTAACAAATAAACATAACAATACCTAGAAGCATCATCAATAAATATCACAAATATTTCTTACTCCCCAAAGAGGGAATAGCATGTAAATCACATAGGTCACTATGAATCAGCTCCAAAACTTTAGTTTCACGTTTTACACTTTGAAATGGTTTCTTAGTAATTTTGGTCATCATGCAAGTTTTACACTTTTCAGTGTCCATATCAAAGGCTTGAATTAACCCATTCTTAGACATATCTCGCATTCTCTTAAAGTGTACATGGACAAGTCTAGCATGTCATATGGTTGAATCATTTAGTTTAGAGGTTGACATAAAGGCTGAATAAGCAATATCATTAACAATATTAAGCCTGAACATTTGATTACACAAATAGCCAAAACCAATAAACACACCATGTTTAGACAAAACAAACTTATCAGATTCAATCACTTGTTTATAACCACAATTATTCAAAATACTACTAGAAACCAAATTCTTTCTAATATTAGGAACATGTCAAACATTAAACAAAGAAACATTCTTTCAAGAATTAAATATTAAATCCACACATCCTCTTCCATGCACCAGGGTTGTTGACTCATTTCTCATATGAAGAATAGAACCATCATTCAGTAACTCACAGGTCTTGAACCAGCTTCTATCTTTACACACATGGATTGTTGCACCAGAGTCAACCCACCACGCAACATCATCATCCTGCACAAAGTATGCCTCAAATATATATGTAACATAATAAATCTGAAAAGACTTATTAAATATATTTTAACCTTTCAGAGAATTGGTATTACCACTCCCTGATCCACTTGTGCCTGATCCATTGGCTTTATTGCAATTTTAACACCCTTACAATCCTTCCTGAAGTGTCCAGTTTTCTCACCCTTCCAACAAGTAGCTTTTAGCTTCTTGTTAAGATCAGCTTTGATGTTATCTTGATGTTTACGTTTGCCCTTGTTGCCATTGTACTTGGTGGAGTTGTTATGCTCAACCATATTGACAACAGATGCACCAGTAGCATTGCTACTTTTTGGCTTGTCACTGTCTTGTGCTCTGAGTGATTCCTCAATGTGCAAATAACTGGCCAACTCAACAAGAGTTAATTCCTCCTTATGTTTAAGCATATGCTTGAAATCTTTCTAAGAAGGAGGGAGTTTATCATTGACACAAGAGACTGAAATAGTCTCATCCATGTTCATTTTGTGTTGTGTGAATCTACCAAGTATACTAAGAAGTTCATTCTATTGTTTCATGACAGGTCTAGAATCGACCATTTTGTAATTGTTAAAATTACTTACAAGGAACTTCTTACTTAATGCATCCTCAGCCATATATTTGGCTTCCAAGGAATCCCATAGTTCTTTACCAGATTCCACATTTTGATAAATATCAAACAAAGGATCAGACATACCATTGAGGATTAAACCTCTGCAAATGTAGTCGTCATTTTCCCACTTGCTCCTTTTCCTTATGTCTTCCACAGTAGCATCATCCCCATTATCAAGAATAGGTGTGCTCAATACATACACCTCACTCAAGCTAGAAAGAAGAAAATGCATCTTCTTTTGCCACCTTCTGAAATCAACATCTTCAAACTTTTCCAATTTAGAAAAGTTAGCAGTCATTTGCCTCATAAAAGCAGCCATTGATTATCACTAAATAGTTTCTATTGATTGTTGGAGTTTTTGAGTTTCCCGGTTGGGTGTTGATAATCAATATCAGATCAGGTATCAATAAAGGTTATTGGATATTTACTTGAAATCGTATTATCAGTTTCCAATATAAACTATTCGGCCCTATGTGTGGGTTACACGAATATCTCTATGCGATAAGACCAAGTGGTGTTCTTGTTTTAAGCACAAATTAAGAACCTGTTTGCTTTCAAGTGTTCATGTTTCGTGTGTTATTTCATGCAGATAAGTATCCTATTTATAGGATCAATTTACTCTTAGTCAATGAAATTATGAGAATTAATCGGCCAATTAGTCTTCTCATAATGTTCCTCCACCATAGCCATAGTGGTTACAAGACCAAGTTATAATGGTCTTAATTACGAGTTTGAAACTGCCCATAAATAGGTCAAAGTAGTTACAAACTCATTCCAGCAGTACTAACTTATGTCAACAGTAGTAACATTGCTCCAGCAGTATTAACTTAGTACTAGCAGTAGTAACTCTATGAAGGATTGAACTTTCTGATGAGTGACTCCCAACCACTATTATAGTTAGAAGGATTGAACTTTCTGATGAGTTACTCCCAACCACTATTATAGTCAGTCAGGGTAATCAGGAACTTAATAGGTGTACACTCTGTACCTCCAAACTCATTTTCAAGTATGATGATATCCCTCAATTGAACTAAATTTCCAACATCTTGTTATTTATGTAGTTCAATACTAAATATGAAACTATTTTGTTTTTAAAATACATGTAATGGTTTTCTGATAAATCCTCAATCTAAATTGTGTTATAGAATGACTCAACCCAAAAAAAGTTGTTTCACTTTTGCTAGTGAATCTTTTATGTTACATATAAATATTCATACCGGGGAATATTTCGACTCTCTATCACGTATCCTATTGTTGACAACTTGACATTATGGAGCATCTAGGGGGTTGGCAGTAGCAATATGCGTAGAAAATGGGTTAAGCCAGATTAATAATTATTATTAATATTACTCGTAGTATATAATAATATGTTAAATGTAATATATGCCTGTTATTTGTTATGTGTACTTAATATATAAAATAAAATAAAAAAATATATTTGAAGAAACATGAAAAACTCATACTACGCAAAAGCATTTGGTTACCACAACTCCACAAGTGAAGACTAAATCAAGACTGACCTTATTTGGTATACTAACATTTAATTTGAGTATTTACGGTCTAAATTGCAATTTTAATTTTGTTCGTGCTTTACTTAAATACAAAATAGACATTTCACTCGATGCATAAGCGCATTCATAATGCTAAAAAATTAATGCTAAAATGAGTGGCGGAGCTAGAAAAAAAAATTTTAGGAGGACCCATGGGCGGTTTTGGGCCGGCGCACCATCAGGAACCGAGCCGGGCCCAACCCACTAAGGGGCACTAAAATTTTTTATACCCATTATATGTACTAGGCCCAACCCACTAAGGGGCACTAAAAATAAACCCTATTAATCATTTAATCCAAAAAGTCAAAAACGATTGTGAAGAGACAAAAGGGTGAAGGGCTGAAGGCGTGAAGCACTGAAGCTTTGCTTTCAATAATCCATCTCTATTTTCAAATCATAACTAAGGTTACAACTTAGAACTCTCAACTAGTTATCAATTTTAATTTTTTTTAGTTATCAATTTTGTCTAGTTATCACTTTTTAGTTCTCAATTTTGCCTAGTTATCAATTTCAATTTTTTATTTTTGCATAATTATATACATATACTGATATACAGTATATACTCAAATTGAGTAATTGATATTTGACAAATGACAAATTGTTAAATAATGTTATTTTTTTTTCTTCATATGTAGTTGCTTAAAAAAAATTATGCCTCCTAAATAAGCATTTGTTGAAGTCATACTTAAGATCTACAATGTCTCAAGATAGACTGAATGAATTAGCAATGATTTTTATATAGAGCGATATGTTTGAGAACATGAATTATGAATCGTTGATCGAAGACTTTGCTTCAAAAAACGCGAGAAGAACCGCACAGTTTACTTAAATATATTTTATTTTGTAGAATTAATACTTTTGTTGCAAGAATGATTTTTGTTCATATATTTGGCTTTTCGTACTTGATTATGGTCTATGGATATTATAATATAGGGGCACATTTTTTTTTTTCGTGTCAGGCCTAATTTTTTTTGACGTTCTCAGCACCGCCCCTGGCGAGGGCCGGACCAATTTTTTTTCCGGAAGAACATTAAATGGGAGGGCCGAAACCATTTTTTTCCCGGTAGAACATATGAAATCGCAAAAAATACATTAACGGGCTAGGGGGCCGGGACCCTTCCCGGTCCCTTAATAGCTCCGCCTTTGGCTAAAATGTATAATCTTAGAGTAACTTGTATTTTTTGTATTGTGTTTTATATGTGTTTAAAGGTGCAAGGGTTGGTTTGTTAGAAAAGAAAGAGTGCAAGGACTGTAAATGGATATAGCTGGAAACTCAAATTTACTTTTAGGTTATTTGGTTTTCGACTCGACATTGCGAGATGACTAATCTCACAACAACTATTTTTTTGGATAGCCTAGAGTCGGCCGAGGTATAATATTACAAAAATATTACTCCCTCTGTCCTAATACTTGAGTTCATTTTGACTTTTGTTTGCAACTTTGACTTTAATTATATATTTTCGGTGTTATATAATACTTGATGAAAAGTATAACAATGTAAATACATTTAAAACACAATTCATTTATATATTTTGCATCAAGTATTATATAATACGAAAAAAAAATTAATTAAGGTCAAAGTTGTAAAAAAAAGTCAAAATGGATTTAAATTTTATGACGGAGGTAGTGATATTTGATTCTCATTATTAAAGAAGATAACTATAACCAGTAAAATTAATGGCATTTAATGATTCAATTAAACAAATAAACCGACGTAACTAAAATCATGTGTATGAAATGGCATTTTCCATTATACTATTACGACAACTTGACATAGTAAATACCTGTGTTTTTAGATGAACCGAACAAGTGACAGGGAATGTTGATTGTTGATTACGTTTAGTTTTGTTGACTTTTAAATGATTATCGTTTTGGTTAGTATTGTCAACTTTATAAAGTCAACTGAATACACAAAATAATCTGGCCATGTACGTGTATTTGGATTCATTGAACTCTTAATACAATAGAGTTTTCATTTATTAAATAAAATTTTACGCATAGGATATCATAATTTTATATATTGTTGCAAACTTTCATCAAATTTTGTTAGTTTTAGGCTATATCACTAGATCACATTTTCCTTCTTCTTTCTCATCGAATAGGGATATAAGACCAAAGCTTTTAATCTAGTAGTGTATATGCGTGTGCTCGCTCACCAAAATATTGTGCGGTCAAGTCTCGTTTAAAACATTCGTGAGATATATCATGAGAAGTAATATAGCTATGCGAAAAAGTCGCTCTTTTTAGCTAAAGTTAATAAATATATAAGATTAAAATAGGCTTATTCTCAATGATACCCCACCTATCAGAATATTATTTGAAGACTTGAAGATTAAGTCATGTATAAAACTTTGTAAGATTGATTTATGGGTGCTGTTGACCGAACGGTAGTCTACTACCATAGGTCTGCAAACCCTCCCCTAGTGGGGCCCACATGCAGGTTTGTTCTCTTTTTTTTTTTTTTTTTTTTTTTTTTTTTTTCAAATTTATTTATTTTTTCCAAGTTATCCAAGTTTTTTTTTGTGCAATTATCCTGTCCAAGTTTAGTGCAATTATCCAAGTTTTTTTTTTTTTTTTTTTTTTTTTTTTTTTTTTTTTTTTTTTTTTTGTCACAAACACAACTGCAAACACTACACAACTGCAGTATTGAGACAAACACAGGCTCGGATTTTTCCCGTTATCGTCATCGCCAAGTCCTCTTTTTTTTGTCACAAACACAACTGCAAACACAAACACAGGTGCAAACACAAACACAAACACAACTGCAGTATTGAGACAAACACAAACAAAAGGCTCGGATAATTGTTATCGTCATCGCCAAATGTGGAATTTTTAGAAGGCTCGGATTTGAAGGTTGCGAAAGTGATAAAAATATCACTCCGCCATACCATTCGGTTTTAAAAACCATTCGTCATCGCCTCGGCTCAGATTGTAAACCAATCATCATTGCCTAAACCCTACAAAATTTACAAGTTACACAGCCAAAGATTCTCAAGTTCTCAAAAGTTCACATGCCAAACTGCACAAGTTCTCAAAAGTTCACATGCCAAACAGCAGGATTCTCAAAAGGTACATCACAAGCCAAATAGTAAGGATTCCCAAGATTCAATCCTGGACTATAAACACAAGTGTGAATCACAAACAACAACTAAGCAACCACAAGTCTGAACAAGTTACTAACCACAAGTGTGAATCACAAACAACAACTAAGCAACCACAAGTCTGAACAAGTTACTAACCACAAGTGTGAATCACAAACAACAACTAAGCAACCACAAGTCTGAACAAGTTACTAACCACAAGTCTGAAAGAAGCAGTATCACAAGTGAAACACAAGAAGCAGTATCACAACAAGTGAAACACAAAGCAACTCTCAAAGAAGCAACCACAAGTCTGAATCACAAACAAGTGAAAATGTGGAATTCACCATTTAACACACAGGAGGTAAGGCTCAGATTACATTAAATCCTTTATCATATTGGCTGCAATATCAAAGGTTGCAAATATATTGCCTATCCATTTGGAAATGCCACGCCAAAATCAAGCTTTTATTTTTTTTTAAATCATCATCGGCATCACAAGCAGTTTCACCACAAACAAGTAGTTTCATCATAAACACAAACAAGTTTAGATCTAAAGTGATGTTTCAGTGATGTTTACAATACTACTAATAAACACAAGCTTTTTTAAATCAAGCTTTTTTTTTCTTTTTTTTTTAAATCAAGCTTTTTTTTACAATACTAATAAACACAAACAAGTATCATCAGATACATCACACCCTCCCATTTAGGGAGGGTTTGTCTAAAAAATAGACTAGTGTGTGGTCAACACCACCCGTCACTGAAACATCAGTGAAACACCATCACCATAAACATCACTTTAGATCACAGAAACATCACAGAAACATCACTTTAGATCTAAACTTTTTATCACATAATCATCACAGAAACATCACTGCTTAAACTGCTTAAAAGTCACGTATCTAACAAAACGAACATCACAGAAACATCACCGATCTAACAAAAACATCACATAAAAGTTACCAAAAAAATATATCTTTTTTTTTTACAGATCTAAACTTTTTATCACATAATCACATAAACCATCACTGAAACACCATCAAACCATCACTAAAACCATCACAGACATCACTATTCGATATGTTTTAGATCAAAAAAAATATTCGATATGTTTTAGATCTAAAAAAAAAGAAAAATAGATCACAGCTTCAAACCATTCGATATGTTTTAGAGTAAAAAAAAATAGATCACACCTTCAAACATCACCAACATCACCAACACTTACCCACCTTCAAACCATCACTAAAAACATCACCAACACTTACCCACCTTCAAACCATCACTAACAACATCACCAACACTTACCCACCTTCAAACCATCACTAAAATATATTTTAGATCTAAAAAAACATTCGATATGTTTTAGATCTAAAAATAAAATAGATCGGTTTCTATCTTAGTGAGAGAAAGAGGTGAGATAGAGGTGAGACTTTTGGTGTGAAAATGGCAGGAGGTGGAAGATATCACATGGGGGGACCGGGTAAAACTAGGGGCCGGTTTCCGGTTTTATCTTCTTTTTATATATATATATATATATATATATATATATATATATATACACACGAAAGTTTTGTAATAAAAATGTGAAAAAAAATGTTAGTTGTAAAAAATGTATTAAAAAGTTAGTTGTAAAAAAATGTATTAAAAAGTATTAAATGTGAAAAAAAAAGTTAGTTGTATTAAAAAGTATTTTTGTTAAAAATGTATTAAAAAGTATTTTTGTTAAAAAAAATGTATTTAAAAGGTATTTTTGTATTAAAAAGTATTTTGTTAAAAAATATTTTGTTATAAAAAAAACATTTTGTTATATAAAAAAGTTAGTTGTAAAAAAAATTGTGATAAAAAAAATATTTTGTCATAAAAAAAACATTTTGTTATACAAAAAAGTTAGTTGTAAAAAAAATTGTGATAAAAAAAATATTTTGTTATAAAAAAAAAACACTTTGTTATACAAAAAAGTTAGTTTAAAAAAAAACGTCACCATACGCGTTCGTAATGTTTTTTCAGGGGTTCGGATCTCACGAGCAATTAACGGATTGGGTGCAAAACATAGCTCGGGAACTCGGTTTTATGATTGTTAAAAGAAGAACTAAATCAGAAAACGGTATTATGAACGAAATCAATTATGGGTGTACAAAGGGTGGGATTTATTCACCCGAAGGTACTGGAAAACGGAATACCAGTACCTGTAAAACCGATTGCCCATTCAAATTGGTGGCGAAATATCTTAAAAGAAGATCATGTTGGATTTTGAAAGTGAAGGATGATAGGCATAATCATCCTATGTTAGAGTCGCTGCATGGTGTGTCATATGCAATGCGCTTAAATGATGATGAGTTCGAGTTGGTTAAAGAATTGACAGAGTATACCGTACAACCACGTAAAATACTCTCGACAATACAGGGTCGTAATCCGGATAACGTGTCTAGCGTTAGAACTATATATAACGCACAAGTTAAGATCCGGAAAGCCAAAATGGGTAATCTAACTCCAATTCAAGTCCTTTACTCACACCTGCAGCAATCAGGGTACACATATTACGATAGGGTAAGTGCTAATAATGAGCTTGAGGAACTATTTTTTGTTCACCCTACGTCGTACGCTTTATGGTGTACGTTCCCTGAAATCATGCTAATAGACTCCACGTACAATACCACACTGTTTAAATTGCCATTTTTGGAAATTGTCGGAGTAACATCAACAAATAAAACATATTCAATGGCGTTTAGTTTTTTAAACAGTGAAAAAGGGCCTAATTTTAAATAATTGTTTGTATTATATAGTAATTGATTATGCAAATTCTTTGGTCAGATGAGCCAAAGAAATCCTTTCTGGTGCCGATGTAATAGAGGATTTATTGTAGAACGGAAATCCTGGCAAGATGGTAGTCGTGGGCGACTGTTTTATGCATGTCCTCTTTCAGTAGTAAATAATCATACGTTTGCTTAGTTATGTAAATAATTTGTTTGTTAAAAATACATTTCTTATTATTTCCTTAACATGTAACAGCCAGGTACAAACGACTATGGGTGTCGATACTTCAAGTGGAAAGATGAATTTGAAGTAGAGCACTTTAGTCAAGCCTCTTCTTCAACGCATTGCTCAAAATGCGTTGCTACAAAAAAATGAGAACAAGTTGTTGAAGCAAAGAATAAAGGCGCTGGAAATGGAGTTAGAAATGGTAAGAAATCCTGAGGATCACGCTTGTCAGTCAAGTGCCCGGCTCCATGATCTTTTAACCGAAATGAATAATCTTCATATGTCGTAGATATTGTTGTTTTTAAATAATATGTTAACGTTGACGTTTAATTTTATAATAATAGTTGTTGTTTTTAAATAATTTAAGTTTAGGTGTAAACACTGATCTTGTAGTAGTTTATAAATGCAAATGAGTCAACGTCATCTTTTTTTATAACGTCATATTTTTTTATAACGTCATATAGGTAATTATTAATTAAGTATACACAAAAATGAGTCAACGTCATCTTTTTTTATAACGCCATATATTTTTTTATAACGTCATATTTTTTTATAACGTCATATAGGCAATTATTAATTAACTATACACAACACAAAAATATTACAAACATTAGTTTATAAATGCAAATAAGTCAACGTCATCTTTTTTTATAGCGTCGTATTTTTTTATAACGTCATATAGGCAATTATTAATTAAGTATACACAAAAATGAGTCAACGTCATCTTTTTTTATAACGTCATATAGGCAACTATTAATTAAGTATACATAACATTACTAACATTACAAAAAAATATACAAAACAAAAACATTACAAACTTAATAAAAAAAAAACAAAAACAAAAAAAACAACTACAAGACAAAAGTAAAAAAAAAAACAAAAAAAAAAGTACAAATCAAGTACACCCTCCCATTTAGGGAGGGTTTGTCTAAAAAATAGACTAGTGTGTGGTCAACATGGGCCTTGATTTATTGCGTAAATATTATAAAATAGCCATTTGCCTTTAAAACAAATAAAAATATAAAATTGTATGTATTGTGTTTGAAATAGGATGCGCGGGACCTCAAGTATTTGTGTCTCATCAATATTTTTGCTATGCTTAAGATTACAAACGAATTAAGAAAGACTTTTGTTAGTAGATTTAGTCAAAGGGAAAAAGTGGAAAACTGAATTTTCAGTCAATCCTTATTTTGCCCTTCTATACTATCTTAACTACTTATAATGTAGATTTAGTCAAAGTGAAAAAGTGTAAAACTGAATTTTCAGTCAATCCTCATTTTGCCCTTCTATACTACAAGAGTGAGAGAAAATTAATTGTGTAATTAATGCTCTTATTAAAACATCCCATAACTTAAAATTACAATAATTTATTCATATGGTACAACCAATTAAAAGCATCTATATCAAATTAAAAACAATCAATTAAAACACCCCTTACTAAAAAAAGTACAATAAAATTTCACAATATACAATTTAAACAAGCTACAACATAATATAAAATATAAAATAATTAAACACACTAATTAATGTTATTTTTAAAACACCCTAAAATGAAAAGTATATGTTATTATACACATTATACAAATTAATAAAATACACAAAACTTTATACAAGCTAACAAGTTGATGTTGCATATAGTTTTGAAAACTGGACCGGACCAACGGGTTCAACTGGGAAAAACATATAGTTTTGAAAACTGGACACGACGGGTTCAGTTATTAAAAGCATGACTCGGTTTAAATCGACCCATTTTTCGACCGGAACGGTTCAACCGGGTTTCAAAACATTATGTTGACATGAGCTTAAGTATCAAAATCAATAAGTCAACAAAGTCAATAAGTCAACACATTTAATCCCTAAATCTTCAAACTTTTATTAGAGGTGGCAAAACGGGCGGGCACGGGCACGGGCACGGGCACGGGCTAAAATGGCACGGGTTAAAACGGGCATGGGCTAAACGGACAAATTATAAATCGGGCCAAACGGGCACGGGCTAAAACGAGCAAATTATAATTCAACTATTAAAAACATTCGGAACAGTCCAAAAAACTCTTTAATTCATCTTGTAAAAAAAGATCAAGCATCTAAGCCTTAACTATATTTAATTATTTTTTCTTAAAAAAAATAAAGTATTAAATGAATAAAAATGCAACTAATTAAATATATCTATCAATTAATTTGAGTATTAAATAATTATGTATAAAATAGTTAATAAATGAGATAAATTAAAATTAAAATAGTTGGAATGTTTTATAGTTACCAGTGACAAGTGAATTGGTCGGAAAAAAATGAGAGTAATTGCTTGAAAGTTGAATTGTGTGATTCGAAAGCCCATCTAATAATATCTGTTTTTATCTTTTGCCTGTAAGAGCCCATCAAATAAATGCAAGGGGGCAAAAAACGCCCCAAACTTTTAAAAAAGTGTCAAAAATCGCCCAAAAATTACAAATTGGGCAAGATTTGCCACCCATAACTTTTATTATTTTTCATTTATAACCCATAAATTTTCTTTTATCATTAAACGATCTGTCGTTATAAAATCTCGTTGCTATGCATGGGTATTCGTCTAGTCCTTTTAAAGCGCAAGTAATATAGTATTTAATATATAATACAAATAACATTTTTTTAAGTAGCAAAATAATTATTATTAAAAAAAAAAACTTCTTAACTACTCATTCTTCTATTCCAGCCTACTTCAATAAATAATAATAAAAAAAAAAAAAAAAAAAAAAAAAAAAAAAAAAAAAAAACTTCTTCAATGTGTGGCTGTACACACACTTCCAAATAACACACTACAACAAAACGAAACTTGCAAATAGTCCTTTCATTTTAGCTACCGTTAAGAAATCCATCTCAAAAGACCAATCAACAAATTTACAAAAATGGTCTCTGTAGGTTACCTAATATTGAAATATCATCCCTAAACTTTTATCCTTTTATGGGAATGATAATTTGCATGAACAGTCCTTACGTTTTAGCTAAAATGACGTAACTCGTCCCTGGGGACCATCTGGGTAACATAAATTAATGTAAATCGTAGCTGACATTGCGAAAATCTTCCCAAAATCTAAAATTTAAAATTTATTTGTATATGTTTAAAACATGTTATTAGTAATAACTAAAACACTATGCGCATCGTTCTTAAAAGGGTCATAAACACTATAAACTTGCGTTATGGCTTGAGCTGAAATCTTCAGCTTAACTTATTACAACTTACGTCTTTTATACTTAGACTATTTTAAACACACTGAAACTAGTCTAAGAAAGTTTATTGATTTGGCGTACCAAGTCCACACAATAGAGGAATCTGACGAAAAGGTTGGAAGGTAGGGAGTGGACAGTGCAGTCGACATGATATCGTGGTCACTTCTTGTGCTCTTGCATGTCATTATGTCGCATTATTAGAGATTGTACATGTTCCTAAGAAACAAGGGAATTGAGTGTGCTCTGAAGTAGTTTGATAACTTACATTAGTATTTCATCATGTACTTATAGTAATATAATAGAGAGTAATTAAAGAGTGTGATTTGAAGCTCAAGGGAATTGAATATGAACACATTACAGAAAAGATGATAGACCGGCATGTCATGGCCTGTTTCAGACTAATTTCGCTAATGAAAGGGACAACCTTATTTATCTTCTTTGCATCTTCTTTTCTATAGACGTACTCCATTATTTCCCAACAAGGCATGCAAATTGTGTATATCAAATTGTTCACCGCTGAGCCGTGTTGTGCATACCTTGTGGTCTTAAAAGACAATAAAAATGTATACAGAATCTGTATATGTCTATATGTATTTCACTTCATCTACATACTATGTAAAACCACAGTGACCAGGATTACGAATGCAATCTATATATGCTGATTAATGGATGAGATTCTTAGAGTATATAATCAAGTATAGTTCCAAATACGTATATACCACAGAAAGATTTTAGAAATTGTTGACACGTCGGCAACTACACCAGAAAGCTGTGCCACCACTTCTACCTCGAGCTACAGCTATTTCTTCATCAATGTAAAACCATATAAAGAAGGGATTCTTCGTAGTTGGTTCACTTTCGTCACTTCCTTTAATGTTAATCTCCAACGGGTTAAAAGGTCCAATTTTTATTCGTATGAGCTCGAATACGAAGGCCAGTATTCTCTTTTTCCATGAAAACCTACCTTCAAATGTCAGGCTACCGAGAGGTCCTAGGTAGACTCCGTTTTCGATCCTCCTTGCCTAAAAAATTAAGGCTTCACAAGTTATTCATGCAGTTTTTGTAACTTTAACTATGACAAACATATGGAATATTTCATACATAATCGACAGTGCGCAAACATGGTTGTACGATTACAGCCCATCTATATATTTTATATTATTACACCTAATGGGTCAAATTACTTAAATTTATGCATAAAAGAAAATGGATTAAATAGGTTGAAAGGGTCAAATGTACCTAAAGCTGAACCTAGTGACAATGTAACAAATCTTCTTATTTGCTATGATATAAGTTCAAACTACAATTGTTACTGCAGTTTTTCTAATCTAAATTGCACATTGGTTATTCATAAAATAAAGTATAAAAACATAATATTCTTTGGAAAGCATTACTCTAACATGTACTAATATAAAAAGGATCTGTGGTCAAGCAAGTGAAATTGTCATTACATTGCTATTAATGACTTGTCATGATTGGATGGCATCATGGCAATCACTAAATTGTGGAAACAATCCCGAAAAAAGTGGATACATAACCCACGTAAAGAAAATACGTTTTGACAAGTTATTCTGCCTGACCCGCCCACTTTGCCACCTCTTCCATCATGCTCATAACTCATACGAAATTCTTGTATTGTGTGTTTTGTCGTGCAATTCTTTGCTATCCACGAATACAAGTGGAGCGACTTTTGTTAACTTTTAATAGTAAATGGATACATGAACGCTAAAAAGTATCAACTCAAAATATATGAATCCACGGAATTCTGTTAACATATAGACTCAAAAGTTAATGGGATGTTAATGTTCGTTTATCTCTTATATTGATGATCTAATTAATAAGTTGAGGATGCTTACAGCTGCATCAAATCTCTGAACTGCAGTAACGGGAAAGAATTTGCCACTTTTCAGTCCTTTCTGTAAAAATAAGTAGTAAACCCCAATATAAGTATATGTATTCATGTAGAGCATCACAAAATGTATAGTTGTCAAGTTAACCTGGGCTGTATATACAAGCATCCAAGTTTTTCCAGGGGATTCTGATCCACCAAGAGTTTCACAAAACTGTGAAGGATCGAGTTTAGCCTTCTCTAGCAATTTAAGGGCGGATAGAATCTCTGTGTCTGGTACATTTCTAGTCTTTGCAGCCTTCTTCAGCAGTGCTACACTCTCTTCGACTTCCTAAACAATCATTCATTAATTCCAGAGTTTATGGCATTAAAGTATTGAAACTGATTGCGTGGAAATGAAATAACAAAAAGAATATTATAATCAAAACCAGCTGCCAAAGTTAGTGTTCTAATATGTTTGACAAATTCTCATTATTTTTGAATGAAAACCAGTTTTATTGCAGTTAATCGTAAACTCATGACTTAAATTAATCAGTTTTTTCATCTCAGGCTCATCTTTTGTCTGTCTCCAACAGACGGGAATAGCTAATTAAAGGGTGTTTGGGATTGCTTATCTTTTTTCGGCAGAAAATCAGCTTAGAGTGTTTGTGTAATCAAAAGTGCTCTTGCCAATTGCCATCTGTTTTATTTTGCGGTTAAATAAGTAGTTCTGAATTGGCAGGTAAGGAGCACGAGTGGCTACGTCGTGTTTCAAAGTACTTGTATGAGATTAACTTATATTTACCCTAAAGGTGGAGGTTCATTTGATACCATCTAACTCTCTAGTGAATAACTGAATAAGTGTTGTGATATTTCATTCACATGTAATTCTGATAAAAACTATAAATAATTAAATATATTGATTAGAATCCATGTTTTTTTCATCTGTGGGAAATTTTTATTACGCATATTTAAATTCGATTCACGCAAAGGTCCCGCAAATGCATGAGGCTTGGTCATGCACTCATGCCTTATGACACGTCTTTTTATAAACTCGATATATATTAAATATTATATAAATATTTTCATATTTTGTGCCACCGCCTTATAACGCAAAAGCTTCTCGGCCGCTAAGGCGTGAGCACCACATCACTCCTCGGCATATTTATAACCTTGGTTACAGAAAAAGTAAGCAATACCAATTATTAACCTTGAAAACATAAATAAAAGATATACTAACAAATCTTGAATGGTTTGAGTAAGACAATGTCATCAAACTAAACACTTGTATAACCTTAACTAATCTACATAAATGTTAATACCTTATTGGGTATTGATTGTACTTCATCTTGGGCAGTATCAACAGGGTTTTTCTCATCAAGTGAGGCACAGGCACTGACTGATGATCTCAAACTAGTAAATTGTATTGGCTTTGTAAAAGCTACTAGAGGGTGATTTGGTGGTCTGAGAAAGATGTGAGGTGAAATAGAAACCACCCCATTAACAACACATGGTGGTTTGGTAAGGGAAAACATAGAGAGAGGATTTTGGTGGGATTTTGGGCAAATTTATGAGCCTCCAAGGATCACTCATTTTGGACCAACTATTTTCTATGACCCTCATCCTTTTCTAATTGTTTTTGTTCGCGGATACAAGTCTTTTGCTGTTTAGTAACATAGATATTTGTGCGTTGCGGCGGCGGTATCCTATAACACAGTTTTTGGTGAACCGTAACTAATTCTATATAATACTTGGAAAGCTGTGAATATTTAGTTTTTAATATTTATCACAACAAAAAATACTTAAAGTCAAAGTTAAAAAGAAGAATTTTTAGAAATTATTAGTGTTATACATAAACAGAAATGTCCCCCCCCCCCTACCTTTTTTTTTTTTTTTTTTTTTTTTTTTTTTTTCTTTTTTAAAAAATTAAGAAACTACATTAAAAATAGTTGTCAAAAGTTTTTTCTTTTATTTATTTATTTATTATTATTATTATTATTATTATTATTATTATTATTATTATTATTATTATTATTATTATTATTTATTTATTTATTTTTGAAATTTTGGGTGGAAAGTTTAAGGCAATTATGTTATTAAGATAACACTAGTTATAATGCCCGCGCACGCTCGGGTTTTTTTTTTTTTTTAATCATATATTTTTATTTATTAAAAAATAAATAATTTAATCTTTGTTTTATTTGATTTATGATGTTTAATTATAGTTTTTTATTATTAAAGATAATTACTTAAAATTGTATCTTATCTATATTTTTTGTATTTATCTTTTATAGATAAATATAAAATATTACCTAATAAGAAAATAATCTTTTTTTTAAATAAAATTATTACTAAATAAGGTATGAATCCATTTTTTTAAAATGAAAAATTCCCAATAGCGTTTTGTTTTATTATATAAAAGATTGTTTGAATTTTCATGTTGTAATTTAAATTTTAAAAATGTATTTTGAAGATTAAACGTTATCTATTTTTAAATTCTTTTAAAAATATACATGTTTTATATGTAGTAGAGATACGACTAAACACAAAAAAATAATAGATTTATGAATACATGCGGCCAAGTTTCATTTAGCTTCCCTAACTTGAGTAACCTGTCCTAGAATAACAAGATAATGCAACAAAAAGAAAACCTCATGCTTAGAAACATGAAGAGAAACGAAACCTGGTCCAGCTTCATTTATTTTCTTTTTGCCAAACTTGTGAACTTCACCCCAAACCTAACTACTGGATTTCCGATACAAGTCCAATTTGTTCCAAGAACTTTTTTTTTTTTTTTTTTTTTTTTTTTTTTTTTTTTTTTTTTTTTTTTGCGTTCCTACAGACACTAATTCGATTGTGCACCTTTCATCAAAAAAATAAATAAATAAAAAATAATAAAAATTGACTTCTCCAAAACTTTGACAATTATTTGTTAATCTAAGCAGCAAAGATTAAGAAATTGATGGTTAAGCAAAAACTTTAACAATCCAAAGCAATGTCTTCAGAGAGCCCAGGTAGGTAAAATAACATTTGAACCAAAAAAAATGCTCAATTGATATAGTTTGGGTTTTAAACATACTAACATAGTACAAAACCTACAATTCCTGCATACTCTAGGAGTTTAGGGTGTGTTTGTTTTCTAAAAAAGTCTTACTTGCCTCTTACGTTGGCGATCAAACTTTGTGTTATTTGTTTTTTTCATTTTGAGTCGACCCGGTTAGATATATTGTCTCTTACTTAGTAAGAGGTGCATGACTTGTCTTATTATCTTTTAGGATATGTAATACTTTTATTTTACTATCATCTATACTACTATATAATGCATTTGGGACTATTCTATAATTAGAAAGGCTTAAAATTCAACTTTTACTTGCTTATTATGGAAGGATTTCAAAATTAATTGGTTAGGAAACAAGTTGATTACAAAGTTGGTTAGGAAGCAAGTTGGTTATTCAAACTAAAATTATTTGGCTTAACTATCTCTACCATCTCTACTTATAAAAGCATAAAGACAACTAAATGTGTAATCGAATAACCGAATAACGCAAAATATAGTCACAGGTACCCGCCGCCGCATTGCACGGGTACCGTTCTTGTAAATTTATAATATCTATTAAAATAATTTATTACTTGTTTATTGACTATGTTAAATGTATGATAAAAATGTTTTGTTTTATGTTTATAAAAGTTACTTATTCATCGCGATGCATGAGTTTGTATATAATATATTCAGGTTAAAATCATTCAAACTATTTAACAAAAACAAACAACATTATTTGCGCATTTAAACTTTCTAGCCAACTCTTAACAATAAGATGTAATAGTCAGATTCATACTCGAAACATCTTAAACAAACACTTGAAGCCACCAAAGGAGGTGGGTTTCCTCATCTATTCACATTCCCATTCCACCATTACATTAAACCGATTGCATTGATTAGCTGGCCCATGAGATGTCAAACACAAGCTAGTATATGAGCTCGAAATATGGGTAATAAGCAAAATCACAAGATACATTTTACTATATCCCAATAAGTATTCTTAGATTAAAAAAAAATGGGTTGTAGATTCTTCGACAAGTAAACAGCGACTAACAAAATAAAAAACATTATAAAGAGTAGTAATAATTCTTTTGTATCAAACTGCAGGTTTAACATTCAAAACTTATGCAGGCGTTAACAAATAGCAATAGTAGCAAATCCAGTCATATCTCACACAGTTTGTACTGCTCTGTCGAAACTTTCTTCTGCAGTTGCTCCCCGTTTGATTAGCATGTGATCTGGATGAGACAGCTTCAACTGGCTGCAAAAACAAAAATGAGTGTGTTCTAAATGTATTCAAAAATGACATTCTACGCATCAACTTAACTATACAAAAATGATTGTACTCTCAGAAAGTTTTTGATGACTTGCTTAACCAAATTTTGGACAGAAATGATATCTTCCAATAAACTTCAATTACTTTACCTACTAACATAGTACATCTATTATGATTGAAATAATTTCCTCTATCAGATTGTTCACCTCTCCTATTTATGGCCCAATATGATCATTCATATTGGTTTTTAATTCAACATAATGAGTCGTGTGAAGGGATTAAGATACGTACGACCATAAAAAGAACAAAAATACACGACAAAAGCATTAAAAGCTTTAATGTAGCCTTCTACTTATAAAATATAAACTATTCACCTACCTTAAACTAAAGTTTTTATCAGGCTATCTGCTATAACATGCTCCTTTGGGATTGATTTTATGATTCTCAGTTTTGAAAACTATTGTTACTTCCGTCATTAAAATATGAATGACAACCATGTTTTCTTAAACCTTTGCTTGAAACCACCTTGTACATCATGTTAAAGCTTTATTTTTGTGATCACAAAATTCTTAGCATGGTAAATTTGTATAAACAACATCCTAAAAAAGCCAACTAGTAACACAATGTGATTCTTATAACAATTGGGTATAAGATGGATGGTAAAGGGAGAATTTTAAGTAATCGTGTTTCTACCACACAGATAGCAAGACAATGTGATTCTCGAAACAGATATGCACTTTTCTGATGCAAATTATGCATACCATACAATGCTATGACATTACCTTAAAAATCGTGAAGAAGGTTTCCCAAGATGAAGACTGCATACTACCAGATTAGCCAGTGTTTCTGGATCCTTCGCATCCTATATAAAGGCATCAATAAGTTATAAATAACTGTCGAAATTATGGAAGTCGACTGAATCACAATGCCATATTCGCTTATCAAGAAATAAGCAAGTTTGAGAAAACATATGCATTTGACTAAGGAACAGACACACCAACGCTTCTGTTTTTATAGATAGCAGAAAGAAAGTAACCAACTACTAGTTTCAAGAAAGAGAACATTACTACTCATGTCAGTATAGAACTCCATGAGTTATATTGACTTTTAGAAGCGATTGGGTTGAGTGACCGTAACCATTAAATAAAATCAGATTTCAAAAAACACACGCTCAAGCTCGAACACCTTAGTCTAAGCTCGAACTCAAGTTTACATGTTTAATAACTCAGATCAAGAAAGATTCAAGCCAAATTTGGAAACTCAAATAGCTTGAAACTTTTTTAATCGAGAACATACTAAAATGAGCAAAGCTCAACTGAGATCCAACTGAGAGCACGATAACGTACAGCTTGGATGAGGTAAAATAAACAGATAAAAAAGCTTGAGCGTTTAGCAGCATTAATTATACATATATACATATTAACACTTAGTTACATGCTACATAATACTTAAGAAACTAAAAAAATCGGTTTGAGTCCCAAAAATACTTCAACTCGACTTGCTATATGTTTTGATCTCTTTTTTTTTAAGTCAATCTCGAGCTCAAATAACTTGATAAAAACTCAACTCTTGAGTCCTAATCCGGACAGACATAAAACTTCAATGAGAGCAAAAGCTTCAATATTTACCTTGTTAAGTGCTTCAAGTAAAAATGATTCAGCTTCATCAAAATTACCCATGTGCATGCAGCACACAGCTTTTCCATTGAGAATCAGACCAGTCATTTGGTATTTTTCTGAGAAGTCCTGGAAGATAAGATATGCTTCTTGTATCTTTGAACCACCCTGTTTCAAAAAGAAGTAACAGTAAGAACAGTCTAATTTTGGTCTGATAAAATGAAAAGATGAGATTACGCACCACAGCCAAATTCAGCCATGCAGTAGCAAGTTGAGTTAGAGTGTGATCCTCATCAATCTGTTGCATAATTCTCAGTTGCTTCTCAGCATAATCTGATCTGTGCATCTTGAGGAAAATTTGAACATTCAAGGCATTCCTGAAAGTATAAAATGGATCAGAAATGAAGGTCCTAGAGAAAAGTTTTATTGAAGTGCATTACAAATAAAACTTATTGGAGTAACGATATGTTCTCCTATTAATGTCAGTGTTGTAAAAATCGGCCATGGCGGCGCCATGGCGGATTTCGGTGGTCCACCGCCACGATATTTCCCATATCGGTCAAACTTGGCGTTTTTGGTCAAAATCGGTCAAAATCGGACAAAATCGGAGCTTGGCGGTCAAAATGGGTCAAAAATCGGCCTTGGCGGCGGTCGGTCAACGCCAGTCAACGCCGGTCAACTTCAGATCTGGGTTTTTTTTTCAGATCCACGCTGGTCAACGCCGTTTAACTTCAGATCTAGGGTTTTTTTTTCATATTCACTTCAGATCTAGCCTAGATCTAGGGTTTTTTTTCATATTCCTTTATAATTTATGGTCTCCGCCATGGCGCCGCCAAGACCGATATGGCGGATTTCGGGGGTCGACCGCCACGGTACCGCCGAGCGATATTTACAACCTTGATTAATGTGCCTACAAAATCTTCCTAATGCCACATGTCGGGATTCTATAATTGCTACCAAAGGGCGCTTCCTCCCAATATCTGGACTAGTGAAATACATGTAGTGCTAGGAATATGTTTAGGCATATGAGGGGATCATGGTATCAGAAGTTATCAGTTTTACTTTGTCAGTACTTAGAAAGATGGAAGTAATGGTCAATACAAGCATAAACATCCATGACTAAATGGGATGTACAGACAGGAACAGAAACAAATAAGTGTTACATGAGAAGATCCGCCGCCCTACTACCACATTTCACATTTTCTCATGCACTGGTGCACTACTAAGTTAATTTTTCCCGGTATGTATATCGAATAGTATGCTTGCAGCTCTGTGAAGACATCACTTTTATATTTCAGTACATTACAGCCTAGAGGATATAGTGTGGGAAAATGTAAACATGACTGCGGCTCTGTGCTATGCATTAAATTCTTATATTTGAGTACATTGTAGGCTAGAGATTACTCACGAATTTTACACTATGTATCCATGCTGGGGCCAATCGTAATTTCTTCCACATAAATCAAATTATATTTCGCAGGTGACACAGCCGTAGGGTTCAGTGACTCTGATTAAAGGTATTCAGAAGAGTGACTAGTTAATGACATGTTTGTGTTCTAGTGGACCAGTATCTCTGTTTATGTCTAATAGATGTTAATACTAGCATTTCTGTTATCTAATTCACTCCTATGTTGTGACATGAGTGTATTTGTGAGCATTGATAAATGTGTGCAGCAACAAGCCAACAAGGTATGCAGATCAACTTAATGCAAACAATTATGTGCCTATGCACATGTGTTATAAATCATAATATCAGGTTTTAGAGAGGTGATCTCTTCTACTACAGCTGATCCATCAACTAGCATCAGAATAACATTAACAAGATCATCCATTGTTTTCAAACAACCGTTAGAAACAGAAGACAGTACAGGTAGACCACAAGAAGCACCAACAAGCTGATAACTCATAGAAGGTCACTTAAAAACTGTGATGCAAACATATGAAGAAAATAAAAGTTGGAAAACATCAAGCAGGAAAATTCTAAGCCTGGAAATGATAATGGCTCCCAAATTAAACACAATTTATGCATTTTGCAGTTAACGGCAGAAACATGTTATTCTCAAGAAGCAATAGCAAACATATTTAAAAGATTAGCAGTACTGTTTAATAAGATTTTTAAGAGGCAGAGTAAGACTCACAGTTCCATTGTTCCCCCAACATTGGTGTACTTCAAAGCCTCATTATAATCCTGTTCATGTACAAAAATGATCCCAGCAATAAGCCTGAGAATTGGGTTGTTCCCAATGGCAGCATCGCTCAACCATTCCCGTAAGCTTGTAATAACAGTTTCCTATCAAATCCACATCCATGCGTAGATAGAAATTAGACAAGAACAAAAGAATACAGATACACAAACTTCACATTATGCTATCACTTTAATCATCTTAGTACTTGTATCGCCTAACCAATGCTTATTTTCATCAATCTCTGTGTTTTCCTCACCATAGGCTATAACTAAAGAATTGTAGACTAAAATCCTTAAACCATTTTTTTCTACCTAAATCAACAAATAAACACCTCACAGTCGAACAAAACATCAAAAAGAGTAAAGCATGTGTGCAAATCCAACTACTAGTACCTACTGTTACCAGCAACATAGCGAAAATTTATAAAGTTAGCCTCTCCATAAAAGCATCCGCTATAGGAGCTACAAAAAAAGGTTGAAATATCATGAATGAAAAGGTTTCTTTTATACCTCACCCATCTATTTCATGTCTATGTGGCATGAAGGGGTCCAAGATCTTGAACCTCTTCATAAGTTCAAGAACTTAATGCACGTGTTACTTGGGACATCTTACAAAGTTGTGAAAGGTTTAAACAAAGTTAAGATAAATTTATTTATAAAATCAAAGGGTTAATGATGTGGCATGACATGGCACACTTGTTTAACTTTTTAAAATGTTTATTATAGTGGATTCTCTTACAACCGCAAATTCAAGCTTTAAAGCTTTAGACCTGATATTCAGCTACACAATCAATACAAATGCCTTAAAGATGAGACACATAACTGATAAACATTCCATCAAACAAATCTCTAAAAACATCAATGCCACTAGTCCACTACAATACATATACTTATAACTATGTCGTAGTAAATACGATATTGACCATGATGTATGCAAATTAACATTTCAATAGTGTGGTATCTAAGGGTTCTTAGCTAGCTAAACATAAATCCTACTTACATATTCATGAATTCATTTAATTAACTGAATATAAAATCTTCTTCATATTTGTTCGTGAACATGACGCCAAACATAAACATAAACAGTCGGACTAATAAAATCTTCAGCCAAATCAATACCACTACGATATCGGTCCATTTACATTTCTATATACTTCATTTAAATCTATGTCTTATTTTAATAAACAACCAAACATACATATTCACAGACACAAAACATGAACAACCACAGCAGCACAACGCGACTTCACCTTATTATCAGCACTGAAGTGGTTCGTTAAACGTTAAACGTTAAACTACACCTAAATACTACCAAAACATAATGAGTCCAGAAATTAGATGAGTCTCTAACAAACGATCTCGATCATCTCAAATTTCTATAACGTGATCTCAAGCCAGGGCTTAACTAAATAAACAACTACACATAAATTCTACACATATATCCACATACAAAAAAAACTCGAACACTGAAATCAACACAACAAAACTTCACCTTATCAGCAATTAATCGATTAGTTAAACCTCAAACAAACAATATCAACACATTTATATAATGTGATCTGACGCTAGGGCTTATTTCGCTAAACAGCTAAACATATAGCCTACACATATACAAAAACGCGAACAACTAGATCACTAGAACGAAACTTCACCAAATTATCAGCATTCAAGTAATTCATTTAACGATATCAATACATTTATATAACATGATCTAAATCTACAGCTTATCTCGCTAAACAACTAAACACAAAACGCGAAAAAACGAGATCGAAAAGATCGGCACAGCTCACCTTATTATCAGGACTCAACAAATACAAGGCAAGCAGCTTCACAGCCTGAAGAGGCGTAGCAGCAGAGGAATCAACTTCATTAATCACAAGCTGTTGTTCAACAAAATAGCATCATTTTATAAAATTACATAACAAATTTATATAAAATAAAATAAAAAATGAGATGATATACTTGATAACTGCCTTGAGCAATGTAGGATCTGTGAATGAGGCAATCGCGTTCGATTGAATCTTCTTCGGATAAGTTGTGGACGTCACCGCTGTTGATTGCGGCTTGATATGCGCCTATGTAGAAGTTGTTGCGGAGATTGAATAGTAGATCTGGTGCTCCTGATGCCATTGTGAATTGGATCTAACTGGATCTGGAAAGAGAGGGGAATTTGGTTTACGAAGTGATGTGGAGTGGTTGTCAAGGGGACAATGGATGATTTCGGAATTTTAACTTGTGGAGTGGTTGTTTTGGCATATATAGGTAGGTATGGCTTATTTCATTTTGGATTATTTTTCATAAGCTTATTTTTTGTGTGCTTATTTTAAAACTTTTCGACTTATATAAGTTCATTAGATGTAATAAACTTATATATGTAACAACCCGTAATTTTCCACGTCTTCATTTATTTCCAAACTTCGACAATTTACTATTCACCGATCACTATTCATCATTTCACTATTTATTTTTGATTTTTTTTTATTTCATATTCTCGTAAGTTAAATTATTTTAATGATAATCCGAGAGTTTGACGCTCGTCGGATCATTTCTGCAAAAATCACGAAGCCGTGTCCGAGATTTACTTTTAGGTTTAAACGTCATTCCAGCATCCCGATATGTCCATAAAACACTATAAACGATAGAAATATGATTTTCTCTCATTTTACGACAATTTTAAAAGTTTTGGAATTTTACGTTTTCCAGTTCAGCGTTTTACGCGTTTTAAACCCGCGTTTCCAGTTTTAACAACGTTTAAGCAACCCGATGGAACTTACCATTCATTTTATATTTTATTATGGAGTATTTTGACAAGTTTAGTCATTCTTTCAAGTTTCATATTTTTACAATACCCGGATTTACGTTTCGCGGTTTAACAATTTACGATTAGCGATTAACGGAACCAAAACTGACTCCGTGAACCAGATAACACCAAGCTTCTTACATACTCATCCCAATGTTACTTGAACTTGATCACTTATTTACCATAATGCCCTAAACTAGATATTTATAACAAATAAACTTCATTTTAAACTTGATTATTCACTTTTACAAATCAAAAAGTGAGGTTTTCTCTCATCTCCTCCATCTTCTTCATTTGGATCGACCAAGACAAGAAAATATCAAGGATCCATCAAATTTTCAAGAACCAAGTATTTATCAAATCCTAGTAGTAATCTAGTTAAGGTTTTGGAATAAAAACCTCAAAGATTACTTAGATTTTCATCACCATTTTTTAATCATCATCATCAAGTTGCGGCTAGTGTACGCGCCTTATTTCAGTTCATACATTTTGTCATCATATCGCTTGTAGCAGGTGAGTATTCACGAACCCCTTTTTCTAACTATTTTAATCGCTTTGGGGTGGATGCATGAATTATTACTTGAACTCTTTGAACATTGTTTTGAACCCTTTGTTATTATGAACTCTTTTGACTTGTCGTGACCTTATAACTTGTTTTGAACTATTGAACTCAACTTGAACTTTTGAACTTAATGAATCGTATGTGCTATGACCTTAAGTCTCGCCATTTTTGGTGGAGCGTTCTTAACCCTAAGTCTCGCCTTATTGGTGGAGCGTTCTTGACCTAAAGTCTCGCCTTATTGGTGGAGCGTGCGAAGTCTCCCATGTTCGGAGCGTTCTTAATCGTATATAATAGTTGTATGATGTACTGTTCGTACATTCGCATTGTTCGACACCTATTAGTAGTATGGATAGCGCTATTAGAGGTCGTCCAACCTCTCGTCCACTATGTTATGGGACGCATATTATTTAATTAGGGGCTTTGCATGGCATACATTATTATATATGTGGTGCTTATATTGTGACTTATTATGACCGCGGGTGCTTGACTACAAGACATAATATTTGACAATGCCTTTGGCTTGTGAACTTTCTCTAATGGTTTCTCATATTATATAAAATGTGTGTGCTCACCAACTATTTTCATAGTTGACCCGTTTTCTCTCATGCATTTCAGGTGATCGTCAGTAAGCTTTTCTTCAAGGTCTTTGCATAATGAAGTTTTCACATGTCACTACGGATCATTATGTACTAAAATGCTATATTTTGGAAACCAAACTTTATGTTTTAAATTGCCAAGGTCGGCTATAACAATGTTGTAATGATATACTTTTCCTTTAATGTAAATTATAGTATTGTTCTATTTCTCTTTGGCAATGTATATTGATTCGTTGCACCTCGTGTTTCCGCCTTCGGCGAGGGTGTGACAGATTGGTATCAGAGCCAGAGGTTATAGAGAATGCCGATTTTTCTAAAATAAAAATCGCAACTATAACCAAAATAATGTTTTTCTTAAATACCAAAAATCATACGAGTCGACTAGTCCTAGCATTGCATTATTAATCCTCAAGTATGCATAGCCTGATCACCTATGTATAATTCAGGAAGAATCATGCGATGATGGGAGTAGTAGTCAAAGATCATGTCTGGTCGGGTCTAGAGTGTCTGGTCACCTGAAATTGCATTGGTCGGGTGGGTATGTATAACATGTTTATATGTTTCAGTTTGTGTTACCGTACCTTATATATGCATTTATGTATATGATCTCTCTTTGCTACCTTACGCCTCGTTAGATTAAGCATGTCTTTGTTCTCTTCATATCCCGATCTCTATGTCACGACTGTCTTTGTAACTGTACGTCATCTTTCTTCGATCATATATCCCTTACTCAACCCAATGTTTTGGCCTAATATAGAACCATGGCCGCAATGAATGAAGGCCCGAATGACACTGCTGCTGGATTAGCAGACCTCCTCACTCAGATTGTTGCGTACATTGATGCTGGACGGACTAATAATGGAGCAGGTACCTCGAACAACGGTCAGGGATGCAGCTATAAGACTTTCATGACATGCAAGCCAATGGAATTTCATGGCAACGAGGGCGCCATTGGACTGCTATCATGGTTCGAGAATGTTGAGTCGAAACTTAGTATCACGAAATGTGCTGAAGGGGATAAGGTTGAATTCTCTGCGGGTCTACTCCAGAGTCGAGCATTGACTTGGTGGAACAACCAGCTACAGACCAGAGGAAGGGAAGCTGCAAATGGATTATCTTGGGAAGCGTTCAAGAAATTACTAACTGACGAGTACTGCAGAAAAGATGAAGTGCAGAAGCTGGAAGCAGAATTTTGGAACCACTTGATGGTAGGAGTAGAAGTTGACAAGTACACGGCCCGTTTCCATGAGCTGACTAGGATGGTTCCTCATATGGTCGCCACTGTGGAGAAGCTGATTGATCGATATGTTTGGGGGTTGATCCCTGAAATCAGGAGGGATGTCACTTCATCAAACCCAACCACTCTGCAAGCTGCTGTGGGCATGGCATACCGCTTGACAAATGATGTGATCAGGTCTGGTGGACTAACGAAAGGAAACGATGGAGGACGAAAGAGACAGGAAGATCAGCAAAGAAGCCGTGATCAAGACCAACAGGACAAGAGACAACGAGTAATGGGAAACTACGGAGCAACAACTCAAGGGCCCAGAAGATATGCCGGTCCACATCCTATGTGCACTCGATGTAACTACCACCACTCAGGAGACTGCCCAAGATGCACCAAATGCGGACAGTCGGGCCACTTCATGCGAAATTGCTCAAACAGGACTGTGAACCAAGGACCAAGGCCAGCATGTTACGAGTGTGGAAGCTTGGATCATCTCAGGAATACCTGTCCAAAGTTGAAAAGAACTCCCAACCAAGGACAGAATCATCCAAACCTGGCGTTGGCAGTTGAAGGCCCTCAAGATCAGAACATTGAGATTCCCCCCGCACGTGGTAGAACCTACTTCCTAGGGAATCATTTAACCCCGCAGAACCATGACAACATACCAGGTACATTCTCTTGAACAACCTCCTCACTTCACTACCCCTTAATCTTGAGTGCATGACTTATTTCCATTTCTTACCAAGTTCACGACATTGATATAATCCGAGACCTAGCGTTGTCGACCTTAGTTGCCTCATCAAATTTGACCACGATCACATACATCTATAGAATGAACGAACTGAATCTCGAGGACGAGATTCCTTTTAAGGCTGGTAGAATGTAACAACCCGTAATTTTTCACGTCTTCATTTATTTCCAAACTTCGACAATTTACTATTCACCGATCACTATTCATCATTTCACTATTTATTTTCGAATTTTTTTTTGTTTCATATTCTCGTAAGTTAAACTATTTTAATGATAATCCGAGAGTTTGACGCTCGTCGGATCATTTCTGCAAAAATCACGAAGCCGTGTTCGAGATTTACTTTTAGGTTTAAACGTCATTCCAGCATCCCGATATGTCCATAAAACACTATAAACGATAGAAATATGATTTTCTCTCATTTTACGACAATTTTAAAAGTTTTGGAATTTTACGTTTTCCAGTTCAGCGTTTTACGCGTTTTAAACCCGCGTTTCCAGTTTTAACAACGTTTAAGCAACCCGATGGAACTTACCATTCATTTTATATTTTATTATGGAGTATTTTAACAAGTTTAGTCATTCTTTCAAGTTTCATATTTTTACGATACCCGAATTTACGTTTCGCGGTTTAACAATTTACGATTAGCGATTAACAGAACCAAAACTGACTCCGTGAACCAGATAACACCAAGCTTCTTACATACTCATCCCAATGTTACTTGAACTTGATCACTTATTTACCATAATGCCCTAAACTAGATATTTATAACAAATAAACTTCATTTTACACTTGATTATTCATTTTTACAAATCAAAAAGTGAGGTTTTCTCTCATCTCCTCCATCTTCTTCATTTGGATCGACCAAGACAAGAAAACATCAAGGATCCATCAAATTTTCAAGAACCAAGTATTTATCAAATCCTAGTAGTAATCTAGTTAGGGTTTTGGAATAAAAACCTCAAAGATTACTTAGATTTTCATCACCATTTCTTAATCATCATCATCAAGTTGCGGCTAGTGTACGCGCCTTATTTCAGTTCATACATTTTGTCATCATATCGCTTGTAGCAGGTGAGTATTCATGAACCCCTTTTTCTAACTATTTTAATCGCTTTGGGGTGGATGCATGAATTATTACTTGAACTCTTTGAACATTGTTTTGAACCCTTTGATTATTATGAACTCTTTTGACTTGTCGTGACCTTATAACTTGTTTTGAACTATTGAACTCAACTTGAACTTTTGAACTTAATGAATCGTATGTGCTATGACCTTAAGTCTCGCCATTTTTGGTGGAGTGTTCTTAACCCTAAGTCTCGCCTTATTGGTGGAGCGTTCTTGACCTAAAGTCTCGCCTTATTGGTGGAGCGTGCGAAGTCTCCCATGTTCGGAGCGTTCTTAATCGTATATAATAGTTGTATGATGTACTGTTCGTACATTCGCATTGTTCGACACCTATTAGTAGTATGGATAGCGCTATTAGAGGTCGGCCAACCTCTCGTCCACTATGTTACGGGACGCATATTATTTAATTAGGGGCTTTGCATGGCATACATTATTATATATGTGGTGCTTATATTGTGACTTATTATGACCGCGGGTGCTTGACTATAAGACATAATATTTGACAACGCCTTTGGCTTGTGAACTTTCTCTAATGGTTTCTCATATTATATAAAATGTGTGTGCTCACCAACTATTTTCATAGTTGACCCGTTTTCTCTCATGCATTTCAGGTGATCGTCAGTAAGCTTTTCTTCAAGGTCTTTGCATAATGAAGTTTTCACATGTCACTACGGATCATTATGTACTAAAATGCTATATTTTGGAAACCAAACTTTATGTTTTAAATTGCCAAGGTCGGCTATAACAATGTTGTAATGATATACTTTTCCTTTAATGTAAATTATAGTATTGTTCTATTTCTCTTTGGCAATGTATATTGATTCGTTGCACCTCGTGTTTCCGCCTTCGGCGAGGGTGTGACAATATAATCTAAAAAGTTTCAAAATAAACTACAAAATGTGAGCTTATGAAACATAAGTCAAAAACCAAATAAGCCATAAGTCGGCTATACAAGCCGAAATAAACACCCCCTAACTTATTTCACCTATAACAACGTCACTTTTTTCTGTTAAAAACATTACCAATACTATCAAAATACACTATTAGTTTACTTACCTAAAATATAATCATTATACTATATATCATTCTTCGATGGAACGGATTTCCAGTTTTTAATAGAGAGAATTGCAAAAATCGTCCCTAAAGTTTGGCCAAATTGCACGTTTTGTCCCGGAAGTTTGTAAAGTGCAAGAATCGTCCATGTGGGAAACTTTTGGGGCAAAATTCGTCCCTGGCTTACATCAAATGACTAAAATACCCCTGTCCTTTTCTTATTTTATATTCCTTTTCAGTTTCTAACACAAATGGTCCTTGTGTTGCGCAAAGCTTTACAAATTTACTCCTTTTTTTACACAAATGGTCCTTCTTACACAAAATTGTCCTTGTGTTGCACAAGGCTTACACAAATGGTCCTTGAGTCCGTTTTTCTTCCGTTTTCATACGTTTTTGTCCGTTTTTTTTTTTTTTTTTTTTTTTTTTCCATTTTTGCCCGTTTTTGTCCGTTTTTCTTATGTTTTTGTCCATTTTTCTTACGTTTTTTTAAGTTTTTTACATTTTCGTCCATTATTCTTACGTTTTTTCTGTTTTCATACGTTTTTGTCCGTTTTTCTTACGTTTTTTTTCGTTTTTGTCTATTTTTCTTACGTTTTTGTCCGTTTTATCCGTTTTTCTTACATTTTGTCCGTTTTTCTTACGTTTTTTTACGTTTTTTACGTTTTCGTCCATTATTCTTACGTTTTTTCCTTTTTCATACGTTTTTGTCAGTTTTTCTTATGTTTTTTTTCGTTTTTCTTACGTTTTTGTCCGTTTTTATTGTTTTCGGACGTTTTTCTTACGTTTTTGTCTGTTTTATCCGTTTTTGTTCATTTTCATTACGTTTTTGTATGTTTTCTTACGTTTTTTTCCATTTTTTTTTCCGAATTAAAAAAAATAAAAAAAAGTTTATAATTTTTGTCCGAAATTCGGAAAAAAAAATTCTGACAAAAATTTTGAACTTTTTTATTTTTTTTAAAATTCGGACAAAAAGAAAAAAAAATCGGACAAAAAATTTGGTCAAAAAAATCGTAAGAAAACGGAAAAAATTTGGTAAAAAAAAAAGATTCGGACTAAATAAAAAATTTTGGTCAAAAAAAATCGGACAAAAATTTGGTCAAAAAAAATATTCGGATAAAAACGTAAGAAAAACGGACAAAAATGTAAGAAAAACGGATTAAAATGGACAAAAACAAAAAAAATGTAAGAAAAACGGACAAAAATGTATGAAAACGGAAAAAACGTAAGAATAACGGACGAAAACATAAAAACGTAAAAAAAACCGTAAGAAAAACGGACAAAAACGTAAGAAAAATGGACAAAATCGTAAGAAAAACGGACAAAAACGTAAGAAAAACAGACAAAAATGGATAAAAACGGGCAAAAATGGAAAAAAATGTAAGAAAACGGACAAAAACGTAAAAAAATGGAAGAAAAACGGACTCAAGGACCATTTTTGTAAGCCTTGTGCAACACATGGACGATTTTGTGTAAGAAGGACCATTTGTGTAAAAAAAGGACTAAATTTGTAAAGCTTTGCGCAACACAAGGACCATTTGTGTTAGAAACTGAAAAGGAATATAAAATAAGAAAAGGACAGGGGTATTTTAGTCATTTGATGTAAGGCAGGGACGAATTTTGCCCCAAGAGTTTCCCACAGGGACGATCCTTGCACTTTCCAAACTTCCGGGATGAAACGTGCAATTTGGCCAAACTTTAGGGACGATTTTTGCAATTCTCTCTTTTAAATATAATACTATTTCGCAACAGTATCTTCGAATATTCTTTTGTAAAATATTAATAAGATTGGCCTGCTAAGGATAGCCCACTACTTTGTTCTAGCAACAGCCCAAGAAGTTATGGACTAACATTGAAGATCCATAAACGCCGGGTAAGAAACAAAAGTTGCCGTCTTATTTTATCAAACCAAATCTCATTCATTCTCTCTCAATCTCTAGAAGCTACTCAACCAAACAAGAACAAGAAAGGCGGTTACTCACAAATCTTCGACACGAAGCAAAAACATACCTTTTTAGGTTGAAGGGGTTATCAATTAACTTAATTCAGGCTTTTGGCGTTTGTCAATAATAACAAGGTGTAATCTTTTTATTTTTATATAAATGTTTAATCTTTGTCTTCTTTTTATACAAGGTTTGTTTCTAAAGAATGTGGGATTTGGCTGTTTTAATTTGGTTGCTGACCAATAACGATGTTCAAAAGTTTCTAGGATTTGGTTAAACCCTAAATTTGTCTCCGGGTTTTTACAGGAATTGAACGGCTCATGGGCGGAATTGGTTGGATGGATTATTAGTTGGGTTCGTTAATTTTTCCAAGTTTTTATCTCTTATTTTTTTCTGCGTTATTTGGATTTTTAGTTCTTTTTTTTAATGGTCACTTACTTAAATACCATGTATTCTGTGGTTCTTGCAGACTATGTTATTGGTCTTTGGTGAAAGGTTATGCAGGTGACATTTATTCTTCGGTGTTGATTTCGTACATTATTGGTCTTTTTGGTTTTTCTCTACTTACAATTATATTTTTTGTATTTACATGATTCTCCAATCGGGTCTTTTGGAGATAGTATCACGTCTTTAAGGGTTGGTAGGTCGACACGGGATCTAGCTAACAGAGTCGAATGGCAGTTAAAAGGTATATTAACAATCGAATTACACACATTGAAACTTGGGATGGTATGTGAATAACGATATTGTTAGCTCTGAAATTTTACTAACATTAGCGGCTTGGGACACACGTATGTTTACTTAAGTTGCTTTCGACTTTTAAAGTTAGCTTAATACTTTTGTCCAATTATTTTTGCAGGGAATGAATGGAGTTTGTATTCGTTGACTGTGTTTATAACCTGCTGATGCTCCAAGACATTGTCGTTTCATTCCCTCTTTCGAACTAAGTGCTAAAGATATGCGACAACATATTAACTGAACCAAATATGTCGATGTCTTTCCATTAAACGCATTATGTTATGTAAGCTATCTATTTATATATTTCTTTCTCGCCATATATTTTGGAGGGGTTCAGAAGGTAACATGTTTCAGATTTTTTCAATCATACTCAAATATTATGACATGGCATTGCACACTTTATCTGTCTGTATAATTGTATGATGACTGTACCTTTCAAATTGTAATCAGTCACCGGAATGCATATGGTGCTCGCAATAGGAGGTTCGGCTAGATGCACGCAGGTTTGTCTAAATGTTAAGACATAAGGATTCTAAAATCTTATCTCAAACTAGATTGTCGATTTCGTAATCATTTTGTGCACTCATCATTGTAGGTCCACAAGCTTCACAAGGTTGTCCTTCAACAACAGACAGGTGGCTCATCAACCACACCAGTACCTGCACGCCTACATTAGTGACTTCCCTTTCTCTTTTTATAGTTTCCATATACACAGTTTAACTTTCGTTACTTTGGGCGACACGCTGGTAACCTGAATCAGTAACAAACTAACAACCATCTCATTCTCGGTCTTTCAAATCTGTAAATTGGAAACTAATGTCGGTTTGAGAATTAAATTGGCCCCGTAACGGTGTAAGATAGTTCGCTGAAACGTATATTGGAAACTGTTACAATCCTTTCGATCAAATTATATAATCGAGTTCTTTTGTTAAATTTGCAGACTAAAGACATACAAAATGAATCACACGAAAAAGCTATAGAGGCATTAGAAACATCTGATGTAGATCGAACCAGGTGAGAACTTCCAGGTTTTACATTTTGTTACCATTAATTGCGCATACTTGACATTGTCATTTATAACCTTTTATGCACTAAACTTACTGCTTTGCCCCTGATGTGAAATAGTGGACAAGGCGAGCTAGAACCAACGGCTACTAACAGAAAGCACGACCTGCAGTGCCTTATGCCACAATTCCATTTGACCATGTTGCGACGATAACGTAGGATATGATCGCATGTATGTAGGATAGATGTGCAGCTATGTGAATACACGACGTCGTATCAGCATAGCGGCTTCTAATTGCAAGTGTAAAACCAGTAGGAAAAACCCTTGCAATGTTTTGTAATCAGCATCCTGGTAATACATCTATCCAATTTTCTGTGTTCCACATTGTTTGCAAACATACCAACTACACAAACAGGTTTGTCGCATAGGTATAGATGCCCCTGCCGCAACGCGGTGGGTTCCCTCTCCTTGTTTATCATTATTTCTAATGTGGTGAACAAAATATAATGACTACATACCATTTTATTTTTAAGATACAGAGCTAAACATATACCACTTTACAAAAAAGATAAACATGGTGCGTAAAAGGTGATGCTTGTGCACCAACATTAATGGTGTGTTTGGTAAAAGTAGCAGTGAGCTGTGAGCAGTAGCTGTGAGGAGTAGTAGCCATAGCTCACCGCTCATAGCTTCTTAAAGAAGCATTGGAAAAATGAGCATTCCTAAAAAATAGCAAAGCTCACCGCTCTTTTGCCAAACAACTATTAAAAACCAAAATGCTCATTGCTTACTACTCGTCGCTCCAAAAAGCTCCTCACCGCTCCGTAACAAACATACCCTAAATGCAAATTAATATGTTTTACTATACTTAAAAACTACTGAATTTCATGTCCTTATCTCCTAACATATCTCATTTAATGTTCGGTGCGCGGTATTACCCTCCTGCGTACCAAAGTGTACATGGCAACCTCTTACTCGTTTAATATGGACGTAGGTTTGTTGTGGTGTCACACTTGGTAGGTTTTGTTCTTGTTTTACTTTATGAGGTGTAACATTTTGTAATTTCAAGGTCGATATCTAATTCATATTCTATTTCTATTTCCATTTGAGTAAAAATTTCATTTTTACTTTCTACCTGATTTAGCGATTTTCGTGTTTCTAGCTATTCATGATCCGTGTTTAGGATTCCTATCCTTTTTCATGTCATAAATGATTTAATATTCCATCACATACTTCTAGTATTCAAAATTTCATATATTTTACATTTTTCGTTTCGTTTCACGTTTATGTCAAATTTTGCTAAAAACTCGCGTTTAACGTACAATTAATTCAAACCGCCACTAGACTATGCTCGGTCTACATATTTGTTGAGGCAACATGATCAAGATCTCCTAATGTTTTAATGATGACAAATAAACTTTTGAAACACATAAAATAACAAATGTTAGCCAAAATTCCCCAACATTCATATCTGCTGCTGACGCGCCACCTACGCGTCAACGCATGGGTGACGCGCCAGGGTTCTGTGAATGTCGGGATGAATTTTGAAAGTCGGCTTTCCCCTTACCCGACAAATATGGATCTTTCATTACAGGTATGAATATGTTATGTGCTTAATTGAGAACACTCGAAACGAGTTTTGAGATTAGAGAGATCCAACTTTTAAAACACCCATTTACGGGAAAACACCAACTCATATTTTCTAACACTTGCCTCTAGCCAAGGCTTTTCTAAACTTAGGGAGCTTATATACTTCATGTAACATCACGTGAAAGCATCCATATGCTCATATCCCATGCTTACGCCTTCTCTAATCACGTAACGGGTTTACTCCCTTATTGGTCAAACTAAGTCCAAGGTCTCTTTGCGTGAACGCATCCTTACCCGCATGGGTTATGCTTTACATCATGGTAAAGCACTTAGCTTGTTTGTACCAAGGTGTTAGTTGAGTACGTCGAGTCGTGGAAAGTCACGAGTTAAGAAAATATGGATTCTCGACGTTGTATTACTTGAACTTATAAGTAACCTATGATTTTCTCAACTTATAATCTTAATTGTCTAAACCTTTCTTCTTAATGACAATTAGATTATCTCTTAATCACCTCCTTAAACACAAGGGACAAAGCCTCCAAATATCCTAACATCTTCTTACACCTCTTACATTTTCCCTTACACCTCTTACACTCTTACTTCCTTTGACTCACACTCTCCCACACAAGATTCCCCACTTTATACAATACCAATACACCTTTCTCATACACCAATACATACTCTTCCCTATACATACATACACTCTTTTCTACACACACCTTTATATTCAAAATATACACACTTCACTCACATACCTCTCTTCACACACACAAGGCTCCCCATCATATCAACCTTACACATTCCTTACACATACAACTCATTCTTACACACATCATATCCAACCAACTCATTCTCTTACACACCTCAGCAACTTTATTTTCAAAATACACACACTACTCACAAGCATCTCATTCTCTACACACACTAGGCTCCCCATCACATCCAACTCTTACATATTCTCTTACACACTCTTACACCTCCAACAACTTTATTTTCAAATTTACACACACTACTCACAACCATCTTATTCTCTACACACACTAGGCTCCCCATCATATCCAACACTTACATATTCCCTTACACACATCTCCTCATTCTTACACAATCCAACTCACCTCTCATATTCCTTACACACTCCTCATCTCAACCATTCATTCTCTTACAACACATCTTAACCATCCATTTCCCCTTCCTCCCCAATAAATGGAATATTCTTTGGAATATGCTTCTCTTAACCCAACCATGGTTCACATCTAACCAAACTATGGTTAGTTCTCAACTCACTCATTTCTTACCCAACTATGGTTAACTCTTAACCACATCAACATCCACACTTTCCCTCCAAGGAAGGAATATTCCCTTGGATATACCTTTTAACCCAACCATGTTTTACTTTATATCCTAACCATGGTTTATTCTCTACACACTCTTCTAACCTAACCATGGTTACTTCTTAACCTAACCTCACTCACTCTTCCCTTTAGAGGATTAACCCATGGCATACTATCTTCTCTCTTGTATGCCATATGAGGAATACCCATTCTACCCCTACTCAATTATCTATTCTATTCTTTCTATCTTTGATAATTGATTTCTTATAAACACTTCACAAAAACATTTTCCAAATTGGCTATTTGAGTTGGTAAACCTTAGATTGATTAATGTTAAGGTTTAGTGTGAAGTACAATTGGGGGTTTAGCAAGGTTAGGTATTTAAAAGACCAAAACCCAAAGCTTTGGGAAAATTCTTACAGACCCTCTGGAACACGCTGGGCTCAGTAAGATTTTTTCAAGTTGGGTCTTGGCCTATAAATACCCCACCTTGGCTCTTGTATTCATCACCCCTTGCCATTATTCTTTCTCTCTACATTCTTTCTCTCTAATCTCTCTATCTCTATTGTGTTCCTAATAAAACACACTTACATCTTTGAAAGAACACATCTCCTTGCAAGGGAAGAATCACAAGAACCTAATCCATTCTTGTGATTGTGTCAAGGGTCTTCTTATCTATACCCTTTCTACTAGAATCGAGTCACTAGGTTAGGTTAGGGTTTGGTTCAAAGGAACTATATTCATTCATTCAATTGTTTGTAAGGGAAGTCTTGTGTCTTGGTGACCAAGCCTAGATCATTGGGGATCTAGTTCGGGTTTGATACTTCCGGTGGGAATTCTTGGTAGTGGTCTTGGTGACCCTTAGGTGTAGTCGAATCGCGAGATTCTTTTGGGTGGTTTCCGAGGGCGGAATACCATGGGAGTAACTCCTTCTTTGTGAGCATCAATATTGGCGAATATTGGTGGAGTGAATTGTAACGATTTGTAGTCCACCGAAAGGATTATACTAGCTAGTGTGAATAGTATAGTGTCGTGGATTCGCAACTGGACGTACGGATGGTATAAACCCCCCATCCCGAACTAGTATATATCGTGGTGTCTCTTTACTTGCTTTATATACTTTGGTTGTGATTGTGGTTGTGATTACTCTCATTTAGACCACTTGGTTTTCTTTGTGGCTTAAAGTTTTTAAACATCCAAAAAGCCAAAGAAACCGGATTCACCCCTCCCCCTCTACGGTTCCACAACATTTTTATGCATTTTTTGTTCCTTACAATCCTATTTTAAAAGTCATAATTTACTTTTTCCAATTTTACGTAAAACTGCACCTTTTACGTTTTACGCGATCTAAACCTACGTTTTTATGTTTTAACTACATTTAAACCCTTCGATGAATTCACCACTCATATAAATTACTAAAATATATTATGAAAACAAATTTTAATATTTTTAAAAGTTTTATGTTTTACTACTACCCAGTATTTTGTTACGCGTCTTAAAAACTACACGTTTTAAATTACCGGGGATCAAAACTACATCTATAACCAAATTAATACACAAAATAACCCACTCACTTTTTTTTTTTTTTTTTTTTTTTTTTTTTTTTTTTTTTTTTACCATGGTGGCTGATTCTAGCTTAGCCAAGACACCTAAGTGTCTTGGTTAACTTGCATGTGTGTACACATGTATTCCACTTCATACAATTTTCATATATAAGCCTAAATAAAATGCATAGAACACATCACCATCATTTTTTCAAGCAAATAAACTTAAAATCTGCTCTTTTTCTCTCCTTTTGGTCGTGGGTGTTCATCAACAAACACACCTATTGTAGTTTTGTTCTCCTATTGAAGATTTGATGCAAGAATGAAGGTCCATGTGTTGTAACTTTGATCCTTGATCTTTTCCTTCTTCAAGACTTCTTTTTCTCAAGATTTTTGATGACTTCCAAGATGTATTCATGGCTGTGAATTCAAGTTCTCCATGACCTTTTAAAAGTTCTTCTTGCCAAGTTCTCAAAGAATCTTTATTGATGACCTTGGAGGACCTTTCTTCTTTTCTACTTAATTAAATTCTTGTTTCTTCCACTTTTCTAAGGAAACCAATCACTCTCTTTTCATTTTCATTCCTGTAATTTTATTATTCCTTGATGTATTTGTACATTATATAAGTTATCTTGCTTGGTTAGGCTTGGTACATAGGCTAGATCACTAAGAACTCACTAAAGGACTTGAAATGCAAAACAATTTTATACTTAGGGGTAAAAACAGAATTAACTGTACTAATCAGTAAACTTTGGACCTAAACTAAAAATATGTAGTTGTAGACCTATGTCTTGTGGTCATTTCCCCGGTTGGTGCATCCCGTGACGACACCCCATGATTAAATTAAAAATGTTTTCGTGAAACATGCCAGATTCTGAGTAACAGATTCTAAACATAAAAATCTCATTGGTTTATTAATTTTCACCACTTGGCCCAGTTTTATGAATTGTAGATAACATCTTAACTTAAACGTGGCCAAATTTGATCATCTCTTTTAACTCAATGGTTGGTACATGTTGGAGGACGAGAGAACAACAAGGGCAATGCACCCCTCAAAGTATAAGGTAAAAAAACTAATTCAATGTTCCTATTTTGTTTTTGTTATGCAGTTTATATACATTTATTGTGTTAATTAAGGGTTTTTTGATGAAAAATATAAAAATATTATAAAATACATAGGTGATAATATATAAAAAAACATACATAGCAATGAAATATCTTAGGTGATATTAAAGAATAAAAAGCATACTTGTTTGTCTATGAAATATCACAAGTGATATAATATAATTTAACTAATAAGCATTGTAAATTATCATCAATTTAAAATATTATAACTGATACAACTTTAATATGAAGCAATCACATAAACATGACACATCAATCCAATGATGTTCAAAGCAAAATTAAACTAAACAGCTTAACTAGTAAACAAAATTAAACTATCACGAACTTAAAATATCACAAGTGACAATTTGAGACCCATTGGTTAAACTTGAGTTTCATTGGTCAAAATTTTTTTTCTGGGTTTAAACGTTTTTTACGTGTTTATCCATTTTAAACTTTTTTATATGTTTTCAAACGTTTTTGTACATTTTTCATAAGCTTTTGTATGTTTTCATAAGTTTGCAAATGGATAAAACGTTTGAAAATGGACAAAAACGTGTGAAAACTGATGAAAACGGACAAAAACGTATTAAACGTACAAAAACGTCCAAAAACGGACGAAAACGTATGAAAACGGACATAAACATATGAAAACGGTCGAAAACGTAGGAAAAACTCTTAAAACGACCGAAAACTTATGTTGGGAATTACAATAACAGTTACCACGGCTAAGTATGAAGATAACCACTGCTGAAGAATGCACTAGCAGTGGAACCACATTACCACTGCTAGTACATAATTACTACTGCTTATATGATAACTGTTATGTATTCGTGTATAGATAAGTATAGAATAGATCTTGTGTATATTCTATTTAGATAGCTTTATACTTATCTTGTAAAGGAGGACTTCTTGTACTATAAAAGGAGGTCCTAGGTTAAAGCTTAGGCACGTATCAATCATATAGCTTCAAGGTGTAACCCTAGTGATAAGCAAGATCACTCGTATTATTATCATTAATAATATTGGAGCTTAAAGTTTGGTTTATACTTTGTGTTCATAATATACAACTGTTCCCACTCACAAGCAAATTCATAACTAATCTTCTAAGTACTACTAAGTATATTCCGCGTACTTGTTAGTATTACTCAAAGTATTACTCTAACACAAGGCGTGTGTTTAGATCCAACAAGTGGTATCAAAGACAGGCTTTGATACTTTGATTTAGAAGACCCGAAGAAAAAGCTTAACCACTTCACTCAAATCTATGGAGATGGAAAATAATCAGTCCAACACTGCTGCAAAGATTCCCAAGCTTAAACTCAATGAGTTTGAGATGTGGAGGATAATGATTAAGCAATACTTTCTCATTCAAGATTATGCTTTATGGGAGATCATCTTAACTGGTGATTCCATCAAGCCTGAAACAAAGACTGAGAAAGTTGGTGGAAAAGATGTTGTAACAGTTTCTGTGCCTTCTACTAGTGATGAAAGAACTCAGAAGAAGAATGACTTGAAGGCTAGAAGTTTGCTGCTAATGACACTTCCAAAGATCAGATCATTGCTTTTAGTAAGTTCAAAACAACAAAAGAACTATTTGAAGAGATGTGCTCAGTATTTGGTGGTAATGATGCTACCAAGAAAACTCAAAAGACATTGTTGAAGCAAAGTTATGAAATTTTCTCTGCATCAAGCACTGAATCACTTGATAGCATCTTTACTAAACTACAGAAGATTGTGACACAGCTGACTGTGTTTGGAATTGAGGTAGATCAGGAAGACCTCAACTTAAAGTTTTTAAGAAGCTTGCCCTTTGAGTATCATACTAATGTCACTGTCTGGGAAAACAAACCAGAGATTGAAAGTATGAAATTCAATGATCTTTACAAATAACTTCAAACTCTTTGAACAAATATTAAAGAAGGCTGGGAAGCTTGGTTCAAGCTCTGGGAGCTTGGCACTATTATCATTCTCTGTTGATGATGATTCTAATGATAACAGTGATGAAGAGATTGCCATTGCTGGTTCTACAGTTTCCACTGGTAGTGCAAGTGTTACCACTGCAGGTTCCAAAAAGAAGGTTGCTGGTCTTGGAGATCCTACTTTTTATGCCTTCATCTCAACTCAAGTTAATGGCTCCATATTAACTCATGAAGACTTGGATCAAGTTGATGATGATGACTTGGAGGATATGGACATAAAGTGGTAGATAGCACTTCTTAGCATGAGGGCTAAGAAATTCTTCAAAAAGACTGGAAAGCCAATTACCATAAATGGTAATGAAACTGCAGGGTTTGATAAAAAGAAAGTTGAATGTTACAACTGTCACAAGTTGGGGCATTTTGCTAGAGAATGCAGAAGACCAAGGAAGCAAGATAACAGATCTACTTGGTACAAGCAAAAGAAAGAACCAACTGTGGAAGAACCAAAGGCAATGCTAGAAATTGATGGTGTTAGCTATGATTGGAGTTTCATGGTTGATGGTGAAGAGGAAGGATCCTCAGATGTTGCTTTTCTTATAACAGAACATGCTTTCATGGCCTTCTCTGACTCTGAGGTACAAAACTATGAATGTTGTTCTAAAACATGTAGGGCTTCTAGAGAATGTGAAAGGCTGAATGATCTATTAGAAAACCAAAGAACAGAGTTGTTTGCTGCTAACTATAATTTGTCTAATCATAAAAGAGACTTATCTGTGTTAGAAAAACAACTAGAGCATTATAGAGAAAATGAGACTAAGTATAATGATGATATGGTAGTTTTAAGAAGAGAACTAGACCATAAGATTGCTGTGAATGAGGCACTTAAAGAAGAACTTGAGAAACTTAGAAAGATAAATGAGAATGTTAATATAACTGTTGATACTCTAGCTTATCAATCTAAGTCAATTGATAAAATTTGGGAAGCACAAGTAGTCAATAAGGCCAAATCAGGTGTAGGTTACAAGTCTGTACCACCACCCTTGAGAGGTGTTCCAGCACCTCCTGGTATTGACTTGGCACATACAGGGTTAGAAGAGTTCGAAGACCCAATTAGGTCTTATGGTCCCCAAATTGTGAAAGAAGCTAGTGCTGAAAAGGTTAAGATTGAGACTGATGCATTTGAAAGTGCTAGTGATTCATCTCTTATGGATGAAAGTGTGAAGGTTGAAGTTAAAACATGTGTTCCATAAGTTGTGAATACCAATACAGAGGAACCTAGGAAACAAGCTAATAAACCTAGACCAACTGTAAGGTATGCAGAGATGTATAGGCATAAGTCATCAACTCCTAGGGGCAACCAGAGGAGTTGGAATCATATAAAATCTCAACAACTAGGTAGTGAGTTTGTCATGAACAATAAAGCATGTTATATCTGTGGTAGTTTTGAACATTTGCATGCTAATTGTGACTATCATGTTGGGAGAAGGGAAGTTTTTGGGAATAAAAGGGTGGAATCAAACAAGTTTCAAAACAAATCACACCCTAATTCACACATCAACATGATTCCCAGAGCAGTTCAACTGAGAAGTGGACTTAAATATTTTTCCACTGCTAAAACTTTTAACACTGCTCACCCTAAAACACCTGTTTCAAGTGCTAAACCAAAACCAACTTTTGTTAAATCTGCACAAACAGGAAAAACGACCTTTTATAATACAAAGGTTTGTTATAACCAACAGTGGGTACCAAAAGTTAAACCTGCAGTTTCCACTGCTCAGTCAAAAATTCCCACTGCTAGAGTTGTTAACAAGAACAGGGGTAACATGGGAAATGCTGTGAAGGCCTCAACAAGTTGGGAATGGAAACCAAAGGGAAATACCTCAACAACCAATCCCAATGGTGTATCAATGACCTTTGATAGATTTAACTATATTGATACACGATGTAGATCCAAGTCAATCATGGCTTGGGTCTCCAAAAGAAACTAACTCCTTTATTTTATGTGCAGGAACATCCAAAAACAAAGAAATCAGATCAAGACTATACAGACAGTGGATGTTCAAGGCACATGACTGGCAACAAGTCCTATCTATCAAATTTTGAACCTTATGATGGACAATTTGTCAGCTTTGGAGGTGGATTTGGTGGAAGAGTTACTAGTAAAGGTGTAATCAAAACTGGTAACTTGGATTTTGAACCTGTGTACTATGTGAAAGAGCTTAAGTACAATCTCTTTAGTGTCACAGATGTGTGACAAGAAAAACAATGTTTTTTTTACTGAAGATATGTGTTTTGTTCTTTGTAAAGATTTTAAGTTGCCTGATGAAAGTCAGATCCTTCTTAAGATTCCTAGAAAAGGCAACTTATATAGCTTTGATATGAATAACATTGTTGCTAAAGATGATTGTGCCTGCTTGATTGCAAAGGCCACAGTAGATGAATCCATGCTATGGCACAGAAGGCTTGGTCATGTTAATTTTAAAACCATAAATAAGATTGTTAAAGATGGTTTGGTAAGAGGCTTGCCTCAGAAAAGATTTGAAAATAACCAAACCTGTGTTGCTCGTCTCAAAGGTAAACAACACAGAGCTTATTGCAGATCTAAAGTTGTTAATTCTATTGCTCACCCTCTTTACATGTTGCATATGGACTTGTTTGGTCCTACATCAGTGAGTAGCATAAACCTTAAGAAATACTGTCTTGTTGTGACTGATGATTTTAGTAGGTTTACATAGGTTTTCTTTCTAAGAACCAAGGATGAGACAACTGGCATCCTTAAGACCTTTATAACTGAGATAGAAAACCAAATTGATAAGAAAGTCAAAGTTATCAGGTGTGACAATGGGACAGAGTTTAAGAATAAGGTTATGGATGATTTTTGCAGAGAAAAGGGTATTAAGAGAGAATTTAGTGTAGCTAGAACTCCTCAACAAAATGGTGTTGCAGAGAGGAGAAATAGGACACTTATTGAAGCTGCTAGAACCATGTTGGCTGATTCAAAATTGCCAATCTCTTTTTGGGCTGAAGCAGTTAACACTGCTTGTTATGTACAGAACAGGGTTTTAGTGGTTAGTACAAAGAACAAGACACCATATGAGCTATTTAGAGGTAGACCACCTATTTTGGACTTCATGAGACCATGTGGATGTCATGTCACTATTCTCAATACCATAGATCATCTGGGTAAATTTGATGGAAAATATGATGAAGGGTACTTTGTTGGGTACTCAATGGTTAGCAAAGCCTTTAGAGTTTACAATTTGAGAACCCAAAAGATTGAAGAGAATCTGCATGTTGAGTTTCTAGAAAACAAACCTAATGTTGAAGGAACTGGCCCAGAATGGTTGTTTGATCTTGATACTCTAACCCATACCATGAATTATGTGCCTATCTCTACAGGTACTAATACTAATGATTTTGCAGGTTCAGAAGAGTTTGTTGATGATGAACTTAGCAAGGATCAAGATCATATTATCCTGCCAATTTGGGACCATGCAGATGATGAGTTTGTCCCAAAGACTGGAGATGTTCAACCTTCTAATGATGCTAGAAAAGAAGGTGATGGGAATGTGTTCAAAACAACAAATGTGAACACTGAAGATTATGAAAGCAGTGGGAATGCACATTCCACTGCTAGGCCAGAGGTTTCCACTACTACACCAGATGTGGAAATTCAACTCAAGTTACACAGGAAGCTCAAGCAAGTGATGTTGAAATTACTAATATACCTCCTGAAATTGCAGTTCCTTAATCTCCCTACACCAAAATTCATAAATCACATCCACTTGAAAATGTGATAGGAGAGGTACAATCTGGTGTCAAGACTAGAATACAAACACAAATGACTGACATTCATGGGTTTATCAGTGAAATCCATGACTCAAAGAACCATAAAGGTAAGAATGAATGTCTGTTTATGTGTTTCCTATCTCAAATGGAACCAAAGAATGTATTCAAGGCACTTGAAGATGAAAGCTGGGTAGAAGCAATGCAAGAAGAGTTACTTCAGGTTTAAGATTTAGAAAGTTTGGGTGCTTTGTGACTTACCTACGGGCATGAAGGTGATTGGTACCAAGTGGGTTTTTAGAAATAAGAAAGATGAAAGAGGGATTGTCATTAGAAACAAGGCAAGGCTAGTGGCACAGGGATACACTCAGGAGGAAGGTATTGATTATGAGGAAGTTTTTGCCTCTGTTGCAAGAATTGAAGCAATTAGGCTTTTTCTAGCCTATGCATCCTTTATGGGCTTCCTAAGTCCAAAAGGAAAGCTACAACTTCTGAACAGAAAATCACTAATAAGACAAGATTTGTTCAAGAACAAGAATTCCAATATGAGAAGCTTACAGAAGATCAGCTGAATGCTATGATAGTGATAGAAGAAGAAGACTTTTATCCAGATCCACTACAAGTCAGACATCCTATTGTTGATTGGGAAATTTACACAGCCAAGAATTTTGCTCCAACATGGAAGATTACAAGATTAGGTTGTGAAACTTCATCTTTTATTCAATTTGAAGATCTCATTAAAGCATGTGATAGAAGTGATCTTGATATGCTTTGGAAGTTGGTTCAAGAAAGATTCAAGGCTGATAACTTTAAAGATGTGAAGGAAATGCAGCTATGGGTTGATTTAAGGAGACTTGATGAACCAGATCCTAGTGATAATTACTGGAAGTTTGAAGCTACAGATCTTGATACTACATGGTCATACTATGATTCATGTGAGGTTCATCATGTTTCTACGAAAGCTGGAGTGGATGCATTCATGTTTGCAGAAAAGGAATATCCACTTAAAGCTGGAACTCTTACTGCAATGTTGACATCAATAATAAGAGTTCATGAAGACACTGAGAAAGTTAGGGCTTTGATACAGAAGATACAAGATCAGTGTTAAAAAGCTATGCAAGCTTTAAGAAGAAAATGAAGTGTTTGGAAGAATTCCCCATATCTTCACAGATGCTGATTGTTTGAAGAAACTTATTGATTTGCAAGAAAATCATAAGTTTAGGGGAGTATTGTTGGGAATTATACTAACAGTTACCATGGCTAAGTATGAAGATAACCACTGCTGAAGAATGCACTAGCAGTGGAAACACATTACCACTGCTAGTACATAATTACCACTGCTTATATGATAACTGTTATGTATTCGTGTATAGATAAGTATAGAATAGATCTTGTGTATATTCTATTTAGATAGCTCTATACTTATCTTGTAAAGGAGGACTCCTTGTACTATAAAAGGAGGTCCTAGGTTAAAGCTTAGGCACGTATCAATCATACAGCTTCAAGGTGTAACCCTAGTGATAAGCAAAATCACTCGTATTATTATCATTAATAATATTGGAGCTTAAAGTTTGGTTTATACTCTGTGTTCATAGTATACAACTGTTCCCACTCACAAGCAAATTCATAACTAATCTTCTAAGTACTACTAAGTATATTTCGCGTACTTGTTAGTATTACTCAAAGTATCACTCTAACACAAGGCGTGTGTTTAGATCCAACAACGTATGAAAACGTCTTCAAATGGCTGAAAACGTATAAAAATAGCAGGAAATGTAAGAAAACAAACGAAAAGGTATGAAAACGGACAAAAATGTACGAAATCGTATGAAAACTTATAAAAACCAACGAAAACATATGAAAATGGGCAAAAACATATGAGAATGGATGAAAACGTAAGAAAACGGACAGAAACGTATGAAATCGGACGAAGACGTATGAAAACGGAAGAAAATAACCAAAAACGTATGAAAATAGATAAAAACGGTCGAAAACGTAAGAAAACGAACGAAAATGTATGAAAGCGGACGAAAACGTATGAAAGTGTGTGAAAACGGTCGAAAACATATAAAAACAAAAGAAAACATATAAAACGTTTGAAAACATATGAAAATGGACGAAAACGTATGAAAACGTAGACGAAAAAAAATGAAAACAAAAGAAAACGTATGAAAGCAGAAAAAAACGTAAAAAGAATGCAAAAAAAGCCCATTCATTGCAATTTGGGTAAGATTTGACACCTCTCCAGATAATGATGGAGTGGTTAGGGTGAGTTTTGAGTGAATTTACACTTCTGGTCTTTTTATGTTTTTTAATCTTAAATCTCGACATTTTGTCTTTATAATAAAATAAAATAGTTAGTTTAGATTTCTCTGTCAGTTTCTACTAAAATAAGAGTTTGCAAAATAATTTACCTCCGTTATATAATTTGAAAGTATTTTCAGATGGAGAATAATCCATAGTTGAAAGAAACACGCTTAATTATTTAATAGAAAATGGGTTATTATACAAAAAAGTTACTAAAGTTTTACAGAAATTTGTCATAAGTTACTAAAGTTTTTTTTTTCCCTTTTTTTCTTCATCCAGGTTACCCGTGTTTACGGGTCTGTTAAATATGTTACTGAACTTTGTAAATGATGATTATTTTTTAAGTACAAAACGGTCCTTGTGGTTAGTCAGGTTTCACGGAATAGGTCCTTGGACCACTATTTCTGTTAGTTTGACCGTTTTTCTTACATTTTCGCCTGTTTCTTATGTTTTCATACGTTTTCGTCCGTTTTTAATGTTTTCATACGCTTTTTATTCATTTTAAACTATTTTTTACGTTTTATTCGTTTTCAACCGTTTTACACGTTTTTATTCGTTTTCAACCGTTTATATACGTTTTATTTTCAACCATTTTTATACGTTTTCTTCCATCTTTATACGTTTTTATTCATTTACATCCGTTCTTATACATTTTAACCTATATTTATACGCTTTCATTAGTTTTTCTTATGTTTTCAACCGTTTTTATACGTTTTCATCCGGTTTTATCTGTTTCAACCGTTTTTATATGTTTTCAACTATTTTTATACGTTTCGTTTATTTTCATACGCTTTCGTCCGTTTTTATACGTTTTTATCTATTTAAAGTCATATAAAACGGACAAAAATGAATAAAAACGTATAAAAATGGTCGAAAATGGATAACAACGGATAAAAACATTTATTTATACGGACGAAAATGTATGAAAACGGACAAAAACATATACAAATAGACGGAAATGTATGAAAACGGACGAAAACGTATAGAAACGGACGAAAATGTATAAAAACATATAAAAACAAAAAAACAGACGAAAACGTATTAAAATGGTTGAAAACGAATAAAAACGTATGTAAACGTAGTATGAAAACATAAGAAAACGGGTGAAACGTAAGAAAAACTGGTGAAATATAAAAAATGAATAGAAACGTTAAAAAAAGATTGAGAACGAATAAAAACGTATAAAAATGTATAAAAATGGATAAAAATGGATAAAACCAGATAAAAATACTTGAAAACGAATAAATACTTATGATAACGTATGAAAATATAAAAAAAAAAACGGGCGAAAACGTAAAAAAAACGGTCAAACTAACAGAAATAGTGGTTTAGGGACTAAATCCGTGAAACACGACTTATTACAAGGACCGTTTTGTATTTAAAAAATATCAACGTCATCATTTACAAAGTTCAGTAACATATTTAACAAACTCGTAAACATGGATGACTTACATGTAAAAAAAGAATGGTTTTTTTTTTTTTTTTTTTTTTTTTTTTTTTTTTTTTTTTTTTTTTTTTTTGTAAATAACCATAGAAAATTGATTAAATTATATGGAATGCAGCCTACGGATAAAATGAATGAATCAACGCTGGACATGAAGCCAACTCAACAAAAAACCAGCCACAAAAACAAATATCCTCAAACGACAAAAAACCAAACGAACAACATCTTTGAATTGCAAGAAAGGTGAAGTAGTAGTGATTTGAATCAACAAGATGAGTTCGACTGCAACAGCATTATCAGCAAACATGAGGTTACATTTCTTTAACAATAATGGATGCTTTAAGAATCATTACAAGAAGCAGAATCTTGGTTTCTTCAAGATTCGAGCTTCAGCTGATGGACAAGAAGAAGATTGCAATGTTGAAGAATGTGCTCCTGATAAAGAGGTACTTCTTCTTTTATGAATATTGTGTGTCTAAAGTGTTTGGCTACTAGTATCCTTGCACGGTTTTTAGCTGAATCGGAAGGAATCCAAATAATCCGTTGTTCTTGGCTTTTGGGGGGCATTAATATATGAACATCAACTATAATATTGTTGCTATTATCCGGAATACTTCTAGTTAGGGGTGGCAATTTCTGACCCGACACGAAACCCGACCTGAAACCGACACGAAAATTAACAGGTTCGGGTTGAGCTAAATAGATTGTGGGTCAGGTTTGGGTCGACATATCTAACCAGTTTATTAAACAGGTCAGGTTCGGGTTGGGAATAAAATAAACGTGTCGACCTGGCAACATGTTTAAGTTTTTTTTCTTAACTAAAAATTATTTATATTTAATTATACGGGTTAAATGGGTTAAACGGGTCGACCCACTAACACGTTTAACCCATTTAACTCGTGTAATGTGCTAACTTTTATATATAAAACGGATTAAATGGGTCAACTCGAAACTCGTTTAACATATTCAACCCATGTAACCTATTTAACCTGTCAACCTAAGTATATACACGGGTTAAATGGGTCAGGTTCGGGTTACGTGTAATGTGCCACATTAGTGTTGTTTGCACCAAGCAAGAATTGAACTTGAGACCTCTTACATTTTAGTGATGATAGTCACAAGCCTTTTATCACTAGGCCACCTTATAATTTCATTTTGTCTGTGTATAAGTTTTTATAAAGACAGAATTTGCAAGAGTATAGGTGGCATTCTTCGAGACCAATTTGTAATTGATCCTGATATAAAAAGATATATTTGAAGACTTTTTTTTTTTTTTTTTTTTTTTTTTTTTTTTTTTTTTTTTTTTTTTTTTTTTTTAAGTATTCATTGTTTGTGTAATGTAGGGTGACAATCTCGGTCAGCAAGTTCACATGATTGTTGGCTTGTTGCAGCCTGATACATACAAGTTGGTTCAAAATAGCTTTTCTAAATTTGTCCAATTTGTGTCTGTCTCAAATTTCAATGCATCATTGACGAGTGTTATTTTCCCTATATCTTGAAGATATTAGTTGATGTATTTGGTACGTGGCATGAATCATTGTTTAAATTAATGATTTATCGTCATGTTCTCAATGGTCTCTCTCTCGGAATGCAGTCTCAAATAAAAATGCAGCAACTAGTATACCATCTATCGTATTTCAAGATAAACTACAAACTGATTCTAGTTATGATGGATGTTCTTTTCCAAATTAATCCAACAATCATTGGCCATTTTCGCGAGTCACACTTTTCTTTTAGTTTAACCATGAACACTTTTGGAATCTTAATTATGTATGCATAATCATGAGACGTGGAATCTTGTTTATCTCCCCTAAACAAAGGACTTTATCAGGTGATCACTTAATTCTATATTAAAGTCAGTTCCCACTGTCTAAAATAAAAAGTTTTCAGGTCAACCCAGCCAGCCGAGTTCTGGCCTATACGGAAAAATTACCTGTTTTGAGCTGTCTATATATCTCTGCTACTTTGTATAACTGGTGTTCCTTGCATTCTCAAGATTTGATATTACCTCTAGGAAATACACACCACGAGTCATGGAGTTCCTAGTAAATGAGTGTCCTGCATGTTTTATCTTGAAACTCAAATTCAGGCGAGTTTTAATTCTAATCATGTTACTCTGGCCACTTATGTTGTTAGATGACAGCAATACTATACTTCTTTTGTATTACGCTTTTGTATGAAAAGTATTGAAATTAACGAAAATTTTGTTGATTATTAATTATGCTATAAAATCAGGTGGGGAAAGTTAGCATGGAATGGTTAGCAGGGGAGAAGACCAAAGTGGCTGGAACATTCCCACCACGTAGGCGCGATTGGAGTGGTTATGTAGAGAAGGACACAGCTGGGCAGACAAATATATATTCAGTGGAGGTTAGTGGTTCCAAAATTAGTATCTCAAGAATTTCATCTCAATCCTCTATGTCCTGCAAGTCATATGGTCAAGTCACCAAAACAGTTTTCTTTTGGTTTTAGCAAGGAATTGTGTGCAAGACAGACCTCTTGCCTTGGTTCTATTCAGACACATCCTTTTTTATAACCAAGACCTATTTATTAATCATAGGGTTGATTTGGGTTATCTCTAAAACATAACTTTATAACCAAGAAGAAGTAGCTAGATGGGAACGGTAGAAAGCTGCTCAAAGTGTACTTTTGATGTGTACAACCTCATAATCAAATTATATTAGAAAATTGGTGAAACCGTGTATATGTATCGAATCTTCAATTCTAACAAAATAGAAGAATTTCATTTCCCGAAAAGTCTTTTGCAACTTCTAGCCACATCAACTGCAGTTTTTGCATTATATGCAAACAGAAACTATTGCATATTTTATAGGTTATAGGTGAGTAATAAAAATTTGATGTCTATAAACTCGTGCAGCCTGCGGTCTACGTGGCAGAGAGTGCACTCAGCTCAGGGACATCAGGTACATCAGCTGACGGATCTGAGAATACAGCAGCATTGTTTGCTTTTGGTGCCCTTATTGCTGTAGCTGCTGCATCTGCAATACTCCTTCAAGTAGGGAAGAACCCACCTCAGATTCAAACATTAGATTACTCAGGCCCATCTCTTAGCTACTACATTACGAAATTCAAACCCTCAGAAATTGTCCAAATTTCAGTTCCAGCCGAAACTGCGCCATCTGTACAGACAGAGAGCTCTGCTCCACAAGTAGATTCAGCAGCTCCAGAAACAGAGACATCCGCACAGCTGGAGAGCTCTACCCCGCAAGTAGATTTACAAGCTTCAGAAACCAAGACTTCTGCGCAACCGGAGAGCTCTACCCCACAAGTAGACTCAGAAGCGCAAGAAACCGCAACATCAGTTTCCACTGAACAGCCAGAGAGTGCTACACCACAAGTGGTAGAAGTTCAGGTGGAATCTGGATAAGTTATAGTTTTAACATTGATACTAAAACATGGCTCGTTTTTCTTATATGGAATGGTTAATTATCGATGTATGCATGTTTTTTTCACTGAGTTGTATACTTTGTGCTACAAAGCAAATCTATCATACCACTTTTCTTATTAATACTAAGTAGATATCTGTGCTTGATTATCTTTACCAATTTAACCATTCCCCTGTTTATAGCCCGACGGGTTAGGTTAAATGATAAGTGATAAATAGAAGGACGAAATTGTCAAATATAAAGTTCTGTGTCTGTAATATGTCGACATTATACATATCAAATGATTAAATCATTAAAAGGCTGGACCGAGGCTAACGCCAATGACTAGCTGGACCGCATTCTTGTTCCAATAGAATACAAAGATCTTAATATTTACTTGCATAAAACATCATCGGAGCTTTAGTCCGGGTATCGTTTGGTGCCGTGGGTGGTGCCACCTTAGCACCTTTTTCCTACGGCACCAAAACAGTTTTTGTGATGCCGTTTTTTTTTTTTTTTTTTTTTTTTTTTTTTTTTTTTTTTTTTAATATATATAACTAAAATTCAATTTCATTAATAAAAAACACATTACATAAATAGAAAAAGACATGAAATAAAAAGTACATTAAATGAAAAACTATGTAAATAAAAATTAGACGTAAGAATATAAGTAAACTAGTTGCGGGAACAATATAACGCCCAAATTCGTTTTTTTCTTCCGCCTCGATGATAACCGCGTCTTCTGGATCCATATCCTTCGTACTTATTTGCAAGACCCTTCATCTCCTCGGCCTTTTTTTGGCGTAAATTGCTTCGGTCTTCAACTCCTCCTTCCTTTTTAGAGCGTTTATTAATTCAACTCCTAGTAGTATATTTAATTACTTTTGAATATAAAATTCATTGTAATATTAATTACTATCAACGTGGATAATAAATACATTTACAAATGTAGAAGACTACCAAGTGAGTTATAACTACGCCTGGCCAACAGTGGCGAAGCTTGGATTTTGTAAGTGGGGGGTCGGGATCTAAATTTTTTTTTTTCCTATGGCTATATTTCAGGTATACCGAAATTTTTGGGGGGTCGAAACCGAATATACCGAAATTTTTCTACACGAAAACTATCCCCCTACATCGCAAAAAAATTTTCGGAGGGTCGGGCGCCCCCCCGGCCCCTATGAAGCTTCGCCTCTGCTGGCCAATACCCATTTTATATTTAGGGTAGGGGTGTTCACAGATAGGGTAATCAATAATCGAAAATCGAAAATCGAAATCGAACCGAACCCAAAAAAACCGAACCGAATTCGTAACTAAACTGAATTGGTCAAAACCGAACTGAACCGAACTAAATATTCGATTATCGGTTTGGATATGGGTTTGGCAATGAAAACCGAAAACCGAAAATATATAAATATATATATTTTTTATGTATTTATATATAAATGTAACATTACTTAAGCTTGAAAAAAAATTTGTTCTAAAAATATATATAATTAAATGAAAAAATAATTAAAATTATGTAATTCGGGTTATTCGGTTCGGTTTTCGGTTATAGGGGTTCAGTTATTCGGTTGAATCAAATTTGAATTCGGTTCGTTCAGTTTTCGGTTTGACCCATAAAAAAAATTAACCGAACAAATCGAACCGAATAAACCAAATAACCCGATAACCGAACTGATGAACACCCCTAATTTATGGTTATAGTAAGTCATGAGAGTCTTCTTTCTCATTTCTTCTATCCCACCATTGTAGCATACATGTTACTAAGCAAGAAAAAAAAAACACAAATACACAAACACACAAATACATAAACACAAAATCCAAAATAATAATAATAATAATAATAATAATAATAATAATAATAATAATAATAATAAATAAATAAATAAATAAATAAATAAAATCCCACCGCGTGGGCTGGTGGTGGTGGCGCGAGAGGCTAACAGCTGAGGTTCGGCATGGTTTGTGGCGCCGTCGGTTGGTGCCTCGGCCACTGTACCGAGGGCTCTTAGAGCATCTTCAATGGTATAGAGTATAGACATTCACATCAAACTCTTATAAATCACAAATATAAACTTCACCATCCAATGATACTAGTAGGGTACCCGCGCGTTATGGCGACGAATATCCTGTGATTAAAGTTCAGACACCAACAAAATAACAATGATGAGCTCAGGTTCGTTTGGACGGCTTTTATTAGCTAGCCAGAACCGGTGGTGAATCTGGTTTCCGGCTAAATCGGTTGAACCTGTTGGTCCAGTACGGTTTTTAAAACCTTATGTAGCATCAACTTGTTTTGATATTATTCTATGAAGCTTTATGTGTTTTATTAGTTTGTACAATATGTATAATAACATGTATTTGTGATTGTAGAGGTGTTTTAAAAATAACATTTATTAGGTATTATTTGAGGGCTCTTACAACTATACAAATTTAAGACACTTAACTTTCCAAATGTAACTTCATTATCAATTATTAGTAAGTGTATTGCTTAAAATTTTAAGTTGTCCATTTTGAAAATGACCCAAATACATATTAAGTAGTATAGATTACCTTACAATATCCATAAATGGGACCCGGACATTTTTTTAAAGTTATCCACAAGGAGAGTTGTGGCTATTTTTTTTACACATATTGATCACATCTACTTTTTACCGCTACTGTTACTTTTAACAAACACACCTAAAGTCGTATTGTTTTTGTTAAATAAACTTTCGTCTGCAACAATATTTTATCAAGCAACTATAGTAGTATTTTCTTCTTACTTTTTTATTTACTTAAATGTATATTACACAATAAAAAGTACACGTCTAGACACAATAGTTGTCGAATTTTGTTGACAATAATATATGTATGAGGAGAGTTATTTTACAGTACATATCAAACTTTTTTTACATACCAAAAGACTCATCTTCACCATACATTTAAAAAGAAATTAATGGTTAAGATTAAAAGCATTTTAATATTTCACATATTTTTTATAATTTAAATATCTCTTAAACCGTTAATCGTTAAGCAAAAATAATTACACAATCGCGACGAGCATTAATTATCTTTCTATAGACGGGCACTTTGATATACTTTCGAAAAAAAATCATTTTTTTCATGTTTTTTTTCGTGGCCGAAAAAATCACATGTGATATGTAATATCACATATGTAATATCACATGTGATATTAGTGTAATATCACATGTGATTTTTTCGGCCACGAAAAAAACGTGAAAAAAAAATTCGAAAATATATCAAAGTGCGTATCTATAAAAAGATAATTAAATGCTCGTCGTACTAGTATATTTTTTTCCGCTGAACGAATAACGGTTTGAAAGATATTAATATTTGAAAAAAAAAATGAAAGTGGGCTTTTTAAATTGTTGGGATTAATCTCATCCATTAGATCAAATAAAGATGGATGGTGTAGATTAGTCCCTTGGTATGTAAAAAAAATTTGTTCCTCAAATGATATTAAATCTATATGAGGTGGTTTTGATAATCCAAGATTATACAAATAATGTTCTGTAATGCAGCCGAAAAATTAAAAAGAGAATAATAAATTAACGTAAGAAAGATTTACTATACAATGGTTAAATACTTTTAAATACCTATAAAATGGCAAATAAGTTTTATAAAGACTATAAGTTGGTCAAAAACTCCTTTAGCTAAGCAACGTAATATATTGCTCAAAGTTGTGTTATTTCTGACGAAATCTCACTCATGCAATTCAACAATTTTCTCAAAAAGTTTTCCTTACAGGTGGTCTAATAGACTTGACTACTTAAGTTTAATATAAAATATTAGATAGTTTTTCCCAAATCTTTCAATGTTGGTAAGTCTAACGTATATTTTCTGCATGAGAATCCAAAAGACTACGTTATGACTTTACCTTAAAAACTTTGAAAGAGTATCAATTTTCAAACAAACTTTTAAGTGATAAACAAAAACAGAACGAGAAATACAATCGTATGTGAAAAGGAAGGAGCATACACATGAGAAAGAAACTGAAAAATGTACTAAAAAAAGAATTGCCATATAGTACAAAAACAGACAGAGAGAAATAATACTTTCTTTTGTATTCTTTTGAAACTAACTCACACGTAATTTCATCTCAGAACTCACAATGGCATATCAACATGATCAAGAGCACAACGAACAACAACAAATCATATATAACATCCTCAAATAACTACCAATATTCCCTGGTATCACACTCACTGCTGATGTCCTAAAAATCTATATTCAACTATTTTGGTATGCTTCTGAGTACTTATACCGAACTGGATTACTAACATGTACGATCGATCAATAAATTGTCGAGGGGTTCTTAATGTTTTTCACATAGTATTGCGTCTACCGAACGAGTCTGATGATAATCCATTTGAGTCAATGCTAGATGCCACTCAGCTCATGGACTTTGTTCGAAGACCGGGATACAACACAAGTACTGCTCCACTAAGAGTTCCCTCGGACATTAAAAAGAAAAACATTCCTCAGTCGTGGCAAACAGTCTTTATAATTCTCAACCGCTGCACAACATGAAAGTAGACGGGTAAGGAATCGCCTCGGTTACTTACTCTATGGATGATGGAAGGGATTATCTACAATCGCCACATTGACTATGCTTCACTCATTTAGGAAGATTTCTTCGAGCATGTAAACGAGAAAGGAAAAGACAAAGACAAAATTCTTTTCTATAGATAAATCAATGTGTTGATTAAGTACTGGATGAATGTATACCCAAACATTACACGGCGATCACTAGAGGTGTACAAGTTTAACACATAGCTAGATGATGACATCGTCAAGTTCATCCGCGATGACCCAACAACTACAAGATGTGAAGGAATGCTTATACCACAAGTATTGATGGAGTTAGTTCACCCATAGTCTCACGCATACAACGATTACAAGAATCTAGTAGCTGAAAGGGCTCAACCGCAACCGATTAGGTCCATGCCCGCAACTACATCAACTCTATAAGCTCGAGTAGCTCGCTGAAACACTAGGTCAAACACTAAAGAAGCAAGAAGACGAAGCAAGGGTAAACAGATTTCATAGGGTAGTAAAAGGGATAAAAGGAAGAAAAGACTCAGAGGAAAGGGTGTTATAATACAAGAAAGATCAACTGAACGCTCACCAACACCCGAAGATGACAGTGATTCAGAGTTTGTTGATGTTGACTTCCTGGGCTTAGAAGAAGGTATAAGGAAGAGACTGGAAGAGCAATGGAAAAGAGAAGAAGAAGAAATGTGAAAAGGGAAGCTGCAGACAGAGAATAAGAAGAATTATTCTCTAGTGGTAATGCTGAAGGGGCTGGACTAAGTGTTCTGAATGACAAAGAAGATACCCCAACACCACCAAGGCATACTAATGACGATGATGATGGTTCGGAATACAGTTTGCAACGATGGTTGACAAAGAAGCAACCGGTCATCACCACCACATTAGGCCATACTAACACTCTTTCTACATTCAAGATGGCTCCAATATTTGGAGAACAACTAGTTCCACACTTGGATACGTTGTTCACAGCTTCCAACCTTGACTTACTCATCCAGAAGATTGCTCAAAGTCAGTGTACTCAATGGATAGATGCTAATCTGAACGATACAGGGTCTTTAGTGCCAATTCAGAAGCTATTGCACAAGTCTCAACGACAACAACTCCAGTGCAACAACTCACAAACTCCATAGTAATAACAACGGCAGTTGAAGCTCCGGCACCAACAAATCCGGAAGAGTAACTCACATTTATACAATCACCACCACTACAATGTCAAATAACACCATCACTACCACAACAACAACCATGTTCTCAACATCAAAGAATCAGACATTTACACCACTTCATAACACAACAGAAGCGCAGACGCACAATCTGCAAAATAACTGAATCACTGTACATTACTGAAAAGCGGATGGTCGGTATTGTAGAAGGACAAGGTTCAACATAAAATGAAGAAATTCATGGTATCTTTGACAGGAAAGTGGATAAGAAGCTAGCAGAAATTCTCGATCAGAAGCTTGATAACAGATTTCAGAACTTCATGAACAACAACACACCCACAATTTCACCAACTAGACCATATCAGAATATCACGTTTGAAGAGAAGAAACAATTTCTCTCTCAATACATGATTAATGACTCAGAACTAATGGCTGAAGACGAAGATCTATTCAGAGCTCGACAAAAAAGCATTAAACGAGCTCAGCTGAGGCAACAGACTTGTAGGGGTGATGACCTTCACAAGAGACCCTATGATGACTGATGAGTGTGTGAATACTCATCATTTTTGTCTTATCTGAACTGCAAAAACATTTAAAAACACTCAGAAATGCATCAAAATACTAAAAATATCCCAGGATTGTGTTTTATATGTTTCAGATGCAAAATGATTGAAAACAGTTGAAAAACGAACAAAGTTTGCATAATTGGTAGTTTAAGTCCCTTAATTTTCAAAACTTGACAAAATCAGTCCCCAAGCATTTATTTTGGAAGAAAAATCAACAAAGGTCTTTTGGAAATCACAAGTTGTCATAATTAGTCCTTTGGTGAAAAGTTTCAAAAGTTTACAAGTCTGGTCCCTGTACTTTTAGAAAATGTCAAAAATGGTCCCCGGAATGAAATTATGAAGGAAAAGTCAACAAGAGTCCACCATGAATCCACAAATGACATTTTTAGTCCTTGGATTGCATTTTCAAGAAATTACAGCTTTGGTCCCTCAAGTTTGCAAAACTAGCAGAAAAGGTCCCCGGGTATTTTATTATGGAATTTGAACATCAAAGAACCTTGTAGAATTACAAGTTGGCAAATATGACCCTTGGAAGTGATTTGGAAAATATGGCAGAAGTGGTCCCTCAAGATTCAGTAAATTACAATTTTGGTCCTTGTGTTTAATTAACCTACAAACCTAATGGACCCTTTGTTTATTTACTTAATCCATTAATAAAACACATCACCTCAGCCCTTTATAACCCTTTCCCTGGACCAAAACTTCCCTTAAGCCCAACCTCCAAGCCCCACACCCCACGTTTAATAAAACCACCCCTGGCCCTTTGACCTGGTCAAACACAATCAAACGCCCAACCTGTCTTCAACCTCTTTATTACCCAACGTACCTCCCCCCTCCTCCACTCCACCACCTGCTACACTCCTCCCCCTCCCAATACCTCAAAAGCACCGCTCATCATCTCCTCCAAGGCAGAAGTCACATTATACCATACCTACCCACATCCACGCTGGCAATCCACAATCTTAATTGGCGCCAAAATCCAATAGAGGGCTGTGATCACTCATACTTCAATCCAACGAGTGGGATTTATTCAAAGAAGCACAAGGATGGGTTTTGAGCTATTTGTACTCACAGAAGAAACACACAAGGATGAGGACAAAGCAAAGAGAAGGAAACCCTAGATACACTTAGTATAAATAGGGCTCTTGCAATCCTTTCAAAGGCAGTAGGTTTTAGTTTTAAATTCTGTATTTTTAGTTTTATTTAAAATCTTTTGTATTCCTTTCTTTAAAATCAATGAAAGTTTTAGTTTTTCCCAACTGATTATTTGGCTTTACTTATTTAAACTGCTTATTTGGTGTTTACATTTACTTATTTAGTTATAACTTAGCTTATTGTATCATTTGGTTTCAAAGCTCAGTGCAAAATGCTGAACTTCCTTTCAAAAAATCCAACAGTTGATATTTAAAGGGGTGTTTGGGGTTAAGGTCACTTCTATAGTTTAAACCTGTTTCGACCAAGTTTGTGAGATGAGTTAGCTTTAATTTGCTATTGTTATTAGTTTTAGATCAAAAACTATCAAGTTTTCAATAGACTTAAGGATTTCAAAGCTTGTGTTCTCATTTTCTTTATACAAACTGCTTTTATTAAGTCATTAGAGTAGAAACTGTTTTAAGGTTTGTTAGTGGTATTTTTTTGGGGCACATTAGTCTTAAATAGAATATTACTACTTTGCATAGTTGGCGTCTGGCTTTTATAGGTCAAAGCACCAATTTGACCCATTGTGACCCAACTGCTACAATAGTCACCATTGTCCCATCAGCCTTTCAAAGAGCATTTTTAATTTCCTTATTTTTAGATATTAAGCCATGAAAATTTGCACAATTGTTATTTGATAGCTTGTGGTTAAGCTAGTATTTTTATTTCATTTTTACGATTTTTTTACAACTTATTTCAGCCTGCAAACTAGCCCCCCTAGGCTGTTTTACCCTTGCTGCAGTTTTAGAGTTAAGACAGACCTAATGCTTTTTGGATTAGTTTAATTGCTTGTTGCTGTTCTTCTTAGCTTATTAGGATCTCCCTAGTTTGACTTTGCATGTTCCCTTTAAAGTTTAGCTCAATTGGTTCTAGTTCTAGCTTATTCTCCCAACAGCCCCTAGGTTAGTAGTAGTTTATGTTTGCTTTTAGGCTTAGGTTTAGTGCTATTTTCTGTTCCCTCAGTGCTTAAATAGGTTCCCCTTCATATACCTTAGCTTATTTCACCCGTAGTTGGCTTTTATTCTAGCTAAACTCTCCCCCCCTTAGCTGTTTTTAAGGCAGAAGATCAGCAGCCTTAAAGCTTGTTTGATCCTTAAATTTGGTTGATGTTCTTGTTATTTAATGATTGATTCTAGCTTGTTTGTGTGGTTTGAGCTTATGTTTATTGGCTTGTACCTTGGTTCCAACTTATAAGCTTAATTGGTTAGCATTGAGCTTGTTCAAAATTTCGCTAAAAACACTAAAGTCTCAACTGTGAAAATTTTAAGATTGCACAAGCTTGTTTAATGCTTTTCAGAAAAAGTAGCTTTGAAAAAGTTGGTTGGTGTTGCTAATTAAACAAGTTTGCAAAAGAAAAAAAAATGTTTGTAAAAAAGTGGAGTAAGTGGGATTCGACCCACTGACCTCCTGGTCCTCAACACACCACCACACACGACCATCTGTGCTAGCTACTCTTTTAGTTTTGTTTTCCCTTATTTTATATTTAAATTAGTTTAGTATAAGTGCTTATTCTAGACCAGTTTCTGTTTTGCTTCTTTTCAGCTTATTTCAAGTGCTTGTTTCATATTTTTATTTTTCTTAGGTTAGATTAAAGTTTATTTAATTACCAAAAAATTTTTCAGAATTTTTAGAATTAGTTAGGTATTTTTAAATACTTAATTTAGTTTAATTAGTAATTAAATCATAATAATTAATTAAAAAGTGAAAAAAATATTTTTCCTTTTCTCAAAATTTTCTTTTATCTTTTAGATCGTCGGAAAATTAATTTCATACCCGTAGGACTTTTGTAGCTTAAATTTCATGTTTTATTTTATGCGTTGACGTTTATTTTAAATAAACGTCACGCTTTTGTGCTTAATCGTGTTTTAGAATTTCCTGACTTCCCTAACATGTTTCCTGTAGTATTTTAGGATTTTCCCAGTCTTCCATTGCTTTTGTTCCCTTTTAGGTTGTGTTACTTTCATTTTCGTTCGTTAATTATCAAATCTCCGTTAATTTAACGCACCATAACACCAAACAATCTTTCACAATCAATCATACAAGGTTTTAATCTCGATCTTTTTCACGACACTTTCCATTCACACCTCGTTGGGACACGACCCGGGAAATCACTTTCCCGGTCTTAAAAATATCACTTTCACGAGTTTACGAGGTAATCTTTTTCCTAAAATGTTTACTTGTAATTATCCACGTCTTGTTGTCTCACGATAACTTTGACTTCACGTTTGTTGGTATTTTTGATAAATTTTTTTGCACAAAAACACAACGAATCAAATGGCACCGCTGCCGGGGAGGCTATGTGTCAAAAGTCTCGTTAAGGTTTAGACGATTAGTCTTGTAGAACCTTTGCAAGAAGTTAACGCTTTCATAAAACTTATAAAACACCAAAAATATTTTTCTTTTGTTTCTATATATGTATTATATCTATAAAAGATAAGAAAAACACAAAAAGATTTTCCCATTTCTTTGTTTAGTAATCACAACATTAAAATCTTACCACCGTAAAACCAAGGCAGAACACCTACCAACTGGGGGTGTGACCATAATAAGTTCCCAAACTAAAGATCAAAACTTTCCTTTGTATCACTTGCGTTTTGGAAAACTTTTAATCGATAAGCTTACGTTAAGAGGAGTCGAAATGGTATAGGGCGATCCAACGAACTTCGCCCTAGTGAGAAATCCAGTCTTTTCTCCCTCTCCTTGTACGTTTATCCTTAAAGGTCAACCTTGCGTTCTTGATTATTGATTTAAGTTCCCTTGTCGTTAAAGTGGTATTGTTTTAATTGGATTTGTTTTTGTGGTGCATGCGTACTCGTTCACAATCGAGGCGAAATCGTCAACCAAGAAACGTCACCGAACTACGTCCTATTGTTGGAGATCCCGTTCCGAAAATGGATGGAAACCATGAACCTCTGAAGGATGACCCATCTCCCGATCTCCGAACGATGGAGGAGTTGTGTCAACCTACTATGCACGGAAGGGGTGACCCCATTGCCCCTCTTAACATCACGGCTACGGATTTTGGACTTAAGCATCATATGATACAACAAGTCCAAAATTCATGCCAATTTCACGGTTTGCCGAGTGATGATGCAAACAAACATCTTGATAAATTTCTCATCGTCACCCAAAGCATGAAACAAAATGGTGTCACCGATGATGCCCTTCATTTGTATCTCTTCCCCTATTCTTTGACTCATCATGCCACTGCGTGGTTTGATCGACTTTCCAAGAATTCGATTCACACTTTTGAAGAGATGGTTGCTAAATTTTTAGCCAAATACTTTCCACCATCCATGGTTACTAAGTTACGTAATGAAATTAGTAACTTTCGTCAGCTTCCCGAAGAGTCCTTATTCGAGGCATGGGAACGCTATAAGCTTTCAATCGATCGGTGTCCTAACCACAACATGTTGCTAGTTACCCAAATAGATACCTTCTATAATGGGTTGACATTGAGACACCGAGATACAATCAATGCTGTTGCTGGTGGTACCTTTATAAAAAGGAGACCCGAAGAGTGTTATGATCTCATTGAAAACATGACCGCTCACCATAACTTTTGGGATTCCTCAGCCGAGAGAGGCGAGTCATGTAGATCTATCACTCCAGCATCCAATGAAATAGCAACTCTCACAAAGAAGCTTGATGACTTATCTACGGCTATGTTGAGGATGAACCAAACCATCCAAAATCAACAAGTCAAAGCCGTGAATCAAAGTTGTGAAACTTGTGGAGGTCGGCATTCTTATTCCGAGTGTCCAGCCACCGGTGGCTACACTCAAGAGAACGTATATGCTGCTCAAAGTTCCTATAATACGGGAGGTAATGTTCACCAACCGCAAGGGGACCGTAATCTTCTCAGCTATCGCTCTAACAATTTCTTTGGACCACCTGGGTTCAATCAAAACCAAAGTTTCAATCAAAACCAAAATGTCCAAAACCGTAACCAAAACCAAAATCGAATGAACCAAGGTTTTCAAAACCAAGGGAATTTCAATCAAGGTTTTCAAAATCAAGGAAACTTGAATAGAAACCAAGGTTATGGTAATTTCAATCAAGGAAACAATTTTCATGGTAATGGTAACCAAAACCAAGGAAATTTTTGAATCCAAAGTTTCAATCAAAACAACCGAGCTCAAAATTTTCCTAATCAAAACCAAGCCGTTGTTCAAACTCAGTCATCATCCAATGAGTTATTGAAACAATTTATGAAGGCTCAAGAAGAAACAAACAGGATGTTGGTCAGTCAAATCTCTGAACTAAAGAAGTCTTTAAATGATCGACCTTCGGGATCGGGAACGCTTCCTAGCAACACGATCGCTAACCCGAAGGGCGATGTAAAGGCGATCACAACCCGTAGTGGTGTTTCTTATGTTGGACCCGCGATTCCTACTACCTCTTCTACTTCTCCTCCGAAGGTAGTGGAACATGAACCTGAGGCGACAAAGGACAAAGTGCAAATTACTAGCCCACAAAGTACCGTACACGTCCAACCTCATGTTGTCCCAAAAACCAAGTCCAAACCGGGAGTTGTTTTTGAACCCCGGGAAAGTCCCGCTGAATCCAAAGCTTCAATACCTTATCCATCACGTTTAAGCGATCAAAAGCTCCATGAAAAGGCTAGTCACCAAATGGACAAGTTCTTTCAAATCTTCCAAGATTTGCATTTTGACATAAGCTTTGCGGATGCTATCGTTAATGCCCAAATTTGCATCAACAATCAAAAACTTGTTAAGCAACAAGGAAAAGCTGTTTGAAATGGCTAAGACTCCACTGAACGAGAATTGCTCCGCAGTTATACTGAAGAAGCTTCCCGAGAAGCTCAGAGATCCTGGGAAATTTCTCATTCCTTGTGTTTTTCCAGGAATGGTTGAATGCTTTGCCTTGATCGATCTTGGCGCTAGCATCAACCTAATGCCTCATTCAGTGTGGAGGAAACTTTCTCTTCCCGAACTTACTCCTACATGCATGACTCTTGAACTTGCAGATCGTTCCATCACTCGTCCACTCGGCATTGCCGATGATGTGTTCGTGAAAGTAGGAAAGTTCCATTTTCCAGCTGACTTCGTAGTTGTTGAGTTTGATGCGGATCAAAGGGTTCCTATCATTCTCGGAAGAGGATTCCTAAGAACGGGTCGTGCTCTCATTGATGTTTTTGAACAAGAGATCACTCTACGTGTTGGTAATTAAGCGGTTACCTTTAACCTTGATCAAACTTCAAGGTACTCCTCAAATTTTGACTCTGAATTGGTTAACCGAATAGATGTCATTGATGTTGCTTCTGAGGAGTACTCTCAAGAAGTTCTTGGTTTTTTTTCGAGTGGCAATCCCACTCCATCTTTTGCACCAATCATAGCCGACTCTTCCCCTTCTCTCACTTCGTTTGAGGGAAGTGACTTCCGTTTGGAAGAAGTCGAGGCTTTTCTTGCCCAAGATAGTTCAATGTCACATGAATTTGATAGTAACTACCTTGATTCCAAGAGGGATATACTTTTGCTTGAAAAATTGTTAAATGAAGATCCTTCACCCCCTCTTCCTCCAAAAGAACTTCATAATGAGGAGATCAAATCCATTGAAAAATCTGTTGATCCTCCTGAGGTCGAACTCAAGGACTTACCACCTCATCTAGAGTATGCATTTTTGGAGGGTGATGATAAGTTTCCCGTCATAATTGCTAAAGACTTGAATGAGGAAAACAAAGCCGCTCTCCTCAAGGTTTTAAAGTCACACAAGCGAGCCATTGCTTGGAGACTTTCCGACATCAAGGGTATTAACCCAGAATTTTGTATGCACAAGATTTTGATGGAGGATGACTTTAAACCAGCGGTTCAACAACAAAGAAGGGTAAATCCTAAAATTCATGAGGTTATCAAGCAAGAGGTTATCAAACTTCTTGATGCCGGTTTGATTTACCCTATCTCGGATAGTCCTTGGGTTAGTCCCATTCATTGTGTACCCAAGAAGGGTGGTATAACGGTTGTTAAAAACGATGATAATGAGTTAATTCCAACTCGATTGGTAACAGGATGGCGTGTGTGCATTGACTATCGAAAGTTAAATGACGCCACCCATAAAGACCACTTTCCTCTACCTTTCATGGACCAAATGCTCGAAAGCGTAGCGGGAAATGAGTATTATTGTTTCCTTGACGGTTTTTCGGGTTACTTCCAAATTCCCATTGATCCTCAAGATCAAGAGAAAACGACTTTCACGTATCCATATGGAACATTTGCTTATCGACGCCTGCCTTTTGGCTTGTGCAATGTTCCGGGCACGTTTCAAAGATGCATGATGGCCATTTTTCATGACATGATCGAGAAAACAATGGAGGTCTTCATGGATGATTTTTCTGTCGTTGGGAATTCATTCGAATCATGTCTCACCAATTTAGACAAAATGCTTCAAAGATGTGAAGATACCAATCTTAGTCTAAATTGGGAGAAAAACCATTTTATGGTCAAAGAGGGCATTGTCCTTGGCCTTAAGATTTCCAAGAGCGGGATTGAGGTCGATAGAGCTAAGATTGACGTCATTGCTAAACTACCTCCTCCCACTACTGTCAAAGGTGTTCGGAGTTTTCTTGGTCATGCCGGCTTCTGATACGTGGGAATCGTACCAGGCTTTACCTCTCGAGGGATCTCGAGAAGCTTACAACCCCCACCAGGCAGTGTACCTAATCGTTGTAGTATAGTATAGTGACAAGTACCGGGGGATTGATCGTTCAACTCAGGAATAGTGTCGCTAGGATTAGAAAGCCTAAGAACTAGGTCTAGAGGTGAGTGATGATTCTTTTTGTATTTTTATATTTTATGAAAGCAATTAAAATCTCGGGTTTTGGAAGAGTGGGCAGAATTAGTTGCTAGCCAACTAACCCAATTTACTACAAATGCAATTAAAATTAAATAACAGAAATGAAAATAAATCTAATTACTAATGTGGTGTAAACAATGATAGGGAGAGTTGTGTTTACTTATTCTTTACTCCCTAGATATCTTTTACAGGTTGATAATTTGTTACAATTGCATGGATGACGGGTCGTATTCCTTAATACTAGTCGTAGGGCCGTGTACAATATTCCCTAACTCTATAGGATCCTACTTCACTCATATGTCGAGCCGTTAGAAGCTCCTAACATGGGATCATTAGAATTCTCCTACGCATTAAATACAACCAAAATCATAGTACACCTCTGATCATGTTTCTTAAGATGTTCAAGCATGTCACCAATGGAAGTCTGCCAGTTTTCTTAAGCCTAACATCGAATACAATCATCCGTAACAACTATAAACAAACAATCAACCCATAATTATCATCTAGGTTTCACTACATCTAAGCAAATACAAAAGAGATCTAGCCAAACATGTTAAATTGAAGACAAGTGTAAGATATATTCAAGCAACACATAGACATATTGATTGAATTGAAAGGGTACTTATCTTAATTGAACATGAAAGGTTTCAAAGGGTAAAAACCCTTGAAAAAGCTGTGATATTCGGACTAGGGTTTCTCTCCAAAGTTATACCCTAAAAGTTACACACTAATAAATGAAAATTGCAAAACTATATATAGATTTTACAGGGTGACGGCGTCAAGAAGGAAATTCTGACGCCGTCAACTCGCCGCCCATAATGAAATCGGATTTCCTAGATCCACTTTTGATGCCGTCATGTGCAATTCTACTATGGGCCGTCACTAACAATTGGACCATGATGGCCTATGGTGACGCCGTCATCTCCTTAGTACAAAACTCTTCTGGATCGTCACGGACTTTATCCACTTCTACCTCTTGTATTGCTCTTGACGCCGTCACTTGAAAACTCTTGACGCCGTCAGGTACTGTTCCCAGCAAGGAAAATTAAGACTTTGCCATTTTCTTCACTTTTATGCTCCAAAAATGTCCAAAATGCTTCATTTTCCAGAATTCACTCCAAAAGTAACTAAAATGACGAAAAGAATGATTTAGGGCAATATTTGATCAAATAAATTCAAATCCGGGCTTAAATGACACCCTAAAAACGGTTTATTTTTCGCCTCATCAGCTTCTATCTTAGATTCATTCAAGATTTCTTAAAGATAGCCCGGCCGATGACCCAACTTCTTGAAAAAGAAACTCCGTTTGTCTTTTCTGATGAGTGCATCGAAGCTTTTCAAACTCTCAAGAAAAAGCTTACCCAGGCACCGATCTTAGTTGCCCCCGATTGGGACCTATCTTTCGAACTTATGTGTGATGCAAGTGATTTTGCCATAGGTGCGGTTTTGGGGCAACAAAAAACCAAACACTTTCAGCCGATACATTATGCAAGCAAAACCTTGACTGAAGCTCAAGCTCACTACACCACAACGGAAAAAGAATTACTAGCCGTGGTGTATACTTTCGAGAAGTTTCGGCCATACTTGATCTTGACTAAATGCATAGTGTATACGGATCGCTCGGCTCTCAAATATCTCTTTGCCAAACAAGATGCAAAGCCGAGATTGCTCCGTTGGGTTCTCCTCCTACAAGAATTTGATATCATTATTCGTGATAAAAAAGGAGCCGAGAACCTTGCTGCTGATCATTTTTCCCGATTGGAAAACCCTCATCAAAGTGTTCTTGAGAAAAAGGAAATAAATGAAACGTTCCACTCGAGACACTTAATGTGATTTCTTGTCGTGGTGATTCTAGTACCCCATGGTTTGCCGACTTTGTAAACTATCATGCGGGGAATTTTGTTGTTAAAGGGATGTCATCCCACCAAAAGAACAAGTTTTTCAAGGATGTGAATCATTACTTTTGGGACGATCCCTATTTGTTCAAAATCTGTGCGGATCGAGTCATTCGTAGGTGTGTTCATGGCCAAGAAGCCATGGAAATTCTTAAGGCTTGTCATAATGGACCCACCGGGGGATATCATGGCCCGAATTACACCGCTCGAAAAGTATTTGATTCCGGTTTCTATTGGCCCACAATTTACAAAGACGCCCATGACTTAGTCAAATCTTGTGACTCTTGTCAACGTCAAGGAAAGATAACACCACGGGATGAAATGCCACAAAATGTCATCCAAGTTTGTGAAATCTTTGATGTTTGGGGCATTGATTTTATGGGGCCGTTCCCGTCTTCACAAGGGAACAAGTACATACTCATGGCCGTCGATTATTTGTCAAAATGGGTCGAAGCCAAAGCTCTCCCAACCAACGATGCCCGAGTAGTTGTGAAATTTTTAAAGTCTCTCTTTGCTAGGTTTGTAGCTCCCCGTGCCATCATTAGTGATTGCGGTACTCACTTTTGTAATGATCAATTTGCAAAAGTCATGCTCAACTATGGTGTCACTCACCGACTTGATACTGCGTATCACCCACAAACTAGTGGGCAAGTGGAAGCTTCAAACTGTGGTTTAAAGCGAATTCTGGAAAGGACCGTAGGCGAGAATCGTGCCTCTTGGTCGGATAAACTAGATGACGCTATATGAGCTTTTCGCACGGCTTACAAAACCCCCATCGGGTGTACCCCGTATAAGCTTGTGTATGGAAAAGCGTGTTATCTACCGATCGAGCTCGAGCACAAAGCCTATTGGGCCTTAAAGCATGCCAACTTTGACATAAAGTCCGCGGGTGATCTGATGAGGCGAAAAATGAACCACTTTTAGGGGGTCATTTAAGCCCAGAATTGAATTTATTTGATCAAATATTGCCCTAAATCGTTCCTTTTGTGATTTTAGGTACTTTGGGAGTGAAATATGGAAAAGAAAGCAATTCGGATGTTTTTGGAGCATAAAAGTGAAGAAAACGCCAAAGTCTTAATTTTCCTTGCTGGGAACAGTAGGTGACGGCGTCAAGAGTAACACCCTGACGGCGTCAAGAGTTAATTCCATGACGACCCAGTACATATTGGACGGCGTCACGAAGTAGGGCGTCAAGAGTAAAGATCATGACGGCCTGGAAATGCTAATACATGACGGCGTCAGAAGTAGATCAAGGCAGTCCGAGAAGATTTTTGGCGGCGAGGTGACGGCGTCACAAGTTTGGTCTTGACGCCGTCAGACCCCTTTTCCTATATATAGTTTTCTAATTTTCACATTAAAAGGAGAGAAGTTTTGGAGAAACCCTAAGTACGAACTTGGTGCGAATTTTACAGGTTTTTCAAGGGTTCTAAGCCCTTGATACCTTTCATGTGTAATTGAGATAAGTGTTCTTTTAATTCAATCAATATGTCTATGTGTTGGTTGTCTATATCTTGTTCTTGTCATAATTCCATCATGCTAGGCTAGATCTATCTTGTGTTTGCTTGGATCTAATGAAACCTAGATGTTAATTATGTGTTGATTACTTGTTTATACTTGTTTTGGATGAATGAATTTATATGTTAGGCTTAAGAAAACTGGCAGATCTCCAAATGGTAACATGCTTGAACGTCTTAGGAAACATGAACCGATTGCATTAAGGTCTTTATTGGTTGTATTTAATGCATGAGCCACTGTTTATAATCCCTATGGTTGTGCTGGGCATGGTATAGGAGGAGATAAGAGCTCATAGAATTGGGGAGTTACGTGCGATACCCCATGAATGGTATTAAGGAATACAATCCGTCATCCATGCAACTATAACAAGTAATTAACATGTAAAAGATGTCTAGGGAGTAGTGAAATCTAAGTAAACACATTTTCTCCACTTATTGCTCACAACATTAGTATAATTTAGTTTATTTTCATTTCTAGTATTTTATTTTGATTGCATCTTTAGTATTGGGTTAGTTGACTAGCAACTAATTCCGCCCAAATCCTTCAAACCCGAGATTTTACTTGCTTTCTAAAAAATATAAAAATACAAAAAGAATCATCTCTCACCTTTAGAACTAGTATTTAGGTTTTCTAATCCTAGCGACACTATTCCTAGCTGAACGATCAATCCCCCGGTACTTGTCACTATACTATACTACAACGATCAGGTACACTGCCTGGTGGGGGTTGTAAGCTTCTCGAGATCCCTCGAGAGGTAATGCCTGGTGCGATTCCCACGTATCAAGTTTTTGGCTCCGCAGCCTGGGGAATAGTTATTGTCTAGGTTAGAATCTCTTTTTATTAGGTCTACTTGCTAGATTCCGTTCTAGTAAGATTTTATTTTTATTTTTAGGTTTTCTTTAGTCTACCTTATTTCTTTGTATTTTTTTTTCGTAAACTATTTCGATGGATAACAATAACATTGATCGTTTGATTCCTGTTATTCGTGTTTTTCGTCGTAGGATTTTCCAAATGCCAGCTCCATTCCCTCTAGTGGAGAATGAGAACCCACCTAACCTCTCACCCAACCACCACTTTGACAATAATTCTGAGTTAGAAGAGTCTGATCATGATGATGACCGTAGGGCTAGTCCTTTTTACTATTCAGACTCCGATGAGGATCTTGATGATGGTGATGTGATTAATGAGGATATAATGGAAGAGGAAATAAACCCTCTTAGGTATGTCGACCCTAGAACTAGGATTAAGTGTGATAGTTCATTTAACATGCAATTTCCTTGTAAGATCGGATTCAAGAGCTTTAACACCTATCTTAACTCATCTCTTCCAATGAACGTAATCTCGCGTAATGAATACAATAAAATCATGATAGATGAGTTAGAATACAAAGGAGAAAACATTATTGCTAGGGCAATACCATTGCAGGTGTTTGTAGGAAGCTTGGTCTACCTTGTTGATTTCATGGTTATGGAGAATCTAGGAGAGTTTATTGATGATAAGTTGACTCAAATTGTGTTTGGAAAACCTTTCAAACGGTTGACCAACCTCGATGAAAAACTCATAGAAGGGCTAATTACATTCTCGGATGGGGAAGAAGATTTTGTCTATCAAATGCCCCGCACACACCCTAGGTTCAAGGATTTTCCCATGGAAAAGTGTAGTAGGTATCCGCCCATAGAGATGTTAAGTGAGAATGATAAGAGAAAAGGACTTAAATATACCCATGAAAAGAATAAAGGATACTATCGCGGATGCTTATAATTAGGAGATGATTATAAGAAAGATGAGGCGACTATTAGATGGCTCACACTAGGTTATGTGAGCATAAGTGATACACGTTAACCCATGACCTTGAGTCTAGTTATAAGACTCGTAAATAAAGAAAAGCGCTTCTTAGGAGGCAACCCATGCTTTGTGTGATTTTATTTTTATTTGTTTGTTATTTGCTTCCGTATGCATGTTTTATTTTTATTGTTGGTTGATCATGTTTCTAAATTAAATAGGGAAATACTTTACTTTGTTGTTTTGGCTTAGTCTTAACTCCACCTAAAAGTATTTTTGCAAAAGATAAGTGTAAGGGGAAACCCCAAATATGTTTTTAAGAAACAAACCGATCATGATTCTCCACAATATTAAATGAACATGTATATTAGTATTTGTTAGAGTCAAATGCTTGTATTGAGTCATAATGAAGTTTTGCAGGATTTTCCAGGAAGTAGAACCAAGCTTTTCCAGAAATTTTCCGGAAACTTAACATAAGAATTTCTGCAGGTCACTTCTGACGGCGTCACGAGATAACTCTTGACGGCGTCAAGTGTAAAAATCTGGAAATTTTACCGGTTTTGTTTTTCTAACGGAGTCTTATGGTTTTTGTGAATTATTAAGTTTTATAATCTCCAGGAAATCTGCAAACTTCATTCCACAAGCATTATATCTTATCTTGTTTTCTAGGATTTAGAAACTTATATAGGATGCCGCCGATTTTACGCGAGGTTGTTTTGTCTATTTTCTCAGGATTTACAGGTTATGTATGACAAGAAAATGATTTATATTCTGGAAGGGAAGCTTTGATTGTTCATTTTCTTGGAGGAAGATTTAACCTGGCCACCTTATTATCCATACCGAGCGAATCAGGGGAGTATTTGATTTCATTCTTTTTACTTTTTAACTTTTACATTCTTTACTTGAACATTGGGGACAATCTTAAATGTAAGGGGAGGGTAAAAAGATGATACCTTACATATGCACTTTCGCTTGAGTTTGTTTTGTTTGATAGTAGATGTGTAATAAAACTATGAGAAATACTTGTTAGTGCAATTTTAGCACCAAATTTAATTTTTTTTACAACATTTAGGAGTGAAACTTTAGCCATAGCAAGCGTCTCATGGATAGGAGTTGTATGACTAGCACAAAAACCATACCATTCAAAAATTTCCACCCCAAATATGTGAGGTTCGCCCTTAGATCTTTAGGAAAAAGCATTCATTGTTGGTGCTTATGAGTGTACCGGTAGCATTTAGATTCTAGAACTTGCGTTAGTGATGCATCCCGAGACCGCTAGTGAGACTACATTCGTGTGGTAGGATTTACTACATGATAAGAGGCATTAGGATCACCCTTGTGTTAAACCCGTATCATAATTACTTGACCATTTAAGTCATATTATTTGGCTAGTTAAGTCAACTAATTTTTCCCACACCCTTAGCGTTGTACTCATTTTTAGTACCCGAAACCCCTAGTACACCCCTCCGAGCCTATCTTTTCGTTTCTAACTTTAAGCATTTTACTTAAAGGAAGAATCTGTTACACCCCACTTAAATGTACACCCAAATCGCCTTAGCCTTCCGTGTATGCGCTCATTTTTAGTGCATTATTGTTATTTGTTAAACCCTAAGTTAACTATCTAATTGATTACATGGTTGCTAAGTCGAGTCATAGTACATATTGTTTTGGGACGATTGGGACTCATGGGTAAGTACTTATTTTATAGAGTAATGGGGAAGAACATCATTTATTACCCCCATATGTGCGTTAGTCTTAAAAGTGCTCCAGGTGTTTTGATTATCTTAATTCGAGTCATTAGATTAGTTTATTGTAAAAGTATGTAAAAATTCAAGTGTAAGGGGAATGTTCATTCCCTATGATGTATTATTTTGGATGGTAGGGTAAGAGTGTATGCAAAAAAAAAAAGATAAATAAATAAAAAATAAAAAATAAAAAATTCGAAAAAATCAAGAAAAAGAAAAAAAAATAGAAAAAAGGAAAAAGAGAAAAAAACATATGGACTACCATCCCTTTTTATTCTATGTTCATTTTATGTTTTTGTTATTTTTCATTTATTAGCTTAAGTCGAGTCTAGTCTTGGCTTAGCAACGCCATATTGTACATGTAATTAACCAAGATTGTTAACTCGCCACCAGTAAAACTTCCTTTATCCAACAAAACCGTGTATTTCATATCTCTACACCTAACGTTACAACCCTTTAAAAGACCTCTTTGATAGTTTATCATAGGTGCTTACGCCATGTGGTGGAGGTTTGATCCTTTCCCAAGCCTATGGTAATCTATTTTGCTATGACAGGTAGTGAGATATATCTTCCGTTTCCATATTGTAATTTATACTTTATTACACCCGAGAGATGTGAGTATCTAAACACTATTTGTGAGGTGCTAGTGTATGACCTCCGTGCTTGTCTATTGGTCTTTAGTGGAACGATTATTTGTTGTAATTACTTTTATATTAGTGTTAAATGACCCCTAACTTGTCTTTTGAGTAGAATAAAAGCGCATTTGCTTGAGGATAAGCAAATCTCAAGTGTAAGGGTATATGATGAGGCGAAAAATGAACCACTTTTAGGGGGTCATTTAAGCCCGAAATTGAATTTATTTGATCAAATATTGCCCTAAATCGTTCCTTTTGTGATTTTAGGTACTTTGGGAGTGAAATTTGGAAAAGGAAGCAATTCGGACGTTTTTGGAGCATAAACGTGAAGAAAACGCCAAAGTCTTAATTTTCCTTGCTGGGAACAGTAGGTGACGGCGTCAAGAGTAACACCCTGACGGCCTCAAGAGTTAATTCCCTGACGACCCAGTACATATTGGACGGCGTCACGAAGTAGGGCGTCAAGAGTAAAGATCATGACAGCCTGGAAATGCTAATACATGACGGCGTCAGAAGTAGATCAAGGCAGTCCGAGAAGATTTTTGGCGGCGAGGTGACGGCGTCACAAGTTTGGTCTTGATGCCGTCAGACCCCTTTTCCTATATATAGTTTTCTAATTTTCACGTTAAAAGGAAAGAAGTTTTGGAGAAACCCTAAGTACGAACTTGGTGCGAATTTTACAGGTTTTTCAAGGGTTCTAAGCCCTTGATACCTTTCATGTGTAATTGAGATAAGTGTTCTTTTAATTCAATCAATATGTCTATGTGTTGGTTGTCTATATCTTGTTCTTGTCATAATTCCATCATGCTAGGCTAGATCTATCTTGTGTATGCTTGGATCTAATGAAACCTAGATGTTAATTATGTGTTGATTACTTGTTTATACTTGTTTTGGATGAATGAATTTATATGTTAGGCTTAAGAAAACTGGCAGATCTCCAAATGGTAACATGCTTGAATGTCTTAGGAAACATGAACCGATTGCACTAAGGTCTTTATTGGTTGTATTTAATGCATGAGCCACTGTTTATAATCCCTATGGTTGTGCTGGGCATGGTATAGGAGGAGATAAGAGCTCATAGAATTGGGGAGTTACGTGCGATACCCCATGAATGATATTAAGGAATACAATCCGTCATCCATGCAACTATAACAAGTAATTAACATGTAAAAGATATCTAGGGAGTAGTGAAATCTAAGTAAACACATTTTCTCCACTTATTGCTCACAACATTAGTATAATTTAGTTTATTTTCATTTCTAGTATTTCATTTTGATTACATCTTTAGTATTGGGTTAGTTGACTAGCAACTAATTCCGCCCAAATCCTTCAAACCCGAGATTTTACTTGCTTTCTAAAAAATATAAAAATACAAAAAGAATCATCTCTCACCTTTAGAACTAGTATTTAGGTTTTCTAATCCTAGCGACACTATTCCTAGCTGAACGATCAATCCCCCGGTACTTGTCACTATACTATACTACAACGATCAGGTACACTGCCTGGTGGGGGTTGTAAGCTTCTCTAGATCCCTCGAGAGGTAAAGCCTGGTGCGATTCCCATGTATCATGATCATAGGAAAGTTAAACTCAATGAACTTCGTGATCAAGCTTACGAGAACTCTTTGATTTACAAAGAGAAAACAAAGAAGATCCACGACTCCAAAATCAAGAACCGCGTTTTCAACGTTGGTGACCGAGTCCTTCTTTTTAACTCTAGATTGAAGATATTCTCAGGTAAGCTCAAAACCCGCTGGACTGGACCATTCACCATTGCTAAAGTTTTTCCTTATGGCATCGTCGAATTATCTCAAAATGACGGTCCAAATTTCAAAGGGAATGGGCATCGGTTGAAGCATTATTTTGGAGGGGACATACCACCCATGGTTGTCCCGGATCTCCAAACTTTCCCCATGAACCAATAAATTCGGGGTCGAGTCAAGCTAGCGACTTGGTGAAAAAAAAAAAACAGTAGCATTACATGGGTTTTCACACACTCTCTAACTTCTTTCTCTTTTCTAAAACCTAAGGTTGGGGGAGTTACCCCTTCTATTTTTTTTTTAAATGGTGTTCCCACACTTGCCCAAATCTAAACTTTTTACGTTTTAAAGTGTCGGCATAATAGCCGGTACTTTGAATATTGAGGGCAATATTCAATTCTAAGTGTGTGTGTGTGGGGGGGGGGGGGGGGGGTTAATTCTGGCGAATTTGATCACATTTGTACCTTCTAGTGCCATAATACCCCCGTTTTGGCCAAAAAAAAAAAAAAATAGTGGAAGTGCTTTGCACTAACACAACAAAAGGTTATCAGTCCACCATGTCTAACATAAGGACTGGCTAGTTCAAGAGCAAACGGCTCTTGGTAAAGATATCTCAAATCCGTTTATGGTTGACAATTTGCCAAAAATTGTATGGTGTTCAACTCACCATGTCTTTGATAGTGAAGAGTTGGCTAGCACACTAGTTTATGGCTTGTGGTAAAGGCAGTAGAAAACCATAATTGGTAATCAACTCACCAAGATGATAATTTTAGAGTTGGCTAGTCTAAAAGCAAACGGCTTTTGGTAAAGACAAATCAAATCCGTTAACAGCTGATGGTTTGCTCAAAATAATTTAGTTATCAATGTACCAAAGTATCACACTAAAACATTTAGCTACTCCAGAAGTAATGGCTTTTGGTAAAGAGACATCAAATCCATTAAATTTTCATAAAAGATTGCTAGGGACTAGCAATAGTTTAGTGTAGGGGATAGATGAGTGTGTGAATACTCTTCATTTTTGTCTTATCTGAACTGCAAAAACATTTAAAAACACTCAGAAATGCATCAAAATACTAAAAATATCCCAGGATTGTGTTTTATATGTTTCAGATGCAATATGATTGAAAACAGATGAAAAACGAACAAAGTTTGTGTAGGACCGTAGAACAACCTAAATCACTATTGAATCAAGCCTAAACCTAGAGAGAGAAAGTAAGTAGAGAGAGAGAGAGAGTGTGGGAACTCTAGTATGTGGAATAATAACCTTGATATCACTAATTGAATCACTAAGAGAACCACTAGAGAACCAACCTCTCAAATGAGGTTTACAAGAGTATTTATACACAAAGTCTAGGGCTTCACATATCTTTGACCTTATTACATAACTAGCCCTTAGACTTTATAAAATCATGAAAACTAAACATAAACTTCATCATAATGATATTCTAAAGCAACCTAAAACAATACGTTAATGACCGACACTTTTTATAAATAAAAATACGATTCTAACAATCTCCCCCTAAGTGTTGGTCATTGAGGTTGCGCGACGTCATCATCTTTGTCTTTAAACTTTATCATTCATAGCTCTTGACGTCTTTAAGAATCACTAGATGAATCATAGTTCCAGTTCATCATGCTTCATTGTTGTTGAAGTGATCCGATGATGTCATCTGCCTTTCGTCACTTCTGTGTTTGTGGTGGTTGTCTGCCATTCCAACATGCTCATACGTCTTAAATCTTTGTGATACATGCATTTGTTGTTTTCGTTCTTTCACTTGGATCTTTGTCACTTTACTTTGTAGATTCTTCTTTTTGGCGTAGAATCTTTCTTTGGCTATTGCTATCCTTTGATCTTTGTGAGAACTTTCCTTTGACTTTGAGATGCATGTATGAGCATGTGGAATCTTTCGCCATGGAGATGATGTATAGCTGCAGGTAAACAGTTAGCAATAAACAACCGGTACTTACAGATAAGGAATTAGAGATCGTCAACAGCATAGTGTGAAGACTCCTTCTAACCCTTACCATGGCCGTTCCCATATCAGATACTCCCGAAAGAGCTTACGAGACCTACTAAGTAGCTCAATGACTGGGTGAGTCGCTGGGGATCACTCCACGACTGTAGACCGTTTGAAACCACCGCGAACACTAAGCGTAACCCATAAAGAATTACCGAAGTGACCTGCTGTCAGGGCTGCTTGATGTTGACCCTGGCAGGAATTTCCGTTCAATCATTGAGAAACTACATAAGTAAATTCTCTCATAAACGTTCTCGGCAGATTGCTAAGATCTGCGAAGGACTCTTAGGTTTACATCTGGTGTCCTTAATGATGAACAACCAGTGTAGAAATATCATGTGTTCCTATGAGATCTTTTGATGAATCTCAGGGCTCTAGACTCGATAAGTGCACATTTGGTTTCCTATGCGGAGATTAGGGAGAGGTCTCCTGCTTCAATATCAACCATCTCTAAGAGACAGGTCGATAGATTACGCCGGTTCCCCGTGAGAATGAAACAAGCTCTTTTAAGAGAACTTGAGTGGCTAGAAGGTTTAGTGCAGTGTGTCACTGGGTCCATGACGTCTTTATCTTCAATACCAGTGTCACCTTAGTAACAACCAGTAGCATATGAATTGAACCCGGTGTCTGCCCTAAGGTTGAACATTTGGAGGGCTATTTCTTTTCACCCTTTTTCATAACTTTTCTTTTTAATTCTTCAACCCCTTCTTTCTCCTTTCTCATTTTCTCCTTTTTTCAATCATACCTAAGGACTTCTAATTCTAATCTATTGGAATTGTCCTTGGGTAGATCCCTCCGGCTCTGGCGGATCATAGGACGGTTTTCCCTAACCTTAGTCACCTTATAACTCCATGAATCCTATAATTGCCATGAAACCTTTGATTGAAAATCTCTCAAAGTGTTTATGAATATAAACACATTTTTGTTGACACTTTGAGAGTTTTTGTTTCTTTTGAAGGACTCTCCCTTCACATGTGCTCATGAATTTTTTAAGAAATTTGCACATGCGTGAGGAGTTTGCACTTTTTGAATTGATCCACTTTCAGTGAACATGACCGATTCGAGACACGCTTACATCACTAGTTAGACTAGCTTGAAGTTATTACCCGTCCTGGTCAAGTCCAAAGAAAGTCTCTCGATATGGTACATTCTACTCAGACAAGTCCTATTCGAGACACGCTTACATCACTAGTTGGACTAGCTTGAAATTATTACCCGTCCAGGACAAGTCTTTTTGATTACTGACATTTTAAGCTTCGTCAATTCATTGGTACATTCTGAGTCTAGCTCTTTTGAGATTCAGTCACAAGCTTTAAACATCTTTGATCACATTTTAATCATGTCTTCTCCCCCTCAAAAATAGCATATCGTGATATTTTTGATATCAACTGATTAAGAAAAAGCTTTTTGGAGAGATAGACAGATTTGTTGTTGCATGAATTCGGAACTATTTTTGTTTTAGAAATACTCCCCCTCAAAACTCGCATATGTTTTTGAGAAATGTTAAACTTTTTAAAGTTTAGAGGGAAGGAGTCGTCTTGAAGCAAAATTCTGAAAGAGAAAGAAGTTTCAGATTTGTTGAATTTTGCATCAAGGTTTTTTGAAAAACAAAGACTTCTCTTTGTTTGAAGAGGAATGTCGCACTGAGGCGTACAACAGTGTCCATTTTTAGGATAAGTGAACTTTGTTGATGAAAATCATTTTGCGTAACACTTTCCTTTCTTTGAAAACTTGAGTTGTGCACTGTAAGGTGTACACAAGTCATTTTGATGATGAGCACCAATTTTGATAGATTTTGATAATCTTATTGAAAAATCTTGAAAAGGTGGTGCTCAAAATGTAAGAGAATTTTGAAAATCTAATTTATCATTAGATCAACAATCATGGTCTTGAGCTTAAAGATTTTGAAAGTTTTTCTAAAGAAAACTCAAGCCAGATAAGTGTTTGGTTTTTGTTTTAGGATAAGTGCTCAAAAAATATTTGAAATCTTTGTTTGATTAAGCACATTCCTTTCTTTGAAGCGCGGGTCCTGAACTGATGTGTCCAAAAGCCATTTGATTAAGTCCTTATTTGAAATCTTTTCGAGGTTATACCCGGACTTAAGTGTTGAAAAGATTTCACTTTGAAGCACGGGTTGTAAGCTGAAGTACTTACAAGCCATTGTGAAGAAACTTTTTTGAGAAACGACATGTTTTAAAAAAAACATTTTAAAGAACTCCCGTTCAAGCATCTGTAAATGTCCGTGTCATTGTTGAAAGACATTTCTAGACACGTACAAAATATTGATTTATACGAGAGACATGTCGTGAGAAGAATATTTTTGGATTTTTTGATTTTACAATGTTTTTGTATTTTTTGAAATTTTTTATTTTTGTATTTTGTTTTTGTTTTTTTATAAAAGAAATGGAAAATCAAAAATAGAAGATTGAAAGAATGATTTTATAGAATTTACAGAATTTGAACCCTCTGAAGAACTGGGTTCTGAGATAGTTGAAGCACCTGCAACCAAAGACGAAGAGGTTTCACAAATAACAGTGTTAGAAGTACATGAATCATCACTCAGCGGGTGTTGAATATCAACGGTAGTAATGGTTTTTACTTCCTCATCCTGAAGATTATCACTATTATTTGTCTTGGTGCAACTATCAAAAATCTTTCCTGTGGGAATCCATCTAAGACCAACTGTTTTAAAAACTTTCCCCGTAGGAATCCACCTAAGGTAAGATCTAGATGTAGTTTTCTTATCAGATGCAGCGGAAGTCTCAGTCTTGGAAAAACTACATTCTTTAGATATCCACCTATTAGGTTTCTTAACCTCTTGCTTCTTATCAATGGGTTTGTTTTGATTTGGTGTCTTAGTGGATTGGGTCTTGACACTTGATTTGGAATTCTTTGTGTTGCATTCTACTTTTCTAGCATTCTTATTTGTGCCACTACTCTTAGATGCAAGCCAATCCCTAGTATTTTGTTGAAAGTTCCTAGGTAATGGTTTACTACTACTAGCGGTGCTTTGGAATCTTGTAGAATTCATCACACTAGGTTTTACACCTAAAATTCCGTCTTTTCGAAGTTGTGTCTCTTTCCTAGCTTCCTCTAGATGGTGATTTTGGACCATGTCATTAGAACCGACAGACTCTTTAACAGTTTTTATAGTCACATTCGGTGTATTATTTCTAGAAGAGCCAGGTGAACAAACAGTTGTGTCTCTTTCAACAACCAATTTTTGTTTATCAACAATCTTTTCGTTTTCACTTTGCTGGGGCAAGGGTGTTGGAGTGACTGGTTTTGTCAAATCCTTTTTCTCATCGACTTTTGGAGCAAACCGTGAAATTGACATTTTTGGTTTTTGAACCGTGTTTGAAACATTTGGTTTCTCCGAAGTTGATGGTTTTGCAAACTTAGTTTCCTCACCCTTCCTTTTTTGACTTTCAAGCTGAGCCCTCAAAAGATCATTTTGCTCTTTCATGTTCTTGAAAGCACGCTCATACGACAGTTTGTCATACTTGCATTCTTCTTTTTTTCGATCAAGTTGTTTAAAACATGACACATTTTCTTTTTCAAGCTTTATAAGAGCATTTTCATATTTTGAAACAATTGCGGAGGTTTCAGCTCTCAGTCTTTCATCGTCTTGAACAGAATATGTTTGTAAAATGATGGACATGATATCAGTAGTCATAACAGCTTCGAAGAGAGAATCATTTAGGTTTTCCAAAACATTCATGTTTTCACAAGTATCATTAGCTTCGTTTACCAGGGATTTGTGGTCCTTGACAAATTCGGCCATTTCTTTTAAGAAAGCACGTTCAAAATGGATTACCCTCGCACTGATGTTATTCAGTGGGATAGTAATTTCGTTTTCAAAAACTTTTTTCTGCTCAATATGAAAACTGGAATGCCAGTTGTTAATATCGATTGTAGTTTTAGAAGCAACAATGTTTTGAAGTTCTTGAATTCTCTTTTTAACATCATCCAGAATGTTTCTAGCCTCACTTGTATTAAAAGTGTTGTTAGAAGACATTTATTCCATTTTTGAAAGAGATTTTGAAACAATTACTTTCTTAGAAAACATTTTTGAGAATGGTCGTTTTATGGAAAACACAGATGGTTCTTTTTGTGGAACAAAAGTAATTCCCGAAAGTTTGTTCAATTTGTTGTAATCAATGGGTTTCAAATCCTTTTGTTTCATTTTAGAAATGCTCTCTTCGACATGTTCTATCGTTTGCACAGAATCACGAACGACGGGAGGATCATGTTTGGTGTAAATCACATTACCATTATACAAAACATTCTGTTCTTGCTGAGCTTTCTTGAGATTACTGGGGGTGTTGTTACCAAGAGCCACTTTATGTTTCGTATGGTAAATCGGATTAGTTTGATTTGAAATCATTTTCATTGTTTGACTTGACTGACCCGACTTAACCACTAATTCTTCTAAATGAGCAATCATGTGTTCTGACTCTACGATTTTGGCCAAAAGTTTGTCTTCTTTCTTTGCAAAATCCTTTTTCAACTCATCCCTTTCTTTTTCAAGATTGGTATAAGCTGTTTTTTGTTTAGAAAGTTGGTTTTGTAAATCAGAAATTTCCGCGTTTAAAGGTTTTATCTTCTTGAAAGAATTAACATCAAGTGTATCAAACTTGAGTTGCAATTGTTTTTCCCTTGAAACGGAATTTTGATAACCAGTTTCTAATTCAGACAATCTTTTGTGATGAAACTCAAAAGCTTTAGCGTTTTCCTTGTAACTCTCAAGCTCAGCAGTCAATTTTACATTCGCGGCTTTAACATCGCGATTGACCTTTTTCACTTTTTCAATTTCAATGCTGCAATTATTCAATAATGATTCAAAGAAAGCACGGGTTTCCTCATCATTAGCACCATTTTGTGCAACTTGAACTCCATTAGGATCCATATCTGGAGTTTCATAGTTAATATTGCTATTAACTTGTTCCCCCACATATGTATCATAATTAGGTTCAGATGGCACAGAATGTGGCTTCTCATGAGCAAACGAAGTAGCATTGTTACCATAATTTGGTACCTCATGGAATGGATCTGAATCATAAGTAGGAGGAAGATCAGAATCACTACGTGATGTTGTTGCCTGCTGATTTGCCATAAAGTTGTAGGTTTCATTGAGATCTGCTGAATTGTCATTAACTCTTGTTGTAGCTCTAAACTCATGTTCATCAGCAGTCAATGGTATTCCCGATTCTTCTTTATTGGCTAGCATCAACAAGTACTGGATCTTTTCAACCCTCGTCATTGCATTGACATTGTTTCTGTTGTGACTTGCTGATGGCGGTTTCTGAATCGAAGTCATGAAACAATCAATCCCATTTTGATTAAGCACATTCTGATTCACAATCTGATCCATCTGATTTCCTACATATTGCCCTGCATATTGCATCTGGTGCCCCATCTGTATACTCGAAGCATATCCTTGCTGATTGTTGTTGTGTCGTTGGATGTTTAATGCATTGAAGACTGATGCAAAACCATTGGACAAAGTACTCGTGATACTGTCATGGTGAGATGCCATTGATTCAATTCAAAGTGAAACGTTGTTATGAGGATCTTTTGAAAGATAACAAAGGTTGTTGTTGTAGGTTAGATGTTTTGGTGAAGATGAAAGTTCGTTCTCGGTTGATCTGATTGATTTCGTAATTTCCCGCCAAAAATTGAGTATGAAAATTTTCCTCGCCCAAATTTGAAAATCACTAAGAAATACAATTCTAAGGTTACCTGAAAAATTTGAGATTTGAAAATTTTTTCCGCCAAATTTTACCGAAAATTTTTGAATTTTTGCCAAAAAATTTGAATTTCGGGCCAAAATTTTCAACCTTATACCAAAATTTAAATCTCGCGTAAAAATTGAACGATTAGTCTCGTGTGAAAAATAAATTTTACTCAAATTTTCCCGCCAAAAAACTTTTTTTTTTTTTTTTTTTTTTTGGTCTAACTCGATAGGATTATGAAAGTTCTAACTCGATAAGTTTGGAAAATTCTAACTCGATAAGTCTGTAAACACCAAACTCGATATGTCTAGGTAGTGTTTCAAACTCGATAAGTCCACATATTGTTCCAAGCTTCAAACTCGATAAGATCTTTTGCTTCTAACTCGATAAGATATTTGCTTCTAACTCGATAAGAGCTTTGCTATTAACTCGATAAGATCTTTTGCTTCTAACTCGATAAGGTAATAAAATTTCGGCAGAGTATCCCCTTAGAAAGTAGCAACGCTGATCCTAACTCGATAAACGATTAGAAAATCAAGGCTAACTCGCCAAAATCCACAAATCCAAACTCGATAAGATATTAAGAAACTTAACTCGATAGAATCAAAACACTAACTCGATAGAACTAGAAAAAAACCTAACTCGATAGCCATTAGCACTTAACTCGATAGGTTATTACTTCTAACTCGAAAGAAAATTTAGTCCCAAACTCGATAGAACTTGTTTCCTAACTTGATAAAATACCCAAACTCGATAGAACTGGTTCCAAACTCGATAAACAAAATTTTCTAACTCGAAATTTTTGTGCCTAACTCGAAAACCAAATGATGAACAGTAACCGAATCCCTCAAAATTCACTTTTATACCAAGTTTTTTCAACCAAATCAAACCTAAAACAACCTATATTATCCCTAGGTGATTGATACCACTTGTAGGACCGTAGAACAACCTAAATCACTATTGAATCAAGCCTAAACCTAGAGAGAGAAAGTAAGTAGAGAGAGAGAGAGTGTGTGGGAACTCTAGTATGTGGAATAATAACCTTGATATCACTAATTGAATCACTAAGAGAACCACTAGAGAACCAACCTCTCAAATGAGGTTTACAAGAGTATTTATACACAAAGTCTAGGGCTTCACATATCTTTGACCTTATTACATAACTAGCCCTTGACTTTATAAAATCATGAAAACTAAACATAAACTTCATCATAATGATATTCTAAAGCAACCTAAAACAATACGTTAATGACCGACACTTTTTATAAATAAAAATACGATTCTAACAGTTTGCATAATTGGTAGTTTCAGTCCCTTAATTTTCAAAACTTGACAAAATCAGTCCCTAAGCATTTATTTTGGAAGAAAAATCAACAAAGGTCTTTTGGAAATCACAAGTTGTCATAATTAGTCCTTTGGTGAAAAGTTTTGAAAGTTTACAAGTTTGGTCCCTGTACTTTTAGAAAATATCAAAAATGGTCCCCGGAATGAAATTATGAAGGAAAAGTCAACAAGAGTCCACCATGAATCCACAAATGACATTTTTAGTCCTTGGATTGCATATTCAAGAAATTACAGCTTTGGACCCTCAAGTTTGCAAAACTAGCAGAAAAGGTGCCCAGGTATTTTATTATGGAATTTGAACATCAAAGAACCTTGTGGAATTACAAGTTGGCAAATATGACCCTTGGAAGTGATTTTGAAAATGTGGCAAAAGTGGTCCCTCAAGATTCAGTAATTTGTAATTTTGGTCCTTGTCTTTAATTAACCTACAAACCAAATGGACCCTTTGTTTATTTACTTAATCCATTAATAAAACACATCACCTCATCCCTTTATAACCCTTTCCCTGGCTCAAAACTTCCCTTAAGCCAAACCTCCAAGCCCCACACCCCACGTTTAATAAACCCACCCCTGGTCCTTTGACCTGGTCAAACACAGTCAAACACCCAACCTGTCTTCAACCTCTTTATTACCCAACGTACCTCCCCCCTCCTCCACTCCACCACCTGCTACATGCCTCCCCTCCTAATACCTCAAAAGCACCCCTCCTCATCTCCTCTAAGGCAGAAGTCACATGATACCATACCTACCCACATCCACGCTGGCAATCCACAATCTTAATTGGCGCCAAAATCCAATAGAGGGCTGTGATCACTCATACTTTAATCCAACGAGTGGGATTTATTCAAAGAAGCACAAGGATGGGTTTTGAGCTATTTGTACTCACAAAAGAAACACACAAGGATGAGGATAAAGCAAAGAGAAGGAAACCCTAGCTACACTTATTATAAATAGGGCTCTTGTAAGCCTTTCAAAGGCAGTAGGTTTTAGTTTTAAATTATGTATTTTTAGTTTTATTTAAAATCTTTTGTATTCCTTTCTTTAAAATCAATGAAAGTTTAAGTTTTTCCCAACTGATTATTTGGCTTTACTTATCTAAACTGCTTATTTGGTGTTTACATTTACTTATTTAGTTATAACTTAGCTTATTGTATCATTTGGTTTCAAAACTCAGTGCAAAATGCTGAACTTCCTTTCAAAAAATCCAACAGTTGATATTTAAAGGGGTGTTTGGGGTTAAGGTCACTTCTATAGTTTAAACCTATTTTGACCAAGTTTGTGAGATAACTTAGCTTTAATTTGCTATTGTTATTAGTTTTAGATAAAAAAAGTTTCAAGTTTTCAATAGCCTTAAGGATTTCAAATCTTGTGTTCTCATTTTCTTTATACAAACTGCTTTTATTAAGTCATTAGAGTAGAATATGTTTTAAGGTTTGTTAGTGGTATTTTTTTGGGGCACATTAGTCTTAAATAGAATATTACTACTTTGCATAGTTAACGTCTGGCTTTTATAGGTGAAAGCACCAATTTGACCCATTGTGACCCAACTGCTACACCAGTCACCATTGTCCCATCAGCCCTTCAAAGAGCATTTTTAATTTCCTTATTTTTAGATATTAAGCCTTGAAAATTTGCACAATTGTTATTTGATAGCTTGTGGTTAAGCTAGTATTTTTATTTTATTTTTACGATTTTTTTACAGCTTATTTCAGCCTGCAAACTAGCCCCCTAGGCTGTTTTACCCTTGTTGTAGTTTTAGAGTTAAGACAAACCTAATGCTTTTTGGATTAGTTTAATTTCTTGTTGATGTTCTTCTTAGCTTATTAGGATCTCCTTGGTTTGCCTTTGCATGTTCCCTTTAAAGTTTAGTTTAATTGGTTCTAGTTCTAGTTTACTCTCCCAACAGCCCCTAGGTTAGTAGTAGTTTATGTTTGCTTTTAGGCTTAGGTTTAGTGTTATTTTCTGTTCCCTCAGTGCTTAAATAGGTTCCCCCTCATATACCTTAGCTTATTTCACCCGTAGTTGGCTTTTATTCTAGCTAAAATCTCCCCCCCTAAGCTGTTTTTAAGGCAGAAGATCAGCGGCCTTAAAGCTTGTTTGATCCTTAAATTTGGTTGATGTTCTTGTTATTTAATGATTGATTCTAGCTTGTTTGTGTTGTTTGAGCTTATGTTTATTGGCTTGTACCTTGGTTCCAACTTATAAGCTTAATTGGTTAGCATTGAGCTTGTTCAAAATTTCGCTAAAAACATTAAAGTCTCAACTGTGAAAATTTTAAGATTGCACAAGCTTGTTTAATACTTTTCAGAAAAAGCGGTTTTGAAAAAGTTGGTTGTTGTTGCTATTTAAACAAGTTTGCTAAAGAAAAATTAAAAAAAAAATGTTTGTAAAAAAATGGAGTAAGTGGGATTCGACCCACTGACCTCCTGGTCCTCAACACACCACCACACACGATCATATGTGCTAGCTACTCTTTTAGTTTTGTTTTCCCTTATTTTATATTTAAATTAGTTTAGTCTAAGTGCTTATTCTAGATCAGTTTCCGTTTTGCTTCTTTTCAGGTTATTTCAAGTGCTTGTTTCATAATTTTATTTTTCTTAGGTTAGTTTAAAGTTTATTTAATTACCAAAAAAAATTTCAGAATTTTTAGAATTAGTTAGGTATTTTTAAATACTTAATTTAGTTTAATTAGTAATTAAATCATAATAATTAATTTAAAAGTGATTTTTTTTTTCCTTTTCTCAAAATTTTCTTTTATCTTTTAGATCGTAGGAAAATTAATTTCATACCCGTAAGACTTTTGTAGCTTAAATTTCACGTTTTATTTTGCGCGTTGACGTTTAGTTGTGTTTTAGGATTTCCCGACTTCCTAACCTATTTCCCGTAGTATTTTTGGATTTCCCTAGTCTTCCATTGCTTTTGTTCCCTTTTAGGTTGTGTTACTTTCATTTTCGTTTGTTAATTATCAAATCTCCGTTAATTTAACACATCATAACACCAAACAATCTTTCACAATCAATCATACAAGGTTTTAATCTCGATTTTTTTCACGACACTTTCCATTCACACCTCGTTGGGACACGACCCGGGAAATCACTTTCCCGGTCTTAAAAATATCACTTTCACGAGTTTATGAGGTAATCTTTTTCCTAAATGGTTTACTTGTAATTCTCCACGTCTTGTTGTCTCACGATAACTTTGACATCACATTTGTTGGTATTTTTGATAAATTGTTTTGCACAAAAATACAACGAATTAATTGGCGCCGCTACCGGGGAGGCTGTGTGTCGAAAGTCTCGTTAAGGTTTAGACGATTAGTCTTGTAGAACCTTCGCAAGAAGTTAACGCTTTCATAAAATTTATAAAACACCAAAAATATTTTTCTTTTGTTTCTATATATGTATTATATCTATAAAAGATAAGAAAAACACAAAAAGATTTTCCCGTTTCTTTGTTTAATAATCACAACATTAAAATCTTACCACCGTAAAACCAAGGCAGAACACATACCAACTGGGGGTGTGACCATAATAAATTCCCAAACTAAAGATCAAAACTTGCCTTTGTATCACTTGCGTTTTGGAAAACTTTTAATAGATAATCTTACGTTAAGAGGAGTCGAAACGGTATAGGGCAATCCAACGAACTTCGCCCTAGTGAGAAATCCATTCTTTTCTCCCGCTCCTTGTACGTTTATCCTTGACTTACTCTTCCAGAAGATAAGAACAACTAGTTCCACACTTGGATACGTTGTTCACAGCTTTCAACCTTGACTTACTCATCCAGAAGATTGCTCAAAGTCAGAGTACTCAATGGATAGATGCTAATCTGAAAGATACAGGGTCTTCAGTGCCAATTCAGAAGCTATTGCACAAGTCTCAACGACAACAACTCCAGTGCAACAACTCACAAACTCCATAGTAATAACAACGACAGTTGAAGCTCCAGCACCAACAAATCCCGAAGAGTAACTCACATTTATACAATCACCCCCACTACAATGTCAAATAACACCATCACTACCACAACAACAACCATGTTCTCAACATCAAAGAATTAGACATTTACACCACTTCATAACACAACAGAAGCGCAGACGCACAATCTACAAAATACCTGAATCACTGTACATTACTAAAAAGCGGATGGTAGGTATTGTAGAAGGACAAGGTTCAACATAAAATGAAGAAATTCATGGTATCTTTGACAGGAAAGTGGATAAGAAGTTAGCAGAAATTCTCGATCAGAAGCTTGATAACAGATTTCAGAACTTCATGAACTACAACACACCTACATTTTCACCAACTAGACCATATCAGAATATCATGTTTGAAGAGAAGAAACAATTTCTCTCTCAATACATGATTAATGACTCAGAACTAATGGCTGAAGACGAAGATCTATTCAGAGCTCGACAAAAAAGCATTAAACGAGCTCAGCTGAGGCAACAGACTTGTAGGGGTGATGACCTTCACAAAAGACCCCATGATGACCATCAGGATGATGCTAATATTGATGGGAGAAGGCAAAGTGTCAAAAGCTAACCGGTGATTCATCTACACCCTCTATAAGCAAAATAAGTCAACCACATCAACAAAGTACTCATGCTAGAGCTAATGAACAAGAGCCTGCATCATCATATACGTTAACTGATGAGCTTTATGATTTTGGAGTCAGAGGGGTTGAAAGTGGTGAAGTGATAAGCAAAGTATCTTAGCTTCTGAAGAGAATGGCAAGGTTGTTACTGCTACCATAATTGATCTGAATGATGATACTGGCTGAGTTTATGATGCAAATTATAATAACGAGCTAGAGTAGGAGGAAGAAGAATTGATTGCTGGACAGCTTGACAACAGAAGTTAAATCGGGGTGCAACAAAACTTGATACGAGAACAAGAAAGGATTGAGAAGGCAAGAGTGAAGTTTCTGGATGAATACTTCAAATCTAGACCAGGTGCAGAAAGAGATTTCATGGAGAAGTGTCTTAATGATGCATGTAGGGATGACACCTGTGGCCTATGGGCACGGGTACCTCTAACCCATCACCCGCCCACGTAGTTTTTCTCTCACCCACGACCCGCTCATCACCCGCCAATGGGTACAATTTTCTACCCATGCCCACTCCCACGGGTATTTGTTGCCCATGGGTTAACGAAATGCAATAAAAGCATAAAATTATGATATGAAAACTAACTATGAAAGTGTGTAACGAGACACCATATAGTTAACAAGAAATGAAAGTAACATCAATGTGCCAGATAAAGTGATTTTAGAGGTGAGTGAAACTTCGAGCGAGAAGCCGAGAAAGGATATTTGTGTATGGAATATCACAACTGAGATGTATCATGCAGATATCCTGGATAGTTTGATCTTTCATATTTCTCTTGTGGTCGCGGAACTTAAAGAAAATGTTACAGTAGTTTATTGTGTTTTCTAAAGAGTTGGGTATTATTAAATATATACCAACAACCATACAAATATTTAAGTATTATAATAAATTTTAGTTTAACACAAATGGGTTCACGTGTATACCCATAGGTATTTTGACGGGTACACCTATGGGTATTTTAAATGGGTGTTACGGGCTTACCCGTGATGGGTATACATTACCTGTCACCCATCGATAGGTACAAAATTTCACCCACAGCCCACTTGTGGGTGAAAATTGACGGGGTTACCCACCAATTTACGTGCGGGTACCCATAGGTTATGGGTTTTTTCTCGCCCATTGCCCATCCCTAGATGCATGGAATGCATGAAACACTTTCTGGGGAAACCAAGCACTAGCACGAGAGAACTTCAATCTGGAAGTCTGCCTCAACACTTTGTTTCCATACACACAAAGAGAAGAGCTTCCTGTATACGGTCCTAAAAACTGTCCAAGTGATCAAGCTATCTCGTTCAACAACTTCGATCTCTTCTTCCTCATAAAAGAAGAAAAGCCCAACCCGATCTCAAACCATCTCTGGAAAGGAAGCTAAAGGCTATTGATTTTGATGAAGATGATTTAGAAGAGCATCTTACGTTCGTAACTAAGTACCGGGCCACATAAATACGCAAGTTCTTTCACATGGCGTACTACAACGTGGAAGATTAGCCTGAACAAAGAAGAGGATGTATCTGCTGAATCAGCTCACCGGGTGTTCTAAGAAAGTTGTCTACCCAGAACTAGGCATTAAATAGATCTTTGACATTGAAACTAAAGATCAATACGGGTGGAAGTATGTGATGAAGATAACAGTTCTGAAGGGTGACGATCAAGCCTATTAGTATTGTGAAGCTGACTTTCAAAATATGGACATGAATGATCTTGAAGACATGTACGTCAAAAGACACCAACTTCACTATGAGTGGACGCATCACTTCAGAGAAGAGATCACTCAGTCACTTGCAAAGATCATAAGATTCAGGGTAATTGAAGAAAGGGTTAACGACTTCCAGGTCAGTATTGAAAGTTATCAGTATCGTCTCAACCATATGAAGCCTTTGATGGATATCCCAAATATGGAAGATAAGAACCTTACACGCTCATCACCAAACCGAAAGTAGGAGTTGTTTAACTCAACAACAATGGTTAGAAACATTTCATTGCTGCTGACGAGGTTCACAAGTTGTGCAAAAGTACTCTTAAGCGTGTATACAAAGGGATTAAGGTGATAATGGTTACGAACAAGCATCATCAGATCAAGCCGAATTAGGAAAGATCAAGAATGCTGTTGAAAAGAGAATTCAATTCCGTAAGTAGATAGAAGATTTTTTTTTATGGAAGAGAGATAAGGCGTGGTGCCAGAGTGACAGATCGCCGGCCAGATGATGAAGTGTAAGATCACCCCTGAGGGGGAGATTGTTAGCCTTAGAAGTAGCGATCTTAGTTTTGTATTTGGGCTAGATGTGTAAACTAGTCAGTAACTAGTAAATAGCCCATGGGCGTGGCCCATTAGACAAAGCCCACGAGGCCTTAGACATATAAGACACCTCTCCAAGCTATGCAGAGGGTGTGGTTCTCATTCTTGTGTGTGTAAATCTAATATACACTCCTTTAGTTTTACCTTCTCTCTAAACTCTTTCTCTCTCTAGTTCTTGATAAAACCTTCTACATGTGTGCTTGATCGATAAAATTGTATGACTGGCAACAATGACAACAATAATGATCCATATGATAATAATGGTAACTTTTCTGATTGATTTGTTGATCTTTATTTTATGTTGTCGATGTAACTATTTGTAGTTTTGATGCTATTCTTGTTTCTTATACTCAATTTTAGCACTTGATTTGCTGATCTTTGTATTATGTTGCTGAGGTAACTGTTTGTAATTCTAATGCTATTTTTGTTTCTCATACTCAATTTTAGCACCTAAATGTTACTGATGCTTAACAGTTGTATACTTAATTTTTTTTTACTAAAACTACTATAAAAACATATATAAACCATTTATAAATAACCACAAAGATAATCATCATGTAGTAAGATAAACATAAACATCATATATTAACATAAACGTAAATATGATTAAAACACATAAATTAACAAAACATAAAGTAACATATAAATATAACAACTCCATTAACATCATATACTAGTAATAACGAAACAAAAATTAGCATAAACATTTTCCAAACTATTTTTTTTTTCTTTTTTTTTGCAACTGTTTTATTTTATTTTATTTATTCTTTTTCAGACCAACAACATATTGCTCAAATAGATGAGTATTATACTTATGATCTTCTTTTATATCTTCACATAAATTTTAAATCATTCAAATTCTCTTCAACATAATATTCGTCTTTAATTTTTTGTTCCTTAAACGAGAATCATCATCTGATTCAGATGAAGATGACAAAAGAAATGATGATTTATTTTTCTTCAATTTCTTTTTCGGTTTTTGATGTCGACATTTTTTTGTGTGTTTTTCTATGAAAGAGTCGTTTTTATAATGTATCTAGGGTTACAATTTTTTTTAAAAAGCCTAGTTAAACGATGATATATTTAAAAAGCACTAGTATCTTTAAATATTGTATTGACACATGACAAAGTTAATTGCATCATTAATTGTTCAATACAGTACAGTGTTTTATTAGTATAGAGATACATATAGATATATGAAACAAATATTACAATTATTTGATGTTAATATCACAAGGGAATTTTGAAATACAAGTTCTTTTAACTATCTCACAATATACAAACGACATACTATCTCACATGTTTTAAGCAGGACTTGAACCTGCAACTATTTTGATTTTGGAATTTCTCACACAACAAGAGGTATTATTGGTACACAAGCACTTTCGGAAATACAAGTTTATGAAATTAGATGACAACAACTTGATATGTGGAGATTTATTTTCTTTGACTTTTTTCAGTTAGAGGTACCAACATAATCATCTTCATGGTCCATCAATAACCATGACCCATTGGGGTGTAGAACCATACCCTTGTTCTTCTCGACCCACCAATTTGCAGGCACATGATATTCATCCTTTAAACTATCTGAATACTTGTTTACTAGAGCAATATCACGTTTAGCCTCTATGCTGAATCCTCCTTTACTACCTTGCGTACCCGCGACACCATGTAAATAATTCTCCATATCATGCCATCTTTGTATGTCCCCGGGACTCTTTAAATAAGGTGACTTGCTTGTATCAATCGCTAACTCCTCCCCAATGTGTGTATACCCTACCGCTATCGGGTAGTGTGGAACCACATCATGTGCATTTTGAACTCTTAGGATAGAGATATCTTTGTGTGAAGAGAAGAGCTTTTCGAAATCCGAGTCCCCCACACGAGGACTAGCAAAAACAAAAGCAGTTACCAGGAAGGCCTTTTTGCTAGGAATACCAATCGGTTTGTTAATTCCATTAGTGACTATATCAACTGCGTTGAGTGTTGCGAGTGCTGCACCCATGCTATGCCCAACTACTGTTATACTAACTTCCTCGTTCTTGTATAGTTCAATTAGTCGGCGTACTTCTTCAAGAACCTACACAGAAAATTATCTTTGTGTTTTATTTTCAAACCATAGAGATTAATTTCAATAAACACCTGGCCTTTTTATTTGAGAGATCAATCAAATATACAAAAGCTTGTAGCAAAAAAATTCAATGTTCAAGGAAACCTAGTTAGACAATTCATCCAAATTTGGTACAATGTTCATCGTAACCAATGTTTGCTACATTGAAAAATGAATAATCACAGAACAAATATTCATAATTTCGAATTCAGATATTGTAGTTGATAAAGCCACTCACACTCTCTTAGTTGGTACAGTAACGCTTCGATTCACAATCACTCAAATTTAAGATTATGAGTTCATATATGGTTCAACTTCATATATAGGAGTATGTATATCTATATATGTTTATTATAACAAAACAAGTCAGAATTACCACGATAACAATTAATTTGCTTATCAAACTAATTAATACGTATGCCGCATGCATGCAATTCAATGATTTCATCCTTGAATAGATTTTTTGAATTTTGATCTTTTACGGCAATGTTTAAATTGTATGAACGAGCCTTCGTTATTTGCAATGAATTGAATTCATTTCTAAAACTTTTAAAACTACAATTTATATACATAAGTTGTATGATACATGTATCAACAAAATTGAATAAGTAATCAAGTTATGGTCACTATGTGTATTATGTTCATAAGTTCATTACACCGTGAGAAGCTTAGATCTTGTTTGCGTGTATGTAGACAGTAGAAACACAGAATTTCAGTCTATCAACACGACGATGGCCGGCTTTAAACTTGTTACTATTATAGCTATTCAACCTTGAATCTTATGGCCTTATGGTACAAGGGTTTTTATATATAACCACCCAAAATATACGCTCCAAAACTATGATTGTTCTACACATGATATTGAAAGTCAATGATCACTTAGTAATAAAATCCTTATACGAAGTACTATATATTGTAGTTTACCCTTATCTAAATAAAAAGATTTATATAGGAATACACATACCTGGTCTCTTGCACTTGATTTGTTAAAAGGTGATCGGGGATCACCAGTAGTGTAGATTGAATGCCATCCATGCTGAATTTTGATATCATGATTTCCTCTAAATATTTCTGGAACAGAAACTGAGTCGAATTTGAGATCGTTAATCCATTCCATAGTTTGAACTGTCCCTCTCCAAGAAATGACAATATCTCGCCTTCCGAAAGCCACCTTCCCTTCATCCGTAGCAACCGCCACATACCCTATCCAGTTTGATTCCTTACTCCAAGCCTCCCTTGACAACGACTTCACAAGGAAAGATGGAAGGGGGATTGACGATGTTCCGTAGAAATATTTTATCACTTCATATTTATAAGGGTTCCCTTGTTCTATTCCCACTTTGGAAAGAAGGTTTCTTTGATTGTATAAGCTGCTTCCAGCGTACTTTGATGCCTTCTCGGTATTAAAAGCGTCTCGTACTGCCTGAGCCATCTCACCATAGTGAATGATGTATCGCCGGAGATCGATGTCCAAAGGATCTAACAGTCCTTTCCATTTGTTTTCTCCGCTCAGTGTTTTCCATTTCTCGGAAATGCTAGCCATTATTTTTCTGTGTTTAAGGTCTCAGAGGTGTATTGATTTTTTTGGTGTCTAACATTTTGCTGGCTAATTCTTTATATAATGTCTTAGTTAGTGTCTTAATATTCTCTATGTTTACCAAGTGAATGAGCATATTGCATCACGATATCGATCAAAAGATAAAATATATATTTTCATGATTTAGTCAGAATTTAAATCCTATAAGCTTTCCCTGTCTAAGAAAGAGTGTTTTATGAATTATATTTATTTAATTGGTATTAAAAGAAGTGAAATGTAATTCAAGAGAAACATACAACACGTAAACAAAATTTTAGATACTTACGTAATTGATCGAGTCTCATAAACCCATTATAGTAAGATCATCTACAATGTGGTTTTTGCAGTGACTTTTGTTAAGGTAAAAAGTGTTCCATCTCTAATTTTAAAAACTATTGGAAGATAATTTGAAGACCAAACTTTTTTTACATATCAAGGGACTAATCTTCCTTCCATCTTTATTTGATCTAATAGATGAGATTAATCCCAACAATTTAAAAAACTCACTTTCATCATTTTTTTCAAATACTAATATTTTTCAAACCGTTAATCGTTAAGCGAAAAAAAATATACCATTACGACGAACATTTAATTATCTTTCTATAAATAGGCTATTTGATATACTTTCGACAATTTTTTTTTTCATTTTTTCACTTTTTTTCGTGGCCGAAAAAATTATATATGATATTACATATCATATCATATATGATATTACATATCATACTAGTATGTAATATCATATATGACATATCATATATGATACTAGTATGTAATATCATATATGATATATCATATATGATTTTTTTCGGCTACGAAAAAAAACGTGAAAAAAAGGAAAAAAAATTGTCAAAAATATATCAAATAGCCTATCTATAGAAAGATGATTAAATGCTCGTCGCGATGGTGTAATTATTTTCGCTTAACGATTAACGGTTTAAGAGATATTTAAATTATAAAAAATGGGTGAAATATTAAAATGCTTTTAATCTCAACCATTGATTTCTTTTTAGATGAATGGTGGGGATGAGTCCCTTGATATGTAAGGAATGTTTGGTTTTTTAAATAACTCGACTCAGCCTATTAAGATAGAGTAGATGACCTTTTTCCTGATCAACGATTTTACTTTCCTTATGTCCTTGAAAGAATCCTTAGGTTCACCACAGTGGTTCGGTTGAGTAGCATGGTCGACCTCGGTCTTCCATCGGTCGCCCCACTGTGGGTATAAGGTCGTGATCGGTCGTGGATAAAAAAAAAAAAAAAAAAAAAAAAAAAAAAACACTTTTACCACTTTTTAAACCTTATAAATACCAACCTGAAACACACTTCTAAACACACAATTCAAATTCAAATTCAAATTCAAAAATTTCGCTATATATATACCTACACTCTGCTTTGTTTTTCACACACACAACTTCTTATCAAATTCTCTTAGACAATGTCTCAACAAGACTTCTCCCAACAGTTTCCCAACGTAAACAACTTCTCCCAAAAGTTTTCCAAAAACATGGAAGATGAACCGGTTAACACTCCACCAACAGATATCTTTCTGGTTTTCCCAACTGAAGATGAACCGGTTGAGGAACAACAAGACAATCCGTTCCACTTAACTGAGGAACAACAATGACTACTTGCTCACGATGAAGAAGTTTTGAGAGAAATGAAACAAAACGAAGCACGAGAGGAAGCTGCTCGTAAGGAGCAGGAAGCAAGGGAAATATGATACTGCAAGAACAACTTGTTTGACGTCTTGTACAACGAGTGAGAAGAGAGCAAGATTGCAGAGGGTTTTGAAACATTATATAACGAGGGTTATAACTCAGACTTTTCATTGTAATTTGTATTTCCATTTTTATTTTCGTATCGTAGTTTGTATTAATCTATAATTCGAATTTGACTATGTAATATTTTTATTTTTAATGAAGTTTATTTGTTTAAAATATTTGAATAAAAGAAAATAACTTGGTCGCCATTGTGGCAACTTGATAGTCGTCAAATCGTCGGAGAGAGAAAGCTAATGTGGCATGGTCGTTCGTTATCGGATAGCCTTATCCTTTTTAAATTGACATGTCTTTCAATATATATCCTTTTTATGCGTATGTTTTAAGCATAAAGAATCATTATCTTTTCTAATTTGCTTTTCCTAAATGTCAAATGTCAATTTGATTTGTTACATATACCGGTTAAGGGTTTTATTTTCTTTGTCATTCATCTTTTCAAGCAAACAACCCATATTATTAGTTTAATGGTGGGTTCTTTGTCATTCATCTTTTCAAGCAAACAACCCATTAAAAAAAGAAGAAATATTCGTGTGTGTGTTTTATTAAATGCCTACGGAAATGGTTGTTATTTTAATGGTGGGTTCTTTTTTCCGACAAAGATGATGTGAAAACTAGACCCATTTGAGATGGAAAAGTACAGTAGTACACCATACTTTGGTTAAGATTGGCAAACAACATAACGAAATGTCACTTAGCTAATCTTTATTTAATCTTGATTTTTTTTTTTTTTTTTTTTTTCTTCCTCTTATACAAAAGTTGGGCGTTCCTTGTTTGGACTCCTATTCCCGTATCAATTGGATCTTGATGCTGAGACATGCGCACTAAAATAACGAAAAACACCATTAGGCTTATCGTGGGATTGTCTCTCACGATTATCCTCCGACGTGAGAGTAAGTAATCGGTTTTAAGGTTTTAGTGAAGAGTTAGTGTTATGAGATGATACCTTAATGAGAGTCGAGATGCCCTTTATATACACACGAAATCCTTGTTGGTTTCGTGTTCCTTACCCTTCGGCGTATCCCACCTTATTCGGTCCATTGATCCCTATCCCATAAATAAGAGATCCTATATCAAGACCATAAATAATAGAATCGAATTTGGGCCTTTGTAAGCCCAAATCTTTATCATGATAGCCCACGCGTGATGAGCTTTGGTATTAGTAATATCCATTGGTCGGGTTCGTGACCCGAGTACGGATTATACGTCATCATGTCCCCCCAGTCTAGTATGCGCAAGGTGAAACCGCGGATGCTAGACTAACAACTGTAGCGAAAAATATCCCAGGATGCGTAGCGGGGAAGCTTCAAGTGTTTCCCGCCTAAAAATTATACGATGAATCTAGTCCAATTAAGTCCTAAATATCTCTCGTAAATCGTGAGAGGGTGGGTGAAAAGTATCTCACCTCTTGATCTCCCAGCCACACGATCAGAGCAAGTGGGGTACACATGTCAATCATCCATGAATGTTAGTAACCCAATATAAAGTGTAGCCCCCATTTCACTGTGGCTAACATAGTGAAAATCGTCATTGCTACCATTATTAAACCTCCCAAACAACAATCAAGAAATCAACGATCTCTAAGGTAATAGCGCGTGCGCTTCAGAATCTATCGAATTCTAATAATGGTTCTTAAATTATCTGACTTTACATCCAATATAACCGAGGATGAACTGCGTGATTTCACCTCGGATTATTATGTCTTGCTCGCATTGCACCCGGTAGTTCCGGTGGCGACTGCATCCATAGTGAAGTTCCTTGAAGGGAAAGTAGGGGTATACACATGTTTTTTCGAATTTGCTAATCAACGTGTGCCCATTTCTTTATTCTTGTGCGATGTTCTAAACTATTATCGCCTCCATATTTCCCAACTGCACTGCATAGGTGCAGCCAAAATAACAAACTTCGAAGTAAATTATCGCTTGTTGGCGATTAACCCCACAATCAATCTGTTTCGCGCGTTTTATCACACGTCGTAGTCAAACGGGCAGGGCGACTGCAATGCTATACGGAAAAGTTAGATGCGCATAGGAATTGGAGGGAGAAATTCTTCTGGGTTGATAAGACATTTTTTCCATGGGATTTCGAGTTCTATACCCAAGGGTCATTACCGAAGGATGAGCGCCCAAACCCCAGGACGTATAGCGCAGATGATGCTGAAACGATAAATGTCAATCGCATCCCGATCAACTCCTACCCAGAAGAGTTTTTGGTATATATGTGCATTAGTCGTAATTACTTCCAAGGTCCTGATGAAGTGCCAACCTTTTTGGACGAGGATGACCGGGGTGGGTGCTTGTCCTTCCTTCTCCTTTGCTTATTAGTGTAAGCGCTCTTTCCTATTGTAGTTTATTTAACCTCCTTTGTGTTTGGTTGTTGTTTGTTGCGCAGAGATGGATTTATTCAGCATGGTGAAATTGGCGAGTCCCAAACAGGTGACCGTAGGGGTGCGCCCCTTAAGAGAAGGTGAGGCGCCGATATTGGAGGCTACTGCGGGGGGCACAATGGAGTTCGTATAGGAAGAGCTATAGAATGTCCCCCCAGTAGTGTTAGAGGCGACCCCAGTGCGCAGTGTTCCCAATCCTAGGGTACAATCCCCAGAGGTAGAGCTATCACGCACAAATTCATCAGAAAGTGTGGGGATCACTAGGGCTGAAAGTGAGCCAGAGGAGGCTAGCCAAGGGGTGAAGCGCAAGAAAGCTTCTGGTGGTGATGGAGCCGGTACATCCAAGAGAAGGCACCATGTTATCCTTGGCGGGCGATCATCATCAGAGGAGGATGCGTCGCCCACCGTTGCTGACAAGGATACAACTGAAACTCCTCCCCCCAAGTAAGTAATGAGACTTGTGTCTTTAAAAACTTCAGTTCATATTCTGCGCTGATACTATAAAATAACCTTGAACCCTTGTCATTTGCGTGCAGTGTTGAAGCTACTGGGGATGCTGCTGCGCGTGCTGGGAAATCGCCACCCAAGGCGAGTTCCTTTCATATTGATGATCTTTCGCAGAAGAGCCAAGGGACTGAGCCGAAGGCATTTGAGGATGTGCCAACGGACCATCTTATAGAGGAGCTAGGTTTAGCCGCTGCGCACCAGGCCACATTAGTTGGACAGCTAAAAGCAAGGTATGTTGGTGAAGGTAGCCGTAGTATGCAAAAAGTTGAGGAAATTGCGCTACTGAAGGCGCAGTTGGTTGATGCTCGGGCTGAGGTAGAGTCGACAAATTCGTATGCCAAGAAGCTTGCTGAGGAGAAGATGTCGTTACTTGCCCAAGTGAGCCAAGAGCGTGTTGCTTTGAAAGATTACAAGGCCACTTGTCTTTGGGTCTTGAAGTACATGGAGCAAAACAAGAACGAACATTTCTCTAGGTTGGATGAGTTTCGCAAGGCTGTGGAGGATGCGTTGGAGAAGCAAGAGGTTAAGCTACGCAAGCTTAGTATTGAGTACGACGAAGAGCTATACCCACACCTGGTGTCATCAATTGCTGAGCGCAGGTGGCTTATCAGACATGGCCTGCGCCCTGCTTCTTTGAGTACTCTGAAGTCTCAAGAGGTGAGAGAGTCATTCGGGGACGTTGTTCAATGCGCGTTGGCACGTGGCAAGGCGGAGGCTGTAGAGGAGCTGCATGAGAACAAGATGTTGACAGTGCCTGCCACACAAGTACCAAGTTACAACGAGAATTCCTATGCCGAGCTTGTCGCTACTATGGAGAAGATAAAGCTTTTAGAGCTTCCTCGCATCGCTCAACTCGAGCGTGACCAAGATTACCCCATAGGTATTATTATGGAGGGGTTAACCTTGGCTAGGCACATAGGAGAGGTGTTGGACCTTTTTACTTGGTTAAGGTTAACTACAAAGTTAATCTAACCAAGTTCTATGGTATAGCGAAGTGTTGATTAATTATGAAAAGTAAATAAACGTAAAAGATAAGACACAAAGTTTTTTCAACGTTTAATTCTTTATTAGAAATTAATCAAAAGAATTATACCCAAGTGTTTGTGGAACAACACTTGGGATTGAAATGACAAGTATGGTGTACTCCTCACTAAACCCAAACTAAGTTTGAGTGACAACTAAGATCCTGCTGAGCTAACTCAGGGATTGTGTTGTTCTTTGGAGAGAGTAAAGATTTAGTTTGTGAATGTCTAAGCATTAAGTGCACAAATGTAATCTTTACCTCTCTCACTTATTCTCTATTTATACACAAGTAATTTCTAACACTTACCTAATGGACAAAGACTACAAGACAATATTACATCATCCTATATTGGACAAAATACATACGTATTTTGTCCCTGTTACAATTGGCTATAAGTAGTAAAGGACAAGGATGCTTTCTGGTCTTCAGTGTTGACACAAGTCTTGGTATTATACTCATTCAGGGAAAGTTGACCTTTGCATGATAAGGACTATCCCTTATACATTCAAACTTATCCCGCCTAATCCCGCCTTTACTTCAGTCTTCTTATCTTCAGTCTTTGTTCACTCAGTGATCTTAGTTGGTGAGGAGTCATGGAACTCAGTGAGTTATTGTCATCCGTCACTGAGTCCATCATCCTCTTCTTTGGCTCAGGTATCATTCACTGAGAACCGCCTCACTGAATGGTGAACCTTTCTTCATAGATTCGCCCTGAGCATCTTGAGCATGACTCACTGAACAACTATGCATTCAGTGACTTGTTTGGTCTTCTCGGTTATCAAACACTTAGGATGTTTTATGTTCAAATCCTAGATTAAGGAGTTTGGGTTTTAACAGACCCAACAAGAGGGCGCTGAGGAACAATCCTGAATTACTACGTATTGTTTAGGACACTGAATGTTAAACAAAACATCAATATTATTCATAATTATTACAATCCTAAACAAGACAAAGTAAATAAAGATAGTTGGTGTTGCAGACATGCTCAGGCTTCAGAACTTTAGACCCATGGCTTCAAGTTTGGCTCTCTTTGTATTCAGTAGGTGTTTATCAAGATGCTCTTTGATTTTTTTCTTCAGGTCATGACAGAATCTTGCATTAGCCTCATTCTTGATGGGATTGGCCATGAAAAAGTATCCTGCCATTGCCTTGACTCCAGATTGATCAATGTCAGCCCATCTTTGGAAGGCTGGATCTCCATACTCATCTGTGAAGAAGAGGCCTCTCTCATGTTGCTCAATGACTAAGTTGTTCACAAATGTAACTCCTTCAGGGAAGGCACTGTTGCAGTTTAGACCTGGAGCACTGACTTCTGGTTCAGTCTCTATCTTCTTTCTTTTCCTCTTAGAAGACTGAGTAGGAGGAGCCTGAATAGCAGGTACTGATGCTGGTAGCAATGAAGGGATCCCAAGTTCCTCATGCTTTTTGGCCAATAGATCATACCTAATTTTGAGGGATTTCAGTAGGTTCTTGACAAAGACATTGTTCTTCTTTGCAATAATTGGACCTAGCTCATCAAGCTCAGTGATCCTAAAGTCAACAAATCTGAAAGGATCATGAACTTCAAAGTGTCGTTTGTCCTGACCTCTGTAGACACTGAGAACAGCAGGTTTTGAGTTCTGGTGAATCTTGACATCAGTGATAGTTTCAGGGTTCAGTCTCTGTGTCATGATCCAGGTGTACTTTTCAATGTTTTGTTGCCTGACTGCAGCAGCTTTCTTCAGTCTGGCATCCCTCTTTTCTTTCAGTTCCATCAGGGTAGCATCCAGAGCCCATTTAAACTTTTCACCTCCTTCTCTATGTGCAAGGTCCTGAGGCTTCAGTCCAATAGTTATGGCTTCCTCATTAACCACCTCAATGAGAGTAGCCTTGCTTGCTTGTTCCTCCAAGGCTACTTTCCTCAGTCTTTCCACTTTATCCATATGAGCTTGGATTTCATCTTCAGTCATCATATATGTAACACCATTCATCTGAAAAGGAATCCTGACAGGGGTATCAGGGTCCGGTCTAATGACTGAAGAAGCAGCAACCAATGTTGTTGTAGGTTCAGATACAATAGTGAGAATGCCTTTGCCCTTATCCGCCTGGTTTGATGGTTGAGTGGTTGTTTCAGGAGACTGGAAAGATGAGATTGGAGTGGCTTCAACTATGCACTCCCCCTCAGCTTGAGAGGAAGGTTGACTGGTGGAGGTTTCAGGGACTCCTGTAGGTGGAACTTCAGTGGATCTCTCCCCCTCAACTGTTGCCGCAGCATCAGTGAGAGCAAGAGTTGGTGTCACCACTGAAGGACCCATGAAGGCCTGGTAAAGTTCTGAGAGCATGCTCTTGATGTCAGCAGTATCCTTTTGAATTGCAGATACTTTTGCATCCAGGGAAGCCTGAGATGATTCGATGACAGACATCCTTGGCCCAAGATTCCAGGCCAAGGAGTTTGAGGACTTAGCCCAAGCAGCCAAGTTTTTCTCCATGAGACTGAGAGATGAATAGATGGATGCCACTGAAGATTGGAGACCCTGAAGATTGGCAGACTTTAGCATATCTACTAACTCAGTGAATTAAGCAGAATTCTGTTGGTATGTCTGAGCAGCCTGAAGAATCTTTCGGTTAAGTTCAAGGTCATCTTTGACAGACTCATAAATGGCAGAAACGCTCTTGGTGATTTGGCTAAGTGATTCATTGAACTTGATGAGATGCCCATTAAGAGTAGTCAGTTTGAATGCAACATCAGCTTGTTGTTCCAAAGTGTTGTCATGAAAGGTTTCAACTGAGTCTCTAAGGTTGAAGTAGTGAACAGCTTGCTCAGTGTGCATGTCGAACATATCTTTAGTGATGTCATTGTAGATGACTTTGCAGGCCTTTTTCAGAAATATCATCAGCTTCCTTTCAGTGAGGGGCCTAGAGTCATCATACCTGGTCAATTTGTCAGGGGAAGAAGGTTCTGGTGCATTTTTATCTTGAGCAACGGGAGACTGAGGAGATTGTTCAGTTGCTGTGGCCTCAGTCTCCATATCATCACCAGCCTCATAGAACTCTTCCTCACTGACCTTGCTATCATCATCATCGGAATCAAGAACAGCCTGAAAGGTAGCCATGGAGTCTATCTGCAAAAATGGGTTAGCCGGCTCCTCTTCATAAGAAGACTCGCCTTGGTTGTGGTCGCTCCCTGACCTCTCTAATCCAACAGACTGGGTTTTGTCTGTCTGGTCCTTAGGGTCAGTTTGCGAAGTATGGGCAACTCCGTGAGGGGGTGTAGGTTCCATATCAGCTGGTGGTTTTAATCCCTCTGAGTCTTTGTCCCCTATGACTCCTTCAGACACTGATGGGTGTGCTTCAGTGTTATCATTAGGAATCAGTGAAATGTTGAGGCCCCTCGTTCCAACAGGTTGGTGCTGGCCTGTCGAAGATTTAGGGGCCGCCACTCCCTGAGACTCTAGTTGTGATGTACCAGAGACGTTAGCGGGAAAAGTGGAAGGCGCTCCCCTACCAGCGAGTTGTATGTTTCCCTCTGGATCTTTGGGAGTAGTCGTGTGGACCAAGGACACTGACTGTGATTTATCAGTGACCTTCGTTGTCCCTGGGGGTGGTGGAGCCTGGTCATGGGTGACAGTTTTGGGCTTAGGTCTTCTTTTTGGCTTAGAAGCCTGTGTCCCTGAAGCCTCAGGGCCCTGTGCCTTTGGTTTGGTCTTTGGCACAGTCTAAGACTTCCCTGTCCTCTAAGGAGGGGAAGGTGGGTACACTGAGTCCCTCTGGTTGTTTATCGCAACCATATGGGCCGTCAATTCTATATTGGAGACCGAGGATGGGTCTTTTGAAAAATTTGAAGAACTCAGGATGGCTGGTAAAGAGCTTAAGTGTTCATCCTGTGTGTAGTCACAACCCAGTAACCTTTGAAGAGCACATGAGATAAACCTAGGATACGACACATAGTGTAGCCTAGTTTTATTCAATAGCTTGGTTACAAGATCACCATAAATGATCTCTCCAATGTCGACAGTGACCCCGTTCATTAGGCAATAAGCCATCATCATCTGAACAGAGTTAATCTGCTCAGTGGATGAATGGTTCCCACCGAGAACCTGAATTACAAAAGTGAATAGGATCTTCCAAGCCATGGGAAAGGAGCTCTTGGTGACAGGGGTCTTGTCCAAATATTTTGGAGCCAAAGCAATTTTCTCTAACCCTGATTTAACATTATTTGGGTCAGGGTGTGCAACATATTTTCCATTATTATAATCAAGTTTTGTTGTTGAGCAAAAAGTTTTAAAATCCAGGACAAATTTTATTTTCCCATTTAAAACAGAGAAGCTGATGAGAAACTCCTTGAGGGACCTGAGTTCGTTCTCATCAGCAATGGGTGTCGGGTCATGGGCCTGAGCAGTACACCAGAACTCCCTGAGGAGATGATGATACTGAAAGTAGGGTGTGGAGGTGAAGGCCGTTTTCAAAGGACAATTAAACAAAAACTTTATGATTTCCTTGTAGGCAGGGACATTGGTTGGGTGGTTAAAATTACCTACAACATTGTTTGTTTTGAATTGCACATCAGCCAAAATCATTTTTGCCCATTGAGGTGCAAACCTGATTCCTTGGTCTTCTGCCATTTTTAGGTCAAGAAAAAGTTTTTAAAATTTTAATGGCAGAATATCACACACCAGATGATCTACAAGTTAAGTCAACTTGTTTCTCTGTTCGTGAAATGGGTGATATTGTTATCAAGATGTTTGCACACAGGAAGGATTTCTTGTTGCAAAGATTCTTGACCAAGAAAAGAAGTTTTAAAAAGTTTTTCATATTTTGTTTTGAAAAATTACACACAACTTTGCAATGGAGAAATTTTTGCAGAGTTTCTTTAAGAAATTTTTGTGTGTGTGTTTTGTGAGTTTGGAAAGTGGTATTTATAGAGGGTGAGGAATACCATTGGTCAGAAATTTTGAAAATCAAAATGAATAACCATTTTCGGATCCGCATTAAATGCCACCACTCCGCATACCCAAGTTTTTCGCAACTGTCGAGGTAAACAGTGCAAAGAGCCTGCACAAAATGCACTTTTGCAGACATGATGTCACAAAGATATCAAGGGGTATTATTTGAGAGGGAAAACATTAAATGCCTAGTGGGATGTTGATGTGTAAGTGGGGGCTCTAGGTGTGGATGTCAGTGAGGCAGAGACATATATTCCTATATTAAATAGAAAATTCAGTTACCAACCTAGGACATTTACTAACTAGATACTTGAAGCATTTAGTTATGCATTGAATTGCATTAGTATAACGTCCTGAGCCCCCTGAATGAGAATTCATTCAGTGTGAATTGTTTTAGGTAGGCAGATCAGTGAGTTAAAATCTCAAGGTGAGAAGCTCCCTGCGAATGATTTTGTTGATGTTGAAGGGTTTCACTGAGGAAGGTTGATTATCAGGGGATAAGAATATACACCATTTAAGATATCTCAATCAGTGATCTGATTATCAATATCTAGCATGCCTAGTTCTGTTGTCAGCCTGATGAAAGTAGGTTCATCCAAGGGTTTTGTGAATATATCAGCTAGCTGATACTCAGTTGGAATGAAGTGTAATTCAATATCACCTTTCATGATGTGATCCCTGATAAAATGATATCTGATATCAAATGTGTTTTATTCTTTGATGAAGCACATGGTTGTTTGAACTGGCAATAGCACTTGTGTTATCACAAAAGATGGGTACCATTTTGTAATGAATACCATAGTCACTGAGCTGACTTTTCATCCATAGCACATTTGCACAACAGCCTACAGCAGCAACATATTCAGCTTCTGCTGAGGACATTGCAACAGATTGTTACTTTTTAGCACTCCAGCAGACTAATTTTCCTCCAAGAAATTAGAAGGAGCCTGAAGTACTCTTTCTATCCATGTTGCATCCTGCATAATCAGAGTCTGAGTAACCTTTGAGATCAAACCTTGAACATTTGGGATAATAGAGTCCAAGGCTGGAAGTGCCTTTGAGATATCTCAGGATCCTTTTTACAGCAGTGAGATGAGATTCTTTAGGATCAGACTAATATCTTGCACACAAGCACACTGAGAATTGAATGTCAGGCCTTGAGGCAAGAAGATACATCAGTGACCCAATCATGCCTCTGTATAGGGTAGGATTAACTGATTTTCTAGCAAGGTCAGGTCCTAGATTGTTAGGAGGTACCATTGGATTTTTCAGTGAGGCACAGTCACTGAGGTCATACTTTTTGAGTAGGTTCCTAGTATACTTTTCTTGACTGATGGAAATTCCTTTCTTAGTTTGTTTGATTTGTAGTCGAAGGAAGTAAGTGAGTTCTCCCATCATACTCATCTCAAACTTCTTTGTCATCAGTTTTTCAAACTGCTTACAAAGTTTGTAGCTTGTTGAGCCAAATATGATGTCATCCACATACACTTGGACTAGAATCACATCCTCTTTTGTCCTATAGGTGAACAATGTATTGTCAATTTTTCCTCTGACAAACTTGTTTTGTATCAGGAAGGCTGAAAGAGTTTCATACCATGCCCTGGGAGCTTGTTTTAGTCCATAAAGGGCTTTGTTAAGCTTGTAGACATGGTTGGGAAACTCACTACTTTCAAAGCCAGGTGGTTGTTGCACATATACATCTTCTTTAATGTCACCATTTAGGAATGCACTTTTTACATCCATTTGGTAGACCTTAAAGTTCATGTATGTTGCATAAGCAAGGAAGATCCTGATGGCTTCCATTCTAGCAACAGGTGCAAAGGTTTCCTCATGGTCAATACCTTCTTGTTGATTATATCCTTTTGCAACAAGTCTTGCCTTGTTTTTGACTAGTGTTCCTGACTCATCCGTTTTAATTTTGAAGACCCATTTCATTCCATTGATAAACACTCCCTGAGGACATTCAACTAAGGTCATGACATCATTTCTATCAAATTGTTCTAACTCATCTCTCATGGCCTGAACCCAACTCTCATATTTAAAGGCTTCTTTAACATTTTTAGGCTCTATTTATGAGAGAAAATCAACATAGAGACATACATTGGCTGAAGCCGCCTTGAGTTTGGCAGCCATGCTCCTTGTAAGCATGCCTTCAGAGGGTTCACCTATGATGTTAACAAGTTCTATTACTTTAGACTTGGTCCAGATATCCTGAGGTCTTGGATAGGAATTGGAACTTGTAGAGACCTGATGTATACATGGAGTGGGGTCTAACATGGGTGCCTGAGGTACTTCAAGATTGAGATTTTCAGCAGCCTCAGTATAGTTAGCTTGAGTTGTGGTATTCTTAACAATAGGTTTAGTGGTGGTAGTCTCATTGGAGACTGGTTGAGTTTCTATGAACTCACTGATGGTGGGTTGAGGTAGGTTGTGTGGATTGATGTAGTATGAGATATCAGCATTAGCTTGATATTGTGTGGAGAGATTACTCTCAGGGTGAAACTCATCAGGAGGATATCTTGATGAGTTATCAGTACCAATTTCTTCCACTGTGGAATTTGAAAATCTAACAACTTCAGTACTCTCATCAAAGGTGACATGGAAGGTTTCCTCAGTCTGTTGTCTCCTGGTGTTGAATACCCTAAAGGCTTTTGAGACAAGGGAGTACCATAGAAAGTACCCATCATCAGCTTTTGCATCAAACTTTCCAAGATGATCTTTATGATTATGGGTAAACACAGGACATCCAAACACATGGAAGTAGCTGATATCTGGAATTCTTCCTTTAAATAACTCATAGGGAGTTTTGCTATGTCTCTTCACAATGATGAACCTGTTTTGTGTATAGCAGACTGTTTTTACTGCCTCAGTCCAAAAATGTTTGGAGAGAACAGATCCATTAAGCATTGTTCTAGCAGCCTCAATGAGGGTTTTGTTTTTTCTTTCAGTAACTCCATTTTGTTCTGGGGTGTAAGGAGAGGTAAAGTTTTGAGAGATACCCTTCTCATCACAGAAACATTCAAGGTCATTGTTTTTTAATTCAGTTCTATTATCAGTCCTGATTTGTTTGACCCTGATGTCATTTTGGTTTTCAATCTTCCTGATGAAGGACATGATTGTTTCAACAGCCTGACTCTTTTTTGTCAGAAAATATACCCAAGTGTATCTTGAGTATTCATCCACAATGACCAGAGTGTACTTCTCATGATGGATAACCATTGGACTGATGGGTCTAAAGAGATCCATGTGAAGTAGGTGCAGGCAATTGGTGATAGAGGAATTTTGTTTGGTTTTAAAGGATGCCCTGTGGTGTTTACCTTTCTCACAGGCAGGCCAGGGTTTATCTTTTGAGAACACTAGTGATGGTAAGCCAAGGACTTTGTTTTGTTTGGCCAGGTTGTTTATGTCTTTGAAGTTCAGATGGGAAAGTCTTTTATGCCAAAGCCAGTTAAGGGTTTCAGTGGCTTTAGCAAAGAGACATGTTCCATTCTGAGTGAGTGAGGACATATCCAAAACATAGACATCCTGCCTTATTGGTGCAATAAGAACTACTTCTTTGTTTGCATTAAAGATAGTACCTTGCTTATCATCAAACTGAACTATGTATTTTGCATCACATAGTTGACTGACACTGATCAAGTTGTATTTAAGACCATTAACATAAGCAATTCTAGTAAAAACTATTCCACTACAGTTTACTGAACCATAACCTTCAGTGAGACAAGATGAATTATCAGCAAATACCACCTTTGGTCCTGGTTCTTCTACATATTTATGCAGATATTCCTTCACGCCAGTCATGCTTCTTGAACATCCACTATCAAGATGCCAAACAGGATCTCTGGCATGTCTCTGCAAAAATGTAAATTGAGTTAGTTTTTCTTGTGAACCCACTTTCTGGTGGGTTTGGCTTTAATGGCCTTTTTGAACTAAGATATTGATCCATGATCAGTGGTGGTGTGAATGTTGCTTCCACAGATATTGCATCTGGGAGAAGGGGTAGTTTGTTGGGTTGGTTTGGTAATTCCTCTCCTAGACTGAATAACATGTTCATGTCCTGAACTGTCATGAGTAGGATCTCCACAGATATCACAACATGGATACATCAAACAATCATCAGGGAGATGATCATTGAATCCACAGTTAATGCAAGGTGTGAATGGTTTAGCTTTCTGCCTTATTTGTTTGGAGCCTGAGGCATAGTTATGAGACTGAGCATTGTGATAGGATACAACATTTGATGAGACTGTGTAAGATAGATGATCAGAGGTTCTGTGATCATCCTTTTTACATATCATGCAAAAAAGGATTCTATAGCAGTCATTAGTGATATGTGTTGTGTAACTACACAGTTCACATCTCATTTTTGGTTTAGATGTTGCCTTGGATTTGGCAGAACTTGAGGAAGCTGGTTTAATTTCCTTTTCCAAAGGTTGAGTTTTCTTCTCAAATGATTCAATCTTTTCACTCAACTTCCTAACAAGTTCAGCCAACTGATCAAATTTGGAATCAGGGCTGTCAGTGATAACCTCATTTGAGACTGAGGTTGTGGAGTCATCATTTGTGGTATAGACTTCAGTGAGTGGTCTTTTCAAGATAGTTCTTCCTAAACCAGCCTTCTCTCTTGGAGAGTGTTGAGTATACACCAAAGGTGTTAGCTCAGAGCTAGGTTCAGCTCCCTGAAGAACTTTCAGTGGTGGGAGTGGACTCTGTGATATAGGCTCAGACTCATTTATGGACTCAGGGAGACTAGACTTAGTGACACCAAGCTTATTTTTGATGGCCTGACTTTCAGGTTCCAAAATTTTACCAGTGTTAAAGTGTGGCAGTTTGCTATCTGAGTTGACTCTTTCAATCCAGTCACTGGGTTTTGGTGCCATTTCCATGTTAAAGGATATGCCTGAAGGCAGAAATGCCTTTTCACCATGATTCTCACTTGAGGACTCAGTGGTTTGATCTTCACCAATAATAGCTTTCTTATTACTTGGTGTGAGACTCACTGAGTCAAAGACCCTAGGGTTTTTTTTAGTCCACTTATGTATCACAGCCTTTTCTTTCTTAAGTTCTTCTTGAAGAGCCTGATTTTGTTTTACTAGTTCAGTGTTTTGAATTTGAAGTGTAACAGCCTCAAGTTTTACTTGTTTTAAGACTAGTAATTCATCTCTACACTTATTTAATTCAAAAGCTAACTTATTGAATTTTGAAAACAGATTTTGTCTTTGCTCTTCAACGAACTTAAGATCTACATTTAAGTAGTTTAAAAAGGATTGCCAATCACCATCATCATCCATAGATAACAAGATGTTTACCATTTTCATGGTGATGTTGACCCATTCTCCATTTCTAGCATGGCTTTTTCCAACAGCCATCTTGTTGTCATCAGAAAGTGCCATCAGTGCACTGACCCTTACTTCTTCATCAGAGGAGACATCTTCCTCATCCCAATCACAGGCTTCAGCAATAAGTACCTTGTTCTTGCCTTGAGCAGGTTTGGTAGGTGCAGCCTGAGGTACTGAGGGAGTTGTCTTTAGGAGAGCAAGTTTAGCTTTTGCTTTTCTATACTTAGCTTCAAAATCTTTTTGAATATTTACATTTTGAAAATGTTGAGTGGATTGAAGCATTTTTGGTTGAAACTTGCTAGTTCCCAAGGAAGAACTACTACCAGAAGGTTTGTATGAAGGATCTGAGGTTGTTTTTGAAAAATAGTCTTTAGCAAAGTGACCCTTTTTGCCACAGTTAAAACATTCAGTGGATTCATTTGCCGTAGATTTTTGAAAATATAACTTGTTTCTTTTAATAAAACGTTTTGAATTTGCTAAAAGAGCCCTTTCTTGAAATTCAACTTGAAGATCATTGAGGTACTCTTCATTGGTTCTCATATCAACCTCCTCATCAGAATCATCTTGAAAATCCTGCACAACACCATTAGAATAGAAGGCAGTGGATGGGTGAGACAGTCAGGGCCTTTTTGTTTTCTTGAGCCTTTTCAGGGTATCGCCTTGCGATTAAGTTGTCTTCATAGACAAACTTCCCATATATTTGAGGCAGCTCAAGATTCTGAATGTGATTAGCATTCCTGAGACCCTGAGAGAAGTTTAGCCACTTCTCAGGGAGACTGTTGACAAAGCCAACATTGATTTCATGCTTAGACAGTACTACACCATCATTAGAGAGCTCATTGAGCAAGGTTTTGTATCGGGTATAGGTCTGAGAGAGACTTTCAGAATCTTTGGCCCTGAAAGTGTTATACTCAAGTTTCAGGTCCATGATCCTGTTTTCCTTGGTATCTGAGGGACCTTCAAAGCTATGAACCAAGTCAAGCCAGGTTTGTTTGGCTGTAGGACAGTTAATGACTGATTCCATTGTATCGTCAGGGAGACACGATATAATGATGCTTTTTAGGCGTTGGTCCTGATTGACCACCCTCCTCTCATCAGGAGTCCATTGTGCTTCAGGTTTGGGTAAACCTTCAGCCGTCGTTGGGACAAAGGGACCTTCATTGAGACACTTGATGTAGTATGGTTCCATACCAGTAGAGTAGCAAAGCATACGCTTTTTCCACTTGCTAAATTTTCCAGCTTCTAGTCTAGGAGCGACAGCTGAATAACTACCTCCCTTTTTATCAACTAGCTGGGGTACATCGCTATCAGCCATGGTGGGATCTTTTGATTTTAAAAACTGAGCACTCTTTTTGTATGAAAGATTTTTAAAGTTTTACAAATCAGAGGCTCTGATACCACTTGTTGGACCCTTTTACTTGGTTAAGGTTAACTACAAAGTTAATCTAACCAAGTTCCATGGTATAGCGAAGTGTTGATTAATTATGAAAAGTAAATAAACGTAAAAGATAAGACACTAAGTTTTTTCAACGTTTAATTCTTTTTTAGAAATTAATCAAAAGAATTATACTCAAGTGTTTGCGGAACAACACTTGGGATTGAAATGACAAGTATGGTGTACTCCTCACTAAACCCAAACTAAGTTTGAGTGACAACTAAGATCTTGCTGAGCTAACTCAGGGATTGTGTTGTTCTTTGGAGAGAGTAAAGATTTGGTTTGTGAATGTCTAAGCATTAAGTACACAAATGTAATCTTTACCTCTCTCACTTATTCTCTATTTATACACAAGTAATTTCTAACACTTACCTAATGGACAAAGACTACAAGACAATATTACATCATCATATATTGGACAAAATACATAGGTATTTTGTCCCTGTTACAATTAGCTATAAGTACTAAAGGACAAGGGTGCTTTCTGGTCTTTAGTGTTGACACAAGTCTTGGTATTATACTCATTTAGGGAAAGTTGACCTTTGCATGATAAGGACCATCCCTTATCCATTCAAACTTATCCCGCCTAATCCCGCCTTTACTTCAGTCTTCTTATCTTCAGTCTTTGTTCACTCAGTGATCTTAGTTGGTGAGGAGTCATGGAACTCAGTGAGTTATTGTCATCCCTCACTGAGTCCATCATCCTCTTCTTTGGCTCAGGTATCATTCACTGAGAACCGCCTCACTGAATGGTGAACCTTTCTTCATAGATTTGCCCTGAGCGTCTTGAGGATGACTCACTGAACAACTATGCATTCAGTGACTTGTTTGGTGTTCTCGGTTATCAAACACTTAGGATATTTTATGTTCAAATCCTAGATTAAGGAGTTTAGGTTTTAACAGACCCAACAAGAGGGCGCTGAGGAACAACCTGATTATTTTCTGAAGCCAGTTGTGTCGCAGCTGCAGGTACCTATCTTTGCTCGTCCGCATGATATCCTAAACCCTTTTGCCCTTGAGAAGGAGATCCCACTGAAGGAATCCTTAGAGGCACATTCTGTGAGACTTGCGAAGAAGGAAGGTGTGAAGGGGAAGGCCATCCTTTATGGTCTTGGTGCAGCACAGTGTCACCCAAGGATAGTGATCTGTTGAAGAATCTTGAGGAAGCTGGGAGTGCTGCGTACCGAGTCGGTAGCTCAGAGCTTAAAGGCTCCCATAGTATATAAGTTGTTTGGCTTTGTGACGTTTTGTAATAGATTAACATTTTGTTGCACATATGCACGTTGAATCTATTCTTTGTATGAACTCGTAGTCCATAATAAAATGTTATTTTGAAAGTGCGATTGTACGCATATTGTATGATGATGTTTGTACTTAGTTATCTGTCTTTGCATAAAAGACGTCTATGTTATGTCTAAGAATCAAACTGTTATATAAACGTACTTAAAAGAGATTACAGGAATCTATAATCACTTATAACATAATCGTTTATGAAGTTCATAACTTAATGTATACGCGAATATATATAAAATTCACAAGTGTATGGGTTGACATGCAGCGTACTGCGAATACCATATCAAGGAGTCAAGAGTCTTGACACCTAATTTGTTAAACGTGCACAGTGTGCATTGTTGCGCATCCGTCTTGGGATGCACATTGAACTTACTCCAATGTCTTGAGAGTAAGGTGTTTAACAAGGATGCGTGATCCGATGTTGATGGGTTTGCAACCCTCTTACTCAACGAGTTATTTAGTAGGTTTACTCATCCTTTACCATCGTGGGTTTTTAATAAGTGCATGCATGCCTTGTAGGCAAAAGGTAGTATAACAACAATATTGAGACATAAATAATATGTAAACAACAAAGTAAAGTGTGTCGTGGAGTTAGCTAGAAACCGCGACATTTAATTAATGCTTGCAAGTTTTTGGGAAAAGAAAGACATTTGCCTTGATGAAACAGAATGTAAATACACGGATATTTATTAAGCACTTACTAAAGTGTGGAGGTGTCCGTGCGCGGGGCCGTAACCTTTCCTAAAGATAGCATCTCTTGGGATTGCAAATATTCCATGTGCGTTGTAGCTCACGGCCATCCATGTCACGCAGCTTGTACGCGCCTTTTCCTAGTGCTTCAATGACCTCATAGGGTCCTTCCCATTGTGGTCCAAGTTTTCCTGTGTCTTCTGCGTGGCTCGCATCATTAGCGCGATATACAAAGTCGCCTGGTCTGAATGAGGTGCTTCGAACTTTAGCATCGTAGTATCCCTTCATTTTTGACTTAGCTCTTGCCTCACATATAGCTGCGCGTTCGTGCCTTTCTTCCAATAGGTCCAAGTCTATACGCCGTTCGTCGTCATTGGTTGTGACATTAACTTCCGCAGTACGAATAGTTGGCATCCCAATTTCAGCTGGTATGACAGCTTCTGTCCCATAGACAAGAGAAAAGGGGGTGTCTCCTGTGCTAACTTTGATTGTCGTGCGGTGTGCCCACAAGACGTGCGACAATTCATCCACCCATCTTCCTTTGTGTTTGTCTAGGCGCGCTTTAATTCCTTCACCCAGACTACAATTTGCGCGCTCAACCAAACCATTGGTTTGTGGGTGTTTAACCGACGCGAAGTGTTGTGTAATATTTAGTTTCGCGCACCAGTCTTTGAACGGGTTATCGCAGAATTGTTTTCCGTTGTCTGAAATGATTTCCCCAGGTAATCCAAAGTGGCATATAATATTTTCCCAAAAAAATCGTTTCACTTTATTACCTGTGATTGTCGCCACTGCTTTTGCCTCAATCCACTTAGTGAAGTAGTCTATAGCCACAATAATAAATTTCAATCCCCCTGCTGCAATAGGGAAGGGGCCCGCAATGTCGATACCCCACTTATAGAATGTCATGGCGAAGTAATAGGCATTAGATCTTGTTGTCGTTGGCACGGGATGGGTCTATGAACTTGGCAGTCGCTACATTTCTTCATCACATCACGCGCATCGCGATACATAGTGGGCCAGTAGTATCCTGACCGCAAGGCTCGCGCTACAACGGACCGTGGTCCTGAGTGCATTCTGCATGAACCGGCGTAGATTTCTTGGAGTACATAATCTTCCTGAAGAGGCCCAACGCACCAAAGCCATGGTTGTAGAAATGAGCACCGATACAGGATACCATCACGAAGTTCGAACCTCTGCGCTGTGCGCCGTATCTGTCAAGCGTCCTTCTGCTGATGGGGCAATATACCCTTGCTTATAAATTCGACAATAGGGGTCATCCACGTAGGATCCTGCTCCTCTATCACCGTAGATATCTCCATCTCCGAGATGGATTTGTTTTTTAGGATCTCCACCAATACTTGTTTTGACAGGTGCGCAAAGCTTGTAGATGCGATCTTGCTTAGTGCATCCGCTTTCCTGTTTTCCCCTCTAGGAACTTGTTTAATGGTGAACCTGTCAAAACACTGGATTAGTGACTTGGTCTTGTCGAGGTATTGAACCATGTTATCCTCTTTTGCCACATATTCGCCCAACACATGGTTGGCTACTAATCGAGAATCCACATTTGCTTCTAGGTTGCGTATACCCATTCAAGTTGCAATGCGTAATCCAGCAATTAGGGCTTTATACTCTGCCTCGTTGTTAGTGGCTGTGAATTCAAAGCGCAGTGCGTATGTGAATTCCGTTCCTTCTGGACTGGTGAGGATAAGTCCTGCGCCTGACCCGTCCACGCATGAAGATCCATCCATGAATAAGACCCATGGTCTTGTAGTTCTACCTCACTCCGTGAAGGTGCAGCATCAGTATCGGGTTTTTCGATGATTAAGTCTGCTAGTATCTGCCCCTTAACCGCAGTGCGTGGTTTATAAGAGATGTTATGCTCGCCTAGCAACACACTCCACTTTTGTAATCGCCTCGATGCGTCGGGTTTGGAGATAACTTGCTTGATAGGTTGGTCCATGATCACCGCTATTGGGTGTGCTTGAAAATACCTGCGCAGTCTTTTGGCGGTGAATACTAACGCCAAGACCAACTTTTCCATTGTGCTATAGTTAATCTTTGTCTTCTTGAGTGCTTTGCCGATACATGGGAATTGGGCCCTCGCAACAGGTTTTACCTCTCAAGGGATCTCGAGAAGCTTACAACCCCCACCAGGCAGTGTACCTGATTGTTGTAGTATAGTATAGTGACAAGTACCGGGGGATTGATCGTTCAACTCGGGAATAGTGTCACTAGGATTAGAAAGCCTACTAAAATAGGTCTAGAGGTGAGGGATGATTATTTTTGTATTTTTATATTTTATAGAAAGCAAGTAAAATCTCGGGTTTTGAAGGAGTGGGCGGAATTAGTTGCTAGCCAACTAACCCAATTAACTACAGATGCAATCAAAATAAAATAAAAGAAATGAAAATAAAACTAATTATACTAATGTGGTGGAAACAATAATGAGGTAAGTTGTGTTTACTTAGATTTTGTTACTCCCTAGATATCTTTTACAGGTTGATTAGCTTGTTACAATTGCATGGATGACGGGTCATATTCCTTAATACTAGTCGTAAGGCCGTGTACAATATTCCCTAACTCTATAAAATTCTACTTCACTCCTATGTCGAGCCGTTAGAAGCTCCTAACATGGGATCATTAGAATTCTCTTACGCATTAAATACAACCAAAAATCATAGTACACCTCTGATCATGTTTCTTAAGACGTTCAAGCAAGTTACCAATGGAAGTCTGCCAGTTTTCTTAAGCCTAACATCGAATACAATCATCTGTAACAATTATAAACAAACAATCAACCCATAATCAACATCTAGGTTTCACTACATCTAAGCAAACATAATAAAAATCTAGCCTAGCATGTTAAAGAGAAGACAAGCGTAAGATATAATCACACAACACATAGACATATTGAATGATTTGAATAAGTACTTATCTTCAATTGAACATGGAAGAATCAAGGGGTTGAAACCCTTGAAAAGCTGTTAAAATTCGTCTAGGGTTTTTTCCCTCAAAGTTGCACACTAATGAATGAAAATTGGAAAACTATATATAAATTTTACAACTTGACGGTGTCACGTTATAGCTTGTGACGCCGTCAACTCGCCGCTATGATAAAAATCGTATTGCCTAGATCCACTTCTGACGCCGTCATGTAGAAAAATACTCTGGGCCGTCACGTGTGTTTGGACCCTGACGGCCTAGGTGACGCCATCAGGCCAATAAGCTTGGAAACTTTCTGGGCCGTCACGTTATAAGTTCCATATCCACCTCTCTTGTCTCTGTCACTTGTAGAACCTTGACGCCGTCAGGTACTGTTCCAACAAGGAATTTTGAGACTTAGCCGTTTTCTTCACTTTTATGCTCTAAAAACGTCCAAAATGCTTCCTTTTCCAGATTTCTCTCCAAAAGTACCTAAAATGACAAAAGGAACAATTTAGGGCAATAATTGATCAAATAATCTCAAATTCGGGCTTAAATGACCCCTTAAAATCGGTACACTTTTCGCCTCATCAAATACCCTTACACTTGAGATTTGCTTGTCCTCAAGCAAATGCGCTTTTATTCTAATCAAAATACAAGTTAGGGTCATTTAACACTAATATAAAAGTAATTACAACAAATAATCATTCCACTAAAAACCAAAAGCAAGCACGGAGGTCATACACTAGCACCTCACAAATAGTGTTTAGATACTCACATCTCTCGGGTGTAATAAAGTATATATCACAATATGGAAATGGAAAACATCTCTCACTACCTGTCATAGCAAATAGATTACCATAGGCTTGGGAAAGGATCAAACCTCCACCACTTGGCATAAGCACCTAGGATAAACTATCAAAGAGGTCTTTTAAAGGGTTATAACGTTAGGTGTAGAGATATGGAAAACACGGTTTTGTTGGATAAAGGCAATATTTATTGGTGGCGAGTTAATCATCTTGGTTAATTACATGTACAATATGGCGTTGCTAAGCCAAGACTCGACTCGACTTAAGCTAATAAATCAAAAATAACATAAACATAAAACAAACACAGAATGAAACGGGATGGCAGTCCGTATGTTTTTTTTTTTTTTTTTTTTTTTTTTTTTTTTTTTTTTTTTTTTTTTTGCATACACTCTTACCCTACCATCCAAAATAATACATCATAGGGAATGTACATTCCCCTTACACTTGAATTTTTACATACTTTACAATAGACTAATCTAATGACTCAAAATCAAGATAATCAAAACACTTGGAGTACTTTAAAATATTAACGTACATATGGGGTTAATATATGATGTTCTTCCCCATTACTCCATAACACAAGTACTTTACCCATGAGTCCCAATCGTCCCAAAACAATATGTACAAGATATGACTCGACTTAACAACCATGTAATCAATTAGATAATTAACTAAGGGTTTAAACATGTAACAATAATGCACTAAAGATGAGTGCATACACGGAAGGCTAAGGCGATTTGGTTGCACATTTGGGTGGGTTGTAACAAATTCTTCCTTTAAGTAAAATGCTTAAAGTTAGAAACGAAAAGATAGGCTCGGAGGGGTGTACTAGGGGTTTCGTGTACTAAAAATGAGTACAACGCTAAGGTGTGGGAAAATTAATTGACTTTACTAGTCAAGTAATAGGACTTAAATAGTCAAGTAATTATGATACGGGTTTAAACACAAGGGTGATCCTAATTCCTCTTATCATGTAGTAAATCCTACTACACGAATGTAGTCTCACTAGCGGTCTCGGGATGCATCACTAACGCAAGTTCTAGAATCTAAATGCTACCGGTACACTCATAAGCACTAATAATAAATGCTTTTCCTATCAAATTTGAATGGTACGGTGTTGTGCTAGTCATACAACTCCTATCCATGAGACGCTTGTTAAGGTTAAAGTTTCACTCCTAAATGTTGTAAAAAAAAATTAATTTGGCGCTAAAATTACACTAACAAGTATTTCTCTTAGTTTTATTACACACCTACCATCGAACAAACAAACTCAAGTGCAATTATATCCTATAAGGTATTATCATTTACCCTCCCCTTACACTAAGGATGAACATTGTCCCCAATGTTCAATTAAATAATGTAAAATTAAATAGGTAAAAGAATGAAGACAAATACTCCCCTGATTCGTTCGGTGTGGATAGTGTGTCAACAAGGTTAGATCTTCCTCCAAGAAAATGAACGTTCAAAGCTTCCCTACCAGAAATATAAATCATCTTCTTGTCATATATAACCTGTTAAACCTGAGAAAACAATCAAGGCAACCTCACGTAAAATCGGCGGCAATCTATATATACTAACAAATCCTAGAAAGCAATTTAAAATATAATGCTTGTGGAATGAATGTTTGCAGATCTCTTGGAGTTTATAAAACTAGAGAATTAACAAAAACTTTTAATACTCTGTTAGAAAAACAAAACTCGCAAAATTTCCAGAATTTTACACGTGACGTCGTCAGGTGTTAAACCCTGACGCCGTCAGAAATGACCTGCAGAAATCTTTATGTTAAGTTTTCGATAAATTTCTGGAAAAACTTATGTCCTACTTCCTGGAAAATTCTGCAAAACATCATTATGACTCGATACAAGCATTTGACTCTAACAAATACTAATATACATGTTCATTTAATATTGTGGCGAATCATGATCATTTTCGTTCTTATAAACAAATTTAGGGTTTCCCCTTACACTTAGCTTTTGCAAATACCTTTATATGAAGTTAAGACGAAGTTAAACAACAAAATAAAGCATTTTCACAATTTAGTTTGAAACATGATCTACCATCAATAAAAATAAAATACGCATACGGAAGCAAATAAAAATCAAACAAATAAAAACACACAAAACATGGGTTGCCTCCCAAGAAGTGCTTTTCTTTATTTACGAGTCTTGTAGTTAGACTCAAGGTCATGGGCTATTACGTGACCTCATCATTTGTCACATTCTCTAGGTCATCTCCAATCTTGGTTTTGTATTCCGGACCTAGTTGCAAACATTCCTTGTAGAAACTGAGTATTCTACTCATGACATAATCTACTCTTCTACGCCTATCCTCATCATTCATATAGTAAACCGTTTGCTTGTGTTCCTTTTCAAGGTTTGAGAGAAGACGGTATTGTTCAATCTTATAGGGCATTTGATAAGCAATCTCATCGTTCTCATCCTTGAATCTAACTATCCCTAGGGACGGGTCATAACTCATCTTAGAGGCTTCAACAAACGGTCTTTCGAAAACAACTTGACTTAAGCAACCATCTACTACTGGACGAATATCCTCTACAATCACAAAGTCGGTGACATAAGTGAAGTTTCCTACAAAAACATGTAATCCTTTCACTCTTCCTACAAAGTTGCTCATCCAATTCGTGTTAGGCATCATCCTATATCCACGTTGCTTCTTCATTACCCAATTATAATAGGTCCTAGTCATAATGTTTATAGGAGACCTAAGATCGATGTAAGCTTTCCACACATGTATATGCCCAATGTTGCATGGTATGCTGATGTTAGAGGGATCACCCATTTTGATATGTGGTGAACCAAGGACGTATGATGTTTCGGGGTCATCGAATAGATCCTTATGATATTCCCGTTCTTCCTTGGTGGGTAACTTATCAAAGTATTCTTCTACGTTTTTTACTTCCCCTAACTTTTCGTCCTTAATATCCTCAACTTCCTTAACCTCATCCTTAGTCCCGGTTTCTATTCCAACTTCATCCTTGTCACTTTATTATATATTCTTATCTATTGGCTTAATGGTAACAACATTGACAAAGTGGACGTGTTTGGATGATGAGGGGTCCTTAATTTGGATTCCGCTACTAGTGTCCCTAGTGTCCTTTCTAGGTGTAGTTAGCACTTGGTTGTTGAGGGCTTTCAACAAGTTGTCAATTTTAATGGTCATCTCCGTTTGTTGTTGATTGAATTCGGTTTCAAAATTAGCTATGCGAGCTTCTTGAGATGCCATAAACATGGACATCAACCCATCAAGATTATTGGTACTACCATAGTTATTGAAAGGATTGTTGTTGAAAGTACGGTTAGAGGGTGGACTGTGATTGGCTCTAAACCACCTAACTTATATTGACCAAGGAATGGTCAACAAAGTCAAACTGCTCAGAGTCAATGCTCCGCGGAAGTATAAGGTTTCCCCGGGTCGTTTAAGTCCCGACGAGGTGTGAATTGTAAACAAACGGTTATTTGATCGGGTGAATTTGGATGAGAAAAAGGTTTGTGTGTGATTGAACTATAGAATCTACAAGAGAATAGCTTAAACAAGCTATGTGAATAAGACGGGAAGCTAAGAAAAACCAGAAACGTTTAAAACTTAAAAACGCGTACGTTACGTTTAAATAAAACGTAGACGTACAAAATAAAACGCGAGTTTTAACAAAATAAAATACTTACAAAAGTGAAAATCACATTTTTACAATCCTAATAATAAAAGAAACTTTTTAGAAAATTAAAATTGCTTTTTACACTATTTAATTAATTACTATTAATTAAAAACTATTTATTAATTACTTATTATTAATACTTAAATAACTAAAATACAATACACTATTATTTAAATACTAAAAAGGTAAAAACAAAATTCCTAAAATTATAAAATAACTAAAAACAAGTTTTAAAAATAAAGATAAGTGTTTTTGTCTTTTTGTGCTTTTTATATTAATTAATTACTTATTAATTACTAATTATCTAATTAACTACTTTAAATTAGGAAAAATACCAAATGAACAGTAAAAATGCTAAGAAAATTTATAAAATTATTTTACAACATATAAAAGCTATAAAAAATATAAAAACTTGATTTTACTTAATAAAAACTAATTATGCTATTTTAAACTTAATATTAATTAATAATTAATAAAACTAAAGTTAATTCTAATAAATACTAAAAGATAAAATAAAAATCTGAGAAAATTATTATAATTACTTTAATATAATATATAATTAATAAAAATATAAAAATGACAAGTACTTAATAAAAATTTAAAAATGAAAATTAAAATTAAATTACATTAAATAGAAACTATCACTTAATTTTAAATTTGTTTTTCTTGATTTTTCTTTTACAAACCTATTTTATACTTAAAAACAAACACTTTTTGTAAAAACAAACTTTTTGTAAACTTAAAATAAACCAGAATAAGCAAATAAGGTGTGACAGTTGACTTATGTTGACCCAAAGGAAAAATAAGCTAAAATGGCTTTGAGTGGGACCCACAATGGGTAAATCTTGTTCAAGTGAGTGTATTAGACAAGTATAAGCCAGAAAAAGCAAAGGTGGACCACACAATAAGCAATAAGCACAAAATAAGTAATCCAATAATTTCCTAACTGCTCAGAAATGGGACAACTTTGAGGCCTTGATCTAGGTGGGTCCCAGTGGTCTTGAGGTCAAGGCTTGGGTCAAAACCACAAGTCTACCAGGAGGGGGGTTGAGGGAATCAAGTTTCATGGCCTGGGGCCCTCTGTGGTGGTCATAAACCACCACAAAAGGGTGTTGTTTGGGTGTGCAACTGCTGAGACAGAGCAGGTGTGAGCCCTGCAAGTCACTTTGTGACTTTGTGGGGCCCACAAGATAAATTCTAAAAATATAACAAGGATGGAAACTCAAAGTTGAGCTGATAGAGATCAAGTAACAACAAGTTTAAAGCCTTGAAAGCAACTTCAAAATTCTATTTAATTCTTGCAAGTTTGAAAAAAAACTGAAAACATGAACTTTGACTTTCTAAATAAAACACCTATTTTGACTTTGATGAGTTATAACTTGAATCTAATTACTGATATGGATATATTATGATAAAACAAATCTATTCTAAGCTAGATTAACTAGTATGGAACTGAATTGGAGAAGTTGGGATCAAATTCTCCCAACAGTTAACTGTTGGGGGAGGTTCTTTGATTTCTTTGACTTTCAACTAAACAAATGCCAAGTTATGACTTGCAAGACCTTTAATGACTTATAGTAACATGTTGTAAATGAAAACAAGAACAAAAGACTCCCTGAGCACAGTTAAAAGGTCTGAGCCAAACACTCCCTATGATTACTGTCTAAGAGAATTTTCAAAGCAAGAGGGAATATTTAAGCTATTCAAACACACACACATGATCAATAAGCTAACCCTAACTGAGATAAGCAAATAACAACCAGATATAAGTACTTATAATAGATCTAGACTAAACAGTTAATGCATGATAGGATATAAGCTGAGATTGAAATTGGAAAGGAGAAAAGTAATTCTAACCTCCAAATAATGGCATAGAGCTTATATGAGCTTAGTAACAACCAACTAAAGCTTATTTAACCAACAAAAACCATTTCTGAATCAGCTAACCATCATATGTCCCATGTTTGACTTTTGTTGACTGGTACCATTTTTTTGAACTAAAATCACTTTTGAACCTTCCAGAGCTTATGAAGGCTTATGAATTACTTTAAACAAGCTTAATAGAACAGATTTGATAGCTTAGAAATCTAAAACAACAACTACAATCACCATAACCAAGCTTAAGAGAATTAGAGTAAAAATATTGCAATGACTGAATTGATAATGAAATTAGAAATTGATTATGAAAATAAGGTTTACATATACTGAGAATGAAGATCACAACTAATTTAGACTAGAAAATACAACCAAAAATTAAACTTAATCTAAATACGACACTAGACTATGCTAAAATTAACTACTCTCCATCTCTGGACTTTTTTCTTGACTTTATAGAACCCTGGCATCAATCTCTTTCTTTCCCATTTACTTTTGAGCCGTTGGATGGCTCTTGTTCAATCCCCACCGTTCAAACGTATTTTGGCGCCAATTTGTGTTTTGGCAGATTAGTGGTGTTTGGTGGGATAGTTGGTGCATTTAATGAAGAGGGGGGATGTATGTGAAGAGTTGGTGAGACTTTGGAGGAGGGGGGAGACAAAGCACCATGGATTAGGGGTGTGTTAGGGAAGATGAACAGTAACCCGTGGTTGTGGTGTTGACTGGGGTCAAACGGGGGAGTTATTAGTTTAAAAGGTGGTCCGGATTTGTTGATTGGGCTTGGGGTTGGGTTTGTGGATCAGGCCATGTTTTTAGTTGGTAATGGATTTGGCTTGTTTGTTTAATAAATACAACCATAAGGACCAATCATGTAATTTAGCAAAAGTTTAGGGACTGAAATGGTGATTTTCCAAAATATATGATAAGGACTAAACTTGCCAATCAACAATATTTCAAAAACCATTTTTTTTTTCAATTTTGTACTTTTCAAAATTCCCGGGGACTAAAAATGATAATTTTCAAAGTCCGGGGACTAAAATTGCCATTTTATAAAAACTTTTGTCCAAGGAGTAATATTGAATATTTTTAAATTTCCAAGGACTAAAAATGGTTTTTCATTCAAAATTATCCCACCAGGGACTGAATCTGACAATTTCTGAAACTCCAGGGACTAATTTCGCCAATTTGGATTTTTAGGGACTAAACATGTAATTTTCTCAAACTTTTTACCCAAAGTCTAAATTTTATAATTTTTACTTTTAAAAACTTTGGGTTGACTTTTCTTTCGTTTTAAAATGTCAGGGACTAGTTTTGTCAATATTTGAAACTTGAGGGACTGAAACTGCCAATTGTGCAAACTTTGTTCGTTTTTCATTTGTTTTTAAACGTTTTGCATCTAAAACATATAAAACACACTTTTGAGATAATTTCAGTATTTTGATGCATTATTGGGTGTTTTTGGATGTTTTGGCAGTTCATATAAGACAAAAATGATGAGTATTTACACACTCATCAATCCCCCACACTAAACTATTGCTAGTCCCTAGCAATATTTTGAGAAAAACTTGATGGATTTGAAAAACTCTTTACCAAAAGCCATCACTTCTGGAGTAGCCAGGTGTAAGAACTGTGGCACACCTGATAACCGTGTGATTTTGAGCAAACCACCAGCTGTCAACGGATTTGAGTAGTCTTTACCAAAAGCCGTTTGCTTCTGGACTAGCCAGCTCTTGATGGAATAGTCAACATCTTGGTGAGATGATTACCAATTATGGATTTTCCACGGCCTTTACCACAAGCCATAATCTTGCGGGCTAGCCAACTCATTTGTTTTTGGGGAGTTGATGAACCATACAATTTTGGGCAAATTGCCAGCCGTCAACGGATTTGATATGTCTTTACCAAGAGCCGTTTGCTCCTGGACTAGCCAATCCCTTTTGTCGCTTAGACAAGGCGGACTGATTACCACAAAAATTTTGAAGCACCAGTGAAGAATTTTTAAAATTTTTGAAATTTTGGCAAAAATGGGGGTATTATATAGTAAAATGTGATAAAATTCGCTAGAATAGCGAATACCCCCCCACACTGAGCATGAATATTGTCCTCAATATTCAAAATCCCGGCTATTATGCCGACATTTTGACCGTAAAAGGGCAACATTACAAGCTAAGCGTGGAAAACACCATTTTGTATTTTCACTCATTTGTAACCATAGCATGGGGGACTCCCCCACACTTAGGGTGAAAACCCTATAAGCCTGCTATTGTTTTTGTTTACCGAGTCGCTAGCTTGACTCGACCCCGAATTCATTTGTCCTTGGGGAAGCAGGATGTGGAAGAGACAATCTCAATCGGACTTTCATTCAAAATGTTTGGACAAACATATGAAGCACGTGAAAGTTCCATACCGATGAGATAAGTAACCGCCTCAAGATAATGATACATGAAAATGCCGGGATCAAATATAGTGTCCTCACTCCCGAAGGAGTGAAGAAGAGAAGAAGTCACCTTATAGGTGAAGAAAAGGAAGAAAATCATGATAAAAAGCATGATTTGATCTTCTTCCTCAAGAGGAGGCTCAATAGCCTGAGTTTGGATTTCAAAGGGTAAGCTCGTAAACAACCCGGGAGGGTGGGTGGGATTTTGCAAATTCTCATGATTGAGAGCATCTCCCCCCGGGATATCAAACTGATGAGCGAGTTCACCGGAGAACTCCTCATGAAGAGAATCATTCACAAGATGTGAATCAGGGAACTCATGTTCCGGAATAGACTCATCACAATCCTCAATCTGAGTACCAAAGAGTGGATTATCAGAAATCGAAGTGAATTCAGATTCGAATTCAAATAGAGGATTGGTGAGAGTGGTATTGAATGTTTCGGGAACAAAGTGAATATTATTCTCTGTTGGACTGCTGGGATAAGAAGTGAGTGGTGGATCATGAGATAGGAGACTTTCAATTTCTCCCAGATCGGCTTGGAAATCGAGGAGACCATCATCACCTTCCAATGAAAGTGGATCGATGTGAGCAAGTTCATCGGCGAACTCCTCAAGAAGATGATCAGCATCAGTTTGTGGAACTGATGCCTCAACATACTCGATGTCTCCATAAGATGTGCAATCATCGCTAAAATCTGAGAAAGTCTCAAATTGATCTTTAGGACACTCAATGGGTGAAGGAATATCACACATATCATCCAAAGTTCCCTGTGACTCTCTTGGGATTGGAACAAGGTTCTCAACACTAGACTTTATGAATTCGTCCGATTCCCTTTCAGGAACAGTGTCAAGATGCTCGTCCCCCATGATCAAAGAGTGAGTGTGAACATCGGGTGTGATAATAGCAGACTGAGGGAGATTCAAAAGACTAGCACACATAGATTCTATGTTTTTCATGTGTTCTTCTGCTAGCAATTCTTGCATACTCTTATCTCTATGTGCTTTCACGGAAGGAATCTCAACTGATGAACTGGATGAATCTTTGTAATATTCTTTCATTTGAATAGAATCCTCATCATCATCGTCATCATGAAGAGCAGCATAGCGAAGATTGGCACGTATTTTAGCCGTTCTTTGCTCAGCAAGCAATTCTTCCATGCTCTTTTCGTTTCTGGCCTCTCGTTCTTCAGCAAGTAATTCTGCCATAGATTTCTCACGAGAGCTTTGAAACGATGAAGTAGCCAACTCCTCCTTAAGATCTTTCAATATCTCAAGAACCTCTATTAAAATGTCTTGCTCAGTAACAAGAGGAGTTGCTTGGGTTATTTGGTACTGTGGAGGTGGGTCTGAAAACGAATAGTCGTAATTGTTACAAGGAAACAGATTCCCTGTTTGACAATCAGAGCTAGTGTGTGGACCTCCACAATACTCACAACAGTAAAACTGATGTGGCTGTGAGTCGTATGTGCTTGTGTCATAATTGTTATTAGGAAACTGCTCATAGACAAGCGTGCTTCCTGATTGACAATCAGAACTGTAGTGCGAACCACCACAGTACTCACAACAGTAAAACTGTTGAGTCTGGCTTGGTGTAACTTGATACGAAGCATCATTGAAGTTTGGATAATATGATTCTTGCTCGTATGAATGTGATGGGTAATCGGAAAAATTTGAAGAGTCGTTGAATGAGTCTTGATTAGGGTCATAAGCAAATGAATTACTCGACCCACAAAACAAACAACTCCCGTTTTGAATATCGTTACCACATTGCACACATGTACACCAACGACATGGAGAACCGAAAAGCGGCTCACCACAACCGACACAAGGAATAAAATCCGGAGGTGGGACAAGTGGTGTGCTCTTAGAGCTAGCAATTTCCACCACTTCCGTTATGGTCTCGGGTTTAGGTTCTTGATAGACGTGAAGGTTAGGTAAGTCGTTCTTTTCAGTTTTTGCCCTAAGCTCAGCACGTATGCTTGACAAACTTTTGACCGTAAACCGTGAAAGGTTAAGATCAATTTTTGAAGGTTTAGGAGCAATAGTGAGCTTAGGTTCTTGGACAACCGTAGGTTGGACGTATTTAGCACTTCCATCGTCAGAGGGAAGTACCGGGTCCTTTGTCACCTCGGTTACTTGATTCATTTCCCTCACCGGAGATGGAATAGGAATCGAAGGTCCATCACTACGACATCTCGATATTTTTGACAAGGCCATAAGTTTTTCAATTTTGCTCTGAAAGGCCCATTGCTCAAAGAAATCGTCATCGAGAGATGTCATAAAGAATTATACATGAGAGGGGTATAAGAAGGTAGAATCAAACTGATAGAGGGTAAGGAAAAATATTTTTGGGTTTTTATGAAAGGATATGAATAAGGGTGGATAAATGTACAATGGAACGAATTCCAAAGACACTAATCAGAAAAACCGTTTAGATAAACGCGCACAACCTCCCCGGCAGCGGCGCCAAAAGTTGATTGGCTCTAAACCACCTAACTTATATTAACCAAGGAATGGTCAACAAAGTCAAACTGCTCAGAGTCAATGCTCCGCGGAAGTATAAGGTTTCCCCGGGTCGTTTAAGTCCCGACGAGGTGTGAATTGTAAACAAACGGTTATTTGATCGGGTGAATTTGGATGAGAAAAAGGTTTGTGTGTGATTGAACTATAGAATCTACAAGAGAATATCTTAAACAAGCTATGTGAATAAGACGGGAAGCTAAGAAAAACCAGAAACGTTTAAAACTTAAAAACGCGTACGTTACGTTTAAATAAAACGTAGACGTACAAAACAAAACGCGAGTTTTAACAAAATAAAATACTTACAAAAGTGAAAATCACATTTTACGATCCTAATAATAAAAGAAACTTTTTAGAAAATTAAAATTGCTTTTTACACTATTTAATTAATTACTATTAATTAAAAACTATTTATTAATTACTTATTATTAATACTTAAATAACTAAAATACAATACACTATTATTTAAATACTAAAAAGGTAAAAACAAAATTCCTAAAATTATAAAATAACTAAAAACAAGTTTTAAAAATAAAGATAAGTGTTTTTGTCTTTTTGTGCTTTTTATATTAATTAATTACTTATTAATTACTAATTATCTAATTAACTACTTTAAATTAGGAAAAATACCAAATGAACAGTAAAAATGCTAAGAAAATTTATAAAATTATTTTACAACATATAAAAGCTATAAAAAATATAAAAACTTGATTTTACTTAATAAAAACTAATTATGCTATTTTAAACTTAATATTAATTAATAATTAATAAAACTAAAGTTAATTCTAATAAATACTAAAAGATAAAAAAAAAATCTGAGAAAATTATTATAATTACTTTAATATAATATATAATTAATAAAAATATAAAAATGACAAGTACTTAATAAAAATTTAAAAATGAAAATTAAAATTAAATTACATTAAATAGAAACTATCACTTAATTTTAAATTTGTTTTTCTTGATTTTTCTTTTACAAACCTATTTTATACTTAAAAACAAACACTTTTTGTAAAAACAAACTTTTTGTAAACTTAAAATAAACCAGAATAAGCAAATAAGGTGTGACAGTTGACTTATGTTGACCCAAAGGAAAAATAAGCTAAAATGGCTTTGAGTGGGACCCACAATGGGTAAATCTTGTTCAAGTGAGTGTATTAGACAAGTATAAGCCAGAAAAAGCAAAGGTGGACCACACAATAAGCAATAAGCACAAAATAAGCAATCCAATAATTTCCTAACTGCTCAGAAATGGGACAACTTTGAGGCCTTGATCTAGGTGGGTCCCAGTGGTCTTGAGGTCAAGGCTTGGGTCAAAACCACAAGTATACCAGGAGGGGGGTTGAGGGAATCAAGTTTCATGGCCTGGGGCCCTCTGTGGTGGTCATAAACCACCACAAAAGGGTGTTGTTTGGGTGTGCAACTGCTGAGACAGAGCAGGTGTGAGCCCTGCAAGTCACTTTGTGACTTTGTGGGGCCCACAAGATAAATTCTAAAAATATAACAAGGATGGAAACTCAAAGTTGAGCTGATAGAGATCAAGTAACAACAAGTTTAAAGCCTTGAAAGCAACTTCAAAATTCTATTTAATTCTTGCAAGTTTGAAAAAAAACTGAAAACATGAACTTTGACTTTCTAAATAAAACACCTATTTTGACTTTGATGAGTTATAACTTGAATCTAATTACTGATATGGATATATTATGATAAAACAAATCTATTCTAAGCTAGATTAACTAGTATGGAACTGAATTGGAGAAGTTGGGATCAAATTCTCCCAACAGTTAACTGTTGGGGGAGGTTCTTTGATTTCTTTGACTTTCAACTAAACAAATGCCAAGTTATGACTTGCAAGACCTTTAATGACTTATAGTAACATGTTGTAAATGAAAACAAGAACAAAAGACTCCCTGAGCACAGTTAAAAGGTCTGAGCCAAACACTCCCTATGATTACTGTCTAAGAGAATTTTCAAAGCAAGAGGGAATATTTAAGCTATTCAAACACACACACATGATCAATAAGCTAACCCTAACTGAGATAAGCAAATAACAACCAGATATAAGTACTTATAATAGATCTAGACTAAACAGTTAATGCAAGATAGGATATAAGCTGAGATTGAAATTGGAAAGGAGAAAAGTAATTCTAACCTCCAAATAATGGCATAGAGCTTATATGAGCTTAGTAACAACCAACTAAAGCTTATTTAACCAACAAAAACCATTTCTGAATCAGCTAACCATCATATGTCCCATGTTTGACTTTTGTTGACTGGTACCATTTTTTTGAACTAAAATCACTTTTGAACCTTCCAGAGCTTATGAAGGCTTATGAATTACTTTAAACAAGCTTAATAGAACAGATTTGATAGCTTAGAAATCTAAAACAACAACTACAATCACCATAACCAAGCTTAAGAGAATTAGAGTAAAAATATTGCAATGACTGAATTGATAATGAAATTAGAAATTGATTATGAAAATAAGGTTTACATATACTGAGAATGAAGATCACAACTAATTTAGACTAGAAAATACAACCAAAAATTAAACTTAATCTAAATACGACACTAGACTATGCTAAAATTAACTACTCTCCATCTCTGGACTTTTTTCTTGACTTTATAGAACCCTGGCATCAATCTCTTTCTTTCCCATTTACTTTTGAGCCGTTGGATGGCTCTTGTTCAATCCCCACCGTTCAAACGTATTTTGGCGCCAATTTGTGTTTTGGCAGATTAGTGGTGTTTGGTGGGATAGTTGGTGCATTTAATGAAGAGGGGGGATGTATGTGAAGAGTTGGTGAGACTTTGGAGGAGGGGGGAGACAAAGCACCATGGATTAGGGGTGTGTTAGGGAAGATGAACAGTAACCCGTGGTTGTGGTGTTGACTGGGGTCAAACGGGGGAGTTATTAGTTTAAAAGGTGGTCCGGATTTGTTGATTGGGCTTGGGGTTGGGTTTGTGGATCAGGCCATGTTTTTAGTTGGTAATGGATTTGGCTTGTTTGTTTAATAAATACAACCATAAGGACCAATCATGTAATTTAGCAAAAGTTTAGGGACTGAAATGGTGATTTTCCAAAATATATGATAAGGACTAAACTTGCCAATCAACAATATTTCAAAAACCATTTTTTTTTTCAATTTTGTACTTTTCAAAATTCCCGGGGACTAAAAATGATAATTTTCAAAGTCCGGGGACTAAAATTGCCATTTTATAAAAACTTTTGTCCAAGGAGTAATATTGAATATTTTTAAATTTCCAAGGACTAAAAATGGTTTTTCATTCAAAATTATCCCACCAGGGACTGAATCTGACAATTTCTGAAACTCCAGGGACTAATTTCGCCAATTTGGATTTTTAGGGACTAAACATGTAATTTTCTCAAACTTTTTACCCAAAGTCTAAATTTTATAATTTTTACTTTTAAAAACTTTGGGTTGACTTTTCTTTCGTTTTAAAATGTCAGGGACTAGTTTTGTCAATATTTGAAACTTGAGGGACTGAAACTGCCAATTGTGCAAACTTTGTTCGTTTTTCATTTGTTTTTAAACGTTTTGCATCTAAAACATATAAAACACACTTTTGAGATAATTTCAGTATTTTGATGCATTATTGGGTGTTTTTGGATGTTTTGGCAGTTCATATAAGACAAAAATGATGAGTATTTACACACTCATCAATCCCCCACACTAAACTATTGCTAGTCCCTAGCAATATTTTGAGAAAAACTTGATGGATTTGAAAAACTCTTTACCAAAAGCCATCACTTCTGGAGTAGCCAGGTGTAAGAACTGTGGCACACCTGATAACCGTGTGATTTTGAGCAAACCACCAGCTGTCAACGGATTTGAGTAGTCTTTACCAAAAGCCGTTTGCTTCTGGACTAGCCAGCTCTTGATGGAATAGTCAACATCTTGGTGAGATGATTACCAATTATGGATTTTCCACGGCCTTTACCACAAGCCATAATCTTGCGGGCTAGCCAACTCATTTGTTTTTGGGGAGTTGATGAACCATACAATTTTGGGCAAATTGCCAGCCGTCAACGGATTTGATATGTCTTTACCAAGAGCCGTTTGCTCCTGGACTAGCCAATCCCTTTTGTCGCTTAGACAAGGCGGACTGATTACCACAAAAATTTTGAAGCACCAGTGAAGAATTTTTAAAATTTTTGAAATTTTGGCAAAAATGGGGGTATTATATAGTAAAATGTGATAAAATTCGCTAGAATAGCGAATACCCCCCCACACTGAGCATGAATATTGTCCTCAATATTCAAAATCCCGGCTATTATGCCGACATTTTGACCGTAAAAGGGCAACATTACAAGCTAAGCGTGGAAAACACCATTTTGTATTTTCACTCATTTGTAACCATAGCATGGGGGACTCCCCCACACTTAGGGTGTTTTTGGATGTTTTGGCAGTTCATATAAGACAAAAATGATGAGTATTTACACACTCATCAGACTGTTTGGTTGGTAACGATTAGGTGGATTGGAAGAATTGTTTTGGGGCGTGTTTTGGTTTTGTTTCCACCTAAGGTTCGGGTGATTTTTCCAAGAAGGGTTGTAGGAATCACCGTAAGGGTTTGGCTCGGGTTTGAAAGTGTACCACTTGTCTCTCGCTTCGCCGGTACGCAAGGATGTGTAATCGGCAAAAGCTTGTCCGGGGAGTTCCACGCAATCACGAGTGTCATGGGGACCACTACATAATTCGCATGAAGAAGTGATTTTGTTCACTTGGCTTGAAGGCTTAGGAGCTTCGTAGGATTTCATGAGAAACTTGACTTGGTCTTGAAGTTCCATGATCCTATGGTCGGGAGTGCTAGAATAGTTCGAAGGCAAAGATATTGCTTTGACCGTTTTGTTCAAATCACGGGGATCATTCCAACTTTTGTTGTCATAGAGAGCAAGATCTTCTATGAGTTCCCATAATTCTTCCGCACTTAGATCACGTAGCTTGCCACCGGCCGATTGGTCAATGGTTCACCTTGTGGAGAGATCAATATGGTCATAGAAGATTTGGACTTGGAGCCAAAGATCTATGCCATGATGAGGGACTTTTTGGAGTAAGTCCTTGAAACGAGTCCATGCTTCATATAGAGTTTCACCTTGACGTTGTTGGAACATCAAGATATCATTTCTAAGCTTGGTAGTTCTCCCCGGTGGGAAAAATTGAGCAAGGAAACGAGTAGTGAGATCATCCCAAGAAGTGATGGATCTCGCGGGTAAACGTTCAAGCCATTGACTAGCTTGATCACGTAGAGAGAATTGGAATAGACGTAATTGGGTCGACTCTCTAGTTACAACATCAAGGTCTATGGAATCTACGATTTTAAGGAAATCCTTGAGATGTTGATTAGGATCTTCGGAACGAAGTCCATGGAATGCACATCCGCTTTGCACCAACCGGATGGTGTCGGATCGCAAGGGGGACACATTGGCTCTTTGAGTGAGCTCAATGGTGTTTCGATAGCCTTGGTGGCTAGGACGGGAATACTCTCCTAAAGTTCGTGGCCTAGGAGGTTGGTTTGCTAATGGTGGATTTTGTGGGTAGTTTTGTTGTGGTGGGTTGATGGGTTCAAAGATGTAACTACCTTCCATGATGTCGGATGGTAAAGGTTACGAACAACGAAACGAAGAAATGAGATAGACTAAAGAAAACCTAAAAATAAAATTAAAACCTTACTAGAAAGGAATCTAGCAAGTAGACCTAATAAAAAGAAATCTTAACCTAGACAATAACTATTCCCCGGGCTGCGGCGCCAAAAACTTGATACGTGGGAATAGCGCCCTCGCAACAGGTTTTACCTCTCATGGGATCTCGAGAAGCTTACAACCCCCACCAGGCAGTGTACCTGATCGTTGTAGTATAGTATAGTGACAAGTACCGGGGGATTGATCGTTCAACTCAGGAATATTGTCGCTAGGATTAAAAAGCCTACTAAACTAGGTCTAGAGGTGAGGGATGATTCTTTTTGTATTTTTATATTTTATAGAAAGCAAGTAAAATCTCGGGTTTTGAAGGAGTGGGCGGAATTAGTTGCTAGCCAACTAACCCAATTAACTACAGATGCAATCAAAATAAAATAAAAGAAATGAAAATAAAACTAATTATACTAATGTGGTGGAAACAATAATGAGGTAAGTTGTGTTTACTTAGATTTCGTTACTCCCTAGATATCTTTTACAGGTTGATTAGCTTGTTACAATTGCATGGATGACGGGTCATATTCCTTAATACTAGTCGTAGGGCCGTGTACAATATTCCCTAACTCTATAAGATTCTACTTCACTCCTATGTCGAGCCGTTAGAAGCTCCTAACATGGGATCATTAGAATTCTCTTACGCATTAAATACAACCAAAAATCATAGTACACCTCTGATCATGTTTCTTAAGACGTTCAAGCAAGTTACCAATGGAAGTCTGCCAGTTTTCTTAAGCCTAACATCGAATACAATCATCCGTAACAATTATAAACAAACAATCAACCCATAATCAACATCTAGGTTTCACTACATCTAAGCAAACATAATAAAAATCTAGCCTAGCATGTTAAAGAGAAGACAAGCGTAAGATATAATCACATAACACATAGACATATTAAATGATTTGAATAAGTACTTATCTTCAATTGAACATGGAAGAATCAAGGGGTTGAAACCCTTGAAAAGCTGTTAAAATTCGTCTAGGGTTTTTTCCCTCAAAGTTGCACACTAATGAATGAAAATTGGAAAACTATATATATATTTTACAACTTGACGGCGTCACGTTATAGCTTGTGACGCCGTCAACTCGCCGCCATGATAAAAATTGATGAGTGCTCAAACACTCATCATTTTTGGTCAAATTTGAACTGCAAAACGTTTAAAAACACTCAAAAATGCATCAAAATACAGAAAATATCCCAGGATTGTGTTTTATATGTCTTAGATGCAAAATGATTGAAAACAGATGAAAAACGAATAAAGTTTACATAATTGGCAGTTTCAGTCCCTCAACTTTCAAAAATTGACAAAATCAGTCCCTGAGCATTTATTTTGAAAGAAAAATCTATTAAGGTCCTTGGGTATTCAAAAGTTGGCAAAATTAGTCCTTGGATGAAAAAGTTTGAGAAAATTACAATTTTGGTCCCCGAACTTTCAAAATTGGCAGTTTTGGTCCTTGAAGTTTAAATTTGGAAAATATTCAATTAAGGTCCTTTGGTAACTCAAACTTGGCGATTATGGTCCTTATGATAACTTTGGGAATTTGGCAGAAAAGGCCCTTCAATTTCAGGAAATTACACTTATTGTCCTTTTGATTTACCTAAACTAATAAACCCCCTTTAACCCTTTTACCCTTTAACCCAATCCTACACCCACAAAATCCAATCCAAATCCCTGGCCCAAACATCACAAGCCCATCCCAACTCCCTGAAATAATAATAATGGGGTCAAACCTCGTTGACCTTCCCCTTTCCCCCTCCAAAACCACTCACACGTGAACCCTACCTCCCCTGCAATACCACTGCCATCACCCACCCTACTTTCACCTTTCCACCTCTATTGTCCCCTCAACCCACCTCCTCATTTAATGCCTCACCAACCCCCACTAAAACTACCTATATCTGTTTTCCCGCCAAAATCCTTTTCAAGGGTTGTGATCAAATTAAGCTCATCCAACGACTCAGAAGAAAAGTGGGAAGTGTCCGAGAACCTTTTTGAAGATTATAAATGGAGAAAGAAGCAGGAGAAAAGAGGCAGTTAATATAAAGTAGTAGTAGTAGTAAATTAGTGAAGTTCTTATGTCGTTTTAATTAAATTTAGTTTTTCATATTTTAATTTCAGCTTTCCAAGTGTATTTTTAAGTTTGTTAGTATAATTCATAAGTGTTCTAATCAAGAATTCCCCTTTTTATTGTTCAATTTAGTTTCCACTTCAAAAGCTCAAAATTCCATTTTAGTTTGTTAGTTGTTGAAATAAGTTGTTTTCTGTTTCCTTGAGCTTATTCTAGCTTACTTATAAGCTTTGTAAAGTTTAGAAAGCATCTAATTCAGTTTCACTTAAATACCAAAAATACCTCAAAAAGTGGTTAGAAAATCAACAAATCAGTTTTAGTGAGAAAGAAAGCAAAGGAGCTTGTGGATTATGGATGGTTTTATGGTTTAGAACCTCAGGGGAGGTATTAGGGTAGCTATGATTTCATGGTTCATAGTCCTGTGCAATGGATGACTTGTAAGGCCTATTCCCATTTTTTAGGCATTTATTGTTTAAATTGCTTATTCAAGTGCTAATCTGTATTTTTGAGATGTAATTAAGTGATTTGATGGTATTACATTGCATACTTGTTCCTTAGATCCATTGGTTGCTCAGTTTCCTAATTTAACTGTCACAATAATTAATTTTTGATTCTTGTGTATTTACTGTTATTATTGGTGTTTTCATACTTGAATGAGCTTATTATACCATTAGTTAACCTTGTGCATCAGTTGTATGGTTCAAATCAGTGATCTCCTTTGAAAAATCAAAAATCAGTCATGTTTAAGGGGTGTTTGGCAAAATCTATTTCAAGGTACTCAGTGTGATTTTGGTTGATGTTTTCAGTTAAGGTATGTCACATTAGGTCCAAATAGGTTAAGTAATCCATAAAATCAGTAGGTCTTTTGTCAAAAAGTCAAATTACTTCTTTAATCTCTCTACTTTGTTAACTGTTCTGATTTAGAGTAACATAATCCATCAAATCTTTTCATAAGTTGTTTAAATAGCTTAAAATAGTCTCATTATAACTTATTACTTCATTTTTGGTTAGTAGGAATCAATCAAAACTCAAATAAGTCAAAGTTCTAAGTTTATTCCAAAAGTCAAATTGCACCTTGTGCAGAAAAACCAAAAGTTCTAGGAATTGTTTTGATTTTTGTGTTTGGATTCAAGCCTTGAGCTTTTTACATGTTATAGTCTCCCACCTCAACTTTAGGAATCAGCCCTTGGCTTATTTTTGGAATTTTTTATGTGGCTTGTGTGATAGCTCAAAGTGAGCTGCAGGCCATTGAGCTCCCCTGCACACTGCTTTGCAGTCTCACTCACCCAACTTCTGTGGGCCCCACAGGCCTCACCAGTGGGCCCCACAGGATAACTCTTGGCTCTTTTGAGAGCTCACCCAGCTGTTTATCTTGTTCTTAGCTTCATTTGAGCTCAAACCCCCTTGCCCCCTCCTAAATTTGGCCTACAAGTCAGCCCAGTTAGACTGTTTGGGGGTCAGGATTTTGATTTGATTATTTGGCCTTGTTGGCTTATTCAGTGTGCCCCTCTTGTTGTTTTAGCTTACTTTAAGTCCCTTTAGTCTGTGCTCACCTTATTCCACCCTTGGCTCAGTCCTTGTAGCTTTTTATAAGCTTATTCAAGTTTAAATAAGTCCTAATAAGCTTTAGGGTCCCAACTGTTAAGCATTTGAGCATCCAAAGTGCTTATTTCTTATCCACAGACAATGTGCCTTCATTAAAGTTTCCTATTTTGAGTATTTATATAGTTTTGTAAAAGAAAATTCTAAAAAAACCAAAAATAAGAAAGTGATAGCTTCTACTTAAGCCCTTTTGGCTTATTTCTCTGCTTATTTTTAAGCATTTCTTGATTTTAAATTTTTCTTAGGTTCCTTATAACCTTTAGGATTTTTAGTATTTTTTTCAGAATTTTCTTTTGTCATTTAGTATTTTTTTATAATTTAATTTAGTTTAAATTAATTAAATAATTAGTTTTTAGTTAGTAATAATTAATTAAAAAGTAGGAAAAATATAATTTCTGTTTTAAAATTAGTTTTATAATATTTTAGATTTTTCTAAATTTAATTTTCAATTTTCTAGTTAAAACTCATAATTAGTTATAATTTAGTGTAATTTAGATAATTAAAAAGTAATTAATAATTAGTAATTAATTAAATAGTGTAAAAATTATTTTTCTTTTTCTTAAAATTTTCTTTTGTCATTAGAATCATAGAAAAGTAATTTTCATAATCGTAGGATCTTTTTTACTCCCGTTTCACTTTTTATTTTGCGCGTAGACGTTATTTTTAACGTAAACGCGCGTTTTTAATTTTAAATACGTTCTAGGGTAATGTAACCTTACGTTTTAGTTAATTTAGTTTATTTAAGTTGTTTTCACTTATATTTCCTTAGCGTAATCATTCAAATCACTCAAACCCCTTTCCTGTTCAGAATCACCAGATCACAAATCCGTTTTCAATACCTTCGCACGCACGTCTCGCTGGGACATAACGACCCGGGGAAACACTGTATTCCGCGGAGAATTGGCACCAGGCTGTCTGACCTTGTTGACCACTCACATTGGTTGATTTAGGTTGACCGTTTGGAGCCAATAAAAAATCGTATTGCCTAGATCCACTTCTGACGCCGTCATGTAGAAAAATACTTTGGGCCGTCACGTGTGTTTGGACCCTGACGGCCTAGGTGACGCCGTCAGGCCAATAAGCTTGGAAACTTTCTGGGCCGTCACGTTATAAGTTCCATATCCACCTCTCTTGTCACTGTCACTTGTAGAACCTTGACGCCGTCAGGTACTGTTCCAGCAAGGAATTTTGAGACTTAGCCGTTTTTTTCACTTTTATGCTCTAAAAACATCCAAAATGCTTCCTTTTCCAGATTTCTCTCCAAAAGTACCTAAAATGACAAAAGGAACGATTTAGGGCAATAATTGATCAAATAATCTCGAATTCGGGCTTAAATAACCCCTTAAAAGCGGTACACTTTTCGCCTCATCATTTGCTTACAAAATATACCGGTGTTTGTACGGAGTTCCTATCTGTCAGTAGCACCGCGCTGACTACTCCATGAGTCGCAGACAAGTAAACAGTTAACTCTTCCCCTGGTCGGGGTGCGACTAGCGTGGGAAGCGCTGCTATATGTTGCTTAAGCTGTGTAAAAGCTTATTCCGCTTCTGTAGTCCAACGAAAGTCTCCCTTTTTTGTAGAATTCTTGAGTGTTTTAAAGAGGGGGAGTGACTTATCTGCTGATTTGGACAAGAATCTGTTCAACCCAGCTAGTTTTCCATTCAGAGACTGGACTTCTTTCAACGTGCGTGGTGAAGGGAGTTGGATGACAGCCTTTGTTTTTTCTAGGCATGGTTTAATGCCATTAGGCTCTATCAAGTATCCAAGGAACATGCCTTCTGTAGCGCCAAAAGTGCATTTTTTAGGATTTAACTTCATGTTGATCTTTCGTAGTGTTCTAAATGTTTCTTCGATGCCGTGCACCAATTCGTCTTTGGTATGGCTTTTTATGACAAGGTCATCAACATAGACCTCTAGGTTGCAGCCCACTTGCTTTTCAAATGCATTATCTACCAATCGCTGGTAGGTGGCGCCCACATTCTTTAAGCCAAAAGGCATCTTTGTATAACAATAGACACCTTGGCTTGTGTGGAAGGCTGTTTTTTCCGCGTCTTCTTTAGCCATTTGGATTTGGTGGTACCCTTTGTATGCGTCTAAGAAACATTTAAAGGGGTATCCGCACAAAGATTCTACCTTCTAGTCTATCTCTGGCAGTGGGTAGCAGTCTTGTGGACATGCTTTGTTGAGATCAGTGAAATCCACGCACATCCGCCAACTACCATCACTCTTTTTGACCATCACTGGATTGGAGAGTCAGTCATGGTAATAGACTTCTCGCATGATACCTGCGTCCACAAGCTTGTATACTTCCTCTAGAATGGCTTTTGCGCGTTCTGGAGCCTGGCCGCGCTTTTTCTGCCGTACTGGGGAGTATCCTTGTCGGACTTTCAACTTGTGTTCTGTAATTGAGTGTGGCACACCAGTCATGTGCTTTGGTTCCCACACGAAGATATCCAGATTCCTTTGCAAGAGCGCGCACATGGCCGCTCTGCCTTTATTAGACAACGATCCCCCGATCGATACTTCTTGCTCCGGGTAATCAGGATGAATTGTGACCTTCAGGCTTGATACTTTAGCTGGCGCTATTCTGGAGTGTGTGTCGTCTCACATGTAATCGTGTTACACTCTCTAGGTTGTACGGTGGTATTGTAGAGGGTGACAATGCCGCCTTCTACCGGGAATTTGAGCATCCCATGTGCCGTGGATGGTACCGCACGTATGGCTGATATTCCTGGTCTTCCAATAATGCCATTGTATGGCGAAGGAGATCTGATCACCATAAAATTCATCCAGGCTGCCGTGGAGTGTTCCTTATTACCAACAACGACTAGTAGTCGTATTTGCCCCATAGGCCATATTTTTTCTCCCATAAAGCCAGTCAACGACGTCGTGGCCGGGCTTAACTGACTTTGTATCTCAGGTCGCAATCTTTTGAAACAATGTTCATACATTATGTCTGCGGATGCCCCTCCATCAACATACATGCGGTGGATATCGTGACCCCCCGCATTTATCTCGATGGTGAGTGGTTCCGCCACGGCGTTGTCCGTAGCCAAGGTGGGGAAAGAGATTTCACTTCCATAATAAAATTTTTGGTTGACCTTTTGCCTATTCTTTCGCTGCCATGATTGTATCATGTAGATGGTGTCAGCCTTGTCCTTAGGTGCTTCTTTCTTGCTCCCGGTCTTTTGTTTGTCTTTCCCATCCTTGATGTTCTTAACTAGAAGATCCAATCTGCCTTCTTTTACTAGCTTATCAATTAGTTGGCGCAATTGGACACACTCATTGGTGGTGTGGCCCTTCTGTCCATGATACTCGCAGTACCCGTTCCCTACGCGCCGCTCTTCTGGGGTGCGCATTGGTGGGGGTTTCGGGAAGTTTGCGCCTTCCGTCACAAATATCTCCCTTGGAGTCTTCGTTAGTGGGGTGTACTTGTCATTCTCTCGTCCGCCCCTCCGACTGTCGTAGCTTTTGTTACGGTTGCTACTCTGGTCGTTGGATTGTCTCCTGGGCTGTTCTTGTGACCTATAGTTTGAGTAGCCTGTTCTTGTGACCTCATGCGCTTCATAAGTTCGTCAAAGGTTTGGGGAACCCTATCGTTTAACCTTTTGATAAGTTCTGGGTTATTGATTCCGTTCATAAACCCTGAGATCTTTAGTATTTCGGGGCATGCCATGACGTGTATGTATTCGTCCTTATAGCACTCCACATAAGCGCTTGTGGATTTCCCTTGGCGCTGTTTTACCCTAGAAAGCTCGATAGGGTTCTTGGCGCACTTCTTCCTCTAAGTAAAGTTCAAGCGAAACGCCTTCCGCAACTCTTCAAACCCATCGATGCTTCTACGTGGCAGCTTACTGAACCAGTTTCGCGCATTTCCTACTAATGTAGAATTAAACACGTGACACCACACGGGTTGTGGCCAATTTTCGATAGTAGCGGCTGACTCAAAAATTTTTAGCTTGTCGTCAGGATCACCTGTTCCATCATAAGTTTTAATATTAGTTAGCGGTCATGCACCTTCTCTTATCTTCTGAAAACTCACTGATGCGCCGAGTGAATGCGTCAACCTTTTGGCGGCGCCAGGGACGGGACATATCTTTGTCCTCCTGGTCGCGGTATCTTTTCCTGGACTTCCAGTGTCCTGTTTCTCCGTCCTCGTTGTCCGAGGAGTCACTTGAGGACGAGCTTATTCTTTTGCGGCGCTTGCGTCGACTGTCCTCGAAATCCGAGCTTGAAGGGCTTTCGCTTGGGGAGCGCCGTCGCCCAAGTCTATCATGAACCCTGCGACTACCAAGCCTAGTGTGGACATTGGTATGCCATCCATCGTCTTCGCGCTCCTCCAGATACTGTAAGTTAGCTGCTTCATCATCCACAACTTTCCTTCCGATCCGATTAAACACTGGCGCTCGGCGACTATCCTTCTCGCGCCTCTCCTTTCGGTGACATGGTGGAGATGCTTCATACCCAGGGTCAAAGTTGAGCCGGGTTTGCAGGCTCTGACTTGACCTCTTTTTGCTTCCTCTTACATAAGGGCAGTCAAGGTTTCATAGTTTTGTGACACGAAATCACTTGGCGCTAGTTCAGGCGCGACTCCTTCTAACGCGAGGATGTCTATTTCCAAATCAGGGCCCTTGTTTCGAATAGGCGCACGTGGCGGTTCAGTGGGGTCTGTTTCTGGCACCGTCTAGTGGGGGTGGTGAAAGGAGTGCGCTGTAGATTTTCCGCGCTAGTGGTTGTCGTAGTGGCCTGGGTAGTCCCTGTGAGCGGTCCTATTGTCGTAAAGATCAGATCTGAGCCTGATCCTTGGTACGTGGGCGCACTGGTTGTTCTAGAGGCTTGCTTAGGGGCTGAATCACTTTGCTGCTTCTTTCCCTGTAGGTCGCCATACGTTTTCTTCACCTGCGAGGTCTGCTGGTTTAAGTTTTCGTGCTTTGTCATTCTAGTTCTTAGTAGAGTTCTTAGTGTGTGGTCCCATGGATGGCGCCACTTGTTGATACAAAAGTTGGGCGTTCCTTGTTTGGATTCCTACCCATATCAATTGGATCTTGATGCTGAGACCTGCGCACTAAGAGAACGAAAAACAGCGTTAGGCTTACCGTGGGATTGTCTCCCACGATTATCCTACGGCGTGAGAGTAAGTAATCGGTTTTAGGGTTTTAGTGAAGAGTTAGGGTTATGAGATGTTACCTTAATGAGAGCCGAGATGCCCTTTATATACATACGAAATCCTTGTTGGTTTCGTGTTCCTTACCCTTCGGCGTATCCCCCTTATTCGGTCCATTGATCCCTATCCCATAAATAAGAGATCCTATATCAAGACCATAAATAATAGAATCGAATTTTGGGCCTTTGTAAGCCCAAATCTTTATCATGATAGCCCACACGTGATGGGCTTTGGTATTAGTAATATCATCGGTCGGGTTCGTGACCTGAGTACGGACTATACGTCATCATTTTTCAAGAACCTCATCACTGAAAACTGTTTTCGTTTGAAACTCGGCAAATAATTATACTTGCAAAATCGTAATTTTGTTTTATTGATGCAAAACTTACGGGTTTAGTTTGTAGACAATGCGAAAAAAGTCAATTTGCAGTCATTGTTAAAAAAAAGTCATTGGTATATTTTGTTAAATTAATGATATAACAGTCCATTAATATTACTTAATTTAAATTATTTTAAGCTTTAAAAATGAAGTAGAGATACTTCGAGATTGTCCAGTGATGAACATCAAATTTAATAATACAATGCTTGTAAAAAGGAAAAATTAAGCATTGTATACATATTTCATGTAATTGGCAAGCTTTTAGGCCAACTCTTTACGCTAACACGTAAAACAAGTGCCATTTATTATAGAGAAATTTTGCTTCCAACAGCTAATTGAGTAATTAACAATTAGAATTATCCTCAAGTCAATGGTAGTAGAAATTAGCGGTTGACCATGGCTCCCATACTCTTTCACGATATACTCTTTCACGATGTGTATTCCATTACTTATTTAATTTAATAATTTTAATTAGGAAGGTGTATTAACACGGAAGAAATTATGATTTGACATTTAAGCCCTTCCACATTGCTCGGTCAGCTTTCAAGTTTCTGCCATTTGCCCTTTTCTTATTTTAACATACAGGTCCCTCGTTTTTCAGGTGCTGTGTTCCCTCATTATGAACCTAATTGAGAATGGAATGAAAATTTAAAGGTGAAAAACTTCAAATTTCGCAACTGGGATTTCGAACGAACATATTTATAAAGATTTCATCTATTTGAATCTTTCTGAAAGACAGTGGAATGGGAATGTGATCTTTTCGCTTCTGGGTTGTTTGATAGTTACATATCTTCTTTAACCATCTTTTTTTATTTTATTTTTTTATTTATTTTTCTTTTTTTTAGTAATTCTCTTTGTTATTTTTTGACGTGAAGATATCAAATAAAAAATCAAATATCTGTGACAAGTGTAAAAAGACTTCAAATATTCAAAGATGGAAGATATTTGTACATTTTTTTTTGAAGAAAGTCTTTTTAATTTAGTGTTTTTATATGTCATTTTAACGCATAAAACAAAATTTTAATGCAAAAAAATGACATACAAAATATTTCGCTTGTATTTTTTTATGCAAAATAAATTTTTGATCCATATACTAAAATGAAGTTGGGTACAAAAACAAACTTTTGATGTACAGAATGTCTTTATAAATTTTTAATGCACAAATATTTTTTTTCATAGTTTATGTCCATGAAAATTATACACTTTTAAATAAACTTCCTTTCTAACTTTTTTATCCACAAACGTCCCTTATATTGTAGATTTTTTTGAGAGATGTTTAAGAACCATTTTTTAATCCTTTTTACGCTTTTAGCGATTTTTTTTTTTTTTTTTTTTTTTTTTTTTGTTTTTATTTATTTATTTATTTTGACCCTACCATTTATTTAAGAACTATTTCTTTATACTTTTCAACACATTTTTCCTCAAGTTTGGTAAATTTGTCATTGTTGTATTTAGTTATCATCTAGCTTTGACATTCCTTATATTTTTAGAACTAGCTTATAGACCTGTGGAATCACGGGGTTTTTAAAAAAATTAGAAATTAAGTGTGTGAATAAAAATAAGAAAGAATAATGAAAGTTGCCTCTGAATTATTTTTTGAAATGAATAATAAGTAATAAACCAATAATACTACAAACAATTATGTTTGTAACTATTAATATAACTAGTCATTAGGACCCGTACGATGCATAGGACTGTATATTGTTGATAGTGTATTCTTTGGCACTTATTCTCGTCATTATCTATACTACTATATAATGCATTTGGGACTATTCTATAATTATAAATGCTTAAAATTCAGACTTTTACTTGCTTATTATGGAAGGATTTCAAAATTAATTGGTTAGAAAGGGTTGGTTAGGAAGTTGGTTAGAAAGTTTGTTAGGAAGCAGGTTGGTTGTTCAAACTAAAATTATTTGGCTTAACCATCTCTACTTATAAATCATAAAGACAACTAAATGTGTAACCGAATAACGCAAAATATAGTCACAGGTACCCGCCGCCACATTGTGCGGGTACCGTTCTAGTATATCTAAGTTGTGATGGTATCACACCTTTTCTAAGTATGTGTTACATTTAAAATAGTTTATTGACATGTATTATTGGTTACTTATTTTCATTATTATATAGTCATGAAGACCCGTGTGTTGCACCGGGTTGTATGTAAATGTTCATAGTGTATTATTCGGCCCTTATTTTTACTATTATATAAGTTGTTATGGTAGCACACCTTTTCTAAAATAGTTTATTGACGTGTTATATTGGGTACTTATTTAGGCTTTTTTATTTGATACTTCGAACTTGTGTATGTCATGGGCTGTATAGAAGTTTTCATAGATTTAAAATACGTGTGATGTACATGGTCTGTATAGAAGTTTTTATAGCGTAATATTCAGCATTTATTTTCGTCATTTTATATTTAAGCTGTCATGGTGCCACAAATTTGCTAAGCTTTATACGTATTTAAAATATTTTATTGAGTTGCATATGGGCTGTATATAAGTTTTTATAGCGTAATCTTCGGCACTTATTTTCGTCATTATATATCTAAGTTGTGATGGTATCATATTTCTAAGCATGTCACACATTTAAAATAGTTTATTGACATTAAAAGAGTATATGTGAAGAGACTTTTTTCAAGACGTTACATTGAAAAGAGTCTCTTCACATGTAATTTTTAATGTATAAGTTACATAAATTATTTTAAATATGAAACGATGACATTAATGTTGGAAACTTTTTATATTCATCCCTGTGCGATGCACACAGGTTTGGACTGCCTCAGGACCCATGCAATGCACACATGTCGGATCTAATTGTTTTTTTCGTAATGTTCGGGACTAATTTTCGGTTCATGTTTGAAACTCTAATTTTTTGTGAAAGACGGACTTCATTGTTCAAATAAATTACATTATTAAAAGCGAACTATAAAATAAATTTCATTTTTAAAACATAAAACATTAAAGTCATTAGTATATTCAAGAATATAAATTATAACTCGTATAATAAAAATCAGATCCAATGACCCAAGTCCGAATCATAAACCCGCTCCATTGTTAAAATGATAGTGTGAAGATATTTTTATTATATACTACCATTTTTAATATGTAACATCGACATAATTTACACGGTCATATCAAATATCAAAGTCACGCAATATTCCAACCAAGACGTTTAATTAAGAAAGTGACATTAATACACCGCAAGACAAAAAAACTACATTAAGAGCAAAAATATTAAAATGCACCAACAAAGTGTAGTAATAATTATTGACTAAAAATTGAATGTTCGTCACATTATTTTCAATAAACTTACTTGCTAACGAATCAATAATATTAGCCCATTTATCGGTATTACATGAAGTAAAATAGTGCATATTTAATTTATAACGTACTATTAATATGAATGCTAAGTATTCATTCCACTGGTTGCCGTGGCGTTGTTCTTGTTGTTGTTGTTGTCTTTGTCATTGTTGTTCACTGGCCTTTTGCATGTTTTGTTCTTGATACAGTTTTTGTGACTTCTTGATCTCTTTCTTTAATGCTTCTTGACGCGCTGCAAAAAAATAATTAGATATAGTTGATCGTTAGTAACTTAAATACAGTTAATCAATATATTGCACTTTTGATCAAAGTGAAAATGTGCGTGCATGTTCCACTTAATTGATAAGACAACGATGTGTAGGATCTCTTAAACCATTAGAGAAAATGATGTTACTACCAAACCTCCTAAGCATCCTCTTTATCTACATTGTTACACACACAAACACACGCGTGAAATTTACATAAAACAATATAAATCAATATGCTAAATAAGTAAGACGATATGATACTTACTTTATCACCATAATAAGTTGTAGCCCAATGTGCACACGATGTGGAGGAAGTTGTGGTTTGTTGTGTGTGATTGACACATTATATACTTAATAGAATATTTGTAACTCATGGACGAGAAGGTAATAAGACAAACCACTAATTGGTGTGTTTAATTTATGCATTCATGGCATTTTTGGTTTGTATTCTTTGAGGTTTAGATAATATTAGGCACTAAATGTATAGGTCATACGTACTTACCACTTAAGCATGCAACCTAAACCAAGGTACTTACGCATGAAGCCTCCCAATAGCAAAATCAATTCATGAAACATTTATTAACACCCCTTTGCATTTATAAGACTACTTAGTCTTTTATTATATACGAGCATTGCACAACCCGTGCTACGCACGGGTTGAGAATCTAATTGTTAATCGTGTATTCTTTCTGTATATTGGCGAGTGTATACTTAAGTATTGTTTAGTATGTTGTATGAAATGTTTTAACTTTATTGTATAAAATTTTAAAAATGTTTGATGTTGTTTTTGTTTTGTGGTATTGTATTTTATATATGGGCTTTTAGTTATTAAGTTGTGATGACTTTGTTTCTTTTGGCCTATTACTTAATTGAATGATAAAAAAATATGCCTTTGTTTCTTTTGGTCTATTACATTGCCCTACGATACTTGTCTATTAGACGATTTTTGCTTGGTAATATGAAGCACACGACGTCTATCTAATTGGTCATAGTTTAATATGCGTTTAATTTTGCCTCTCAATAAACACACTTGCACTTCGCAAGTAATTGATCAATAAATTGAGAGTAGCTTAATTACAAAGATGATTGCTATTCTTTTTTCATACTTTATTGCATGGTTATGATTCATTGTATTAGAAGTTTCTCTTAGTTGTTAAAATCACTTTAAAAGCACCCTCCAAATACCCTCCAAATCAGTATAAACACAAATTACATTGTCCTTTAATGATTCCAAAATCAAATAACAAAACTAATATTTTTTGTTCGACTTTTTAATTTTCTTAAAAAAATGATTGAGTATAAAAAATTATTGCCTAACAATGACATGGCGTATATGCTTATAATGTGGAAGTTTATTATATGACGAACAGTCATTCATACTTTTTTATTTAATAGAGTTTGAATTTTATATTTTAGCATGATCATGATGATAAAAAGGTTAAAAAAATATAACTTTCACGTCATGAGATTACAAAATTAAAGCTCGGGTTAATTAATCCTCCAACAATTCAGTATATACATATATGGATATCAAAGAGTCAAAAAGATTAAACGCAAACAAAATATTAACATTCAAATCCATCCAACTATTGAGTGTCGCAATGGAATAATCAATAAAATTTATGATAATGAGACTGATTAGAGGATGATTCAGCTTCATATATTGTAGACAACCGAAACCTAAAGGACCGAATAGCCAACCGAGTTTGCCTTGATGAATATCTTTGCATTCCATTGGTTGAGCATGTTTTCGATACTCCTAAGCTCGAAGACGATTGTTGTTGGCATCTTTCTTGTGAGGAAAGCTTTGCATGAACATAATTGTTTCTCGGTAGTGATCAGTCTCTTGTTTAATCTTTTCTTCTTTCTCCAAGTGGATTTTAAGTTTCTCTTCGTCATATTTTTGTTGTTGCAACTCGAGTTGAGTTAGTTGTTTTGCTTTCTTCCTCTTCTTTTTATTCTAATTCTTTTTTTTCCTTCATCCATTCCCTGACATTTGGAAAATCGATAATACATACAACAATAGAACTTAACTTTATCCCCCACGAATATATTTTTTAAGAAAACGAAATGAATGAATCATTAACAACACATATATTTTGTATAAAATCAAATACATTTTACATGTATAAATATATTTTGTAAAAGGGAAAAAAAACATACGGTTGTTGGTGAAGATATCATCTCCTAAACTATCTTCTTGCCCAAACCTATCATGCAAAAACAACATATATAAGATTACTAAAAATCAATCATTAACAATACAATCACAAACAAATACCCATATGTCAGCATGTTTGCCAACGTTATTAATCATTTTGGAGCTGCTCATTACACACGACAACAACCAAAACTAAACTTAGTATCATATCACATTACCAAAAGAAACAATTCAAATAAATAAATATACATCACAACCATTTTTCAATAACCTTCTTCATCAATGACTCATGCACACCACGATGACTAAAATGAGTTTGATTGAACGTGGTGTCGGCGGCGGAAACAGTTGACGTTGGTCGGTTCCGGTGGATGTGGCGGTGGAATAATTTGTTGTAGGTTGCTAGATTTTGCTATTTATACTCAAAAGAAGTAGTTGAAAGAGTTACCCAATTAATTTTCCTATTAAAGATCAAGTAATGCATACTCTAATAATTAAAATACTCTCCAAATGCCTTATTCCATGTAACCTCTACAATCATAAGCAATGTTGCAAAACAAGGCCTACAAGGCCGATTAATCGGCGATTACAAGCTACAAGGCCCTGGAACTTGGTGAGTTTTACAAGGTAATCGGCCGATTAATCGGCGATTACAAGGTTTTAGGCCGATTAATCGGCTAAAAAATGCTACAAGGCCTCCGACCGCCTCAGTACCGATTCACGATTTTTGCAACATTGATCATAAGTGCCTCAATGAATACATGAACACTTCGCATGCCCCTCATAAACATGGACGCTTGACATGGACGTGGCATTAATCTTGATTCTTGCATGGCTACATTTTTCACTTCTAAAAACTATGTCATCAATGCTCCTCAAAAAATTGGTATCATTAATACTCCCCCTTAAATTTTAGGACTCAATCTTATATGTTTATAGATGATAACGTCCATGCATCGTGTCCTCCAATTTTGATTGTCTTAATTAAAGAAATGATTCGTTAAAGAGTTATGTTAGTGAATAAATTAGTAACAAACAACAACGAACTTAAATAGGTTCTATTATTTTTTAAAGGAATAATAAGTATATGTCAATGATACGATAAATAAACCACATAAGGGTGGCCTCGGCCAAAAGGTCAGAAATCATGGTTAAAAAAAATGGTTTGTAACTATTAAGAAAATAAATGTGCATGTATAGTCTTCTCCAACTCATAGATAATCTTGAAGAGCAAAGGTATGCACTCAACGTCAAATACTTGAGTAGCTTCAAAAGATTAGTTTTACAACATAAATAGGAACAAACAGAAACAACAAATCATCTGGTTATCTACCTACTGTTTTTAAATATACAAAATTTAGGTAAAAGAGAAAAAAATTTAGCAATTTCAGAAACATTACTAAAACTCAAAATAGACTATGGACACATAACATATACCATAGTCAACATGGTATTTTATATGGAATATAACATGACCCAAAAAGCCACTTTTTGGTTAAAGGATTAAAATTATAACCTGTAATCATCATTCAGGTTAAGGGATTGAAATTGTAACCTATAATCATCATTCATGCAACTACTAAAATAAGGCTCGATCAATTTTTGGCATATCCTCCATAACCTATGGTCCGCAATCTTTTATTCGTTTAGTGAGAGTAGTTATATCTTCATCACATAAATTTGCTTTCGCTATAGCCTTCTTCCAATACCATCCATCAGTATCATAAACTTTTATATTATATCGTTATATAAACGAACTAGCTTCATAACCCGCCCGGTGGGCGGGTTCGCTTTATATTATTGCTTGACAAAATTTTACTGGGCGTAACTAAAAAGTGTAACGGCAAATAAGTTAAACAAAAAAATTGAAAACAAAAAGACAGTGTTAATGTATTAGATTTAAACAAAACATATACAACGTGAGAAAAAAAATACATGGTCCTTTTTTATATAGGAAATAAAACTTCATTTTACACAACGTTGGATGTGGAGTTTATGTATTTATCGTCTTTGTACGTAGCTTGGTGTTTAAGCTTGTCTTACATGCTCATGACATCATACATCTTTGTTTCCTTACCCGTTCTATGCTCCTAGAAGTGATTGGTCATTTCCATGAAAGACATATTATGTGCATTGCATACCGACATCTACTAAATTGGGTAGTAGTAGACAAAGTCATGTTATAGCTGAAAGTGTGAAAATATTCAAGAGATTTTACCTAATTTTTGGGGAAAATTCAGTATCATATTAATTGACCCGTAGCTCACAGGACACACATCATCATGCACAAATCTGTGCAACAACTCTTGATCCACAAACTTCTGCAGATAGGCATGACATATATTAACATAACTAATACAATATTATGAACATATTTAGTTGTGGTCAATGTAAGAATGCACTTATTTAAAGGGTTTTACTGTAATGAAAAACACAATGCTTCCTTTGACAACCGATTAGTTAGATTCGTAGACAGAAAGCCTGAATTCCAGAAAATCTATATCTATACTTAATTCGACCCACATTCTAGCTTGACTTCTAGAAAGCCTGATTACTAACACTGTACATTGTTAATAACTGTAAAACACAAGAATAAGAAAGTTTGCAATGCCTAAATGTCTACGCGGATTTGCGTGAAATCTAAGAACTTCCAGGAAAATGCAAAAACTCCCCGTATTCAGCATCTTCATTATTAATCTTAAGTACGGATGCATATTGTAGAGATAACATTAGTTCTTGCAATTCGCAAAACGCATATGGTGTAAGAACAGCTGCAGGATGTGACTCTAAACAGTTGTACGCAAGAAATATATATAAATTACAATATTTAAAAAAAATCCACATATGCACCTCATTTTTTAAAAACATTTATACTAAAAAAAAAAAAAAAAAAATTGAAATTTTAGTGATTTAAAAAACGTTTTTTTAATAAAATAAAATTTAAAAGAAAAGTGAAAATGTGTTTTACTGTTAGTCTGTTACATACCCTTTGTATTTAAATAAAAATCTTTAATAAAAATCATGAAGGAAAACATGTGCATTCTCATATTATACAGACTTAATCAAATTTGTGGTTAAAAACAATCAAGTTTCACAAAAGCAATAAGAATAAATATCTTACAAACTAATATATATGATAACAAAACAAGGTCTCGTGTCATAGCTTCAATCCAAGACTTTATGTTAACAAAAATAAGTAAATAACTCCTGTGGTACTTTTAAGCTCTCTACTTTTGGGTGAATCACCAAGAGATATCTGACCTGTGCATACCACTTGCTCAACCTGTACAAATCATAACACATGGAAGCATATCAAACTTAGGCAATTTTAACTTTTGAAGTAGAATTTATAAGTTTTGACTAATCAATTCTTGACTTTAGAATTCATGACCTTATAGAACCTAAGTTTATAATTCATAATGTGGAAAATAAAATGAAAACAACAAAAAGTGAAAACAAAGAATCAGACTTATTATCCTGGTTGAAGTCTTGCAGATCACCAGGAAACTAAGTTGTGTGTCCATTGATGGCAAAAAAAGGACCAAGTGTTCATAAAGCCTAAACGTTGCTAAATTTTCTAAAAGATGACCTTTTAACCTGTTGTATAGTCACATGCAACGTTCACAACTTGAAGACAAAGCTGTTATCTTAAGTAATTAGAATTTTTGTGGACATTATATAACCATCAAGACCAGGTTTATAGTCACACACCAATAAATCACATTCGTAATTCAAGAATCAAGATGTCGTTAAATAATGAGTGTTGTGTTTCTTGTAAGAATAATACTTGAAGTCATTGATAACTTGAAACTAATGATTATTAGCACACACACATGACACATGAGCAGACCAAAAATGTAATACATATTTCATGACTACTCTAATATTATGTGAAAGATACCTTTTCAGCGGAAGATGCACGTCATCCAGAAATTTTTGCAGCACATAACCTGCTAACCTAAGCGTGTTGAAGTCTTGATTTCCTTCAGTAAAATGAAGATAAATCCAAACACCCCCTAAGTTTGTTTAGCACAACATTAGCAATAGCACAATAGATTAGTAAAAGAGAATTGAACCTGATTCTTTCATCAATGTAAGGAACCGCATTCTGATATACAATGAAAAGGTCACACCTTGTTGGTTTTAGAGGAAGTCCATATGATCCCGTAACCTACAAATATAAACCTTCGAATTCTTACTATCTTACTTTATGTCATACGAAAGCTTAGCAAAGTTGAAAAGAGAGCGCATGGTCAAATTTGATAATATTAATGAAAGATACTAATTCAAACCAAGATATTACTAATGTGCGTGATTAACAGAGATCATAAGTTGACTTACACATTATTGGATGCATGAGTCACAAATCTTTATGGGTTATAGAGGGTGTGCCAAAGTCTTCCAAAATCTGACCAGATAAATGTGCAAAATAAAACCTAAATCAGCTGTTCCACCTCAATATGAGAAAGGCAAAAAAAGAACTACCATGTATGAGAGAGAGAGAGAGAGAGAGAGAGAGAAAACTACAATGTATAACTAAAAAGATGGCCAATAAGCTTGGCCATCATGTCAACAATCTACCGCATGAGTCGTTAATGGGCTGAAGGCAAACTTGAATCTAAATTTATTAGTGAAAATTACAAAAATAGCCCGTTGCCCTGCGGGTTAGGCATTTTTAGCCTTTTTTTTGTTGAAAATTCTCGTTTTAGCCCGGGTTGCCCTGGGCAACTAACATATAGCCAACTATAGAATGACACGTGTCCGACCAACCACTGTTGGTATGAGGTACATGCAACGTATTGTATTTTGGGCAACTTTTGTTTTTTGGGCAACCAATACATGAGCTACTGGGTATTTTGGTCATTTTACTCCTTGCTCTCAAAACACATCTCCACATCTTAACTTACAGATCTGATTTTGTGGCAACTGGGTTCAGATCTTTAAATCGTTAACTTACAGATCTTCACAACTTCATAACTGGGTTCACATCTTAACTTACAGATTTTACAACTTCACAACTGGGTTCACATCTTAACTTACAGATCTTTAAATAGTTATAAACACATCTTCACAAACAAAAAATGTCATTATTCTTCCCATCAATAACCAACTACAATCTCATAATCCAAACATCAACCAGAACTGATAAGCCTGTAAAAGTACCAAAGGCGAAAAAGAGAGTTTATTATAAGAAAGTTAGTTACAATGGGGGCGAATTCGCTATAGGGGATGATGTTTACGTTAAGAAGCGAGAGGACGATGATAACGAGGATCCGAAAGTTGAGGAGTGTAGGATTTGTTTTAAAGTTGGGAGGAGTGTGATGAGTGTTTAAGTGGGTTTAATTTGAAGTGTTTGAAGTCGCCTTTGAGAGCGGTGCCTGATGGCGAGTGGATTTGTGGTTATTGTGAGGGGAAGAAGGCAGGGAAGGAAGCGGCGTAGGACAGCAAAGGAGAAGTTTCTTTCGAGTGATTTGTTGGCGGTCCGGATTGAAAGGTTGTATTTTTTACATTTGTTTTGATTATTAGGATTTTGTAAATATGTAGTGGATTTGGTCTGGGTTATTTAGGCTACTATTAGGGTGTATTTGAACTAGCTTATTTTTAGCCCACCTATGAGCTTATTTGATTTTGGAAAAGCCAATGAGCTCACTTTTTGAAGCTTATGAGCGTGTCAAGTTGAGCGTATTGGCTTACGCCAATAAGCTAAAATTGATAAGCTCTGAAAAGTGAGCTTATTGACCTTTCCAAAATCAAGTAAGCCCATAAACGGGATTAATAAGCTAATCCAAACACCCCCTTAGCTGTTATTAGGTTTATCTGAGTATTGGAATCTAGTCTAGAGGGTGTTTAGGATTGCTTATATTTTGTGCTTATCTGCATATATGTAGTTTAAGACAAAAGAGTTTACGAAGAGGGCTGTAGTTATCGATACTTTTCCTTTTCACTTCTGATATTGAGCCAAACTTATTGTCCAGAATTAGTCAATTTTCTTCAAGAGGCATTACAGATTGCTGAGGCTGATGAGACTGTTTGGGTTGCATATTTTATGGATCAAAAAGTGGCCATGTCTCTAACCAAGCTTCGCACAGCTTGCATCGAACTGCTTTGTACAGCAATGGCATGGGCAGATTTTAAGACTCAAAATCACTCTGAGCTACGTTCAAAAATCATTTCTATGTTTTTTAACTCCTTAACAAGCAGAACACCAGAAATTGTAGCTGTTGCCAAAGAGGGTTTGCGGCAGGTTATTTTTTTTACTTGCCATACTTATTAAAGAACCAGAAGACAAAAAAACCTTGAATTTTAGAACTTCAAACACACGGTGTGCTAGAGTCTTACAAATTAATAGGGTGGTTCTTCCTGAATAAAGTAGGAATATGTGCATTTTGGTATATACAAGTCATTAGTAGTCATGGTTGATTTAGGTCATATGATAATATGATGAGATCTTCTTGTTAATTGTTCACATGACATGTAATATCATGTTGTGTACTATGTATATTTATATCCTATAAAGCATTTTATTCTTACCTTTTGTTTGGTGGTGTTTTCATTCAGGTTATTTTGCAGCAAAGAATGCCCAAAGAACTTCTACAGAGCAGCCTGATACCTATACTAGTTAACTTGGCACATACCAAGAACCTCAGTATGCCTCTACTTCAAGGTCTGGCCCGCTTGCTTGAACTTCTTTCCAATTGGTTTAATGTGGCTTTGGGAGGCAAACTGTTGGAACATTTAAAGAAATGGTTGGAACCAGAAAAACTTCAACAGTTTCAGAAATCTTGGAAAAGTGGCGAAGAACCAAAAATAGCAGCTGGTGGGTTATGTTTTTGATAATGAAGATGTTTTTTTATGAGCAAAAGCATTTTTTCTTATCTAAATAATCAACTTAATTGCAGCTATCATCAAGCTTTTTCATCTACTACCCAATACGGCAGGGAAGTTTCTTGACAAGCTTGTAACTTTGACTATTGATTTAGAAGCTGCCCTTCCACCTGGACAATTTTATAGTGAGATAAACAGGCCTTATCGTCTCCCACTGACAAAATTCTTAAATCTCTATCCTCAAGTTGCTGTCGATTATTTTCTTGCTCGTTTATGTGAACCAAAACATTTCTGCAAGTAGGATTTAGATAAATCATTTGTTTATTTTCATTCATTATGCAAATGGAATTCTGTGACAACTGGCAATTTAGGGAGACATTTTAAAACTCGCATTACGTTAAAGTTTGATTTTCATTAAATATTTGGAATTTTATTCGCAACGAATTTGTGAAATGTAAACCGTGGTTTTAAATTATGAAGTTTATGTGGAATTGAATTTGAATTATTGTTTTGATATGGAATTTATGTCGTGAATTATGGATTGAGACGTCTTTGAGGCACTACATTGACTCCGGCACTAGAAATAACCTAACACAATTAAATTTTGATTTACGGTTTGGTTTACATAAAAATTGAACATATCGTGGAATTTTAATAATAATGGGAATGAGTTTGACTTGACCATGTAGAGATATTTTGAAAAGTTTACGGGTTTGGTCCTCATGTTTATATAACTAGCCACACCTCATCTCCACAATTATTATTATTATTATTGTAGGACCGTAGAACAACCTATTTCACATATGAATCTAGGCTAGATCTAGAGAGAGAAAGTAAGTAGAGAGAGAGAGAGAGAGTGGATGGGAACTCTAGTGTGTGGAATAATAACCTTGATATTACTAAATGAATCACTAAGAGAACCAACCTCAAAATGAGGCCTTACATGTGTATTTATACTTGTAGTCTAGGGCTTCACATATCTTTGACCATATTACATAACTAGCCCTTAGACTTTATACAAGTATGAATAATACACATAAACTTTAATAAACTAGCATTTACTAACTATTACATGAATATATTAAACTAACTATTTGACTCAATAATGATCGTCACTTTTAATCCTAACAATCTCCCCCTAAGGGACGATCATTGAGATCTCACTTTGATTTCATAAATGATCAACACTTCTAATTCTAACAATCTCCCCCTAAGGGTGATCATTGAGATCTCTCTTTTATGACTTTGATCTTTGATCTTTGAAGCTTGTTCTCTTTGAACTTTGAGTCTTGTTGTGTAATAGTTTTGCTAGTTCCTTTGTTCCAATCATGCTTTGTGATCTTTCTTGCCTTTGATCAACATCTTTACTCCGTTATCTTTACATCTTTTCCAACATGCTCACACTTTGTTTGACTTTGAATCTTTGTGAAGTTCTCTTCTCTTTGACTTTAATATTTGTTTCTTTAGTTTGAAGATTCTTTGACTTTGACTTAGAAACATTCTGAACTTTGCTTTGCTTAGATCTTTGAAGAGAGCTTTGCAGGGTATGAGCATGTGGATCTTTGAGTGATGGTAACGATCTTTCTCCAAGGAACATTCAAGAGTACCTGCATAAAACAGTTAGCAACAAATCAACTGGTACTTACAGGTTTGGAATTAGAGATCGTCAACAGCATAGTGTGAAGACTCCTTCTAACCCTTACCAAGGCCGTTCCTGAATCAGATACCCCTGAAAGGGCTTACTAGATCCACCGAAGTACATCAATGATTCAGGTGAGTTGTTGGAGATCACCCCACAGCTGTAGACCGTTTGAGACATAGTAACCATCATGATAGATAAGGCAAGATCCGTAGATCTCATAAAGACTCTTACAACTTGTGTCCTTTTTGGCGAACACAAGTGTATTCATAGGAAAGTGTATCCTAAGAGATCTTTTGACATATCTCATGGCTCTAGACTCGATAAGTGCATAATTTGGTTTCCTATGCGGAGACTAGGGAGGGGTCTCCTGCTTCAATATCAACCATCTCTAAGAGATAAGTCAATAGATTACACCGGTTCCCCGTGAGAATGAAACAAGCTCTTTTAAGAGAACTTGAGTGGCTAGAAGGTTTAGTGCAGTGCGTCACTGGGTCCATGACGTCTTGTCTTCAATACCGGTGTCACCTTAGTAACAACCAGTAGCATATGAGTTGAACCCGGTGTCTGCCCTAAGGTTGAACATTTGGAGGGCTATTTCTTTTCACCCTTTTCATTTGCTTTTCTTTTTAATTCTTCAACCCCTTCTTTCTCCTTTCATTCTTTTCTCCTTTTTTCAAATCATACCTAAGGACTTCTAATTCTACTCTATTGGAATTGTCCTTGGGTAGATCCCTCCGGCTCTGGCGGATCATAGGACGATTTTTCCTAACCTTAGTCACCTTATAACTTCATGACTATCCTATTGTTGCCATCAAACCATTTGTGAAAATCTCTCAAAGTGTTTATGATAAAAAACATACTTTGTTAACACTTCGAGAGTTTTGCATTTCATTTGAAGGACTCCCCCTTCACATGTGCTCATGGATTGTTAAGAAATTTGCACATGCGTGAGGAGTTTGCACTTTTTGAATTGATCCACTTTCAATGAACATGACCGATTCGAGACACGCTTACATCACTAGTTAGACTAGCTTGAAGTTATTACCCGGCCTGGTCAAGTCCACAGAAAGTTTCTCGAAATGGTACATCTCTACTCAAACAAATCCTTTTCGAGACACGCTTACGTGGCTAGTTAAAGAGTTCCATTGTCAGCTTTTAGGTGACAACTAGCTCTAGTAACTAACTTGATGTTATTACCCGTCGAGGATAAGTCTTTTCGATTACTAACTTTTGTTGTTTCGTCAATTCTTGGGTCATTTCTGAGTCGAGCTCTTTTGAGATTCAAAACGATCACATTTTAATCACGTCTTCTCCCCCTCAAAAATAGCATATCCATGGTATTTTTGATATCAATTGATTAAAACCTTTTCTTTTTGGATAGCTTATGGGAGAAACGGATGTTTGTAAATTCCGTATTTATTTCCTTTAAGCATGATCTTTTTGGAACAACTTTATATTACTCCCCCTCAAAATTAGAACATTTTGAGTAAATATCTGCTTTGAAGGATTTGAGGGAGTAATATCTTGAAAAGTTTTGAAAACCTTTAGAAACATTTTTCAAAATTTTGCTCAAAAAATTAAGAAGACTTTGATAAGCTTTTTGGTGAGAAGTCTTCTTATCTTTTAGGATTGTCGCACAGAAATGTACAACAGGGTCCTTTCTTTGAAAATCGCGGGTTATACACTGTTATGTGTGCATAAGCCATAATGTTTTTAGGATAAGTGCTCAAAGAATATGTAAAATCTTTGTTTTGATTTAAGCACTTTCCTTTCTTTGAAGAACGAGTTCTTAGCTGAAGTACTAAGAAGTCATTGTGAAGAAACTTTTGAGAAACGACATGTTTTAGAAAAACATTTTAAAGAACTCCCGTTCAAGCATCTGTAAATGTCCGTGTCATTGCTGAAAGACATTTCTAGACACGTACAGAATATTGATTTATACGAGAGACATGTCGTGAGAAGAATATTTTTGGATTTTTTGATTTTATATTGTTTTTGTGTTTTTTTTGAAATTTTATATTTTTGTATTTTGTTTTTGTTTTTATAAAAGAAATGGAAAATCAAAAATAGAAGATTGAAAGAATGATTTTATAGAATTTACAGAATTTGAACCCTCTAAAGAACTGGGTTCTGAGATAGTTGAAGCACCTGCAACCAATGACGAAGAGGTTTCACAAATAACAGTGTTAGAAGTACATGAAGCATCACTCTGCGGGTGTTGACTATCAACGGTTGTTGTGGTTTCTACTTCCTTATCCTGAAGAATCCACCTAAGACCAACTGTTTTAAAAACTTTCCCCGTAGGAATCCACCTAAGGTAAGATCTAGATGTAGTTTTCTTATCAGATGCAACGGAAGTCTCAGTCTTGGAAAAACTACATTCTTTAGATATCCACCTATTAGGTTTCTTAACCTCTTGCTTCTTATCAATGGGTTTGTTTTGATTTGGTGTTTTAGTGGATTGGGTCTTGACACTTGATTTGGAATTCTTTGTGTTGCATTCTACTTTCCTAGCATTCTTATTTGTGCCACTACTCTTAGATGCAAGCCAATCCCTAGTATTTTGTTGAAAGTTCCTAGGTAATGTTTACTACTACTAGTGGTGCTTTGGAATCTTGTAGAATTCATCACACTAGGTTTTGCACCTAAAATTCCGTTTTTTCGATGTTGTGCCTTTTTTCTAGCTTCTTCTAGATGATGATTGAGGACCATGTCATTAGAACCAACAGACTCATTAACAGTTTTTGTAGTCTTATTTGGTGTACTATACTTAGAAGAGCCAAGTGAAATCACATTTTTGTTTCTTTCAACAAACAAATTTTGTTTTACAACAATCTTTTCCATTACCTTTTCCTTGGGCAAGGGTGGTGGAGTGACTGGTTTTGACAAATCCTTTTTCTCATCGACTTTTGGAGCAAACCGTGAAATTGACATTTTTTGTTTTTGAACCGTGTTTGAAACATTTGGTTTCTCCGAAGTCGATGGTTTTGCAAACTTAGTTTCCTCACCCTTCCCTTTTTGATTTTCAAGCTGAGCCCTCAAAAGATCATTTTGCTCTTTCATGTTCTTGAAGGCACGCTCATACGACAATTTGTCATACTTGCATTCTTCTTTTTTCCGATCAAGTTGTTTAAAACATGACACATTTTCTTTTTCAAGCTTTATAAGAGCATTTTCATATTTTGAAACAATTGCGGAGGTCTCAGCTCTCTGTCTTTCATCGTCTTGAACAGAATATGTTTGTAAAATGATGGACATAATGTCAGTGGTCATAACAGCTTCGAAGAGAGAATCATTTAGGTTTTCCAAAACATTCATGTTTTCACGAGTATCATTAGCTTCGTTTACCAGGGATTTGTGGTCCTTGACAAAGTCGGTCATTTCTTTTAAGAAAGCTTTTTCAAAATGGATTACCCTCGCACTGATGTTATTCAGTGGGATAGTAATTTTGTTTTCAAAAACTTTTTTCTGCTCAATATGAAAACTGGAATGCCAGTTGTTAATATCGATTGTAGTTTTAGAAGCAACAATATTTTGAAGTTCTTGAATTCTCTTTTTAACGTCATCTAGAATGTTTCTAGCCTCACTTGTATTAAAAGTGTTGTTAGAAGACATTTGTTCCATTTTTGAAAGAGATTTTGAAACAATTACTTTCTTAGAAAACATTTTTGAGAATGGTCATTTTATGGAAAACATAGATGGTTCTTTTTGTGGAACAAAAGTAATTCCCGAAAGTTTGTTCAATTTGTTGTAATCAATGGGTTTCAAATCCTTTTATTTCATTTTAGAAATGCTCTCTTCGACATGTTCAATCGTTTGCACAGAATCCCGAACGACGGGAGGATCATGTTTAGTGTAAATCACATTACCATTATACAAAACATTCTGTTCTTGCTGAGCTTTCTTGAGATTACTGGGGGTGTTGTTACCAAGAGCCACTTTATGTTTCGTATGGTAAACCGGATTAGTTTGATTTGAAATCATTTTCATTGTTTGACTTGACTGACCTGACTTAACCACTAATTCTTCTAAATGAGCAATCATGTGTTCTGACTCTACGATTTCGGCCAAAAGTTTGTCTTCTTTCTTTGCAAAGTCCTTTTTTAACTCATCCCTTTCTTTTTCAAGATTGGTATAAGCTGTTTTTTGTTTAGAAAGTTGGTTTTGTAAATCAGAAATTTCCGCGTTTAAAGCTTTTATCTTCTTGAAAGAATTAACATCAAGTGTATCAAACTTGAGTTGCAATTGTTTTTCCCTTGAAACGGAATTTTGATAACCAGTTTCTAATTCAGACAATCTTTTGTGATGAAACTCAAAAGCTTTAGCGTTTTCCTTGTAACTCTCAAGCTCAGCGGTCAATTTAGCATTCGCGGCCTTAACATCGCGATTGACCTTTTTCACTTTTTCGATTTCAATACCACAGTTATTTAATAATGATTCAAATAAAGCACGTGTTTCCTCATCATTCATAGCATGTTGTGAAACGAAGCCTCCATTATGATTCACATCTGGAGTCGCTGAAGGAGTATTGCTACTACTTGGCGTGTCCAGGAATGTATCATAAGTGGGTGCTTGCTTCTCAAAATGATGTTCCTCACGAGGAGACATATCAAATATATCATTATTGTGACATGGGTTGAAAGTGGATACCTCAGATGGTGCATTGGTGTCATAAACAGGAAGTGTATCAGAATCCGTGTCATACTTAGCTTCCTGAAGATTCGCCATGAATATGCAGTTCGCATCGATATCCTCTCTATCTTCCATGTCATCCATAAGAGCCATAAAATCATTTTCCTCTGCGTTCAACTGAAATCCTGCCTCATTCTTTTGTGCCAACAGCACTGCCTTCTGCAAGTACGCTGAGTCTCTTTTGTTCGGCTTAGTAGGACAGTTCCTTGCCATATGACCTACACCCTGGCAGTTGAAACACTTTACCGGATTACCCTGATTCACATTTCCCAAATTCCCAACTACTGGAGCTGCAACATTCCTATTCTGATAACCCATTGCCTGATTACCAACATTCTGACCCCTCTGATTTCCAACAAACTGACCCAACTGATTCCCTGCATACTGACCATACTGATTCCCTGCAAACTGACCTGCATTCTGGTTCCCTGCATTCTGCATATTCTGATATCCCTTCTGATTCCCATAAACTCCAACCATTTGGCCTTCATTGCCCATATTGAAACTCGGCTGAGCAAACTGCTTGTTGCGAGTGTTCGATGAGATCCTTTGGTTGTTGTTTGTTGGTGTAGAATAACGTCCTTGGAATGCCTTTGACAGAAAAGCAAACGCTTGGGACAATGCTGCAGTAGTTTCATCATTGTCAGTGAATTCCGGTTCTTGGAATTGTGGGTGTTGCTGTTGTGGAATAACTTGTTGTTGTTGTGGGTAGAACTGTTGTTGGTAGACCGGTGTTGGTGGTAGAATGCATGATGGTTGCATGTAGTTGTGAGTGGAAGATGATGATGGTGGTTAAGTGTTCACTGGTAATGGTGTTGGTGTATTAGCAATTAATGCGAGAGGATCATGATTCTTTGCCAATCTTTCTTTCCTTACTTCATTAGCCTCAGCTTGGTTTTGCTTCAAAAAGTCATAGAGTTGATCATAATTCACCTTATGTAAGTCCTTTGTTTGATTGACAATTGTAACATAACGACCCCATTCTTCTGGAAGGTTATTGATGAATTTGATGTTTGTTGCAATTGGTCGAGGTGTCAACTTGTTTCTGATTAACTCATTCATCAAAGTGCAAAACCTGGTGTAGTATGATTCAATCTGTTCACCTTTAGTGGATGTGAAATTCTCCCATTCAGTAAGAAGTTTGTTCTCAACGTCTTGTTGTCCAATCTCTGTGCCATGACATATCCTTCTAACACGTTCCCACATATCATGAGCAGTTTCACAACTGTCGACAGCAGCAAAGATCTCCCGTGGTAATCCAAGTTGGATTAAATGCATTGCCATATCATCGGCTTTGATTTGCGCCTTATCTTCATTTGTGTAATCTGCTTCTGTTTGTACACGCACGAATGGTTGAGTAGGAGGTGTTGCATTTGGATTACCTTCAATTTGAACTTGTCTTGGCTGAAATGGACCTTTTTCTATGGATTTGATCATCAATTTGCCATTATCTTTAGTTTTGATGTAACGAAGCATGCGGCTTGTCCATGGAAGATATCCACCTTTTTCAAGCATTGGAGGTCGGTTTTCGGCACCGGCAGCATGAATGTCTTGTTGAGTTGCCATGATTTGAATTCAAAGTGAAACGTTGTTCTGAGGATCTTTTGAAAGATAACAAAGGTTGTTGTTGAAGATTAGATGTTTTGGTGAAGATGAAAGTTCGTTCTCGGTTGATCTGATTGATTTCGTAATTTCCCGCCAAAAATCGAGTATGAAAATTTTCTTTCTCAAAATTTGAAAATCACTATAAAATCCAATTCTAAGGTTACTAGAAAATTTTGAGTTTTGAAAATTTTTTCGCCAAATTTTACCGAATTTTTTTGAATTTTGGCCTAAAAATTTGAATTTCGGGCCAAAATTTTCAACCTTATACCAAAATTTAAATCTCGCGTAAAAATTGAACGTTTAGTCTCGTGTGAAAAATAAATTTTACTCAAATTTTCCCGCCAAACTCGATAGGATTATGATTATGATTCAAACTCGATATGACATAAATGGTTCAAACTCGGTAAGTTAAGATGTCTTCTAACTTGATAAGTGCATGTAGGATTCCTAACTCGATAAGATAGGTAGGGTCCTAACTCGATATGTGCTTTGGGTTTCTAACTCGATACGTTAGGTATGTTCCTAACTCGATATGTGCTTTGGGTTTCAAACTCGATACGTTAGGTATGGTTCCTAACTCGATAGGTAGTCTTGATTTGGGCAGAGTATCCCCTTAGTTAGAGTCACAATTGTCCTAACTCGATAAACGATTAGGAATGGAAAGGCTAACTCACCAAGATATCAAACTCCAAACTCGATAGAAAAACTTACGACCCCTAACTCGATAGAATATGACACCTAACTCGATAGAATATGACACCTAACTCGATAGCCACCAGAATCCTAACTCGAAAAAAAATGCTAACTCGATAGAAATTTAGTCCCAAACTCGATAGAACTTAAATTCTAACTCGACAGAAAAGTTCAAACTCTCTAAGAAAGCTCCAAACTCGATAAGACCAAGAACCTAACTCGATAATATGGCGTGAACAGTAACCATTTCTCAAGAAAACCAATTTTTTTCACCAAATACGATCTAAGACAACCTAAAATTATCCCTAGGCGATTGACTTGTAGGACGGTAGAACAACCTATTTCACATATGAATCTAGGCTAGATCTAAAGAGAGAAAGAAAGTAGAGAGAGAGAGAGAGTGGATGGGAACTCTAGTGTGTGGAATAATAACCTTGATATTACTAAATGAATCACTAAGAGAACCAACCTCTCAAATGAGGTTTACAAGAGTATTTATACTTGAAGTCTAGGGCATCATCTATCTTATACATTATTACACTAATGGCCCTTAGACTTTCACAAAACATGAATACTAAGCCTAAGCTTCATCATAATGATATTCTAAAGCAACCTATAACAATACGTTAATGACCGACACATTTTATAAATAAAATACGATTCTAACAATCTCCCCCTAAGTGTTGGTCATTGAGGTTGCGCGACGTCATCATCTTTGTCTTTAAACTTTATCATTCATAGCTCTTGACGTCTTTAAGAATCACTAGATGAATCATAGTTCCAGTTCATCATGCTTCATTGTTGTTGAAGTGATCCGATGATGTCATCTGCCTTTTGTCACTTCTGTGTTTGTGGTGGTTGTCTGCCATTCCAACATGCTCATACGTCTTAAGTCTTTGTCATACATACATTTGTTATTCCCGTTCTTTCACGTTGATCTTGGTCACTTTACTTTGTAGATTCTTCTTTTTGGCGTAGAATCTTTCTTTGACTGTTGCTATCCTTTGATCTTTGTGAGAACTTTCCTTTGACTTTGTTGATGCATGTATGAGCATGTGGAATCTTTCGCCATGGAGATGATGTAAAGCTGCAGGTAAACAGTTAGCAATAAACAACCGGTACTTACAGATAAGGAATTAGAGATCGTCAACAGCATAGTGTGAAGACTCCTTCTAACCCTTACCATGGCCGTTCCCATATCAGATACTCTCGAAAGAGCTTACGAGACTTACTAAGTAGCTCAATGACTGGGTGAGTCGCTGGGGATCACTCCACGACTGTAGACCGTTTGAAACCACCGCGAACACTAAGCGTAACCTATAAAGAATTACCGAAGTGACATGCTGTCAGGGCTGCTTGATGTTGACCCTGGCAGGAATTTCCGTTCAATCATTGAGAATATACATAGGTAATTCCTCTCATAAACGTTCTCGGCAGATTGCTAAGATCTGCGAAGGACTCTTAGGTTTACATCTGGTGTCCTTAATGATGAACAACCAGTGTAGAGATATCATGTGTTCCTATGAGATCTTTTGATGAATCTCGGGGCACTAGACTCGATAAGTGCACATTTGGTTTCCTATGCGGAGATTAGGGAGAGGTCTCCTGCTTCAATATCAACCATCTCTAAGAGACAGGTCGATAGATTATGCCGGTTCCCCGTGAGAATGAAACAAGCTCTTTTAAGAGAACTTGAGTGGCTAGAAGGTTTAGTGCAATGCGTCACTGGGTCCATGACGTCTTTATCTTCAATACCGGTGTCACCTTAGTAACAACCAGTAGCATATGAATTGAACCCGGTGTCTACCCTAAGGTTGAACATATGGAGGGCTATTTCTTTTCACCCTTTTTCATAACTTTTCTTTTTAATTCTTCAACCCCTTCTTTCTCCTTTCTCATTTTCTCCTTTTTTCAATCATACCTAAGGACTTCTAATTCTAATCTATTGGAATTGTCCTTAGGTAGATCCATCCGGCTCTGGCGGATCATAGGACGGTTTTCCCTAACCTTAGTCACCTTATAACTCCATGAATCCTATAATTGCCATGACACCTTTGATTGAAAATCTCTCAAAGTGTTTATGAATATAAACACATTTTTGTTGACACTTTGAGAGTTTTTGTTTCTTTTGAAGGACTCCCCCTTCACATGTGCTCATGAATTTTTTAAGAAATTTGCACATGCGTGAGGAGTTTGCACTTTTTGAATTGTTCCACTTTCAGTGAACATGACCGATTCGAGACACGCTTACATCACTAGTTAGACTAGCTTGAAATTATTACCCGTCCTGGTCAAGTCCAAAGAAAGTCTCTCAATACGGTACATTCTACTCAGACAAGTCCTATTCGAGACACGCTTACATCACTAGTTAGACTAGCTTGAAATTATTACCCGTCCAGGACAAGTCTTTTCGATTACTGACATTTAAACTTCGTCAATTCATTGGTACATTCTGAGTCTAGCTCTTTTGAGATTCAGTCACAAGCTTTAAACATCTTTGATCACATTTTAATCATGTCTTCTCCCCCTCAAACATAGCATATCGTGATATTTTTGATATCAACTGATTAAGAAAAAGCTTTTTGGAGAAATAGACATATTTCATTTTGCATGAATTCGGAACAATTTTAGTTTTAGAAATACTCCCCCTCAAAACTCGCATATGTTTTTGAGAAATGTTAAACTTTTTAAAGTTTAGAGGGAAGGAGTCGTCTTGAAGCAAAATTCTGAAAGACAAAGAAGTTTCAGATTTGTTGAATTTTGCATCAAGGTTTTTTGAAAAACAAAGACTTCTCTTTGTTTGAATAGGAATGTCGCACTGAGGCGTACAACAGTGTCCATTTTTAGGATAAGTGCACTTTGTTGATGAAAATCATTTTTGCGCAGCACTTTCCTTTCTTTGAAAACTTGAGTTGTGCACTGTAAGGTGTACACAAGTCATTTTGATGATGAGCACCGATTTTGATAGATTTTGAAAGTCTTTTTGAAAAATCTTGAAAAGGTGGTGCTCAAAATGTAAGAGAATTTTGAAAATCTAATTTATCATTAGATCAACAATCATGGTCTTGAGCTTAAAGATTTTGAAAGTTTTTCTAAAGAAAACTCAAGCCAAATGAAAGTTTGGTTCGTGTTTTAGGATAAGTGCTCAAAAAAAAATATTTTAAACCTGGCTCTGATACCACTTGTAGGACTGTAGAACAACCTATTTCACATATGAATCTAGGCTAGATCTAGAGAGAGAAAGTAAGTAGAGAGAGAGAGAGAGAGTGGATGGGAACTCTAGTGTGTGGAATAATAACCTTGATATTACTAAATGAATCACTAAGAGAACCAACCTCAAAATGAGGCCTTACATGTGTATTTATACTTGTAGTCTAGGGCTTCACATATCTTTGACCATATTACATAACTAGCCCTTAGACTTTATACAAGTATGAATAATACACATAAACTTTAATAAACTAGCATTTACTAACTATTACATGAATATATTAAACTAGCTATTTGACTCAATAATGATCGTCACTTTTAATCCTAACAATTATTATTATTATTATTATTATTATTATTATTATTATTATTATTATTATTATTATTATTATTATTATTATTATTATTATTATTAGTAGTAGTAGTAGTAGTAGTAGTAGTAGTAGTTAAGAAAGAAAAATAAATAAATAAATAAAAAGAGTAAATATATTGGTCCTTGTGGACCGGTCCAAACCCACACACAAACAAACACTCATTATCATCATCTTCAATCTCTCTCTATCTAACCCTAGCCGCCCCACTTCGGCCACCACCACCGTCACACCGCCACCCTCACAACCAAACCATCACCACCATCGTAATCCCCTCATCACGATCTCTCTTTTGGTGTAATACACGCGCCACACAACCACCCCTAACCCCTCGTGTTAATCATCATCGCCACACAAACATCACCACCCCCACTAATACTTTTTGATTTTTAAAGTTTCTTGAGCTTGGAGTTAATAAAAAGGTAGGTAGCCACGAATTTCAATTCGTGTGCCTCGATTTGGTTTCAAAACCGTGTCTACACGGGTTTACCTTGTTGGGTTTCGATTTATACAAACGGGAAAAGGTGTTTTGATTAAAATAATGGGTTTGGTATCCGAGTTTAATGAAGATTTCATGGAGGTCGAGTGAACCGTGAGCCTTGGGCTCATGGCTTGTTATGGTTTGAGCCTCACGGCTCAATTTCTTGATGAGTCTTGACCCTAGTATCTTGTAACTTGAGTTTGGGATTATTGGAGTTTGGTTTTGGTAGGACTTGGATGACCATTTTGATGTTGTTGTTGTTCTTGTGTGTCGCGACCTCAAGGGTCCATTTGGGCAGTTTTGGGTGTGCTCGAATGAGCTTATGCCGCGACCCAAGTAGTCATGGATTCGAGTCTCTTGACTCATGGTTTTTGCCGAGACCCAAGTGGGACGTATGGCACGGGTTGACTTGGTAAATCAACCCAAAACTTGGGTATACTTTGATGTCCATCTTGTTGTTATTTGATTGTTGTTGTTGTCGTATTATTGTTTCGGCCGAAAGTTACTTTTGTGTTGAGACCTTTGTGTCTCGACAATGGGTATGTGATTAATTTGACAAAGTGTTTTCGAGTGTATGGTTGATTGGGGACCGATTGTGAGACGGTCACATTAGTTTGACAGAGATAGGTTAGTCGGGTGCCGTAGTCGGACCTTATTGTTGTAGTTTGTGATTATGGGACTTGTTGACGGAGATGGATTACTTTTGATTGAAGTTTGATTATATTACTTTGGACTCATGGTTGTGCGAGTCGGGGTCACGTTGACTTTCTAGTCAACGATTGACTTCGGCAAAACGCCTTGACTTTTAGATTTGGACAATGAGCCGAGAAGTGATGACTCGGACATGTAACTCGTACTTTATAACTCGAACTAATTAATAATTACACAATTAATAAAACTCGTAATAACTTATATATCGATATAAACATTTATATAAATATATAAATGTGAAAACGTATATATATTTATATAAATGCGTATATAATAAATCGGAGATCACGAGCGATAAAAATAATAACGTTAACGATATATATTAGACTATGAAAATAGTATAATATCGTCAGAAACATTATTATGATTAAATAGTTATAAATGGAAATATAAATTAACGTGAATTGTCGTACGAAATGAAGCAAGCTTTTGGAAATAAAAATGGAACTTTGCGAGTTATAAAGTATTCGAGGGCACTTAAATCCAGGATTGACCATTTTAAAAATTGTTGACTTTTGTGCTTGTCACGGATGTGTGACGTTAATAGATTCGTTTTATATAACTATATAACTTATTTAATCGAGGGATTAAATGGGACCTATTTAGTTATATAAAAAGGGTTTATTAATGGTTATTATGTCCTATGACGCCTGTAGGTTGTGGTAGGAGTGCGGGATAATAAGCTACTAAATATCTTGTGAGGTTTACCGAATTGACGAATTTGGTAAGTTTGACGATATATTTAGGAAACTTATTAGACTTTAAAACTTACCATATAGTAATCTACGTGCTATGTGATTTAAGACTTGGTATGATCTTGTAACAACATATTAGGTAAACAAGTTGTGGAGGATTAGCGAGTTGATGGACTTGGTAAACTTTGATAATTTATTTAAATAATATATTAGGCCAATATTAGACCTGTAGATCGTATTATTATTTCTTTCGATGTGTTTCCTGGCTTGTGTTGAGTCGACCTTCTACCCACATGGATACCAAACGCCAAAACTAATACGAGAAATGGATTTTGGAAAATAAAAAAAGAAATACGTTCGGGATTGGGAATATTTGATTTTGAGGAAATGATTCTGAGAAGAGTTTATGTTGTTAGGAAGTGCCGAGTCCGTAGTTGCCGTCATTTGAGTTGTGATACTTCTTGATTCTACCGGTTTTTGTGCTGATATCTGGACTTGAGGTGAGTCATAGCCCCACTTTTACTTTTGAACTTTGTTTTCAATACTTGGGGTGAGAAACGTGCAAATTATTTTATGTGGACTATTATTGCTATTTATTTAAAACTTGCTATGCTTATAGAACTAGGTAGGTTATAGCGCATGTTGTATCCTTAGGAATGCATGAACATGTCGTATCCTTACGAATGTTGGGCATGTCGCATCCTTGCGAATGCATATTGATTTGACTGGTTTTGGACTATAGTGTGCACCTATAGGTTTGGTTTAGTGATTCGAGGCCTAGTCTAGCTAGCAAGCGTTTTGCGTATATGTCCACTTGATTGAATTAAGAACTTAAACCTATGATCTCACCAGCGAAAGCTGACTTTTAGCGCGTTTTCTCAGGTAATTAAGTGATGACTTGGGATGCTTGATTTGGAAGGCTTGGCATGGCAACCTAGTTTAAGGATCTATTTCTCAAACTCTGATATGTATTTGTGGACCTATGTTTAATCTATTTGGGCCTTACTTTGGATATTCTAGGATGAATGTAAACTCTAAAAACCCTGTTTGGTTTTGTTTTCCTTATGTTTACTTTATCTCGTTCTTTTATGACTTGTGATGGATACCAATCCACGTAGCACCCCGAAAGCTTGATTAGTCTTCCGCTGTACCAAATTTTGGGGGTGTTACAAATTCTATTTTGTAAAATTCTCTTTATGTTTTGTTCATTTGATCATGTTTTAGGTTAATGTACATCATCTGATCAGATGTTGGTCAGCCTTTGAGAGAAGAACTTGCAAAGTCGCCAAAAAAGATACTCTTGAGTGTGTTGCCTGAGTTCATTCCCAAGGCTGATCCATCAACAGCCCAAGGGTCTTTAGACACTCCATTAGTGGACGATGACAACAATCAACCTAAATCTAAACCCACTATTCCAAGTGTCTTGCCTGATGCTTATTTTCAGGGTCTTGCTCTTATAAAAACATTGGTCAAACTCATGCCTGGATGGTTGCATAGTAACCGAATTGTTTTTGATTCATTGGTTCTTTTGTGGAAGTTCCCTTCAAGGATAACTCGGCTACAGAATAAACAGGAACAGAGTTTGGTCCAAGTGAGTATTATGAGCATCTTTTTTCGTTTTTGAATTAAGTTTCTCTCTTGTAAAAAAAGAGAGCATCTTTGAAGGGAGGTGATTTACATACCACTAAAGTTACTTGATACACCACCTACATCAATTAAAATGTTTTTGTCATAGTCAAATTAGTGGTATACAAAGTAGACTAAGTAGTGTACAAATCACCTTGGGAACACATGAAGTTGTAGCTAGATGTTTAAATTCAGTAGTGCACAAGTCACCTCTTGGCTGTGATACTTCACATCGTATTCATACTCACACAGAAACACATCATCACCTTCATTCACAGCCTCTTATCATGTAGTAAATCCTACTACACGAATGTGTTCTTCGACATTGTTATGTCATGACTCCAAGAGATGATTATATTTTAGTGGTTTGTGACTAGCAAGGAATTACAATATTACGAGACTTGACCACTTTCTAATTTGTTAGGATGATTGTATTATGCAGAACTTAAGAATGGGTCGTACCTTTGGACTCTAGAAAATAGGGGTAAAGAAGTTTCTGGAGCATGTGAGATCTCACAAGCAGACTGAACTTGAAAAGGCAAAAGCAACACTTCTGCTGGCAACACTACCCAAATCTTTTCCATGTAGAACAAAGTGTGTGATATTTGATGTGTTCACAGGAATTCATAATTATGATTCTTGTTGTGGTGTTTGCATATATCCCATGTGCTTTATTTATTCTGCCTGAGGCTGTAAATATAGTCTCATTTCAGTACACAAATCTAATGAGTGATATTTTCTAATTTGCAGAGAAATGGAAGAAATAACTGTATTTATCAAGGGAGTGATATGTGATGATTAATGTTTAGGTCGATGCCTTTACATCCACGGTGTTCCCGAAACTGGCAAGGTAGTTATTTGCAGTTCACAAATTATGATGCTGATTTAGTGTGATCTGGTTAACAGCATCTTATTTTCTTAATTTAGGCTGAAACACATAATTGAGAGCATGTATTAATGCTTCATTCAAAATTGTCACTAGCACATGATGGAATCTTTGTGTTGACCCTCTACATCTTTGAGCATGTAACGAGATGGGATTAAATTTCATTAACCCTTGGACATTTCTGAATTCTAATATGGGCTTATCTACAGACAATGAGTGTACTTTTGGTGATGTGGACTCTTCGGTCTGAAGTTGATGCTGGAATTACTAAACCTTATTCTTTTGTGGAGATAAATGGTTTAAAGTTGGCTACGCCAGAGAATATATACAGAGTACTGATTTACTTTACATAAGCTACTTCAAGTTTCTTTTGCATTTCAGTCGTCTGAACTAGATTTATGAATGTTTTCAGATTATTTATGAAGCTTTGACAGGACATAGGGTCAGCTGGAAAAAAGCTCTTAATTTACTGAATGACAGGTTTTCAAATGGGATTAAAAGTAGCAAACATGATGATCGCCCTTGTATTCTTCTCATTGATGAACTTGATCTTCTAGTAACCAGAAGTCAATCGGTAAACAACTACTCAAAATCATAAATCTTTTACGTGAATCGAACACCTTATGATACATTCACCATTATTGTTTTCCATAGGTTTTGTACAACATTCTTGAGTGGCCTACTAAGCCGGATTCCAAACTTATTGTGATAGGTGAACATCTATTTTCGTAAACTCTTTTATCTTGAAGTAAATTTCAAGTGCTTCATATGTTTAATTTTTATTGTTTTACAGAAATAGCAAATACCATGGATCTTCCAGAGAAGTTACTTCCAAGAATTTCCAGCCGAATGGGTATACAAAGGCTTTGCTTTGCTCCATATAACTACATGCAGCTTCAAGAGATCATTGGGTGTCGTCTCAAGGGAATTGATGCATTTGAGAAGCAGGCCATAGAGTTTACTTCAATAAAGGTTAATATCTATGCTAATTGGCAATTGCAATCAAATGGATTTACATACTTGAATTTAGTATCATGTTCTTGTGAGCTGGTTTTCTGGCATTTATATTGGTATGCCTATATAGGTTGCGGCAGTTTCAGGAGATGCACTCTTGAGATATGTCATCATGCAGCTGGACTTATGTACTATTGAGTTAAGAACTGAACCTCACTTCCCAAAACAGGTAAGGGAGTTTGATATAGTGTATACTCTTCTTATGCTTACAACTCTTTGCATCTTGGATACTCTTATCTGAATTAGATGTATGGATTTTATTAGAGGTGGCAAGATGAGCGGGTTGGGTAACCAGCCATTTGTTATTACTTAGTAAGGGTAGAAAGTCAATTTGGGCTGGGTCAGGTTGGATTGGCCACACAAACACTTTTGTCCCTTTTTAGTGTTTTTATAAATAGCAAATTAAGCGATCTAGGGGCATGGTTTAATCCATTTGACATGTTCCCCTTTAAGCTAAACTTCTTTAGAATTGTGTCAGATAAAACACACAAATCAACCCATTTATAAGTAAACCGGTCGAAGCTGCCATCTCTGGATTTTATGGCTGAGAAGATTCAACTATTTTACCCACTATACTAGTATGTCATTCCGTTTAGTTATTCTTTATGTTTTTTTAAACAAATGTGAAAATTTTAGTTTCAATAGATGCTTTAAGATGCCCTTGTCCTATAGTAATTCATTGTGTATTTCGATTTAGATGGCGGAATAAAGGTTAATACACACTGTGTTTACATGATACTATTTATATGTTTTCTTCAATAATCTGTGGTTGATGTTTGCAGGAAAAGCACTTGTTGGCATGTCTGAGGTTGAAGCAGCCATACAGGAGATGTTCCAGGCTCCTTGTAAGGAATTAAATATTCCATAGATTTGATAGATTTGATGATCTGAAACAAGAAGAATGAAACATGAAGAAAACTGAAATGATAAGCAAAAGATACTGCTGAAGCAGAACAAGATTCTGCTGAAGGATTCTGCTGATGATGCGTTTCTGCTGATGAGCTTGCTGGTGCAGAAAAAGAGCCTGCTAGGGCAGAACAAGAGCCTGCTGAAGAGCAAAGATTCTGCTGAAGAGCAAAATAGTTCCACTAATGGATTCTGCGGAAGAGCAAAGATTCTGCTGATAGATTCTGCTGATTGACACTGCTGCTGATCAGTGAGTCATACTACTGAATAAATAAGGATGAAAGAAGATATTATGTGCATAAAAGTCAAGTGTATCCTTTAGATAATATCTTTCATCAGTCATCAAATTGAACACTCCAAGTGAGTTGTAAACATAGATACATGTTGTATCTTAGATGACTTGACATCCTTGTCATAAGCTAGATAGTAGATGACTAAGCTTATCAATTTATTGTAATGTTCTCCTTTGTTCTATAAAAAGGAGATCACACCCTTTTAGATAAGTGGTGGTGAGTGCATGATTCACAGTGAAACAAAGTGAACATCACCTCCAAGGTGCTTCGTACTTAGAAATTACAACACCAAGTGTGTTAAAATGTAAAAGCATCTAAAAGAGTGTGTGTGGGAACATCAGACAAGGGGTCTGTTGTAGTTAGGTTTGTTTAGCCTCAAGGATCTTTGATCCCTGTTAGATGTAAACCGTGCTATACTTGATCACATAGCATTGGGGCTAGTTGGAATAACAAACGGAGAAGTTAGAAAAACCTTGTTGTGATAATATTGTTTCTTTCATAGAATATTCCGTCAATATTATCATTGTACTCGTAATAGCCAAATTCCTAGATCAAAGGTGTAACAACCTTGAGCCCATAAACGATCAGCAAAAGCTTATTGTTTAGAAGGAAGATTTTAAAATAAGCTTTTCACAGTTGAATAGATGTGGTGGATAGCATAAATTAAGGGGAAGACAGTATAGTTTCATTCATGGTGAGATTTAGTTATCTCAATTTCTCTACTTCGTCTAGGGAAATTCGTACAAGAATATTTTTGTTTTGTAATCATCAAATAGGGGAAGATTGTAAGGAATTAAATATTCCATAGATTTGATGATCTGAAACAAGAAGAATGAAACATGAAGAATACTGAAATGATAAGCAAAAGATACTGCTGAAGCAGAATAAGATTCTGCTGAAGGATTCTGCTGATGATGCGTTTCTGCTGATGAGCTTGCTGGTGCAGAAAAAGAGCCTGCTAGGGCAGAACAAGAGCCTGCTGAAGAGCAAAGATTCTGCTGAAGAGCAAAATAGTTCCACTAATGGATTCTGCTGAAGAGCAAAGATTCTGCTGATAGATTCTGCTGATTGACACTGCTGCTGATCAGTGAGTCATACTACTGAATGGATAAGGATGAAAGAAGATATTATGTGCATAAAAGTCAAGTGTATCCTTTAGATAATATCTTTCATCAGTCATCAAATTGAACACTCCAAGTGAGTTGTAAACATAGATACGTGTTGTATCTTAGATGACTTGACATCCTTGTAATAAGCTAGATAGTAGATGACTAAGCTTATCAATTTATTGTAATGATCTCCTTTGTTCTATAAAAAGGAGATCACACCCTTTTAGATAAGTGGTGGTGAGTGCATGATTCACAGTGAAACAAAGTGAACATCACCTCCAAGGTGCTTCGTACTTAGAAATTACAACACCAAGTGTGTTAAAATGTAAAAACATCTAAAAGAGTGTGTGTGGGAACATCAGACAAGGGGTCTGTTGTAGTTAGGTTTGTTTAGCCTCAAGGATCTTTGATCCCTGTTAGATGTAAACCGTGCTATACTTGATCACATAGCATTGGGGCTAGTTGGAATAACAAACGGAGAAGTTAGAAAAACCTTGTTGTGATAATATTGTTTCTTTCATAGAATATTCCGTCAATATTATCATTGTACTCGTAATAGCCAAATTCCTAGATCAAAGGTGTAACAACCTTGAGCCCATAAACGATCAGCAAAAGCTTATTGTTTAGAAGGAAGATTTTAAAATAAGCTTTTCACACTCCTCATATCCAGGTAGGAGATATAAAGTCTCTGCTAGTGTGAATTTGAAAGTTTTGCAATTTATCTTCATCTTTTAAAGAACACTTGCGTACATCTGCAAGCCCCTACTTTAAGTCAGCCTGTGGTTGGTTATTAGATTGTGAATACTTGATGTATAAACAAATTAGACTTATTGTCCATGATCTTAACCTTTTTCATTGAATCCTAGTTTTATTGTTTCTTTTACATGTATGGTGCAGGTTTTGGGTCTGCTTCATGTAGTTGTATACAATGCTGCCTCAAAGTTAGACTGCGACTATCCTACTGAACCTGCAGTAACCAATTCTGAAGATCTTCCTAGCAGTGAAGCTGCTGGTTGTAGAGTTTTGTGTTGTTGACAAAATTCTTGATGCTTTTTTGTAATTTTGGGACACATATGAAGGAAATGTAATGATATTGGTATATGTTTCTTATTCGAATCCAATACTAATTTCTTATAGCATCATCTGTCATAAATTTTGTTGTAATTAGATCATGTTTTGATCTTGGGGTTAGTTCTCTATCCTTGCATAGTTCTTGTTTTATGGTAATTTTGCTAATGATTTGATAAGAAGGCGAGTAAATTAACTATTTGTGAATCACAATCAGCTGAAACATATTTGAAATGATTCTCAAGTGTTATTAAGTTTAACTTAACTAACAGAAGTTACAAGAACTAAACGTACTACGTACTAGAGTTATCTTTACATGTAAAATGACCAAAGAGAGAGAGAGAGGGGAGGGGTATAGGTAAATAGTGTATAACATGTAAAATGACCAAAAAACCAGTTGCCCTGTATACGGTTGCCCAACAAAAAATAGTTGCCCAATATACAATACGTGACACGTGTCTCCCTATGATGGAAGTTGCCCAATCTTAAAAGTTGCCCTGGCTAATACGGAAATTTTCAAAAAAAGGGCTAAATATGCCTAGCCATAGGGCAACTGGGCTATTCTACTATTTATCCCAATTTATTAATGGGATGAACGCAACCTTGAATGAGTGAATCTAAATTTAATGAACAGACTGCTATATTTCTATACTCATATGCTTAGTGTTTGCGGCTCAACTCCGCCTCTGACCTCTTCTGATGTGTTCTTAGAATAAACTTTCCAGCTTGACCACTGACCCTAGAATAAAGCTCCGATAGCCTTCACCTGATTGAAAATAAGATTTTAACAGTGAAACTTTCGTGTTAACCATGCACAAATGAGAACATCACGATTGGGGATTTCCGTATATCATGCTATGGGTGGTAAAGATCAAACACGGGATGAGAAAGAATAAAAAACTCATCACCTTGGCTATAAAATAAGCATCATTTAGCATGCAATTATCAAACCTTTGTGTGCAAATAGCATAATAAAATATATAAAACTTACAGAACTAAAAGAAGAAATCATTATTTCAATATTCGCATTACAGAAGAATAAAGTCAGTTGAATGAGGTGGAAATGAGGAAGTATTACCTATCTTTGCGGAGTAGCACATGCCTTAGCGAACCATCAACCATGAACTCTGTGATGGTAGCTAGTGTGCCATCAGGCCCATCTTGTACTACACCATAAAATGTCATTACATTAGGATGATGGACATTTGACAGAATATCAGCTTCACACCAAAACTAGTGGTATAGAATAAGCGAAACATGATGTAAGATGACAAATTGAGAACTATGATAAGTAAGTGCATAAAACTGATCAAGGCTTGATAATAATAATGATACTTACTAATCTTTATTGCTCAAACGATTGGCCAGCAAAGCAGCTCTTCTAGACAGGATGGTCATCATAATCGACATAGAGAAATCCCTTGTCATGGAATACCTTTCAAGTTGAGCCATAATAACATTATCAGATTCTACAATTTAAAAACAGATTTCCAAATAGGAAAACTTTTTTAAAAATTCAAATTCTTACGTATACCACAAAGTTAACGCTCAAGTGAACGCACTCCATGACTACTAATGCATATTTTTTGTTGATAAATGTGGTTGGTTTGGCTGCTACATGGAAGAAAAAAGCGCATCTACATGAATTTTGTGGCTAAATACTGCAAAAGAGCACTAAGTAGTAAATCAAACAAAATCAAACCTGTCGTAGATCACAAACAAAGTTGAAAGACACACAATCAAACAAACTAACCATTTATAATATAATATCACGAATTCAAAAATGTAGCTGTCAATTGATGTGTCAATCTGATTTTCGTTTGCAATGAGACATCATTTAATCTAATGAAAATTAATAACTGCAAAATATTGAAACTAAAGATAACATGAATCATTAGATCCCTATTTTTTAGATAATAAGGTTTAATAAATAGAATGAAAAATAATTTAAACAAAAATTAAAAATCGAAGGTAAAAAAACATAAGTTGAAAAACGATCCTACTTTATTCAAATGCCTATTTCTTTCCAGCTGATTATGTCATTTATATTATTCAAAATCAAACAAATACTTTTGAAAACACATACATACGGGAATCATATTTCAAGGTTCAACTAATCGAATGCAGATATTAATTAAAACTGGAATTGAAATTCAAACATGCCTTAATAAACAAAACATATGAATTTCATATGTACTCAGAGTTCGGTTAATGAATTTGTTGAATTTGAATTAGGGAAATGACGGATTGTTGATTTTGAGTGTGGTTTTTGAGGTAATTGCATGTCACACCCCCAATTTAACTGACTTGCAGCGGAATGGAATGCCTGGGAGTGTAACTGTCATAGCACCATAACAAGGAAATATTGAACGACCTAAAGTGTCGTTTGAAAATACATATCGTTTGATTTATTTAAAAGCATCCAGTGCTACAAAACATAGGTCCCCAAAGGTTGAAACGTTTACAGAAAACAAGTTCAGGAAATGTCAAATGATAATTTACACAAGTGCATGAAAAATCCAAAATGTAGTGCGTCATCCCTGGCACACCCTAATGTGACTCCATGCATGTAATATGATGATGATGCCTTAGTTACCTGAAAATACATTGCGAAAACGGTCAACACGAATGTTGGTGAATAATCATAGGTTTATGAAATGTAATGTTTGTACGGCCACCACAAGTATAAATGCATGACAAAAGTCACGTAAAATAGTACAATAGACCTTAAGCTCATGACACCGAAGCTATGACTGATGAAATTCTATGCCCCTCCTGAATGTTCTGCCAAACACTCAAATGTAAAAGACATGACATGCATCCGCTTACGGTTGGTAATCACTACCACGGATGGAGGCGTCACCCTCAATAGATCTATCCACTCACTCTCGCTTACCGGTAAATTAACGGTTCATGATGTTACAGGGGACTTATCACATGGCAGACAAGCTACTTAAGCTATGTACATAGGTTTTGATACTTTGGCTCGTACTAAAATGGTGCAATGTATTCTCCCCCGTGGGATTTGAAAACAATAAAAATGTATACGGGGCTATGAAAACTCACCTCAACTGATGATACTGATGATAATATGAAGTGAACAACAATGATCGGTTAGCTGCCGCAACCTAATATGAATGATGAATGATCTCATTTAGATCACCAAATGATGTTATGAATGTCCATGCTCATGATCCTATACCACTCTACTCTTTGGAAAAACACTTGTGTTATCAAAATATATAATCCAAGAATTTGGAAAAATATTGCTATTAGAAAATAAAATAAGCTAGTTACAATATATATACTTATATATATATCGTATGTTTCCATGTTAGTGTTGAAATCCTTGAAATATCGCCTTGAAATGATGAAAATATACTTGTAATAACTAATACTTCATTAGTTATAAAATTTGGTACTTGGTATTATTTCTAGCTTCTAAAAGTACTACGTAGTTTTAGTGTCAATTTTACTAAAAGCTGTCAAAATAAAATAGGTTTTGCCGATATTCAAACGTGAATATCTTTGTCGTTATATGTCCGTTTTACTTGTTCTTTATATCCACGGTTACGTCTTAGTATGTAGTAATATATTTTGGAAAGCTTGGCTCCTCCGGGTTACGTCTAAAGTCTCTTTTTGTCCGACAAAAAACGTCCAACAGCAACTATTTTTCAGAAAAATACTTTTCGTCAACAATCTTACAAAAATCATAACTTCTTCGTTATAAACTCTTTTTAATCCGTTCTTTCGCCTACGGATTCGTTTTTGAAAGTATTTTCTAAAAATTTTGCCAAAGTTTCCTTGGTGTTTACTGATTTTCCAGAAAATAACAAAATGGGACAGCATGTTTATAAACTTGTTAGAAATCTATTTCAAAGGTTCAAAACTAGTTCCAACTTCAACCAAAACTCTTGCAAACTTCACAAAACTAATCTAATCCTACCATACACCTTCTTAGGGTGACATGGGTTCCTAATGACTAGAAATCAAGTTAATTTAACAAGGGAACACCTAAATCACAATCTAGGGTTTGTATGTTTCAAAAGTCTTCAAAAATAAAGTGGTATAACTAGTATGAGCATGAAATTAAGCATGATTACCATGAGATATAAGTGTTAATTAGAAGAAAACTTGAAAATAAATTTGTATACTCACTTTGAAATATGAGGTGATTGAATGACTAGAAACCTTGGATTTCTTGTGTATTTCTTGTATGATTCTTGATTAGGCAAGTAAAATGAACAACTTTGGTGCTTTAACTTATCAAAAACCTTCACTTGATCTATGTTTTTGGGTTTGGTCGTGGGGTGTAAGAGAGGAAGAGATGAGATGATTTTCTTTCTTTCTAAAAAGTGTATGAAATGATTTGTGGTTTTAGTTTAAGTATGTATTTTAGAGGTTTATTAGTATAATACTAGGAAGTTAATGCATTAGGTTAAGGGGTGTTCATGTGGCCGGTTATGGTGAGCAAAGGGGGGGGGGGGGGGGGGGGGGTAGGGGTACTTGTGATTTAATTAGAAATCTTATGTAGTTTAAGTGTTAGTTTGTGTTATTTGTTAAAATCGGGGTACCGGGTTTAATAGAAATAAATGTTCACGAAGTTAACTGGGACAAAATAAAGTCATAATAATGATAAAAATATGTTGAAAATATGTTGGGTACAATTACTGAGTGATCGGGTGATTATTGTTTAGTTTTCAGGAAAACCGTCGTTATATTCATAAGCGTACGTTATAAATAAAATAAATTTCCAAAATACTGGGTAACTGAATGTTATAACTTTTATGATGTTAAAATGGATATAAAAATATATCGGGATCATTGTGGGAATATTTAGATATATTCGTCGTGTATAAACCGGGTGTTAACGTTTACTATAAATACTTGTACGTAAAAACGTTAAATGTATCAAATATATAAATTTGAAAATCCTGAGAGTGGTATAACATGAAAATGCTGTTATGATGATATGCAGACTATCTCCAGTCCGTATGCAGTGTCCTTAGCACTAATGAAATGAATTCGCACCTAAACTAATCCGGTTACGCGAATTTGAATACCCGTAAACTAAATTTACGATGAAAAGATTAATGCAAGTGAATAGTGAAAACTTTTCCGGAAATGAATAGTGTTCAGTGAATAGTAAATTTCTCAAAAGTTTCTCAGAATATCAAACTGACCTCGAAAATGATGAATAGTAAAACGATGAATAGTGTTTTGATGAATAGTGATTTATGAATAGTAAAAAGTCGAAGTTTGGGAAAGTGACCTGAAATGGTAAATGACCTGTAATGGTGAGTTGTGACATCCGCCCACCCAAATAGGAATTCAGCTAGTGTTGGTCTCGGTAATAGGTTTGGTGAAAAGGTGTGGATACTTGCGTTGCATTTGGTCCTCTCGTTCCCAAGTAAACTCAGGACCTCTTCGAGAATTCCAGCGAACCTTAACGATCGGAATTCTACTCTGCTTTAACTGCTTGACATCTCGGTCCATGATTTCAACTGGTTCCTCCACAAAGTTAAGCTTGTCATCCAGCTGAATCTCTTCTAATGGTATAACTGAAGACTCATCTGAAAGGCATTTCTTGAGGTTTGAGACATGAAATGTATTATGTACGTTGCTGAGTTCTAATGGTAGTTCAAGCTTGTAAGCTACTAGACCAATCCTTTCCAGTATCTTAAATGGACCAATGTATCTCGGGTTCAACTTACCACGCTTTCCAAATCGTATCACGCCTTTCCAGGGTGAGACCTTTAACATGACCTTGTCTCCAACCTGGAATTCCAATGGTTTGCGTCTAACATCTGCGTAACTCTTTTGTCGACTTCTAGCTGTTTCAAGCCTATCTCGAATCTGTATTATCTTTTCTGTTGTTTCCCTAACCATCTCTGGACCTGTGCATTGTACCTCTCCAACTTCTGCCCAACAAACGGGTGAACGACACTTACGACCATAAAGTGCCTCAAATGGTGCTGCTTTAATACTTGAATGGTAACTGTTGTTATAAGAGAACTCGATTAATGGCAAATGGTTAGCCCAACCATTCCCAAAGTCAATCACACACGCTCGCAGCATGTCCTCCAGTGTCTGAATAGTTCTCTCACTCTGACCATCAGTCTGTGGATGGTAAGCAGTGCTCATGTCTAACTTGGATCCAAAGGAATCTTGTAATGACTTCCAAAAGTTTGAAGTAAAACGACTATCCCTGTCTGAAATGATAGAAACTGGTGCTCCATGCCTCGAGACTATTTCCTTGACATAAAGTCTGGCAAGCTGTTCCATGGAATAAGTCTCTCTAATGGGTATGAAATGTGCTGATTTAGTAAGACGATCAACAATTACCCAAATAGCATCGTAACCTCCTGAAGTCTTGGGTAGTTTAGTAACAAAGTCCATTGTAATATGTTCCCACTTCCATTGTGGAATTTCTGGTTGTTGAAGTAGTCCTGACGGTTTCTGGTACTCAGCTTTCACTTTAGCACAAGTAAGGCATTTGCTGACGTACGTAGCTATTTCTGCTTTCATGTTCGGCCACCAATACAGCTTTTTGAGATCCTGATACATCTTGTCAGAACCTGGGTGAATAGAGTACTTTGACTTATGTGATTCATGCATAATCAAATCTCGTACTCCACCATAGAGTGGTATCGATCCTTGAAGCATAACACTCCATCTGCTCTCTTAACGAAACCATTCTTGTTTTCTGGCATACCATAAAGTTTCTCCTGTGGCCGATTTTCCTCCTTGAGAGCCTCAATCTGAGCTTCTAAGATTTTTGATGGTAATGGTGAAATAATAGTCATTCCTAATGACCTGACCCTCAAAGGTTTGAGTCGTTCCTTTCTGCTAAGTGCATCTGCTACGACATTTGCTTTTCCTGGGTGATATCGGATCTCACAATCGTAATCACTCAACAATTCTAGCCAACGACGTTGTCTCATGTTGAGTTCCTTCTGATCAAGTATATGCTGTAAGCTCTTGTGGTCGGTAAAAATTACACATTTAGTACCATAAAGGTAGTGTCTCCAAATCTTGAGTGCAAAAACAACAGCACCCAACTCCAAGTCGTGTGTAGTGTAATTCTTCTCGTGTGTCTTAAGCTGTCTAGATGCATAAGCTATCACCTTCTCGTTTTGCATTAGCACAGCTCCAAGCCCTTTATGCGAAGCATCGCAATATACCACAAAGTTCTCAATACCTTCTGGTAGTGACAAAATCGGTGCACTACAAAGCTTCTGCTTCAATAACTGAAATGCAGATTCTTGTTTCTCTCCCCACTCGTACTTCTGATTCTTTTGTGTCAGCTTAGTCAGCGACTTCGCTATCTTAGAAAACCCTTCGATAAACCTTCTATAATATCCTGCCAGTCCTAAGAATTGACGAATTTCTGTAGGAGACTTGGGCGTAGCCCAATCCTTTACTGCCTCAATCTTTGCTGGATCGACTTGTAATCCTTGGCTATCAATAATATGGCCAAGAAATTGAACTCTTTGTATCCAAAAGTCACACTTTGAAAATTTGGCATACAATTGCTCCTTCTTGAGTAGTTCCAATATTGTTCTGAGGTGTGCTTCATGCTCTTCCTTACTCTTGGAATAAATCAGGATATCGTCAATGAACACAATCACATACTTATCAAGATATGGTTTGCATACTCTGTTCATGAGATCCATGAATACCGCAGGTGCATTGGTTAATCCAAAAGGCATCACTTGAAACTCATAGTGACCATAACGGGTTCTGAATGCTGTCTTCGGGATATCTTCTTCCCGAACTCTGAGTTGATGGTAACCTGATCTTAAATCAATCTTGGAATAAAAACAGGAACCTTGTAGCTAATCAAACAAGTCATCAATCCTAGGTAGTGGATAACGATTCTTCACCGTTAACTTGTTCAGCCCACGATAGTCTATGCACATTCTGAAAGATCCATCCTTCTTCTTCACAAACAAAACCGGTGCTCCCCAAGGTGAGGAACTCGGTCTAATGAATCCTTTGTCTAAAAGCTCTTGTAACTGGTTAGACAATTCTTGCATCTCAGAAGGTGCAAGTCTATATGGTGCTCGTGCAATTGGTGCAGCTCCTGGCACCAACTCAATCTGAAACTCAACCTGACATGTAGGTGGCAGTCCTGGTAATTCTTCCGAAAAAACTTCTGGAAATTCCTTAACAATGGGCACATCTTCAAGTCGTTTCTCATCCGACTTCTTCTCCGTTATGTGAGCCAAGAATGCATAACAACCCTTCTTTATGTACTTCTCGGTTTTAATGCATGATATGATACTGAGTCTAGTTCCACTTCGCTCCCCGCGAACAACTAAAGTTTCACCTCCATAAGAAAGATGAACAACTTTCTCATCACAAATGATCCTTGCACGATGTCGAGACAACCAATCCATACCGATAACGATGTCAAAACTTCCAAGTTCTACGGGCATAAGGTCTATATTGAATGGGTGATTTAGGAAATTGATGGTGCAACCACGGATAACGGTGTTTGTGTTAACTAAAGACCCATCGGCTAATTCAACAATGTAGGGAATGTCTAAGGTAGTTGGTTCTATGTTAAGTAAAGGTGCAAATGTAATAGAAACAAAACTTCTATCCGCTCCTGAATCAAATAAAATGGATGCATAACGATTATTAACGAGGAACGTACCCGTAACAACATTCGGGTCCTCACGGGCATCTTCTCCTCCCATAACATAAGCCCTTCCTCGAGCTACTCCGCCCTGATTTCCAGCTCTTTGATCATTCCTCTTTGGGCAATTGTTCTAGAAATGACCCAACTCTCCACAACCATAACATGCTCCTGGTTGGTTCTGATTAATTATTCCTCGTGGAGTTTTGCAGTCCTTAGTCCAATGACCGACTTTTCCACAGTTCTGACAAGCTCTAGGACAATTCCCAGGGTTATGATGAGTTCGACATTTGTTACACTTGGGTAGTTTTCCAATATATCCTTTTCCTTCTGTTGGTCCTGCAGCATAGACCTTTGCCACTTCCTGCCTCTTAGGTGCTGGTTGGTTAGCATTTCCACCTTGGTTATTATCAAACCTCCTCTTGTTGTTATTGTTGTTTTGGTTATTGGGGTAGTTGCGGTTTCGGTTATTGTTATAGTTGTTGTTGTTTCGAGTGTTGTTGTAGTTGGTATTGTTGGAACGGTTATTGTTGTTGTTTGCAGCAGACTTTCCTTTCAACACTTGGACCATAAGTTTCTGAGTTATACGAATGGCCTCTTCCATTGTTTGTGGGTCGAAAGACATCACATCCCCTCGGATGCTTTCGGGTAATCCCCCAGTAAAGTTCTCCATCTTTTTCTCAGCGTCCGGAACCATAGTTGGACATAGTGTAGCCAACTCCTGAAACTTCCTGATATAAGTCTCAATGTCATCTCCTTTAGTTACTAACTGGTAGAATTCTGTTTCCAACTTTTGCACCTCAGTACGAGGGCAAAACTTCTTAGTCATTAGCTTTTTGAATTCAGCCCAAGTGAGTTTGTAGGCATTCTCCATACCAATAGGCTGAGCATACGAATTCCACCAAGACATGGCTTCATCCAGCAGCATACCTGTAGCAAACTTTACCTTGTTAACCTCCTGACAACCACACATGAGAAAAACATTCTCAGTCTTCTCAAACCAGCGGATTAAAGCAACCGCTCCCTCAGTGCCCTTATACTTGATAGGATCACTAATCTTGAAATCCTTCCAAGTACATTCACGCCTAGTAGTGGGTTGAACCACTTCAGTAGTAGGTGGAACCTCAGCAGCCCTAGCAGCAACTTCAGCTCTCTCAGTCTCCAGAGCTTCTGCTATACTATCCCTGACCAACTTGCGGATAGCTGCTTGTGTCATAGCGGGTGTTTCTGATGTAGCCTTTGCTTTCTTTGGCGCCATACTTCTGATAAATAATAATCGACAACAACCATGAGAAAACTATAATAGAAATAGTCATCGTACAAAAATATACGCCCACAACATGTATATATACAACCACAACAAGTATAAATACAACCATGACATGTACGAGTACAACCACAACCTGTAATAATACAACCATGACACGTATAGATACAACCACAACAAGTATAAATACGTTAACCATAAAGAGCAACCATGAAACATCATAAATATAATCACAAAACATGAATATAATACATGAAAATTTCGGCCTACATGGACCGATATATATATATATATATAGCACAACATTTCCAACATAGTAGAGTCGCACTTGATATATTTGTTTGTACAACAACCAAAAGACTACAAGTTCTTGAACTATGTCCCACACCTCGGAACTAGGAAATAGTAAAAGCTAATACAATACTAGTCTATGTCTATGCTCCTCCAGGTGCTCTAGATGGTCCAGGCTCTCCCCTCAAATGGCGAATCTCACGATCCATCGCAACCACGATCTCCTCCAGATGCTGAACTCGTAACTGAGAAGAAACATCCCTGCGCTCCATCACTGTCAACCTCTCATGTGCTACAGCCAACTGGTGTGTCAGCTCTCCCTGAGCCTCCTGTGTAGTCTGAGCTCTATCCCGAATCCCTGGTAGCTCACCTCTAAGCTGGTCAATCAGCTCCTGATGTCCCAACTGTCGTACCTCAAGCCCATGATGTGACACATCGATACTAACTCTACCTAACAGTAAACCCTCGATCTGCTCCTCAGCCGCCTCTAGTCGAGGAGTGATATCCTCATCAACCCTATAGTCCAAACTATCAATCTGATCCTGATGAGCCCCTAGCTGACCCTCTAATGTAACATCTGCAGGCTCCCTAACAACAGTAGGCTCACTAGCAACTGTAGACTCCCTAGCAACAGTAGGCTCCCTAGCTGCTGCTGCTCTCGAACACTCCCATACATGGTATACTGGTGGTGGTTCTGCTGATTCTGACTCTGTAGTAGGGGAATCTGGTGCAGTAAACCTAGTACGCTTCCTAGGTGGCAATAGTGAGGTAGATATGCATGCAGTAGCAGGTATGGCTGGTGGTGGTGTAGGTAACATAGGAATAGTGGGTACCTTAAAGGTAGATGTAATAGGACAAACACTCTTCCTAGCAACTCTAATGATCTTACTACTAGGAAACATAAGTATAGGTTCTGATGGAACAGTGGTAGCAGGGGATGATGTGTCGGTGGGTGCACGGGTACTCTCGGGTGGTGTAATAGGGGAAACATGAGAAGTAGGAGCCGTCTCATCCTCCTCAAAAGGCTCTGTTCCTCACCTGATGCCGAGAATGGCAACACAGGTACAAGAGGAATAGGTGGTGGTGAACGGGCAATAGAAGACATAGAGCCTTCAATATCGGAGTCTGTGATGGTGTACAGTATGACAACATTTGGGTTGGCAGACATGGTTCTGTGATAATCAAGGTGAAATAAAATGAATAACTCGTAATGAAATCACCTAAAACAATGAACATGCACTTATGATGAAATGATGAGATGCTATGATAATGTGGTTATAGTCTAGGGTCAATGATACATCCTAGTTCTCTATAACCTTAGCTCTGGTACCAATCTGCCACACCCCCAATTTAACTGACTTGCAGCGGAATGGAATGCCTGGGAGTGTAACTGTCATAGCACCATAACAAGGAAATATTGAACGACCTAAAGTGTCGTTTGAAAATACATATCGTTTGATTTATTTAAAAGCATCCAGTGCTACAAAACATAGGTCCCCAAAGGTTGAAACGTTTACAGAAAACAAGTTCAGGAAATGTCAAACGATAATTTACACAAGTGCATGAAAAATCCAAAATGTAGTGCGTCATCCCTGGCACACCCTAATGTGACTCCATGCATGTAATATGATGATGATGCCTTAGTTACCTGAAAATACATTGCGAAAACGGTCAACACGAATGTTGGTGAATAATCATAGGTTTATGAAATGTAATGTTTGTACGGCCACCACAAGTATAAATGCATGACAAAAGTCACGTAAAATAGTACAATAGACCTTAAGCTCATGACACCGAAGCTATGACTGATGAAATTCTATGCCCCTCCTGAATGTTCTGCCAAACACTCAAATGTAAAAGACATGACATGCATCCGCTTACGGTTGGTAATCACTACCACGGATGGAGGCGTCACCCTCAATAGATCTATCCACTCACTCTCGCTTACCGGTAAATTAACGGTTCATGATGTTACAGGGGACTTATCACATGGCAGACAAGCTACTTAAGCTATGTACATAGGTTTTGATACTTGGGCTCGTACTAAAATGGTGCAATGTATTCTCCCCCGTGGGATTTGAAAACAATAAAAATGTATACGGGGCTATGAAAACTCACCTCAACTGATGATACTGATGATAATATGAAGTGAACAACAATGATCGGTTAGCTGCCGCAACCTAATATGAATGATGAATGATCTCATTTAGATCACCAAATGATGTTATGAATGTCCATGCTCATGATCCTATACCACTCTACTCTTTGGAAAAACACTTGTGTTATCAAAATATATAATCCAAGAATTTGGAAAAATATTGCTATTAGAAAATAAAATAAGCTAGTTGCAATATATATACTTATATATATATCGTATGTTTCCATGTTAGTGTTGAAATCCTCGGGTTGTAATCCTTGAAATATCGCCTTGAAATGATGAAAATATACTTGTAATAACTAATACTTCATTAGTTATAAAATTTGGTACTTGGTATTATTTCTAGCTTCTAAAAGTACTACGTAGTTTTAGTGTCAATTTTACTAAAAGCTGTCAAAATAAAATAGGTTTTGCCGATATTCAAACGTGAATATCTTTGTCGTTATATGTCCGTTTTACTTGTTCTTTATATCCACGGTTACGTCTTAGTATGTAGTAATATATTTTGGAAAGCTCGGCTCCTCCGGGTTACGTCTAAAGTCTCTTTTTGTCCGACGAAAAACGTCCAACAGCAACTATTTTTCAGAAAAATACTTTTCGTCAACAATCTTACAAGAATCATAACTTCTTCGTTATAAACTCTTTTTAATCCGTTCTTTCGCCTACGGATTCGTTTTTGAAAGTATTTTCTAAAAATTTTGCCAAAGTTTCCTTGGTGTTTACTGATTTTCCAGAAAATAACAAAATGGGACAGCATGTTTATAAACTTGTTAGAAATCTATTTCAAAGGTTCAAAACTAGTTCCAACTTCAACCAAAACTCTTGCAAACTTCACAAAACTAATCTAATCCTACCATACACCTTCTTAGGGTGCCATGGGTTCCTAATGACTAGAAATCAAGTTAATTTAACAAGGGAACACCTAAATCACAATCTAGGGTTTGTATGTTTCAAAAGTCTTCAAAAATAAAGTGGTATAACTAGTATGAGCATGAAATTAAGCATGATTACCATGAGATATAAGTGTTAATTAGAAGAAAACTTGAAAATAAATTTGCATACTCACTTTGAAATATGAGGTGATTGAATGACTAGAAACCTTGGATTTCTTATGTATTTCTTGTATGATTCTTGATTAGGCAAGTAAAATGAACAACTTTGGTGCTTTAACTTATCAAAAACCTTCACTTGATCTATGTTTTTCGGTTTGGTCGTGGGGTGTAAGAGAGGAAGAGATGAGATGATTTTCTTTCTTTCTAAAAAGTGTATGAAATGATTTGTGGTTTTAGTTTAAGTATGTATTTTAGAGGTTTATTAGTATAATACTAGGAAGTTAATGCATTAGGTTAAGGGGTGTTCATGTGGCCGGTTATGGTGAGCAAAGGGGGGGGGGGGGGGGTAGGGGTACTTGTGATTTAATTAGAAATCTTATGTAGTTTAAGTGTTAGTTTGTGTTATTTGTTAAAATCGGGTACCGGGTTTAATAGAAATAAATGTTCACGAAGTTAACCGGGACAAAATAAAGTCATAATAATGATAAAAATATGTTGAAAATATGTTGGGTACAATTACTGAGTGATCGGGTGATTATTGTTTAGTTTTCACGAAAACCGTCGTTATATTCATAAGCGTACGTTATAAATAAAATAAATTTCCAAAATACTGGGTAACTGAATGTTATAACTTTTATGATGTTAAAATGGATATAAAAATATGTCGGGACCATTGTGGGAATATTTAGATATATTCGTCGTGTATAAACCGGGTGTTAACGTTTACTATAAATACTTATACGTAAAAACATTAAATGTATCAAATATATAAATTTGAAAATCCTGAGAGTGGTATAACATGAAAATGCTGTTATGATGATATGCAGACTATCTCCAGTCCGTATGCAGTGTCCTTAGCACTAATGAAATGAATTCGCACCTAAACCAATCCGGTTACGCGAATTTGAATACCAGTAAACTAAATTTACGATGAAATGAGTAATGCAAGTGAATAGTGAAAACTTTTCCGGAAATGAATAGTGTTCAGTGAATAGTAAATTTCCCAAAAGTTTCTCAGAATATCAAACTGACCTCGAAAATGATGAATAGTGTTTTGATGAATAGTGATTTATGAATAGTAAAAAGTCGAAGTTTGGGAAAATGACCTGTAATGGTGAGTTGTGACATTGCAGTTCTAAGCGTTCATTTAGGTTTTAGGATTATGGTAAATGATGTTTGTTTCGTGAATGAAACAAATTTCAACCCATGATAGGGTTTTGAATTTTAAATCGATACTCGTAACTGAGAGAGATTGATTGCTGATTTTTAGGGGAGTGAAATATGGAAGGTGGGGGTTTCAAATTATAGCAGAAATTTAGGGGAAAATGAAGGAGTTTAAAAGTAACATAGGATCTTTATCAATTATAGCAGAGATTGAGTAATGCTTAACGCCTTTATCAAGGATGTTTTCCAATGTATAACACAAAAACACAATTGCTCCAGTGGTAGGAGTGTTGGTTCTTGTTGTAGAGACCCGGGTTCCAATCCCACTTCTGTCAAATTTTTTAACCACATTCCGCAATCATGTTAAAGTGCCAACGTGGAGGATGTTGCTAACATGACATATGACTCATATTATCCAGCCAGCAGTGTCATGGTACAGCTTTCAAAGCATCATGTGCAAGTCAAAACTTGTCTCATATATATATATAAAGATAGTAGGCAAGCAAAATAGGTCGAGTTGATCAAAAACTTACATCTTAGCATAAAGCTATTTCAAGAGGGCTTTAGAATAAAGCCCATTTTGGTTACTACTGTAATAAGCTTTTAAGCAGGTAAAAAATTATACTAACGTTATGATCTGTACATAGAAATCGTCATAGAAAAGGACTTAAGTAACTGGTCACTAGAAATTACATGAGCCAATCGGGGCACACACGTATACACGAAGAACACGTTTATTATATATTTAATACATATATGTTATTATATTTATTAAATGTATAATATGTTTCACGAAATCATTTAACAGTTATTAGTTTAAATCGTTAGACGCATTAACTAATTTTAATATACGAACTTGGATATACATCCGAACATTAAAAGAAACATACGACAACAACAATATTGGAAATGATTGTTGTGTGTGTGTTTTTTTTTCTTTTGATAAAATATCATACGGAAAATTAAAAGATGTGATTGTTTTCTTTGTTTTTCCTATTGGTTAAACCACATGACTACTTATAAAGTAATATGACAAAATATTGCCTTTCCTATTTTGGTCATGGTAAATGACAAGTAAAATGGGAAGCAATTTGGCTGTCCCTTTTGTTCAACTTATATGGCAAGAAAAGATAAAAGATATCTTTTGTTATTTTGGTATTGTCTCTTGGCATGCATAAGGATACTAGTATATATATTGGATGTCAATTCTCTTTTCTTGACACAGAATAACAATTCATACGTATACTTTCAATTTTCATATTGGTTTCAAGCAAGTCAAGAACAAGCAAAGTGTTTTCCTTGTTTATCGTGAAGCAAGCACTAGCATCCTAACGTGCTTCGTTTGACGTGTAGTGTGTGCATCTGTTAAAGGTGATAATTTAATCACTTCGGTTTCAAGATCAAGATCCGGTGAAATTAATTATTTATTAATTAATTAAAGGTTAGTATTTTATGTGTTTTAATTCATAACATTGAATATAGATCCATCCGTTGCGTACTCATGGTATTGATGATTTAATCAATATGAATTCCCTACAGTGGTATCACGAGCCATCTCGTTTAGTGTTACACATAGACTCGCTTGCTATGCTAATTAAACACATATTGTAATTGTTATGACAATAACATGCATTATTGTCATTTAAATTAAATCTTGGTCTTGTTTAATTATTAATGGTTAATAAGGCTTAAAAGGGGTTAGGAAAATTAAAAGATTATTGTAACATGTGCTTTTTCTTTTTCTTTTCCAATCTTAAGGCTTGCTCGGTCATTGTTATGATGTCTGTGATGTAACAATTCGCAATTTCAGGTTAACTTTTATTCCCGAAAATTTCACTATTCACTTTTACTATTCACTTTTTACTATTCACTTTTACTATTCACTTTTCACTATTCATCTCAGAAATTTTTATTTCATATTCTCGTAAGTTAAACTATTTTAACGATAATCCGAGAGTTTGACGCTCGTCGGATCATTTCTGCAAAAATCACAAAGCCGTGTCCGAGATTTACTTTTAGGTTTAAACGTCATTCCAGCATCCCGATATGTCCATAAAACATTATAAACAATAGAAATATGATTTTCTCTCATTTTAGGACAATTCCAAAACTTTTGGAATTTTACGTTTTTCAGTTCAGCGTTTTACGCGAATTACGCGTTTTAGACCCGTGTTTCCAGTTTTTAGCAGGGTTTTAGCACCCGATAGAACCTACCACTCATTTTATATTTTATTATGGAGTATATTGATAAGTTCTAGCATATTTATAAGTTTCATATTTTTAGGATACCCGGTTTTACGTTTCGTGACTTAACAACTTACGGTTAGCAATTTACGGAGTCAAAACTAGCTACATACTTAGGATATTATCATCCAAAGACCATGACTACTCATCTAGTCACCCTTATCCCTTATGAACCGCCACTAGGTGGGATTCACACTTGTGGCATCATCTCATGACTTTAGCCATTAGATCATACTTATTTACAACTTTGTCACCAAGTTTAGGCACTTTCCTAACACTTTCCTAACCTCCTCATCCTAGCCTATATAAATAACTCATTCATGACTTAGAAAACTCATTCTTCTTCCTTTCTCATCAATAAAAATGCCACACCCTTTAATCCTAGCACCATGATCCTTTGATCTTCAATATACAAGTTACACTACAAAGTTCAAGGTCTTAGTATTCTCTACCTAGTTCTTAAGTTTGTTTGGTGATTCCATGGTTGAATTAGGAGCTACACAAGGTTACTAGGGCTGAAGTTAAATGGTTTTCACAAGGGTTAAATCAAGGCTAGCAAGGGTTACAAGAGTTATGGTGAAGGGTTTACAAGCTTAGGTTTAGTGTCCTAGTTCTATACTTGACTTCCTTTCTTTAGAAAGCCAAAAGTTGTAAGCAAACCCTTATACACTTTCTTACTCAATATCATTTTCATGCTTATTATGGTTCTTTCATGCTATATATGTTCTTGTTATTGTGTTCATGATGTTTAAAAATGGATAAAACGAGTATTGATATACATATGTTAACTTATGACAAGTAAACAAGCAAACTAGTGATTTTTATGGAGAACCACGACCAAAATAGTATAACTATGATATTTGAAACTTACTTACTGTTATAAAGGACTTCAAAAGGAAAACATAGCTATTTGAATCACCCAAAACGAGTACACGAGTAAAAAGTTATGGCCATAAGAAGTTAGCGACACCAAAACGCCGAAACTGCCAATAACCTACTGTTTTGCATTCTGCCAATTTAAAAGTCACCCTTCTGGTCCGATTCATCAAAAAGTTAAAACACGAAAGTTGTCCGGAACGCCATTTTCGTTCAGGAACAAAGAAGCTCGAGCCCTGAAAACGCTTTCCGAATGATAATTTCTTCAAATTCTTAACAGCCCATTTTTAGACCAAAGTAACTATATAATGGTTATAATTAGATGAGACCAAGAGGTCTAATGACCTAAAGCCAAGACCACAACCATGGCTAAAGCCAAGGTTGAGTCTCAAGACCATGGTAACAATGACCAAGGTCACGGCAAAGCCACGGCTAAAGACCATATAACTTTTAAAGATCAAAAACTTATATATATATGTTATCAAATACTACAATAGTAGGGAGCCTCGTGTGGGGAGTTCATTAAGTAAGCCATCGAGATGAGTTGTGGATTTACGAATTAAAGTGTCCTGGCTCCTCGAACATTTACTCCATGACTTCTGAATTATGTCGGCCCGAACGGTAGTAAGAGATATACAACTTATACATGTTTCATAAACCATTTATATTCAAAGACTTACGCTATATACTAAGTACTACATCATGAACATTATGCAAGACATATATAGGCAATTCTTCGTATTCTTAGACGTTACTCCAAACCTAAGTCGCAACGTTCTATTATAGCCTGCTCTTAGAGACTTTCACGATTCGACTACCACTTTGATTTCACATCACTTAAGCTTAAGGTGAGTCATAGCCCCTACTCTTTTCATACTTGTTTTAACTCTTGGGGGGGATACATGCTCAACTACTTGCTTACTTGTACAAATACTCAAAACATTTATACTTGATTGCTTTATACTTGATTGTGTTATACTTGATTGCATTATACTTGATTGCATTATACTTGATTGTGTTATACATGCTTGTTACACTATACTTGCTTAATTTAAATACAAGATTCGTATTTACGTGCATACATAATACTCTATTCTGTCGGAGAGGTATTGGTAGTACTCATGGGAAGATTCCCCTACCCTTGTGTCTATGCTTGACCTTGGATGTCGTAGTACTATTTGGGAGATGCCCCTACCATTGCCATATATTCCTGGCCTTGGGTGAATATAATCCGGTGTATTATGTAAACTATCTTTTAGCAGTGGGTTGTGAACACACAGGTTGCAAGTCTCTTATGGCGGGACTTGCAACTGAGTGGATTCTCAATGCCTTTGCTGTGTGAACATTCTTTAAGGCTTTTCAACTGTTTTAAGACAAACTCTATGAACTCACCAACCATTGTGTTGACACTTTAGCATATTTATCTCAGGTTAGTAAGGCAATAGCTAGTGCGTGGAACTTAGAGTCAAGCTGCATATTCTGAAGACTTACGCTTTTTATCATTTACCATTCAAAACATTTTGTATACATTTATGTATCATACTTTGGAATCTCATATTTGTAACTTTGAATTTATTAATCAAATGGTAACTTTTCAAAACGTCTCATTTAGAGTTCGTTTTCTATAACTTGTACTTTGTATTATGAAGTAGCACCCCTATGACACAGTCTTCCGCTGCGGTATTTTGGGGGTGTTACATGTGATCCACTTGGTACCTAGCTCGAAAACCTTGTGTGAGCCTTAGATTCTCCAATTGGGGAAGACTCATTCTTGAGTTTTGGAGCATTACTTGTTTTACTGCTTTCCATTAGAGTCTGTCTTCACTTCTACCCCTTCTTCTGTCTGTTTTTTTTATTTGCTTATATATTTTATTCCTTGTGACTTGTTTTACATATTTGCTAATGATTTTGGAAATAAAAACAGACTAATTACTTATATCGAAACTTGTTTTTAATTAAATCTTGGGTTCCATCAAGCTATTGTGGGTGTGGATCATTACTCGAAGCTACCAGGATATAGCTTGTTGGATATCGTGAGATTTAATTATAGTATGTTAATATACACACTTAATTCCTAGTGACCAGTTATGTGTTATGTGTAAAACTTGTTTTTCTACACTTAAACGGACTATAAACTATTGAAATCTAATTTAATTAAATCAAGGTTTCCATCAAGCTATTGAGGGTGTGGATCATTACTCAAAGCTACCAGGATATAGCTTGCTGGATATCGTGTGATTTAATAAACTTTAACTATAAGATAACTAAAGTTTTGTGCTTTTATTAATGATCTTTGATCTTATCAAGATCTAGGGTTTGAGTGGCCTTTAATCTTTTCCCGCCCCACTACGTGTTTCAGCATATGTGGGAATTATTGGAAGAACTTGGGTCTTTTGACTCATGCAGAGTACAATATAGGGTTTGATCACTCTTTAATTTTTTTCCACGTGATAAAAGTACACCTAATAAGTTGAAAAATTGTTTTTATGCAAACTTGTGATATGAAGATGTATGCATGCTTCTTCGTACACTTTTTGATACACGTTTTTATCAAAAATTATGTGATACCCTATTTGAAATTTAAGTTTATGCCATCCAAGTTTCAGAACACTTGCACTTGACTTTTGCTCTTTATGAGACGTGAGTGAATTGCAACCCAAGGTGTTTATTCTCTGGCGTGAGACCTAGAGTTATTTACACATGTTCTCTAATTGGACGAATTAATCGAGTCAAGTGGTGAGATCCTTGATCCCGAGGCATAGGATGAGACAAAACATGCGTGACACTAGTAGCTTGCACTCTAGTGCCATAAGTCTAATAAATCTAAGAGTTGCACTTGTAATGCAATTGTCGCACGTCGCCTACCTCTTGTACCCACAAGACTTACCAGAGTAGTAAGCACTACCGTGATGAGTGGGAGTTCAAGAGGGTCTTAGTCTTTTAGTAAATTAATTGTTTTATTGATTAAAACAAGGGTAGTTAATTTGTAAAAGAATTAATTATCGAAGATACTAAAATTTTGAACTTTGTTTTATTGTAGATGGCAGCGAATCAATCCGTCAACAATTCGATCTTCAGGTCTTTCCTCGAAAAGGAACTGGATCAAACTTCCTTGACTGGTATCGGAATTTGAGGATCGTCCTCACAGCTGAGGATAAGTTAACCTATGTGGAGCATCCCATACCTGCTACTCCTGTTCCTCCAACTCCTGATCAGCAGGTTCCTGTTGATGTCCTTGTTACTCACGCCCAATGGGTTAAAGCATCCAAGGACATAGGATGTCTTATGCTCATAAGCATGACTCCAGAACTTCAAAAGAATCTGGAGCACTTTGATGCATATAACATGCTTAAGGAATTAAAGACCATGTTTGCTCAGCAAGCAGAACAGGAACTTCTTGAGACTGTGCAAGCCTTTCATGCATGTAAGCATGAGGAGGGTCAATCTGTTATCACCTATGTTCTAAAAATGAAGGGCTATCTAGATAGACTGGAACGCCTTGGTCACCCTATGTCATCTGGCCTTGAAGTGAGCATGATTCTTACCTCTATGAACAAGGACTTTGTTGGATTCAGACAGAATTATAATATGCAATGCATAGGGAAGACAGTGAATGAAGTGCATGCAATGCTTAAGCTGCACAAACAAGGGCTTCCTAGGAAAGATGCTACCCCTGCTCTACTTGCTATAAGAACAGGAAGGATCCAGAAAAACAATAAGAACAAGAAGCCGCTGAATGGTGCTAAGGGAAAGAATCGTGGTAATGGCAAGGCTAAGCTTGCTTATGCCCCAAGGCCAAGATTCCCCCTCCACCTAGAAAGAAGCATCCTGCTAAGGACACTGAATGTCATCATTATCATCAGAAGAAGTGCAATGTGGGTAGCAATGCTAACACATCAGGTATCTTCGTCATAGAACTTTATACTTATCCTCATAAATCTTGGGTATATGACACTGGTTGTGGTACTCACTTTTGTAATACTACTCAGGGTCTCAAGGGAAGTAAGAGACTGAAGCCATGAGCTTTAAGCCTGTACGTGGGAAATGGAAACCGTGCAGCCATTGAAGCTATCGGAAGTTTTGATATATACCTTCATAGTGGTTTAATAATTGTATTGTACAATTGTCATTATGCTCCTAGTATTACTAGGGGTATTTTTTCAGTTTCACTTTTGAAAGACAAGGGTTTTACTCATTGTTTTACAGATATTGGTATTCCAGTTTCAATGAATAACATGTTTTATTTTAATGTTGTTCCTAGAAATGGCATTTTTGAAATTGATATGCATGATTCTGTTTCGAATGATTGTTCTATGTATTCTATTAATAGTAAAAGATCCAAGCATAACTTGGACTCTACATTCTTGTGGCATTGCCGACTTGGGCACATTAACAAGAAACGCATTGAGAAGTTGCAACGTGATGGGCTTCTTAAATCAGCTGACCTTGAGTCTTTTGATAAGTGTGAATCTTGTGTGTCTGGGAAGATGACAAGAAAGCCTTTTCCACATAAAATGGAGAAAGCTACAAATCTGCTTGGACTCATACATTCTGATGTATGTGGCCCTTTTAGAATTGTGTCAAAACAAGGATACAACTATTTCTTAACTTTTACTAATGATTTTAGTTGATATGGTTATGTTTACCTGCTTTAACATAAACATGAAGTCTTTAAAACTTTCAAAGTATTTCAAAGTGAAGTTAAGAATCAACTTGGTAAGACCATAAAGGCTTTACGGTCTGACCATGGAGGTGAATATATAAATCAAGAGTTCATAGATCATCTTAAGAAGTGTGGGATTGTCTCACAGCTCTCTTCTCCACGAACACCACAACATAATGGTGTATTTGAGAGAAGAAATCGAACCCTGCTTGACATGGTAAGATCTATGATGAAACAAACAACTCTACCAATGTCTTTTTGGGATTATGCTCTTGAGTCTGCTGCACGCATTCTAAATATGGTTCCGTCAAAGAATGTTGAAAAGACATCATATGGACTATGGCATGGGAAAGTCCCTAATCTGTCTTACTTAAAGGTTTGGGGTTGTGAGGCTTTTGTGAAACGTGACACGCCTGACAAACTTGAACCAAGATCTATTAAGTGTATCTTTGTAGGATACCCAAAGGAAACAATGGGTTAGTACTTCTACTACCCACTCGAGCACAAGGTATTTGTTGCTAGGTATGGTGAGTTTTTTGAGAATCATCTCATCTCACAAGAAACAAGTGGGAGGATAGTAGAACTTGATGAAATTCAAGAAGATACTCACCCTCATATAAATACTTGCCAACTTCCTGAGATGGTTAAACATGAAAGTGTTGAACCAGAAAGTGAAGTTATTCCTGTTCGTAGGTCCTCAAGGACAATACGTGCACCTGATCGAATGTGTTTATATGTCGATTCAGAAGAGCATGAGTTAGGGGATCTCAATGAGCCCGCTAACTATAAAGCTGCATTAGCATATTCTGAATCTATATAATGGCGTAATGCTATGAACGAGGAAATGAAATCCATGAGAGACAATGAAGTCTGGATTGAAGTTGACCTCCCTCCTAACGCTAAAACCGTTGGTAGCAAGTGGCTCTTCAAGAAGAAGACTGACATGGATGGAAAGGTACACACCTATAAAGTTCGTCTTGTGGCAAAAGGTTTTACTGAAACCTACGGTGTAGATTATGAGGAAACCTACTCGCCTATTGCAGACATAAAAGCTATTAGGATTCTTTTAGCCATAGCAGCGTACTATGACTATGAGATTTGGCAGATGGATTTCAAAACTGCCTTCTTGAATGGTCGCTTAACCGAAGAGGTTTACATGGACCAACCTGAAGGATTTGTCAATCCACAATATCCTAACCATATATGCAAGCTACAACGATCCATTTATAGATTCAAGCAAGCATCTAGGCAATGGAATAAAAGGTTTGATGAGGAAATCAAGAAGTTTGGTTTCACTCAAAACCTTGATGAGCCATGTGTATATCGTAAGGCTAGTGGGAGTAATGTAGTGTTCCTAATCTTGTATGTTGATGACATATTGGTCATGGGAAACAACATTCCAATGTTACAAGCTGTTAAAGCCTATCTTGGAAATTGTTTTATGAAGTATTTAGGTGAAGCTGCATATATTCTAGGAATCAAGATCTACAGAGATAGATCTAAGTGGTTGATTGGACTTTGTCAAAGTGCATACATTGAGAAAATCAGCGAATTCCAAACGTAGAACTACCCCAATGCGAGAAAAACTGGAGTTGAAAAAATCTCAAGGACCCTCAACACCTGCGGAGGTGGAACGCATGAAGAGGATTCCTTATTCCTCGACTATAGGATCCATCATGTATGCAGTGAGGTACACTAGACTAGACGTTGCGTTCGCACAGAACTTAACGAGTCGATTTCAAGTAGATCCAGGTGAGAGTCACTGGACTGCTGTGAAGAACATAATGAAGTATCTCAGATATACTAAAGATATGTTTCTTGTTTACGGTGGAGACCCAGACAGAGAGCTCAGAGTTACCTGTTATACTGATGCTGGGTGGCAGACCGACAAGGATGACACCAAGTTGCAAACCGGATATGTTTTCATTCTAAATGGAGGCGTTGTAGTCTGGCAGAGTGCTAAGCAAAGCATTACAGCGATGTCTTCTACAGAAGCTGAATACACTGCTGCTTCAGAAGTTGCAATGGAAGCTATTTGAATAAGGAAGTTTATTGATGAGCTTGGAGTATTCGCCACCAATAAAGAACCTATGGAAATGCTATGTGACAACACTAGAGCATTAACTATCGCCAACGAGCCTGGAGCTCAGAGAGGCGCCAAGCATTACAAAAGGAAGGTTCACTATCTCCGTGAGGTTATCACAGATAATGAAGTAGTACTTAACAAAGTTCACACAGATGACAACTTAGCTGATCCATTTACTAAGGCATTGCCTTTAAACAAGCAGGTTGAGCATGCTAGTGGTATTGGACTTCGTTCAGTTAGTAGTCTCATGTAAATCTGTTTTAAATTTAGTATTTGGATAATGGGATATGTAAAACATTTATTATTTTGATGATTAATATACGTGGTACTTGAGTTATTCATTCATATATTAATTGTGTCCTATATTTGCATGTTTAATCCATAAGTAATTTTATTACTTTAAATTGTTCATTGTCGATCAATGATATGGGAGTATCGTTGAATTAAGACAAATGTGAGATATTGGTTATATTCTTTGAATACTAAGGATGTGTCCGCCAAACTCACATGTTATCCACATGCTATGGATATTGGACTTCCCCGAACCTACGAATCATCACTTTATGGATCGGCGTCATTAAGTGATATCTCGCTAATGGTAATTTTATTTGTCCTCAAACTTGAGATGCAAGCAGGTCTTGCATGTGTGGATCTTTCTTCTTGACTATAGTCAAACGCTATCCTGAACAAGGTGGTTATAAAGGCTATTCTCAGAAGTTGGTTGAAGCATGTGAATGATACGTGTAGTCAAAATAGAATTTGTTCCTCCACTTGTCTTCTGGAGTATGATACTACTAGGCCCCTCGCTGAATTAATCAGATGTTTGCATGGCGGTGCCCAAAGTGTAAATCAAGATGATACTTGTTTTATGTTTGGTAATCGTGATTAATTTCTAAAACGAGAAACAGAATTTGTCACCCTCATCCGTTGTACTTCAATGTTTTTCATTTTACCGGGGTATAGGATTATTCCCCTTTACCCAAAAAAAAAAAAAAAAAAAAAAAAAAAACAATATGGAATGATTTTAATACATATCCATAGTTCAACAAGTATCTGAAACAAAAGGATAATTTAAAATTGTAAACCATTTACCTAGTTGTTTTATGAAACCACACTCAGGTATTTCTGGGAGCAATGCGGTGTTGCTAGACACCTAGCATTGTTAGTATACATTATTGATTGTTATGATCGCAAGTGGGATCTGTTGGTTATGCGCTCGTAAATCAATAATTATACGGCTAGAAATTACTTGAGCCTATCGAGGCACACACGTATACATGAAGAACACGTTTATTATATATTTAATACATATATGTTATTATATTTATTAAATGTATAATATGTTTCATGAAATAATTTAACGGTTATTAGTATAAATTGTTAGACGCTTTAACTAATTTTAATATACGGACTTGGATATACATCCGAACATTAAAAGAAACATACGACAACAACAATATTGGAAATGATTGTTTTTTTTTTTTTTTTTTTTTTTTTTTCTTTTGGTAAAATATCATACGGAAAATTAAAAGATGTGATTGTTTTCTTTGTTTTTCCTATTGGTTAAACCACATGACTACTTATAAACTAATATGACAAAATATTGCCTTTCCTATTTTGGTCATAGTAAATGACACGTAAAATGGGAAGCAATTTGGTTGTCCCTTTTGTTCAACTTATACTGCAAGAAAAGATAAAAGATATCTTTTGTTATTTTGGTATTGTCTCTTGACATGCATAAGGATACTAGTATATATATATATTGCATGTCAATTCTCTTTTCTTGACACACAATAACAATTCATACGTATACTTTCAATTTTCATATTGGTTTCAAGCAAGTCAAGAACAAGCAAAGTGTTTTTCTTGTTCATCGTGAAGCAAGCACTAGCATCCTAACATGCTTCGTTTGACGTGTAGTGTGTGCATCTGTTAAAGGTGATAATTTAATCACTTCGGTTTCAAGATCAAGATACGGTGAAATTAATTATTTATTAATTAATTAAAGGTTAGTATTTTATGTGTTTTAATTCATAACATTAAACATAGATCCATCCGCTGCATACTCGTGGTATTGATGGTTTAATCAATATGAATTCCCTACACCATCATCATAATACGGAAATAAGGATTACAAATGAATAAAACATTAAGCAATTACTTTGATATATACTTGCTGAATTAAGAAACATAGCATCTACGATGTATGTTCTAATCTACATCAAAACATAAACTTACATACAATTAATACCTTGGCGTTTTTACATTAAAGCTTATTTAGAGTTTGTTAGAAAGTACAGTTTGTTATTAACATTAAAGCTTAATAAAAGTTTGGCATACATGTGTGGTTGTGTCTATCACTCTACGAAAGAATTAGTTAAAGCAACTGCTGCTCTGATAGTGTCTTTGTTGGTACAACCTTGTCGTTGGATTTCATAGCTTTCCCACCATTTCAAAGAACGCTGTTTTGACAGCTTAGATGCTACAATGTTAATGGAAAAAAGAACGTACATACGATTAGTAAACATTTTGACATTCACTAAACCATGAAACTAATTAGAAAACAACAATAATCTAAAGCATAACAACTAATAGAAGAAATCACCTGGTGTTTTGAGAGCAACGCCACCTTTCAAAAACATGCCCGAGAATAGTTGGGACATACATAATTTCCATGATTGCTTATTTCTTATCCAAAAAAACCCTTACCCTAAATGAAAACTTCAAATTCAGCTTTAGAAGCTTATGCATAAAATCGTATTTTTACCTTAAAAATAATATAAACTCATGGAAATAAGCTTATCCAAATGCGCACAAAGAGCTTGAAAGCTTTTGAAAACACACAAAGTTATTAAGCCTCTCGTAGACCCAAACGCCGCCTAAAGGTCATCAAAACGCTATTAACTAAATAAATTAACAACCGTCTTTTAACATTTGAAACCTTTTCAAATAAACAATATATATATGTGTATATATATATATATATATATATATATATATATATATATATATATATATATATATATATATATATATATATATATATATATATATATATATATAGATAGATAGATAGATAGATAGATAGATAGATAAAAATGAAAGCACCAAGACCAATTATATTAAATGCTAATTTGTGAATTCTACTTCAAGTTCCTACTCAATCTCATGTCCTCATTTCAAGTTTTTGGCCTCTAGCAGCTTCTCAAGTTTCGGTATTGATCTTTCAAAGCAGTTTGCAAACATTTGCACCATAGCTTCCAAATATAAGGTATGAAACCTGGTAGCTATAATTGTATAAAAAGCATAAAAAACATCATACACACTTACAGAGTACTTAATAGGTTTAACAATGCCCATCCTAAATTTTCAATTGTGGAGGAAATATTATGGATCAAATCTTCAAGACATGCTACGTCTTCTCCTTTTCTTCCAAGTGCAGTCGGGGTAGTCGGCAGGAATTAGCCCCTTCCCCATAACTGGTTCCAAAATATCAGCAAGAACTTCCTACACAACCCATGTTAAAAAATAAAAACCTTAGGAATAGTCAATTGTCACACCCCGCCACGGCGGAAACGCGCGGGTGTAACTTCATGGATATCATCACAACACCTGGTGTCAACATAGAGAACAACTACATGCACATAAATAGAGCAATGTACCAACACACAGTGTTGTAACAATACCCAAAGATAAACAAAAATAAAATCCAAAAGGTAACTTCAATAAGTTTGAAAGTACCAAACATAAAACATAAATGTATCAAATCCAAAACCAAATAAAATCAAATCCCAAAACATAAATAAGTCTCCATGCAACTAAGTCTCGCCTAATTGCTGCCCTCAACTTTGGCCTTAGAATGCTCACCTAAAAATGATGCTTAAAATGTCAACATAACGTTGGTGAGATTCATAGGTTTAGACTCAACACACTAGGCAACCGAATTTACTGTGATTACAAAATATAGCTGGACAAATAAATTATAGTTATCATATTGCTACATGCATTTGCAAGTTAATATCAACACATAAAGGCAACAACACTCATAAGGCAACCATTGGGCGGAACGTGCCCACCGATCCAAAGTAGTACCCATCAATATGCCATCAATTAGGTCGCATGCGCGAGCAACAGGGTAAGCACCCTCCCAATTGAATCCCAAAAATATATCATCAATTAGGTCGCTATCCTAATTGAATCCCAAAACATCCACACAAGCAAATAATCACACATAGCATACATACAATAACATTATAAGTCCAAGCTCTTTAATATCACACACATAATCACAGTAAACCAAACCATTTAAGACAAGCATCATTCCCATCCCAAGTTTAAAACAAAGTAAAAATATGGGACTATGAACTCACCTTAAACTCCGCAGCTCCACAAAACAATACACAATCTATAATACACAAAAATAATCCACATTACATAAGGTCAAGCTAAAAGCTATAACCCATGTAATACACATATGATGGATGTCTAAGACTCATATGACTTACCATGGATCTCCTAGACACCACACTAACCACTACCATAACTTAATACTCACTAAATCCCTTGCACTCTAAAACTCAGAAAACGCAGAATTTTTGAGTACATTCGCTCACATGAAATTATGACAAATAAAGCTTAACAACTCACACCAAAAATTTACCATGGTCTCTCACAAGCATAGAAGCTAATCCCAGAAGGCCATGTACCAATAACACACACAAGTATTCATATAAAATTCAAACTTGTCAACTACTCAAATTCGGATCTGAACGCATACCAAAAAGTTTTGATTTTTAAAAATTACGTCCATAAGTTTTTATCGCGAATCCTTTTCGTGGTAGTCTCATATAACCTAAAACTTAACTATTCCAGAAGACCAAGTCAAAATACCACTTTTACAACCACATGCCAACCACAAACTTTTACCCAAAATCTGTCCCGGTTTGACAGCTTTGACACCTTAACAAAGAAAAATCAAAATACCGACTTCCCGACCTCAAAATTGATCATGGCTGGACTTTTTGGAAAGCTCTTTCATTATACTACAATTTAGACTTAAAGTTCGTGATCTAACTCATCACCATCTGTTATGTACACTCACATCTTTACAGCCTTACAAATCTGTCCAAACCCTAACTCAATAACTAGCATGTTTTACGCTCAATTCCCTTAACCATTAACCATAATATTAACATCTAATCATCCTAACATGTTTTACTTCAATAATTTACAGAAGTATATAAACCCTAGATTCCATCATATTAATTATTACATGAATCATAACAATAATTGATTAATTACACATAAGGGTTAAAGATTTTACCTTGATTCTTGATTTTTGCTAGACAATTATGAAACCCTAATTTTTCCTCTTGGATCCCCCTCTTGTGTCGACTTGTATGCAGGAAAAAGGGATAGGGGAGTGTTGATTTTGTATTTATAATTAATTTGGATAATCCCTAAAGTTTAGAGTTGTATTTGGTATCAAATTTAGTTTCCTTTTTTCCCCCCTAACACCTTATTCGGCCGCCCCCTATTATTATATATTTATTTTTATTTTTTTATTAAATTTGTTTATTACACTCAAAACCTCATACTTTTCATATTTTATGTATTCCCATAACAAAACCTAACGTCTTTCGCGATAAACCTTAATTTTACGACAAACCGGAAAATATTCATTTTCAAAATAAAGTTTCCAAAAATAGATTTTTACACACTCCATGAGCATTTCCTCACAAAAACAACATCCCCGTAACTTACTAACGCTCAATAACTTGAACAAAGACTCGTTACGCAAAATCTCAAAATGCCAAATATACACAAGTCATTTCTATACCATATAAATGATCAAAATGAACTTTCCCAAAATCAACATTATCAAAAATCACAACAACAACCACAACGCGAAGGGATTTAGTGCTAACTTAAATACTAACCACACTATAACACACAATAACACCCATAAAACTACCCCAAACACCCCAAACAAAGTTAGATTAACTCGAGGCTAAAAGTCTAACTAACCTGCTAAAATCACGGTTGTTACATCATCCCCCACTTAGGGAAAGCTCGTCCCGAGATTTAACAGCTCGTATCATCAGACTCCTCAGCAAACAACTTAGGATACTTAGCTCTCATTTGATCCTCACGCTCCCAAGTAAACTCAGGACCACGTTTGGAATTCCATCGTACCTTTACCAATGCAATCTTACTACGCTTCATACTCTTAACTTCTCGGTCCATAATCTCAACAGGTTCCTCCACAAAGTGAAGCGTCTTATCAACCTTAATCTCATCTAATGGCACATGCAAACTAGCGTCCGCCAAACACTTTTTCAAATTAGACACGTGAAACGTATCATGCACACCACTTAATTCCTCAGGCAATCTCAACCGATATGCCACAAGTCTAATCCTTTCTGTAATCTCAAACGGCCCAACATATCTAGGTGCTAACTTGCCTTTCTTACCGAAACGCACAACACCCTTCCATGGTGACACCTTCAACATAACAAAATCTCCAACACTAAACTCCAAAGGTTTGCGACGATTATCCGCATAACTCTTTTGACGATCTCTCGTAGCCTTAAGTCTTTCCTTAATCCAGAAGACCATATCCGTAGTCTCTTGTACCAATTCAGGTCCAATTAACTGACTCATCCCAACCTCTGCCCATAACACCGGGGATCTACACTTCCTCCCGTACAACATCTCAAACGGTGCACATCTAATGCTTGAATGATAGCTGTTATTATAAGAAAACTCAGCCAAAGGCAAATGAGTATCCCAGCTTCCTCCAAAATCAATAGCACAAGCACGAAGTAAATCTTCTAATGTCTGAATCGTTCGCTCACTTTGTCCATCGGTCTGTGGATGATAAGCAGTACTCATATCCAACCGTGTATTCAAAGCCTTTTGCAACGACTGCCAGAACCGCGAAGTGAACCTACTATCCCGATCGGAAATGATAGACACAGGCACACCATGCCTTGCCACAATCTCATTTATATAGATCCTTGCCAACTTCTCCATCTTGTAATCTTCACGAATGGCCAGAAAATGTGCAGACTTCGTCAATCTGTCCACAATAACCCATATCGTGTCATGACCAGTACTTGTGCGAGGCAATTTAGTAATGAAGTCCATAGTTATATTATCCCACTTCCACTCAGGAATTGGCGGCTGCTGCAACAATCCAGAGGGTTTCTGATGTTCAGCCTTAACCTTCAAACAAGTTAGACATCGACTGACATACTCAGCTATCTCCCTCTTCATACCCGGCCACCAATAAGCATCTCTAAGATCATAGTACATCTTATCAGACCCTGGATGAATCGAGTATCTCGTCTTATGAGCCTCATCCATGATCACCTTTCTCACGTCTCCCACCCGTGGAACCTATATTCGATCTAAGAAATATAGTCCACCATCTTCCTTCCTTTCCATCTGTTGATCTAAACCACACAACATTTCAGCCACAAGGTTCTCGTCCTTGCAAGCTTCCTCTTGTGCTGTCAATATCTTACTCTTAATCCCCGACTGCAATGTTATGCTCATAGCTCGCACATGCCTTGGCTTAATTCTTTCCTTTCTACTCAACGCATCGGCCACCACATTCGCTTTTCTAGGATGATAACGAATGTCGCAGTCATAATCACTTAACAGCTCCATCCATCTTCTTTGACGCATATTCAACTCCTTCTGATTAAAAATATGCTGAAGAGTCTTATGATCGGTATAGACCGTACTCTTCGTGCCATACAAATAATGTCTCCAATTCTTGAGAGCAAACACCACCGCACCAAGCTCTAGGTCATGAGTAGTATAATTCTTCTCATGAACCTTGAGTTGTCGTGATGCATAAGCTATCACCTTTCCCCTTTGCATTAACACACATCCCAATCCTTGATTCGACGCATCGCAATATACCACAAAATCATCTGGCCCATCAAGTAATGTCAGAATAGGTGTATTACACAAACTATCCTTTAACGTCTGAAAAGCCATTTCTTGCTCATCTCCCCACTCATACTTTTTATTCTTCTGAGTCAACATAGTGAGAGGCTTAGCAATCTTTGAAAAATTTGCTATAAATCTCCTGTAATATCCTGCCAGTCCTAAAAATGAGCGTATCTCAGAAGGTGTCGTAGGAGCCTTCCAATTCTTGACCGCTTCTATCTTGCTAGGATCTACATGTATACCTTCACTATTCACTATATGACCCAAAAATTGTACCTCTTGCAGCCAAAATTCACATTTAGAGAACTTAGCATACAGTCTCTCATTCTCCAACAAACCAAGTATCAACCTTAAATGCTCCCCATGTTCTTCCTTCGACTTAGAGTAAATCAGAATATCGTCGATAAACACAATTACGAATTTATCCAAATAGGGTCTACACACACGATTCATCAAATCCATGAATACCGCTGGTGCATTAGTCAACCCAAATGGCATAACCGTAAATTCAAAGTGTCCATATCGAGTTCTAAAAGCCGTCTTGGGAATGTCCTCTTCGTACACCCTTAACTGATGATAACCAGATCGCAGATCTATCTTTGAGAAAAATCTCGCACCCTGCAACTGGTCGAAGAGATCATCAATTCTAGGTAAAGGATACCGATTCTTCACCGTCAACTTATTCAACTCTCGATAATCAATACACATCCTAAACGAACCATCTTTCTTCTTAACGAACAAAACAGGCGCTCCCCACGGAGAATGGCTAGGTCGAATAAACCCCTTATCCTGTAGTTCTTTCAACTATGCAGCTAACTCTTGCATCTCCGTAGGTGCCAATCGATAAGGAGCCTTCGCTACCGGTGTCGCTCCAAGAATTAACTCAATACGGAACTCCACCTGCCGTATTGGCGGTAATCCAGACAAATCCTCAGGAAAAACGCCCGAAAATTCACATACAACTGGAATATCCCCCACTTTGAGTTCTCTAGTCTTCGCACTCAAAAGGGATTTCAAATTCTTCTCCACGCTTTCTCCTTGTACTCGCAGCACAACTCCACTTTCTAATGGAATTCGAACCACCTTTTCATGGCATATTACTTCAGCTTTATGCCTAGCCAACCAATCCATCCCTATTACCACATCAAAGCTACCATGTCCTAAGGGTATTAAGTCAATCTTAAACGCAATACCCTCTAACACGATAACGCACTCACGTATAACTTTATCAACTTCTACCTATATACCACTAGCTATTTCAATCAAAATACTAGGTCTAAGTTCACTAAACTTAACACCCAATACTCTAGCAAATTCAATAGTAGCAAAACAATAATCCGCACCCGTATCAAATAACGTAGTAGCATAATGACCATTGAGAGAGAACGTACCAGTAACAACATTCGGGTCTTGGCGCGCCTCGCTTGCATTCATTGTAAATGCCTTTCCCTTAGCTGCATTTCTATTAAACCCTTGTCCTTGTCCTCCTTCAATAGCCAATTGACTCCCAGGCCGTCCAAACATTCCAACCAGTTTGGGACAACAGTTTCGCATATGATCAACACTACCACACTCATAGCATGCCCTGCGAATAACCCCTGCGCCAACCGAGTTGATTGGAGTCGCTTGAGTAATCACAGCACGACAATCCCTAGCAAAGTGTCCAGGTTTGCCACACCTGAAACACCCACGACATGGTGTGTTCTCGTGATGACAGTAACCACACTTGGCACATCTAGGAACGTAACCAACATTTCCCTTCTTCTCATTACTACTAGTCACAGCGGTAGAAGCTGTTCCCACATAACCCGCTGCTTTTACAGAATCCGTTGCTACGAACCCCTTTCCTTTCTTTGCTTTCTTATTGTCACCACTAAAACCAGCTGTCTTAGTAGTAGTATCAACTTCCTCTCGCTTCTTCTCTCCCGACTTTGCCAGTGTTCCACTCCTAACTGCTTCATCTGTTAATGCCCCAGCCTTTTGAATAGCACTTAGAAGCGTTGTCGGCTCAGTCGCCCTAACCATCGAACGAATCTGTGGAACCAATCCACGAATATACTTCTCAATACGCTTCGATTCAGGAGTTACTAGATGAGGAAACATCCTAGCTAACTCATGAAACCTATCAGTGTACCCCATATGATTAGCTCCAACCATAGTATGATTCCACAATTCTTCTTCCAACTTTTGCAACTCATTGACTGGGCAAAACTCCTCCGTCATTAAGGCTTTGAAGTCCTACCAAGTCATCCCCAAAGCCGCAACTCGTCCCCTTGCCTGAAGTTGCGTGTTCCACCAGGTCAACGCCTTGTTAACCAAAGAACTAACCGCATACTTAACTTTCTGGCCCTCACTACATCCACTTATATCCATCACAGACTCCATTTTCTCTATCCATCGAGTGAGTGCAATCGCACCACCCTTTCCATCAAATTCCTTAGGCTTACAGGCCATGAACTCCTTGTAAGTACACCCATTATTTCCGCCTCCTCCACTTCCAGCACCATCAGGATGAGCTCCACTGCCTATCTGCGCATTCAATTGAGTCACTAGTTCAGGCATTAAAGCTTCTAGCTGCTGGTTGATCATTTACTGAAAGATAGGGTTGCTATTCCCAACAATAGGTGTCGACTTCTTGGACTTCTTGGGTGTCCGGTAAGCTCCACTCATAGGTGACTTAGTGATAGGTCGTCTTGGTTTCCTTGGCGCCATTTCCTAAACACGCAGGACAATAGAACCATTAGAGACCATTCACAAGATTCTATAATCTCCATAATCCTACTCAAATCATCTACCTCCCATAAGCATATCACCATTGATTCAATGTAACATTGGCTGTAAGTCCACATATGTCGTGATACATTTATAATTGTGTTGGCCACCCACATTTTTAGATGTATCCTTCCACATGTGTACTTACTTCCTAAGCCACACCTAACAATAGTAACATCTTATAACAAATAGTACACAATCACTACTAACCCAAGATATACACCCACAATACACATAATATACACACCATAAATATCCAAACTCGCCCAAGGCTTCTCATTAAAACACGGGATAAATCCCAAAAATCCGAAGGAATTTACATTCCAACATATAATCAATGTCAAAACAACTCAACAAGACCATAAAACATTAAAACATAACATAAAAAAAAACAAGTCGTACGCAGTTCGAGTCCTATCTAAGACCTAAAACGGAGTACGTGCAGTGGACTCCAAGTCCGAATCCACTTCCTCCTCCTCGCTCACCCATCCATTCTTATTTCCATGATTCTGTGGTAAAGGATTTCTTACAAAACCATCTTCACGATCTCTTAACTCTTCATCTATCATATCCACAAAATCATACAATCCTCGGGGTCTAGCCCATACTCCCCCATCATCTTCCAAAAACTGAGGACACTTGAACGGGTACTTGGTGGTGAAGCCTTCCTTATCAGCTACTTTTGTCTCATATAGTCATATCTCTCCACCAACTCCCCATTCACATTCTCCAGTGTCATCTTCTCCTCAATCACACATGGTACCATGCTAGCGGAGACCAATATCCTCCTGTTGGTTCTCTTCATCTTCCCAACTCTCTTGCGTCCCTTAGCAACTACAGTAGCCCAACGAAGTGTCTATCTTGCAGGAGGTGCCATTCTATAAATGACACACACACGTTGCTAAGTACAAAGTTCGATAGACGTTCAAAAACTCAATAAAATAACTCATAATTTAGGAAAATAGACATGTAATATTTTATACTTACACATAGGTCCTAAATGCAACTATATGAGGGACTCCTAAGCTATAGTCTAGGTTAAACCACCTAATTCTCTATAACCAAGGCTCTGATACTGATGAAGCGAAAAATGATCCGTTTTTAGGGGGTCATTTAAGCCCGAATCCGAATTTATTTGATCAAATATTGCCCTAAATCGTTCCTTTTGTGATTTTAGGTACTTGGAGAGTGAATTCTGGAAAAGAAGCCATTTTGGACGTTTTTGGAGCATAAAAGTGAAGAAAATGGCAAAGTCTCAATTTTCTATGCTGGAACAGTACATGAAGGCGTCAAGAGTTAACCCATGACGGCGTCAAACCCCAAGAATTAAAATCCGTAGTTGATGACGGCATCACACAGGGCGTCAGAAGTAGATCAAGGCCGTCCAAGGAAGTATTTGGCGGCGAGATGATGGCGTCACACCTTTGTTCTTGACGCCGTCACCCCAATTTTCCTATATATAGTCTTCTAGTTTTTCACATTAAAAGGAGAGAAGTTTTGGAGAAACCCTAAAGACGATTTTGGTGCAGCCTTTACAGGTTTTTCAAGGGTTCCAAACCCTTGATACCTTGCATTGTAATTGAGATAAGTGTTCTTCTAATTCAATCAATATGTCTATGTGTTGGTTGTCTATATCTTGTTCTTGTCTCAATTCCATTATGCTAGGCTAGATCTCCTTTGTGTTTGCTTAGATCTAATGAAACCTAGATATTGATTATGTGTTGATTACTTGTTTATTCTTGTCTTGGATGAATGATTTTATATGTTAGGCTTAAAAAAACTGGCAGATCTCCAAATGGTAACATGCTTGAACGTCTTAAGAAACATGAACCGAGGCGTCTAGATCTTTATTGGTTGTATTTAATGCATGAGCCACTGTTTACAATCCCTATAGTTGTGCTGGGTCATGGTGTAGGAGGAGATAAGAGCTCATAGAATTGGGGAGTCATGTATGCCACCCCATGAATGGTATTAAAGAATACAATCCGTCATCCATGCAATTATAACAAGTAATTAACGTGTAAAAGATATCTAGGGAGTAGTGAAATCTAAGTAAACACATTTTCTCCAATTACTGCTCTCAACCTTAGTATAATTAGTTTATTTACATTTTTTTGTATTTTATTTTGATTGCATCGTAGTTTTGGGTTAGTTGAATAGCAACTAATTCCGCCCACTCTTCCAAAACCCGAGAATTTACTTGCTTTCATAAAAATATAAAAACACAAAAATAATCATCCCTCACCTTTAGAACTAGTAATTAGGCTTTCTAATCCTAGCGACACTATTCCTAAGCTGAACGATCAATCCCCCGGTACTTGTCACTATACTATACTACAACGATCAGGTACACTGCCTGGTGGGGGTTGTAAGCTTCTCGAGATCCCTCGAGAGGTAAAGCCTGTTGCGATTCCCACGCATCAAGTTTTTGGCGCCGCAGCCCGGGGAATAGTTATTGTTTAGGTTGAATTTGATTTTTATTAGGTCTACTCATTAGATTCCATTTTAGTGAGATTTTTATTTTCTTTTTATTAGTTTTCTTGTAGTCTATCTTTTCTTTGTGCACTTGTTCGTAGAAACCTTTCCATTGACTCTTCCGTTCACCATTATGGAGAATGCGAATCCACCATATTACCGACCACGAAACCCATTCTACCCTAATGACATCTTGATGTTCAAACAATATCGAGATGAACCCATATATGATGCATGGACTCATTTTAAAAATTTACTCCGAATAGTCCCTCATCATAGTTTCGCTTTAGCATCCCTAACCCAAACCTTTTACTATCGTGTTAACCGATATGACCAGATGTGCATTGAGGATTTTGCCAATGGGGACTTTAGGGAATTAAATGCTGAAGAAGCATGGGATGCCATAGAAGATTGTGCCCAATATTAGTATAGATTAGACAACCCGACAAACAACATAACAAATCATTTGACAACAAATTTGAAGGATCATGAAACAAGTTTGTTGGGGGATGAATATACTCATGTTGAGATACCTAGTTGGATGGCACCTAATATCATAGTACAAAACAAACATATAGGTAATCTAGGTACAATGGAGGATGAGGTGGATAATCCAAGCCCACAAAGTACCCCACAAGTCCTACCATCATTTGAGGCACATACAACACCCGTGACTTACCCGGAAGAAGCAGAAGAGACTATAGGAACCCCAATTGAGGTAGAACCCTTGGACCAAGCACCACTAGAGGATATAGGTTTGAATACTTGTAGTGATAACCTTACTCCTAGTTCTAGGGAATTTCCTAATGTTGATGAACCGGAACCTCAACCTTTACACAACTTCCCATCCTTAGATTTATTTCTAGGAGACAAAAGAGGAACCGACCCACCCATCAACCTATATTATCCGGGTAGTTTTAGGATGAAGGAAGCCATTCACTCACCCCCTTCACCTCACGTGGCATATTTCCACCCTAAGGGTGTGTATCACTACTTCCACCCACACTTAATCCTAAGTGTAGGGAAAACCTCCTCTATTTCCGTTAAATAAGGGTAGAGTCAGGCTCGTGACTCGAACAAAAACAAGCGCTTGTTGGGAGGCAACCCAACCCATGTTTTTAATTGTTTGATGTTTTTATTTTATTTGTTTGTTTGTGTCATATATGCTTAATCATAGTTGTTTAATTTTCATGTTTCGAATAATTTGTGAAAATGCTTTATTTTGTTTTTAACCTCGTCTTAATTGCATATAAATGTATTTTACAAAAAGATAAGTGTAGGGAAATTTATATTTTGTTAAAAAGAACTAAATTCGAACATGAAAACTTCACAATTCATGATTAGCATATATTTTATCTTGTTTGTGTGTCAATAATTGTGGATATGTTTTATGAGTTCCTATTTGTAATTCATTCCACAAGTATCCTATCCTTTTTGTTGCTTTGTCTTGTTTCTATTTCTAAGTCTGGAATTACATCTAGTTGTGATTTTTGTTCGGTTTGATGCTTTGGTTTTTGTGTTTGTTGATTACAGGACAAGAAGATGATTTATATTTTTGAAGGGAAGCTTTCAACGTTCGTCTTCTTGGAGGTAGATTTAACCATGTTGTCACATTATCCACGGTGAACGAATCAGGGGAGTATTAGTTTCTTTCATTCTTATTTATTTACTTTTACATCTTTTATCTAGAACATTGGGGACAATGTTCGGTTTAAGTGTAGGGAGGGTATATTAGAAACTATTACTCCACTTGGTTTTTATTTTGTTTAATAGTGAATGTGTAATAAAACTGAGAGAAATATTTGTTAGGGCAATTTTAGCACCAAATTTAAAATTTTTTGCAACATGTAGGAGTGAAACTTTAGTCTTAATAAGCGTCTCATGGATAGGAGTTGTATGACTAGCACAAAAACCATACCACTCAAAAATTTCCACCCCAAATATGTGAGGTTCGCCCTTAGATCTTTAGGAAAAAGCATTCATTGTTGGTGCTTATGAGTGTACCGATAGTATTTAGATTCTAGAACTTGTGATAGCGATGCATCCCGAGACCGCTAGTGAGACTACATTCGTGTAGCTAGGATTTACTACATGATAAGAGGCATTAGGATAACCCTTGTTCTACACCTGTAATATAATTACATTGACTTCATAGGTCAAGTAATTCTCCCACACCTTTGCGTTGTACTCATTTTTAGTACACGATACCCCTAGTACACCCCTCCGAGCCTATCTTTTCGTTTCTAACTTTAAGCATTTTACTTAAAGGAAGAATTTGTTTACAATCCACCCCAAATGTGCAACCAAATCGCCTTAGCCTTCCTTGTATGCACTCATCTTTAGTACATTATTGTTAATTGTTTAAACCCTTTGTTAGTTGTCTAATTGATTACATGGTTGCTAAGTCGAGTCATATCTTGTACATATTGTTTTGGGACGATTGGGACTCATGGGTAAAGTACTATTGTAATGGAGTAATGGGGATGATGTCAATTATTACCCCCATATGTGCATTAATATTTAAAAGTACTCCAAGTGTTTTGATTATCTTGATTCGAGTCATTAGAATAGTTGATTGTAAAGTATGTAAAAGCTCAAGTGTAGGGAGGAAACGAGCTCCCTTTGATGTATTGTTTTGGATGGTAGGGTAAGAGTGTATGCAAAAAAAAAAAAAAAAAAAAAAAAAAAAAAAAAAAAAAAAAAATCGAAAACAAAGAAAGAAAAAAAAAAGAAAAAAAAGAGAGAAAAACATACGGGCTACCATCCGTTTCTTTTATTTATGTTTAAGTCAAATAGTGTCTTGAAAATCCAATAAGAGTTGTGGTTAGTTTAAGTTGAGTCGAGTCTTGGCTTAGCAACGCCTCATTGTACATGTAGTTAACTAAGACAATTGACTTGCCACCAGTAAAATATCCGTTTATCCAACAAAACCGTGTTTTCCATATCCCCTACACCTAACGTTATAACCCTTTAAAAGACCTCTTTGATAGTCTATCCTAGGTGCTTACGCCAAGTGGTGGAAGTTTGATCCTTTCCCAAGCCTATGGTAATCTATTTGCTATGACAGGTAGAGAGTGATATTTCTCCATTTCCAATTATGACATATAAATTTTCAACACCCGAGAGATGAGAGTAACCAAATACTTAATGTGAGGTGCTAGTGTATAATTTCCGTGCTTGTTTTGACTAAGGTGGAACGATCATTTGTTGTAATTACTTTTATATTAGTGTTAAATGACCCCTAACTTGTATTTTGATTGGTGGAAAAGCTCATTTGCTTGAGGACAAGCAAATCCCAAGTGTAGGGATATATGATGAGGCGAAAAATGATCCGTTTTTAGGGGGTCATTTAAGCCCGAATCCGAATTTATTTGATCAAATATTGCCCTAAATCGTTCCTTTTGTGATTTTAGGTACTTGGAGAGTGAATTCTGGAAAAGAAGCCATTTTGGACGTTTTTGGAGCATAAAAGTGAAGAAAACGGCAAAGTCTCAATTTTCTATGCTGGAACAGTACATGAAGGCGTCAAGAGTTTACCCATGACGGCGTCAAACCCCAAGAATTAAAATCCGTAGTTGATGACGGCGTCACACAGGGCGTCAGAAGTAGATCAAGGCCGTCCGAGGAAGTATTTGGCGGCGAGATGACGGCGTCACACCTTTGTTCTTGACGCCATCACCCCGATTTTCCTATATATAGTTTTCTAGTTTTTCACATTAAAAGGAGAGAAGTTTTGGAGAAACCCTAAAGACGATTTTGGTGCAGCCTTTACAGGTTTTTCAAGGGTTCCAAACCCTTGATACCTTGCATTGTAATTGAGATAAGTGTTCTTCTAATTCAATCAATATGTCTATGTGTTGGTTGTCTATATCTTGTTCTTGTCTCAATTCCATTATGCTAGGCTAGATCTCCTTTGTGTTTGCTTAGATCTAATGAAACCTAGATATTGATTATGTGTTGATTACTTGTTTATTCTTGTCTTGGATGAATGATTTTATATGTTAGGCTTAAGAAAACTGGCAGATCTCCAAATGGTAACATGCTTGAACGTCTTAAGAAACATGAACCGATGCGTACTAGGTCTTTATTGGTTGTATTTAATGCATGAGCCACTGTTTACAATCCCTATAGTTGTGCTGGGTCATGGTGTAGGAGGAGATAAGAGCTCATAGAATTGGGGAGTTATGTATGCCACCCCATGAATGGTATTAAAGAATACAATCCGTCATCCATGCAATTATAACAAGTAATTAACGTGTAAAAGATATCTAGGGAGTAGTGAAATCTAAGTAAACACATTTTCTCCAATTACTGCTCTCAACCTTAGTATAATTAGTTTATTTACATTTTTTTGTATTTTATTTTGATTGCATCGTAGTTTTGGGTTAGTTGAATAGCAACTAATTCCGCCCACTCTTCCAAAACCCGAGATTTTACTTGCTTTCATAAAAATATAAAAACACAAAAATAATCATCCCTCACCTTTAGAACTAGTAATTAGGCTTTCTAATCCTAGCGACACTATTCCTAAGCTGAACGATCAATCCCCCGGTACTTGTCACTATACTATACTACAACGATCAGGTACACTGCCTGGTGGGGGTTGTAAGCTTCTCGAGATCCCTCGAGAGGTAAAGCCTGTTGCAATTCCCACGCATCAGATACCAATCTGTCACACCCCGCCACGGCGGAAACGCGCGGGTGTAACTTCATGGATATCATCACAACACCTGGTGTCAACATAGAGAACAACTACATGCACATAAATAGAGCAATGTACCAACACACAGTGTTGTAACAATACCCAAAGATAAACAAAAATAAAATCCAAAAGGTAACTTAAATAAGTTTGAAAGTACCAAACATAAAACATAAATATATCAAATCCAAAACCAAATAAAATCAAATCCCAAAACATAAATAAGTCTCCATGCAACTAAGTCTCGCCTAATTGCTGCCCTCAACTTTGGCCTTAGAATGCTCACCTGAAAATGATGCTTAAAATGTCAACATAACGTTGGTGAGATTCATAGGTTTAGACTCAACACACTAGGCAACCGAATTTACTGTGATTACAAAATATAGCTAGACAAATAAATTATAGTTATCATATTGCTACATGCATTTGCAAGTTAATATCCACACATAAAGGCAACAACACTCATAAGGCAACCATTGGGCGGAACGTGCCCACCGATCCAAAGTAGTACCCATCAATATGCCATCAATTAGGTCGCATGCGCGAGCAACAGGGTAAGCACCCTCCCAATTGAATCCCAAAAATATATCATCAATTAGGTCGCTATCCTAATTGAATCCCAAAACATCCGCACAAGCAAATAATCACACATAGCATACATACAATAACATTATAAGTCCAAGCTCTTTAATATCACACACATAATCACAGTAAACCAAAACATTTAAGATAAGCATCATTCCCATCCCAAGTTTAAAACAAAGTAAAAATATGGGACTATGAACTCACCTTAAACTCCGCAGCTCCACAAAACAATACACAATCTATAATACACAAAAATAATCCACATTACATAAAGTCAAGCTAAAAGCTACAACCCATGTAATACACATATGATGGATGTCTAAGACTCATATGACTTACCATGGATCTCCTAGACACCACACTAACCACTACCATAACTTAATACTCACTAAATCCCTTGCACTCTAAAACTCAGAAAACGCAAAATTTTTGAGTACATTCGCTCACATGAAATTATGACAAATAAAGCTTAACAACTCACACCAAAAATTTACCATGGTCTCTCATAAGCATAGAAGCTAATCCTAGAAGGCCATGTACCAATAACACACACAAGTATTCATATAAAATTCAAACTTGTCAACTACTCAAATTCGGATCTGAACGCACACCAAAAAGTTTTGATTTTTAAAAATTACTTCCATAAGTTTTTATCGCGAATCCTTTTCGTGGTAGTCTCATATAACCTAAAACTTAACTATTCCAGAAGACCAAGTCAAAATACCACTTTTACAACCACATGCCAACCACAAACTTTTACCCAAAATCTGTCCCGGTTTGACAGCTTTGACACCTTAACAAAGAAATTTCAAAAGACCGACTTCCCGACCTCAAAATTGATCGTGGCTGGACTTTCTGGAAAGCTCTTTCATTATACTACAATTTAGACTTAAAATTCGTGATCTAACTCATCACCATCTGTTATGTACACTCACATCTTTACAGCCTTACAAATATGTCCAAACCCTAACTCAATAACTAGCATGTTTTACACTCAATTCCCTTAACCATTAACCATAATATTAACATCTAATCATCCTAACATGTTTTACTTCAATAATTTACAGAAGTATATAATCCCTAGATTCCATCATATTAATTATTATATGAATCATAACAATAATTGATTAATTACACATAAGGGTTAAAGATTTTACCTTGATTCTTGATTTTTGCTAGACAATTATGAAACCCTAATTTTCCTCTTGGATCCCCCTCTTGTGTCGACTTGTATGCAGGAAAAAGGGATAGAGGAGTGTTTATTTTGTATTTATAATTAATTTGGATAATCCCTAAAGTTTAGAGTTGTATTTGGTATCAAATTTGGTTTCCTTTTTTCCCCCCTAACACCTTATTCGGCCGCCCCCTATTATTATATATTTATTTTTATTTTTTTTATTAAATTTATTTATTACACTCAAAACCTCATACTTTTCATATTTTATGTATTCCCATAACAAAACCTAACGTCTTTCGCGATAAACCTTAATTTTACGACAAACCGGAAAATATTCATTTTCAAAATAAAGTTTCCAAAAATAGATTTTTACACACTCCATGAGCATTTCCTCACAAAAACAACATCCCCGTAACTTACTAACACTCAATAACTTGAACGAAGACTCGTTACGCAAAATCTCAAAACGCCAAATATACACAAGTCATTTCTACACCATATAAGTGATCAAAATGAACTTTCCCAAAATCAACATTATCAAAAATCACAACAACAACCACAACGCGAAGGGATTTAGTGCTAACTTAAATACTAACCACACTATAACACACAATAACACCCATAAAACTACCCCAAACACCCCAAACAAAGTTAGATTAACTCGAGGCTAAAAGTCTAACTAACCTGCTAAAATCACGGTTGTTACATCAATGATGTAACTTTAAACTATAGGGCAAAACAAACGAATCAGTTTGGGTGTAACTTACAAATAACCGTTTTGTCCATTTTATAAATCCTATAGATAGTTACTAACATACTATAGTGAATACACTTACAGAACTTATACTCTCAAAATAATAACCTTACGGATTTAGGAAGTTGTCATTTGAATACATTTTGAGAGAACCTTGACCCATTAGACCAGTTTAATGATCCTCTAATCTCTATATGTCAAAATTACCCATTTAACCCGTTGGATATGCATGTACAAACAAACAATAGATTGTGCCTGGCCGAAATGTCAACAGGACAACAGGGTGGGAGTAAAAGGATGTTAAGTACTAAAAAGCACACCTTATCATACGGAACTGCATTTTCACAAAGAATATATCTGGAAACAATATGATCTGATACAACTAATACCCTTTGAAGAAGCTTGAATGTCCACTTCACTCGTATACCATAAAAATGAGCATTAAAAAGTAATAATAAACTATAATTAAAGATTTGAAATATTTTCCTTACACATTTATTACTAACATTGCTGCTATTAAGCTACCAAATAGTTCATGTGATATGGTGATTTGCAGTATGCATTACATAGATATCCACACCTACTTACCACATAATCATTAATCGCCATTGGGGGTCAGTTTTGAACACGTAGAACAATGGGGCCAAATTTCCATTCATCTTTTGCACATTTCTTATTCCCGGGTTCAGCTTTGCAAATATGGTCATTATATTTTCAAAGATCCTTGATTGCCTTTTGCATAATCACAGTCACCCATACTTTGAAAAATCTTTTGATACGACGCTTACCCGATATTTGTATTTGTTACATATATCACCCAGACTTTGAAAAATCTTTTGTTCAACTATTTATTTTTAAACATATGAATTTCACTCAACTTTTGTGTTAACTTTTTAGCATTTTTTATCTCAGGTATTTGAAGTATTGCTTTACTGGCTTTTGGAGTGGCATGAAGACTTATGATGGCTATCCACATTTTTCACCTACTTTTACTATCTTTCTTTCATTAACTATGTAGGACCTTAGATATACCAACTTTATCACAAATATAGAAGATTAGAGAAGGAAAGATGGTGACTTGGTGACTTATATGTGATGTATATGATTCGTGAATAGAGAGAGAGATATAAGAAATATGAGAGCTTTTATTCAAAGAAAACACACACAAATACACACACAAGCACACACCTCAAATGAGCCTTTGAGGTGTTTAAATAGTAAGATACATGAGATGCCCTATGGGCTTTCTATGGGCTTGGGCTTGGACTTGGTTACATGGTTAGATAACTAGGCTTATGAAACATAGCATATAACATATTAGCTTGCCAAGTCCAAGGCCCAATGACTAAACTATTACTAATCTTAACACACGACACAAAGTTACAATATGAGAATGACCATCACTTCATAATACATATTTTTAATGCTAACAATCTCCCCCTAAGGGTTGGTCATTCGAATGATGCTCCACGTGAGTGGGTCTTCCGTGTTCTTTGTCTTTAACTTTGTGTGTTGTTGTAGAATAGTCTTCAGTCTTTGTTCCTTCATGCTTTGTGATCTTTGATAATTGATTCTTCATCGTTCTTTGTTCCTTTGTGATGTGGAGTTATCTGCCTTTCGTCACTTCTGCGTCTGTGGTGGTTGTTTGCCATTCCAACATGCTCATACATCTTTGGATTTTGATATTCATATGCACGTAGTTCCCTTTCTTTCACTTTGATCTTTAGTCTTTACACTTTGTAGATTCTTCTTTATGGCGTAGAATCTTTCTTTGAACTTTGTGTTGTATAGATCTTTGAGGGAGCTTTCTTTAACTTCCAGATGTATGTATGAGCACGTGGAATCTGTCGCCATGGAGATGAAGTGTCCCTGCATATAAACAGTTAGCAATAAACCATCCGGTACTTACAGATAAGAATTAGAGATCGTCAATAGCATAGTGTGAAGACTCCTTCTAACCCTTACCAAGGCCGTTCCCATGTCAGATACTCTCGAGAGAGCTTACGAGACCTACTTAGTAGCTCAATGACTGGGTGAGTCGCTGGGGATCACTCCACGACTGTAGACCGTTTGAAACCACCGCGAACACTAAGCGTAACCCACAACGAATTACCGAAGTGACCTGCTGTCAGGGCTGTTTGATGTTGACCCTGGCAGGAATTTCCATTCAATCATTGAGAATCACAAAAGTGAATCCTCTCATAAACGTTCTGGCAGATTGCTAAGATCTGCATAGGACTCTTAAGTTTACATCTGGCGTCCTTAATGATGAACAACCAGTGTAGAAATATCATGTGTTCCTATGAGATCTTTTGATGAATCTCGGGGTTCTAGACTCGATAAGTGCACATTTGGTTTCCTATGCGGAGATTAGGGAGAGGTCTCCTGCTTCAATATCAATCATCTCTATGAGACAGATTGATAGATTACACCGGTTCCCCGTGAGAATGAAACAAGCTCTTTTAAGAGAACTTGAGTGGTTAAGAAGGTTTAGTGCAGTGCGTCACTGGGTCCATGACGTCTTTGTCTTCAATACCGGTGTCACCTTAGTAACAACCAGTAGCATATGAGTTGAACCCGGTGTCTGCCCTAAGGTTGAACATTTGGAGGGCTATTTCTTTTCACCCTTTTTCATAACTTTTCTTTTTAATTCTTCAACCCCTTCTTTCTCCTTTCTCATTTTCTCCTTTTTTCAATCATACCTAAGGACTTTCTAATTCTAATCTATTGGATTTGTCCTTGGGTAGATCCCTCCGGCTCTGGCGGATCATAGGACGGTTTTCCCTAACCTTAGTCACCTTATAACTCCATGACTATCCTATTGTTGATCACATGCCATAAAACCTTTTGTGAAAAATCTCTCAAAGTGTTTATGAATAATAAAACACATTGTTGACACTTCGAGAGTTTTGCATTTCTTTTGAAGGACTCCCCCTTCACATGTGCTCATGAATTTTTTAGAAATTTGCACATGCGTGAGGAGTTTGCACTTTTTGAATTGATCCACTTCCAGCGAACATGACCGATTCGAGACACGCTTACATCACTAGTTAGACTAGCTTGAAATTATTACCCGTCCTGGTCAAGTCCAAAGAAAGTCTCTCGATACGGTACATTCTACTCAGACAAGTCCTATTCGAGACACGCTTACATCACTAGTTAGACTAGCTTGAAATTATTACCCGTCCAGAACAAGTCTTTTCGATTAATGACATTTTAAGCTTCGTCAATTCATTGGTACTTACTGAGTCGAGCTCTTTTGAGATTCTGCCACAATCTTTAAACATCTTTGATCACATTTTAATAATGTCTTCTCCCCCTCAAAAATAGCATATCGTGATATTTTTGATATCAACTGATTAATAAAAAGCTTTTGGAGAGAAAGACAGATTTTGCATGAATGAACATTTTTGTATTTATGAAATACTCCCCCTTAATGATAGCATATTTAAAATTTCTTAAGGGTTTTGAGGGAGTTATCTTGAGCACTAATTTTGAGAGATTTTGAGAAATCTTTTGAACAATCTTGAAAAAGTGCTCAAGAATTTTGTTTGAAAACGAGTTTATGCTTGAAATCTTTTTCGTTTGTTTAGACTCGAACTTTTGGAAAAAGAGTTCATCATTGAACGTACGAGTCCTTGATTTGAAAATAATCAGAAGTCGTCATTGAAGTACGGGTTTCGTACTGATGTATACGAAAGCCATTGCGAAGAAAATTTTGAGAAACGACATGTTTTAGGAAAACATAAAAAAGAACTCCCGCTCAAGCATCTGTACATGTCCGTATCATTGTTGAATGACATTTCTAGAAACGTACAGAATATTGATTTATACGAGAGACATGTCGTGAGAAGAATATTTTTGGATTTTTTTTTTATTTTATATTGTTTTTGTGTTTTTTGAAATTTTATATTTTTGTATTTTGTTTTTGTTGGTTTTTCAAATTTTGTAGTTTGTTTTTTTCAAAAATATTTACAGCGAAGCGATTTTGAAAACATTTTTCAAGAAGATTCGAGAAGACGTTCTAGCTCCTCAGGAGTTAGGCTTCGCATGCCAATTCGTCGAACTAAATAGTCAAACCTTTCTTTTGGAAGGGCTTTAGTAATTAGATCGGCGAGTTGATAATCAGTCTTAACGAAAAATAATTCAACAGTACCCTCTTCCACGTGTTCTTTGATGAAATGGTAGCGGACTTTGATATGCTTCGTCTTAGAGTGATGTACGGGATTGCACGAGATGGCTATGGCACTTTTTGAGTCACAGTACATAGGTATTCGGTCAAAAGTAAAGCCATAATCTGTGAGCTGTGTCCGCATCCAAAGAACTTGGGCACAACACGCAGATAGAGACACATACTCGGCTTCGGCGGTTGATAGTGCAGTACAATCCTGTTTCTTTGAAGACCAGCTTACAAGCTTTTCACCCAAAAATTGTGCTCCACCTGATGTACTCTTTGCTGTTACTTGATCACCAGCATGGTCTGCATCTGAAAATGCTGTTAGATTAAACTCCGAATCCTTCGGATACCAAAGTCCCATGTTAATGGTGCTTCGTAGGTACCGAAAGATCCGTTTAACCTCTTTGAGGTGAAGTTCGGTAGGCTTTGCCTGAAACCGTGCTAATAAACATAGAGCAAATTGAATATCTGGTCGACTAGCGGTTAGGTACATGAGAGAACCGATCATGCTCCGATATTTCTTCGGATCGATAGGTTTCCCAAACAAATCAGCACCTATTTTTGGTGAAGTGACCATTGGTGTACCAACAGAATCACAATTTTCCATTCCATGTTTTTTCAAAATCTCTATTGTATATTTAGCTTGATTGATAAAAATACCACGAGGGGATTGATGGATTTGTAAACCAAGAAAGAATTTTAGTTCCCCCATCATGGACATTTCAAATTTGCTTTTCATGAGATTTTCAAAATGTTTTGAATGGTTAGGATTGGTTGATCCAAAAATAATGTCGTCCACGTAAATTTGAACGATCAAAATGTCATCTTTAAACTTTTTGATAAACAAGGTGTCATCAACCGTTCCTTTTGTGAAATTGTTTTTGAGCAAGAAAGATGATAGTTCGTCATACCACGCTCTTGGAGCTTGTTTTAAACCATAAATTGCTTTCTTAAGCTTGTAGACGTAGTCTGGATGATCTTTGTCGATGAATCCCTCTGGCTGACTCACATACACTTCTTCTTTCAGAGTTCCATTCAAGAATGCAGTCTTAATGTCCATCTGATAGACTGTGATGTTTTTGTGAGCTGCATAGGCTAAGAAAATCCGGACTGCTTCAAGTCTAGCTACAGGCGCGAATGATTCTTCGAAATCTATCCCTTCTTCTTGTGGATATCCTTTAGCCACGAGACGAGCTTTGTTGCGAATGACAGTCATTTCCTCATCCAGTTTGTTCTTCCACAACCACTTGAGATCAAGAATGCGTTTATCAAGTGGTCGTTCAACAAGTTCCCAACTATCATGTAACAGGTATTGAAGAAATTCCTCCTGCATTGCTTCAATCCAAGGGTTTTCTGCCATTGCTTCCCGAATGTTCTTAGGTACTTTGGTGCTTATTGAGCAAATGTAAATGCACAATTCGAGATCGGTGGCAAGTTGTCTCCTCGTCTGAACTGGCATTGAAGGATCACCAATAACATGTACTAACGGATGGTCTTTTGTCCATTGAAACGTAGAAGGGTACCTTTGGTTGAACGAATGTGTGTTAGATGGTTCTTGTAACCTTGAAGAAGATTCAGCAGAGTCTGTTGCAAACGGGTTTTCAAATACTTCTTCTTCTTCTTCTAACGTAACATTGTTTGAATTATTTGTTGGTTCTTCTTGAAAATTTGCGTTTTGGTTTTGCTCATCAACTCTTGGTATGTCAGTTTCAAGTACTGGAGTTACTTGAGTAGATGTAGATGATGTTGATGTAGTTGGTGCTTCAGCTTCGATTGTGGTAGATGCATCCTGTGGTGGTGGTGGTGGTTGATTTTGAGCGGGTGCAGCGGAATGTTGTTGAGATGCATTTGTCGAAGTTCCACCATAATATTCATCAAACATTAACTCAAAGAAATTTTCCAGTTCTTGTTCTGAAGGTTTGTCCGTGTTTGTTGACTGAGCTCCTTGAGGCACGAGTCCTGAACTGATGTGTCCAGAAGTCTGCTGGTTTGGTGCGGGTCCTAATCTGTTTTGATTAGAAGCCATCGGATTAAGCGCGGGTTCTAGAGCGTATCTCTCAGAAGCCATTTGTGAAATCTCATCAAACTTCACATTCATCGTCTCCATTATCTTTTTCGTCCTTCTATTATACACCCTGAATGCCCTCGAGTTTTCTGAATATCCAATGAAGATTCCAATATCACCCTTAGCTTTTAACTTCCCTAGATCTTCTCTGTCATTCGTTGGATAGCACAAAGCGCCAAACACGTGAAGGTAAGAGATGTCAGGTTTACGGTTGTTCACTAGCTCATATGGGGTTTTATTGAATCTCGGATGGACTAGGGATCGGTTTTGAGTAAAACAAGCAGTGGCTACAGCATCAGCCCATAAGAATAGTGGTGCACTTGAAAAGATCAGCATTGTGCGAGCAGCTTCCACAAGAGTTCTATTTCTTCTTTCAACTACCCCATTCTGCTGTGGAGTTCTAACAACTGATGTTTGGTGTGTGATTCCAACATCTTCAAGGTAAGTTCTTAACTCCTGGTTTGTAAATTCTGTGCCATTGTCTGTTCTTATAATCCTTACTGGAGCTTGAAGTAGAACTTGAATACGCTTCAGAAAGGTGATGATGATGCCTGGTGCTTCGTCTTTTGATCTCAAAAACTTTACCCAAGTATATCTTGAATAATCATCAACAATAACGAGAATATACTTCTTCCCATTAATGCTTTCAACTCTCATTGGGCCACATAAGTCCATGTGCAACATATGTAACCTTGCTTCCGAACTAGGTACGGTTTTGGGTTTATATGATGCTCTTTTACTTTTTCCTTGTTCGCATGATGGACATAGGTGTTCCTTGGTGTATTTGAACTTAGGAAGTCCGGTGACGATGTTGTCTTTGGCTAACTTGTTGATGGTGTCGAAATTGAGATGGGATAAACGTCTATGCCACAGCCAGGACTTAGTTTCGGTTGCCCTTGTCATAAGACAAATTGGTGATGTAGAAGCCATTTGGTTGATGTCGATAGCATACAAGTTTGTACCACGATTACCAGTTAAGAGATCATCACCAACCAAATTTCTAATAAAAACCGTGTTTCTCCTGAATGCAACTTCTAAATCTGCATCACAAAACTGCCCGACTGAAAACAAGTTGTGTCCCAGCCCTTCGACGTAGTAAACTCGAGTGATTAAAAAATTCTCAAACCGAAGATCTCCATAACCCTGAATAGCTGCTACATGATCATTTCCAAATCGTACAGTTCCCATGAATTTCCAGACAAAATTGATCAGCAGCTTTAAATTCCCGGTCATGTGCTTGGAGCAACCCGAGTCGACAATCCAAAGACATATTTCGATAACCTGCCAAGAACAGAAGAGTTTGTATTTGGAAACCGTGTTGAATTTGGTTCCATGGGGTTAGGAGTAAAAGCAGAATCACACTCATGGACAGTTGCTTCTTGTTTAGCTTGAGTTATTTCTAATTTGCCGTCCTTAAGAGTGAACTCTCTACCCGTCGGAATCCACATACAAAACTTAAGATAGTTCCTAGGCATTCGACTAATAGTGGTAGTCCTAAATCGTGCAACTAATCGTTCTAAAGATCTGGATCTAGCACTAGGTCTTTTTGGAACATCCTTCTGTTCAGGCGTGACATTCACATTCTTAGAAACACATTCATCATGAGCATAATTAATTAAACATTTCTTGCATATTAAACAAACAGAGTCATTACATGCATTAGAAATAGTACTCTTGACATTACATTCAGATGAAACATGTCTCTTATTACAAAGCGATAAATTCCTAGGGTGTTCTTCTACTTCTTCAACTTTATTCTTGCTACTACTCTTAGAGACAGGCGAGACTCTATTGTTCCTTGTATTGCTCTTAGGCTTTAGTCTGCTGCTCCTAGAGGTGCTTTCTAATCCTGTAGAAGGTAAGGCACACGTGTTAGGATTTATATTGTTGTCCTTTTTAGCATCACTAGACTTTTTAGAAGTATCCTTTTTGCACTCATTTGTCTTAGAAGTGGAGGCAGACGCCTTAGTGGGACTAATCCTAAAAAGGCCAGGTGCTATCACTTTTGGTGTTTCGACAACCGCTTTTCCTTTATCAACAATCTGAACATTTTCACTTTTCTTAGGCAAGGGTGTTGGAGTGACTGGTTTTGTCAAATCCTTTTTCTCATCGACTTTTGGAGCAAACCGTGAAATTGACATTTTTGGTTTTTGAACCGTGTTTGAAACATTTGGTTTCTCCGTAGTCGACGGTTTTGCAAACTTAGTTTCCTCACCCTTTCCTTTTTGACTTTCAAGCTGAGCCCTCAAAAGATCATTTTGCTCTTTCATGTTCTTTAAGGCACGCTCATACGACAATTTGTCATACTTGCATTCTTCCTTTTTCCGATCAAGTTGTTTAAAATATGACACATTTTCTTTTTCAAGCTTTATAAGAGCATTTTCATATTTTGAAACAATTTCGGAGGTCTCAGCCAGTGTTCTGAAAGGCTCAAGGCGCACTAAGGCGCAAAGGGGGCCAAAGAGCCTCGAGTCGAGGCGCATTCCAAGGCGCGGGATTCATGAATGCGAGGCGCACTAAAAGCATTAAGTTTTTTATAACATATGTGACCATTTATGTAGCTTAAATAATACAAAATAACATTAAAATACTTAATGCATAACACATATTGCCATTATAAATATTAAAATTGATCGGTTGTCACTTCTAGAACGGATCAACTCTTTTGCTCGATGACCTATATAGAAATTAAAATCCATATCAGACTAAATATGTTTGTGTCCTACATTTGTAGCTTACATCTAACAAAGCTCACAATTTAACCCAAAATATCAAGCAAGCAATATATTAATATTCAAGGCACAATGGTACATTTTCATGATAATATGTCGTAAAAAAATATTTAATGAAACAAAATAACTTCTTAAAGAAAATTTCAATCAATAAAATAAACATAAAATCAATTCAAATTTACAAATTATATAAATACTCACCTATGACTTAAAAGGCCCATGCATTATATCTTTAAAAAAAAAAAAAAAAAAAAAAAAAAAAAAAAAAAAAACCCCCGAGGCGCAAAATATGGCCTAGGCGCAAAAATCCCCCGAGGCGCAAAAAGCGCTAAGGCGCGGGCTTTTTTTGGGAGTCATGCATGTGGTGCGCCTCGAGTCAAAAAAAGCCCCAAGGCTAGCGCCTTGTGCGCCTTAGCGCCTTAGGCGCGATTTTGACAACTTTGGTCTCAGCTCTCAGTCTTTCATCGTCTTGAACAGAATATGTTTGTAAAATGATGGACATAATGTCAGTGGTCATAACAGCTTCGAAGAGAGAATCATTTAGGTTTTCCAAAACATTTATGTTTTCACGAGAATCATGAGCTTCGTTTACCAGGGATTTGTGGTCCTTGACAAAGTCGGCCGTTTCTTTTAAGAAAGCTTGTTCAAAATGAATTACCCTCGCACTGATGTTATTCAGTGGGATAGTAATTTCGTTTTCAAAAACTTTTTTCTGCTCAATATGAAAACTGGAATGCCAGTTGTTAATATTGATTGTAGTTTTAGAAGCAACGATGTTTTGAAGTTCTTGAATTCTCTTTTTAACGTCATCCAAAATTTCTCTAGCCTCACTTGTGTTAAAAGTGTTGTTTGAAGAAATTTGTTCCATTTTTGAAAGAGATTTGGAAACAATTACTTTCTTAGAAAACATTTTTGAGAATGGTCGTTTTATGGAAAACACAGATGGTTCTTTTTGTGGAACAAAAGTGATTCCCGAAAGTTTGTTCAATTTGTTGTAATCAATGGGTTTCAAATCCTTTTGTTTCATTTTATTAATGCTCTCTTCGACATGTTCAATCGTTAGCACAGAATCCCGAACAACGGGAGGATCATGTTTGGTATAAATCACATTACCATTGTACAAAACATTCTGTTCTTGCTGAGCTTTCTTGAGATTACAAGGGGTGTTGTTACCGAGAGCCATTTTATGTTTCGTATGGTAAATCGGATTAATTTGATTTGAAATCATTTTCATTGTTTGACTCGACTGACCCGACTTAACCACTAATTCCTCTAAATGAGCAATCATGTGTTCTGACTCTACGATTTCTGCCAAAAGTTTGTCTTCTTTCTTTGCAAAGTCCTTTTTCAACTCATCCCTTTCTTTTTCAAGATTGGTATAAGCTGTTTTTTGTTTAGAAAGTTGGTTTTGTAAATCAGAAATTTCCGCGTTTAAAGCTTTTATCTTCTTGAAAGAATTAACATCAAGTGTATCAAACTTGAGTTGCAATTGTTTTTCCCTTGAAACGGAATTTTGATAACCAGTTTCTAATTCAGACAACCTTTTGTTATGAAATTCAAAAGCTTTAGCGTTTTCCTTGTAACTCTCAAGCTCAGCGGTCAATTTAGCATTCGCGGCCTTAACATCGCGATTGACCTTTTTCACTTTTTCGATTTCAATACCACAGTTATTTAATAATGATTCAAATAACGCACGTGTTTCCTCATCATTCTCAGCATGCTGTGAAACGAAGCCTCTATTATGATTCACATCTGGAGTCGCTGAAGGAGTATTGCTACTACTTGGCGTATCCAGGAATGTATCATAAGTGGGTACTTGCGTCTCAAAATGCTGTTCCTCATGAGGAGACATATCAAATATATCATTATTGAGACATGTGTTGAAATTTGATACCTCAGAGACTGCATTGATGTCATAGACCGGAGGTGTGTCAGAATCTGTGTCATACTTTGCCTTCTGAAGATTTGCCATAAAAATGCAGTTCGCATCGATATCCTCTATGTCTTCCATGTCATCCATAAGAGCCATAAAGTCATTCTCCTCTGCGTTCAACTGAAATCCTGCCTCTTTCTTTTGTGCCAACATCACTGCTTTCTGCAAGTACGCTGAGTCTCTTTTGTTCGGCTTAGTAGGACAGTTCCTTGCCATATGACCTACACCCTGGCAGTTGAAACACTTTACCGGATTACCCTGATTCATATTTCCCAAATTCCCAACTACTGGAGCTGCAACATTTCTATTCTGATTACCCATTGCCTGATTACCAACATTCTGACCCCTCTGATTTCCAACAAACTGACCCAACTGATTCCCTGCATTCTGACCATACTGATTCCCTGCATACTGACCTGCATTCTGCATATTATGATTACCCATATTAATCCCAGTAGCATATCCCTGTTGGTTCCCATAAACTCCAACCATTTGGCCTCCATTGCCCATATTGAAACTCGGCTGAGCGATCTGCCTATTACGAGTATTCGATGAAATCCTTTGGTTGTTGTTTGTTGGTGTAGAATAGCGTCCTTGGAATGCCTTTGTCAGAAAAGCAAACGCTTGAGTCAATGCTGCAGCAGCTTCATCATTGTCAGTGAATTCTGGTTCTTGGAATTGTGGGTATGTCTGTTGTGGAATAACTTCTTGTTGTTGTGGGTAGAATTGTTGTTGGTAGACCGGTGTTGGTTGTTGAATGCATGATGGTTGCATGTAGTTGTGAATGGATGATGATGGTTGTTGAGTGTTCACTTGTAATGGTGTTGGTGTATTAGCAATTAGTGCGAGAGGATCATGATTCTTTGCCAATCTTTCTTTCCTAACTTCATTAGCCTCAGCTTGGTTTTGCTTCAGAAAGTCATAGAGTTGATCATAATTCACCTGATGTAAGTCCTTTGTTTGATTAACAATTGTAACATAACGACCCCATTCTTCTGGAAGGTTATTGACGAATTTGATGTTTGTTGCAATTGTTCGAGGTGTCAACTTGTTTCTGATTAACTCATTCATCAACGTGCAAAACCTTGTGTAGTATGACTCAATCTGTTCACCTTTAGTGGATGTGAAATTCTCCCATTCTGTAAGAAGTTTGTTCTCAACGTCTTGTTGTCCAATCTCTGTTCCATGACAAATCCTTCTAACACGTTCCCACATAGCATAAGCAGTTTCACAGCTGTCGACCGCAGCAAAGATCTCCCTTGGTAATCCAAGTTGGATTAAATACATTGCCATATCATCTGCGGCGATCTGCTTCTTGTCTTCCTCTGTGTAATCTGCTTCTGTTTGTTCACGCACGAATGGTTGAGTAGGAGGTGTAGTATTTGGATTGCCTTCAATTTGAACTTGTCTTGGCTGGAATGGTCCTTTTTCAATGGATTGAATCATTAATTTACCATCAGGCTTTGTTTTGATGTAACGAAGCATGCGGCTTGTCCATGGGAGATATCCACCTTTTTCAAGCATAGGAGGTCGGTTTTCTGCACCGGCTGCATGAATATCTTGCTGAGATGCCATTGATGAAGTGTAGATGGATAAAGTTGATTCTTGGATCGTTCCAACGAAATAGGAGTGGAGTTTAGAGTGAGTTGATGCAAGTTTTTATGGTGAAAATTTTGACTGAAAACCATAAAACCTCAATAACTTCTTCTCGGAGCGTTTTTAGGCCTCGAAACTTCGCCTAAATCGATAAATCATTTAGCGTGTCGTTCTCCTCTGTCTGACGGTCGTTTTGACAGCTGATTCGTCGAAAACGGAGTTACGGTTCAAAAGTTATGGCCGTTTGAAGTTCAGTCGTCAAAAATCAACCAAAAGTTCTCGAAAATGTTGTATTCTCGATAATTCACCCAGGTTCTCGATAATTTTTCAAGATTTCGATAAAATCTCCCAAGTTCTCGAAAATTTTCAAAAGTTCTCGAAAATTTTTCAAAAGTTCTCGAAATTTTTCAAAAGTTCTCGAAATTTTATCAAAAGTTCTCGAAAATTTTTCAAAAGTTCTCGAAATTTTTTCAAAAGTTCTCGAAAAAAGTTCTCGAAATTTTATCAAAAGTTCTCGAAAATTTTTCAAAAGTTCTCGAAATTTTTTCAAAAGTTCTCGAAAAAAGTTCTCGAAATTTTATCAAAATTTCTCGAAAATTTTTATAAAAGTTCTCGAAATTTTTCAAAAGTTCTCGAAAATTATCACTTATCGAGAATTTCAAAACTTATCTAAATTATACAATTTAGAAAGTTATCCCAAGTCGAAGTGTTTTTTCTAACTTATACAAGGAAGAAAAACACCGAGTAAGCCACGGAATCGTCTGAAGATACTTGAAGGGAAGTTCTCGATAAAAGGTAACAAAAATCGTATGACTTAAAGCACACCGAAATCAAGTTTTTAATCCAAGATTCTTGTACTTCTAAGCTAAAAAACACCAAAACTTGAAGAAAGTTCCAAACTTGATGATTTTTATCAAACTTTTTGAAGATCTCGAAAACAAGTACAAAACAAAGTCGAATATTTTAAGCTAGAAATTTTCAAAAAGATTAAAACTTTCTTGTTAGGTAAGGTTTATAACACTAGTTTGTAATCAAAAAAGTGTTAAAAACCAAGAAAAAACAAGAAAAGTAGAAATTTTTCTAAAAAATTCGTGTATAAAGCTTAAAAAAACGAAACCAACAAACCCCAACACTCCTAAATTATTGTTAGGCGATTGATACCACTTATAGGACCTTAGATATACCAACTTTATCACAAATATAGAAGATTAGAGAAGGAAAGATGGTGACTTGGTGACTTATATGTGATGTATATGATTCGTGAATAGAGAGAGAGATATAAGAAATATGAGAGCTTTTATTCAAAGAAAACACACACAAATACACACACAAGCACACACCTCAAATGAGCCTTTGAGGTGTTTAAATAGTAAGATACATGAGATGCCCTATGGGCTTTCTATGGGCTTGGGCTTGGACTTGGTTACATGGTTAGATAACTAGGCTTATGAAACATAGCATATAACATATTAGCTTGCCAAGTCCAAGGCCCAATGACTAAACTATTACTAATCTTAACACACGACACAAAGTTACAATATGAGAATGACCATCACTTCATAATACATATTTTTAATGCTAACAAACTATCATTCGAAAAACCTTTTAAATTTTATCATGATGTTTGTGTGCTTTGCACCGCTAGGAACCTTTTAACTTTGGTATTTTGATATGTTCGAATGATATAGCATTTAAAACAACTCGCTTGAGTTCGTTTCTATTATTGTGACTGTCTTGCTATGAAGTAACCCCCAACTTTTTCCGCTGCAAAATATATTTTATTCCGCTGCAAAAACCTATTTTTCTCGAGGTGTTACACAACATTGTCTCATGGAGTGCAAAGAAACCACCAACTGTATCGCGTTCAAGTTGTGAATTCGAATACTGGGAATTGGCCAACACCGGTTCTGAGATAGTTTGGATCACTCATTTGCTTTGAGAACTTCACGTTTTACCTGCTGGTCATCCCAGACTTTTATGTGACAATCGTAGAGCTTTATTTTTAAGCCAATACCCGAGCTCGCCTAAGCGGGCGAAGCATATTGACATCGACTACCATTTTGTTCATGAGTTGGGTCTCTTAGGGAAACTGTACACTAAGTATGTCTCTACTCATTTACAGCTAGCCGACATTTTCATGAAGAGTCTAACACATCCAGTTTTTGAATTAGGGAAATTGTACACTAAGTATGTCTAATTTGCTACACGTACAGTTGTTCTAATAAAAACCTAATAAAATTAAACAACATGTGTTTCCTACAGTGTTCTAATTTGCTACACGTACAGTTGAAAGTAGTTCTAAAGCTCGTCTAAAACAAACTACTATAAAAATGTTAAATTCAGAATATTTTATTTTATTTTATTTTTTATTTATTTATTTATTTTTTTGATAGTAAATTCAGAATATGGTAAAGTAGTTATTGGGTGGGGAATAAGTGTATTGCATTATTCCATACACCCTTTTTTATTTGCTATTAAATTGACAATTCACAGGAACAACGATTCAGATAACATGGATTAACGATTTAGTTTCATAATATTAGTTTCATTTACTCGCACCAAAAACTCACTCGCCTAGTTAGGTGATTAAATACAATTGCTCAAACAAATGTTTACTCGCCCAATTAATAAATCAAACTCCCAACTAAACAATACAAAAAGATCATATAAGACATGATAGCCTCGTAGGCGTATGGTACCAAAAGATAAGCGGAAAGTACACACTAAAAGTCAAGCATATGGACTTTATTAACAATGTTCTATATTTCATGCTTAGAATCACATTGATTATTGCATATAGCAATAACCTAACAAAAGAAGTATCTGCTATAAAAAGTCAAAGTCAATAAAGTTGACCATAATATATTTGTAGTAAATAAAATGCCCAAATAAAAAATGCATCGCCTAAGTTAAATTGAAACGCCCCACCAAACATTTTGACCATCACCCAGATAACATCATCACCTAGGTTAAATTGAAACGCCCCACATTTATAAACCCATTGCCCAAGAAAATGCCCACAAATTTAAATCGCCTCACCACTCGCCTAACACTCGCCTAGGTCTCTCCCGCCCCATTATATAAACTTGCCCAGATTTCGCCCAACACTCGCCTGAAAATAATACATCAAAAACAATACAAATTTTGCATTTAACCGATTAGTTTAGAGACACGTGCATGGTGAAAATTATCTACTAACCAATCTAACGGATAATATTTAAAATTTCGTTTTGGAAAAAAGTTAGGACGAAGTCAAAATTCGTAAACCAGTATTAGAAATGGTTAATTTAAAAAATTTTCTTAAAAAAATAAGAAAAGTATATCCATAACAAACATCCCCCGTATCCGTTATGTCATTTTCTAATGCCCTAAAACCCAATTTTACTCGATTTCTTCACCAGGTGATAACATTTTTATATCCTCCTAAGTTTCATTTTCATCATTTGCATGTATTTTTGCATTGTCTGATCCACTGTTCCTATACAATTAAGCGATCCTGATACTGATTATTATTGTTTATGATTACAAGGTAACATATAGGAATCTGGGTGGGTTTTATTAGATACTATATAGCCGTAAAATTGATTAATAATTCGCGTGTAGAGGATCTCATTTAATAAATTTGTGTTATAGCATTTCACTACTTGTTTGAAACATAGCGCGGTATCAACGTATGTCAAGGGACTAATTTGCTAGACTAAATTGATAGCTAATTATGCATAGAAATGATGCACGATAAAAAAAGGGATGCAGGATACCAATTTATACTACTAATTACTAATTAGCTATAAACCAAGATTCTATGTCTTTGGACCAATGATCATACAGTAGATAACGTGCGTGCGTGGAAGTTCTTTCTTGTAAAAAGGTTGATGCCATGGTACAAAGTTTGTGCTAGTAAATTAGTTTTGATAGCTAACATCATTTCCGGTTTTTACTTGTGGGTCCATTTGCATTATGCGATGGTAATACCGTAATGGAGATGGGATATCTTTTAATTGAGGTCTAACATTTGAAAAATGCGACAAATGAGTGAAACATAATGTTTCTTGCTGTTTTATCTTAGTTGCTGTTAATCACATGCCGCTAAATTTTGTTAATAAGTGCTTTTTTTTCCTCAGCTATCGTTCCACAGCTTAAGTTCTTCACTTGCTGTTTATCGTAAAAGAGCCAGTGCATCTACCGAGGGATTAGGTGGCTACTTAGTTATGGACTCTGCAGCAAAAGTAGATGCAATAGGAAGTCGCTTACCAGCAGAGGCAACAAAGATACTACAGTCATTGGCTTCTAGCTGGGATGATGTAGTTGATGTAGATGCTTTACAAGTAATACGACTCAAGGGTGCTATGACAAATGAAGTCTACCAAATCAAGTGGCCAACCAACAGCGAACACTCACGAAAGGTTTTAGTGAGGATATATGGCGAGGGTGTGGGTGTGTTCTTTGACCGTGAATTGGAGATCAAGACATTTGAGTTCCTGTCCAAACAAGGCCAAGGACCTCGTCTACTAGGGCGTTTCTCAAATGGGCGGATTGAAGAATTCATCCGTGCACGGGTATGTGTTGCTTTTTCATGTTTATTAAATGTTTTCCTTGTGGTTGAATTTGGCTCTATTTATTTATTTAAAAGCTGTTTTAAAATGCATAATAGGACATAAGCACATAAAGAAGTCTGTATTTTGTAGATTAGTATATGTTAGTAGAATTAGTCCACATCCCAATCCTGTCACGTGACCCAAGACTATATATATAATTTAAATAGTAAATAAAAGTTTAATATAGGGCTGCAAAGGAGTTAATTTTTTTTTTTTTTTTTTTTTTTTTTTTTTTTTTTTCTCCTGAAGTATTTGAGCTCAGAACTCTGCTTTTGCCATGGCCCTGGAAAAATGTGAATAATATGTTATCTATCTTGTGGGTATAAGTGATGAGGTGACATATAATGTTCTTGACCTCTATATAGCTAAAGATGTTTGACAGCGAAGCTAAGGGGACTCTCGACAAGTGAAATATAGACAAGATATTGCTCATGTTCCTTTTGTTGTAGTCTTTCTAATTTCCTATTCGCATGCATATCGTTTGGATATGTTTGCCTTACTTTAAGAGCTATTTGGAGGCTGAGTGGAAGACAACCAAACCGTCATTAACATCAATATCACCATACCAAACCGTCATTAACGTACCATGTAATTGTTTGTTGGTAAAATAAATTTGTAACGCTATGCACCACTCTACCTTGCAACTGGTATGGGCAAATTTGATATCAATTTTTTCCTGCAACATAACCAACAGCATACCCTACACTTTAGGTCATAACGTATCTGATTACAGAACCCACAACCTAATCATAGCCGAGATAATAGCCCATAACATAACCTACACCACAACCAATAAGGCAATAACATAGCCTAGATCATTGTTGAGAACATTATCGGAATTACAGGTGAAAACATAGATGACAAGATGTTCAGCTACATGTCAAATGCCATGTCTGAAAACATAGATGAGGATGTGTTCATAAGTTCATAACAAAGTCAAGAGTATAGCCGATGGGGTATTTAATAAGATAGTCAATGTTACTGTTAAAATATTCTGAACGATAACAATGAAAACAATGTAGGCGCAACATATCCTACGAGGAAAATCTGTTGTAACTTAAAAATTTGGTATCTAATCTTGGGTCGAGAACACTACACTATGCTTTAGAGGTTATCAGCACCAAGGATGCAAGGAGGTTGGTGGAGCAAGACCCAAAATTAGTTATCAACAATTGGTACCCCTAAACAGCATCATCAGCAATTGGTCAATTAACTATTTGAAGTTTAATGTCCTTAGTAGTCAAAAGATTGTGAATAATATCTGTCACACTCTAATATTAATATGAATATTATTTTTAATTAGCACAAGCTACACTTGACCCACACAATAACCACCTGTTTTTACCCGTTACTTAACCCACTCATTTTACCATTAATAGTCAATAACAGTTAAGTGCTTTATAATCTTTTTTGTTCTAGTCGAAGTTTGTGCTAGTTATGGCTGATAGACTTTGAAGCCTTAGGAGAATAAGTTTCATTAACTAATTATATTTTACCTTTTCTTTGTGGGATTCAGACACTCTCAGCTTGTGATTTGCGGGATCCTGATATATCTGCACTTATAGCATCAAAGCTAAAGGAGTTTCATGACCTTAATATGCCAGGTCCAAAGAAGCCCTTGGTCTGGGATAGATTGTGGTATATCTCTCTCTTAATCCTTACGAGTTGAAGTCTCACCATGTTCACCTACAAAGGATTGAGGTTGCATGGCTAGTTAGCTTACTTTGTACTACATATCCACATTAAGTTATGTTTTTATATTGTAGATTAATATTTCTGTCATTCACTTTTTTGCTTCAGTAATTGGCTTAGTGCAGCTAAAAGCATGTGCTCTGCAGAAGAAATGCAGTCCCTCCGTTTGGATGCCATGGAGGAAGAGATAGAAACTTTGCACAATTGTCTTGCAGCAGATCAGCTTATAGCATTTTGTCACAATGATTTACAATATGGGAACATAATGATTGATGAAGATACAAGATCCATAACCATAATTGTGAGCATCTACTTGCCTTGTTAGCTTCATGAATATTCCTTTCAGTGTTCTATAGTTTTGTTAGCAAATTTTAAGTTAACTAGTATTCATGTTAAATTTGGGATATAGCTTGTGGTGCTGTTTATGGATTGTGGACCACATATGGCGTTTTTTTGGGTAAAAGGTCAACGACCCGGTAAATATACCACATATGGCGTTTGATATGCTTTTGAGCTTTCTATTGTTGCTGAGTGTGATGTGAACAAACTTCAGAATTTTATTAAGAAAAATATTCACGGAGTATTGACTTTTCTCTGTTAATCTTCCTACAATATAGGATAAGGTTGGGGGTGTAGTTTTTTGGGTTTGAACCACATGCCTGATTTGGTGTTATCAACTTTTAATGTTTAGGTATCTACAAAGTCATCCACAGATAACCCATATTGTTTAGTTTCATAGTTTTTGGTTAATAGGGATTTGCTTCTTTAATTTCTTAATGGACTTGTGTATCTGCTATTATATTTGGTTTTTTTATGGCTGATTATTGGATATTGTGTCTGCATGTGAGTTATATGTGTAATGGCCTGATTGGATAGGAACCCAATGTTTTAATAACTAAGGCAAACATGCTAGAATAACCACTTAAATCAACATAATATTAGGAAGCTAATTTTGTTTAACCACTTTAATATTACTCTGAAGTAAAGGCCACATAGTCTATATATGATTTACTCATATTTCGTTTACATTCCAAGTCAAACGAGCTAATGAATCGTGGAAGTTTCAAGTGTTGGATTGATTAAAATATCATCATACCAAGCAGGATCCATAGATCAACATACAGAAATACCACTTATATCAATGATTCTGTCTCATCAACTGGGAAACATGACTTTGCAACAATCTGTAGTTTCTAAATGTTATGATTATTAGACCTTCAATATTGTTTATTTACTTAAAAAGGCTCCTGTTAGTTAGCTTCTCCATGCGCTCTTTTTACCTCACAATTACACGAGCATTGAGCTTTGGCTATCTCTACTTCTAAGAGTACCATTTTTACAGGACTACGAATATGCTTGTTACAACCCTTTAATGTTTGATATTGCAAATCACTTTTGTGAGATGGCTGCTGATTATCATACAGAAACGCCTCATCTGTTGGATTATAGTAAATACCCTGGTAGGTCATCATGCTTAGTTATTTATCTTCTGATTAAATTCTTCTTAAATACCATAATGCTTCAGCTAAGTATGGATTGCAACTTAAACAGGTCTCGAAGAGCGTAGGAGATTTCTGCATGTATATCTGAGCTCTTCAGGTACTAAACAACAATAACATGTTTACAGTGTTCTTATGCGTTGGACAGGTATACTTTTTGATAGATAATGATAAACAAATATGTTTTGTTGTCTTGACGAATATAAACATCATCGTATAAATATCTATGTTTTCATAATCATGTCAGGTTTCATAAAAAAATTCGAATTTTAATAAACAAATCGTTAAGCTTTTAAAATAGATTTTCTATATTGTGTAAAATGAATAGTTCCTCACCTTCACTCGATCCTTAAGTATTTGAATTGCAGACAACTTAAAGACTATTTTATCAAAATCAACCGGCTGTGAAATGTGCCTTCACAGGCCATCATAATTTCCTTCTTTTCATCTAAGTGCTGAAAATATGTGTTTAAAATGGTTGTTACATAATGAAAAGCATTACAACGCTATAAATAATCATGCTGAGGCCTGAGCAGGAAGTTAGTAATTTTTAACAAAGTTTGCTTAAGTTGGAATAGTGTTACATACATTAGAAATTTAGAAATGCTTAGCAGCCAGTCAAATCACTCTTTGATTCACTTACTAGAAGTCTCAATATCATAGTATCTTATTCCCTTCATTGATATGTTTTTGGTCTCCTCATTCCCGAATTCTGTGATTATTTTTAAACCACTATCCAAATAGGGTTAAAACCGAATATCTGATGCACCTAATATTTCTCCACATAATGCAGATTGTTTGTATAGCTTGTATACTTTTAGCTTGGATTCTATGATTTGTAGCTAAGTTTCTCTAGGTTTTTAAAGGTTCAAATCTGCTTGGCCTCTAACTTAATATCTCACATAATGAGTTTCATACAGGAAATTGCTCAAGACACTAACAGGCTTGGGGAATAAAGTCCCGAAGCGTCTTTGGGAACAGTTATAGAAAGGGGCAATCACATATATAGCCAACGAAAGTTGGATAAGCATTTTACAATATGCATTAAAAACTTATATTTTCAGGAAATATGCAAATATTCAAGTTTCATTGGTATATATGCAATTTCCCCTTTTAGAAATACTGACTAGCCCTAGATACATTAGGTTGGTTAGACACTTGAATGTGCTTGCGCAATTGACACAACCCACATCTAAGACTGGGGGTCTAATGGGAATGATGGGCCAAACAACATGCTGGAAACAGCGGATTCCCTCACATGTCATAGATGATGGAACATCATACACCGAAGAGGCTACACACAGACACTATCGTAAGCATAAAAACCTCTAGAATTGCCAAGGGTGTGTCTTATTTGAAAGGTAAATATGCGTAGGTGTTTATAAAGATTGAGGTTGGTTTGTCGTACTGAAGCAATAGGCCCCTTTTAATGGAATCAAGATGCAGAAGGCATGCTTGATTAGGTGGTAAGAGTATTAGTATCTGCAATAGTGGTATGAAAACAAATCAGTCTTAAATTATATAACATTAATACCCCCCCCCCCCCCCCTAGAGGTGCAAGTTTGTAACCGGTTTTTTTTTTAACCGATGGTTTAACCGAACCCGGGTTTTGTTTTAACCGGTTATATTAAAACCGGTCCGGTTTTTTTTAACCGAACCGGTTAGACCGGTTATGGTTTTTTCCCTCCGACCGGTTTTTTACCGGTTATATACCCGGTTTTACCCGGTTTTTAAAAATAACCGGTTTTATTTATTTTTTATTTATTTATTTATTTTTATATATATACACCCTTATAAAATATATATTTTCGGTATATATAAATAAAATAAATAAAAATGTAACAATTTTATAACAAATAGGGTGCGTTTGGATGTTTTACCGAGCAAGAAAAGAAAAAGAAAAAGAGGAGGAGGGAGGTGGTGGCTCGTGGTGGTGTTGATGGTGGTGCAAGGGGCGGCGGCTAGTGGTGTTTGGAGGGGTTCGGGGTGGTTTTGATTAAATCGGCTTGTACTTCCGGAACGAGCACGTCCCGATCTATCTTTTGGTGTAATAAAATAAAAGTAGCCGGAATCTCGCCGGAGAAGACGGCGGCGGTCGGTGGTCGGCCGGATTTTAGAGAGAAGGGGGAGAAGAGAATTTTAGAGAGAGAGTGGTGTGTGTTTATTAGTGGGTGAAATGAATTTTTAATAAAATAAATGGTTTATATATTTAAATGGGAAGGGTTAAAATGAAAATGTTAGGATTGAGGGTGGGAATTATAAATAAAAGGAAGGGGGCCATTCTTGTCAACTAGCAATACTTCTCACGATAACCGATAAAAAATCTGAATCCGAATATTTTTACCCAAAAAAACGAACCGGTAAAAAACCGATTCCGAAAATTGGTAACCGAAAAAAACCGATTCCGAAAAACCGAAACCGAACCGAAACTGGTTATTCGAAAAACCGGTTTTTTTATAACTGGTTATTAAAAAACCGAAAACCGAAAAAAACCGATTTTTTTGCACCTCTACCTCCCCCCCCCCCCCCCCCCCCCCCCCCACACACACACGCCCAAATCACGTTTTAAATGGTCTAACCTGTAACTCCTCGCTATATCACTTTCTCTGACTTTGTCTGTAACTCCTCGCTATATCACTTTCTCTGACTTTGTCCTGCTTATCTAATAAATCCTTTTGCATTTCACGACATTCTATCCTCATATAGCAGTCAGAGCCTTGTGTGTTGCCAAGTTGCTGTCTGTACTCTGTATTGTGTGTCTTCGTTTCCATGAACCTCTGCCTTTACGTCTCCCATGTGCTATAAGCATAGGATTCTTGTACAATTTTGGATATATTAGCTTTCAGAACATTTCTCACAACCGGACGTTGGATTGCCTACTATCAGCAATGCCTGTGTTTCTAGATGTGTAGGATTTTTCAATCTGCTTTTTACTATGTTACTACATATTATACAACGGTGGACTATGGTATGTGATGAGCATAAAGTTATTCCTTATCCGTTAACTATGTATTCTTGGATCAGGAAAGTTTTGATTTTGACCTTTGGTATTGGGATAATGACTCTAGGTAATATGCAATATATTGCCAGGTGAGACCTTGGTTGCCTTTAGACTAGCATGATGTTAATAATATGGGGTTGGCGTAGTCTCCTGGATTTTTTGTGCTGAACTACTCCTACTTGAAGGTTTTTGCTGCCAATCTAGATTATAAAATTATGGAACTGTAGTGTATGAAACTCGAGACAATTTAAACGGACAGCCTTCTTCAACTGTTTTGTGTAATCTCAGCTACTAACAAGATACTTAACAAAACCAGAGAGTGAACTATAACTTTGGACAAACCGGATACAAAATCAAGTAGCAACCAACTAACAAATGTCCAGATAAAGTAATAAGGCTTAATGATACAAACCGGGTTCACACTGGATCGGGTCAAGTTGGGTCAAATCAAGCCCAATTACAAGTGGATAGAGGGAAAAGAGGTGGAGGTAAATTAGGAGGGAAATGAGCTCAATGATTTTAGGCAATCAATTTAATGTATCATTATCCAGGGAATTATGGTGTAGAATCCTGCCTTTAATTTCTACCCATGATTCTAGTAATTGATTAGAATAAATAGGTGGCTAGTGCTTCATGTTTGGCATTGAGAATTATCTACTAATTTCCTAGTTCTTGTAAACAGGAGACTGTGCCCCTCTCGAATTGGGCCACTATCCTTAATTTCTAATAAAAACTCAGCCACTTTTCATCTTCATAAATCCAGTACCTATCATTTGGTTCCATTGCCGGGAAACGAAACATGGTGCAAACCCGGAATAGTGACAATAACAATTCAGATCCAATTGCCACTCAATTGGCTGCCATAGCCGCAAAATTGGAGACAATCAAAACGATGAAGGAAGATATAGCAGCTCTAAAGGAAGAACGACCCAGAGGAAGCAGGAATAAGGAGGGGGAAAGTTCTTGGAGGGGTCGACAGCCGCATAAACCCTATAACAAAGTTGATTTCCCGATTTTTAGCAGCGGAGACCCTCGTGAAAGCAGAAAAATACTTCAGGTATTATCAAATACGAGAAGGTAGAGATAGCTTCAATTCACTTAGAAGGGGATGCCTTGGACCTCTATTCATGGCTCTCCAACGGTCAATTCATTTTTTGGGAAGAATTAGTCCAGGCGTTTACCAAAAACTTTGGCCATGAGTTCCTTTGTTGTATTAAACAAACTGGTTCGGTACATGAATATCGACAGGAATTCGCTAAGAGATCCTCTCGGGTTTCTAATTGGCCTGATCATTGTCTTTTGGGGGTATTCCTAAATGGCCTTAAAGATGAATTAAAAGCAGATGTACGAATTCACAAGCCCCGTACGGTATATAGTGCCATGAGTCTGGCTCTAGAGTTTGAATCAAAACTCACCACCCACCGACCCGGAAAAAATGCTTCTTGGACCCCAAATTCAAAACCCTCTCAGCCGGATTCTAAACCAACAGAAACTTTCAGTTTGTTGCCGTCAACTGCTACAAGGAACCAACTGAAGGCCGTCTTTCTAATGTTGAAAAACAGGCCAGATACATACGCGGGGGATGCTTTCGATGTGGGGACAAATATGGCCCCGGACATCGTTGTAAAACGGGGACTTTCAAATTTCTTGAGATTGATGATGAGGGGGAAGGAGCAGCGGAAGATGAACTCGAACAGACGAGTGAATTGGCTAAAATCAGCCTCCATGCGCTATTCGGTCAGTCTTCTCTAACAACCATGAAACTTCTTGGCATATTAGACAAGGCTGAAGTCGGGTCCACACACAATTTCATTTCGGATAAGTTAGTCAGTGAGTTGAAACTCATCACCCATTTTATCTCTCCTTTTGGTGTCCAAATTGGGAATGGTGATGTCCTTCGATGCAACCGGATTTGTAACGATGTTGTGTTACAGGTTTGGAGATAAAACAAAACTTCTATCAATTTGCCTTGGGGGGAGCCGATGTGGTACTCGGTATTCAATGGTTAGCAACACTTAACACGGTTCAAGCAAATTGGAAGGAGATGTTCATGAAGTTCACTATAGATGGTAAGGAGTACAAGTTACAAGGACTTCCACCAAATCTCCAACTTTCTGCAACATTTAGCCACCTCACTGCTAAAATCGTTGAGTTGGACAACACTGAACCAGCAGCTCAGTTTCCTCTAACCCGACTTGAGGACAAGTCGTCTATGGGGTCCGGATGTATTGATACAAACCGGGTTCACACTGGATTGGGTCAAGTTGGGTCAAATCAAGCCCAATTACAAGTGGATAGAGGGAAAAGAGGTGGAGGTAAATCAGGAGGGAAATGAGCTGAATGATTTTAGGCAATCAATTTAATTTATCATTATCCAGGGAATTATGGTGTAGAATCCTGCCTTTAATTTCTACCCATGATTCTAGTAATTGATTAGAATAAATAGGTGGCTAGTGCTTCATGTTTGGCATTGAGAATTATCTACTAATTTCCTAGTTCTTGTAAACAGGAGACTGTGCCCCTCTCGAATCAGGCCACTATCCTTAATTTCTAATAAAAACTCAGCCACTTTTCATCTTCATAAATCCAGTACCTATCACTTATATTTGAAGCTAATAACAAATATACATAAAATTTAGTTTTTTTATCAAGTCTAACTCTTCAGTATGTGGTTCAGGTAATCAACCCAGCGACTTAGAAGTTGACAAGATGCTTGAAGAAGTTGAAAAGTATAGTCTTGCAAGTCATCTATTTTGGGGCTTATGGGGAGTAATATCGGTATGAAGTCGTATTTTTCCTTTTCTTTTTTAAGAATCTTCTGCAAATGTTTAGTTCTTGGAACACATTCTTATGAGAAAAGGGACTTCCATAAATGGTCAATAATCTTATAAAGTATTTGCCTGTAATAGTTTTCTCATATTCGATAGGGGGGAAATTAGTTGCTAATGTTCATCTTTTATTGTAGGAACATGTTAATGAAATTGATTTCGACTACATGGAGTATGCAAGGCAAAGGTTTCAAGAGTACTGGTTACAGAAACCTAAAACATTGGGTTCCTAGGGTCGATATTACTTTTATGGTAATGAGACTGCTCGCTTGAAGGCTCTTTGGTTTTATCTCAAATTTCTTTCATAGTATCGGGGAAATGTTGCTTTTGGCAACCAGACTATTGCACAGAATTTTATCACAAATCTTGAACATTTGTGCCAACAGTTTAGGCGTTTAGCATTTCACTTTGTTTCTTGTCATGAATTGCCTGGATTCCCAAGAGTCGAAACACGGTAATGAAACTGGTGAATGTGAAGAGGGAGCAAGGTTTTGGTTTCATGGAGCGTACTGAACCGCGATAATTATCTGATATGCTAAGAAGCTGAAGGATGATTAATGAAGACAAACATTCGTTACAACTACATCAAATAATAAAAGTTGGTGCTTATATTGGTGTTATTTTTTTATTTTTTTATTTTATTTTTTTGTTTGTAATACAACACAAATCAAAATAATTGCTTTGAGCAAATGCTAGAGAAGATTTGGGATGCCAAAAATTTGGGTTTTTTTTTTACTTATCTTTAAAATACAGTTTTTTTAGGTGACAATTTCATCCCACTAGAATACAGATTGGTTTGTTGCGTTGTGTGGTGTCAATGGGTCACATTTGGATCGAATCATGACCAATTTATGATCCAAGTAAATGGATCATGATTCGATTCATGACCCAACACAATGGATCGTAATCTGACTCATGATCCACCTAAATTAAATGGGTAGCTTATGATCCAAATCGACCCATTTAAAGTATAGTTAAAAAAAAGTTTGCAGCTGTAAACTCGATGTCAAGACAGGTGGTTTTTATAACTGATATTTAATACAAGTACAGTAGTTTTTTCAATCAATGATTACTCGGATACAGTATGTGTATCCGGTGTCATTTAATACTCAAATAAGTCATTGTTAAACATATTGATATAGGCAAAAGAGTACTCATCCGTGTCTGCTAAACGTGTTCATTAGTAATTTAGAGAAGTGTACAGATGATGTAAAATTATAAATTGCACGTCATTCTGTAATAATTTACGCAATAAAAGTCATCAAATTAAGTTAAACATATGCTTTTACATGGTTGACCATGGACAAAGAATTGGTTTACAAAATAGTAAAATAATAATAATAATAAAATAAATAAATAAAATTTCTGATGGGTCGACTCAGGCGGTTCATGGATCTACCCAAATAATGATCCGCATAAATGAATTGACCCATTGGGTCTCTAATTTGTTTATTGGGTCATTTTTTTGACCCATTGGATCATACAATGAGGCACGTAAGAATCGGAATTAGATCGCGATCTAACCCATTGACAGGTAGTTATACGCCTAAGTATATTGTTTGGTCTGGCCGAATAGGCGTGGAATACCAGTCAAACAATAACCTTTGACATTTTCCAATTCAAGCTGGTGAAGCTAATGTTTATTTTTGCTAAATTGTTAGAAGTAGTGATGTGTTAAATCTTGTTTTAAATTTATAATACCCTACTTAACCTAATAGACTAACACTTACGAGCAGTGTACCCATTCAATTCTAGCTAGTATGGTAAGTACGAGTCATTTACAAGGAGCAGATGAACTTTATAGCTATAGAAGACTTTGAAAAGGCTTTCGATTCTATAAGATAGGATTACTTAAATGATGTCTTAAAGATGTTTGGGTTTGGTGACAAATGGTGTGGTTGGATTAATCGTTGTTGGAAAACGATAAAGTGCAGGTCATTTGGTTTGTAATAGGCCGTTAGTTAAACGGGCTTGTATGTTTAAGCTTAAGGGTCCGCCCATGTAGCAAGCCCATGGGTAGCCCATACATTGTTTGTAAATACAATAAATACCCCTTTCCACTAAGAGAAGGGTGTTGGTTCTAGTAATATCATTTTCATTCCTTGCATAAACTAGTTCATCCCTCCCTCTCTCTTCTCTGTTTCTCTCTCTAAAACTATCGAGTATACTTGTTTAAAGATGAAAGAATATGTGACCTAACATGTGGTATCATCGCCGGAAGATGATTTAGGTTGTGCTTTTAGTGTTAAAATCCAAAACTTTTAAGTTTTAGACTTTCAAATTTTTTCGAGTTTTCTCTCGTAAAAATTCAAAATTTTATCTCAAAAACCTAAAAAGCTTGCATTTTTAAATTAGTATTAGAGATAATAAGTTGTTTTTAGCTAAAGTTATAGGTTAAAAATGTTTGGATAAGCGTTTTTTAATCGATTTTGAAAGGTTAGTAAAATTGTATTTCTCCGGACTTCGAAACCCTTAATCTCCGAATTTCAAAACCCTCATCCTCCAGATTTTGACATTGTCTTCCTCCAGATTTTGACACTCCTTTAGATTTTGGTAACTAATAAGGATTTAAAACGTGCATTTTTAGGGGGTCATTAAGTATCTAAACTAGTATATATTTGATCAATTATTATACTAAATCGTTTCTTTTCGAGTTTAAGGTACTTTGGAAGCGATGTCGGAAAAGAGCGAGTTTTTGGCTTATTTGGACAAGAAAGCAAAGAAAACGACCAAGTCACGAAACATCGGGAAAAGGAGGCCTGACGGCGTCACAATCCCAACGTAACGCTATCACTTGCAATTCGACATAATGATTCAATGATAATTTTATAAGCCAAGGTTCATATAACTGTGACGGTCTAGAGCTAATGGCGTCACTACAAGAGCAACAGTGTATGAAGGTGTCATGACCTATAAGGTGACACCATCACAACGGCGACACAGCTAAGGATGAAACCTTAATGACGGCGAGCTGACGCGTCACAACCATAACGTGAGGCCGTCACCAATATAAATCTATATATACTTTTCGTGTTTTTCTCATTCATTGTAACATCTTGGAGAGGTAACTTGGTGCATGATTTTCAGAGATCTTGTAAGGGTTTGTAGCCCCCAAACTCCATGTTTTATTGAAGTTAAGTAATTCTTCTTTAATCATTCAACATGTTTATGTGTTGTTTGATCTTCTCTTCTCTTTAACATGCTCGGCTAAATTAATTAGTGTTTGCGTAGGATTTAATGAAATCTAGTTATTGATTATTGATTATCATCTCTTGTTTAATTAGTGTATAGCGTTAGAAGTAGGAAAACTGGCTTTATCATTAGTATATTAGCTTGTACATCCGACATAGCGCTTCTTCATTAGAGTGCACTATTTGTTTTCATTCGCTGTATTTATTGCGTGAATTGCAGATTGTTGACATTAGGAAGTCTTAATTAGATGGCATAATTGATGATCGGTGACATTAGGATTTCTTAAAAGAGACCAATATATTCATAGAGTTAAGGCATTCGGCACCACCTTACAACCAATATTAAGGAATACAACGCGCTAATTAAAACAAGGACGTGACAAATTCGACTAATCAATAGGAGATTGAAATGTATATGTTTTGTTAAAAGGTATAAAGTTTATTTACTAAAAATAAAAGGTATTTTATAAACTAAAAATAGTTTTGACATGTTTTTATAATAAAAGATAAGTAAATATGGAAATGTAATATAACTTGAAAGTTTATCGGCTCGGTTAGTTGAGCCGTGACTCGAGGCGAGTCACGACAATAGTATTTGAATTCGTCGTTGTTTATTTCGTTTGTTTGTTTGTTTGTTTGTTACTTATTTAAATTGTCTCGATATGGAGTTTCGGTAATATTTGACGAAATTGGAAAAACAATAATAAAAGATAACTATAGTTAAGGGATAATGTTGCAACACTTGGATTCGGATTGGATATCGTGATGTTATATATTGTGGACAAAGGATTGGACGTATTGGATTACGGTATTGTTTATTTGGACGTTATGGATCCTTTGGTACCGAGACGGAAGGATATGATAGACTATGATTAGTTTGACATATCAAAACTATTAGAAGATGGGATATTCTTTAACCAATCTAAATACATAAAAGACATGCTTAAGAAATTTGGTCTAGAAGATTCAAAACCTATCAAAACGCCTATGTCCTCGGAAACCAAACTCACCAAGGATGGGGAAAGTGAATCCGTAGATAACACAAAATATAGAGGTATGATTGGTAGTCTACTCTATCTCACGGCTAGTAGTGTAATACCTCAAATTCTAAAACAATGCAAAATGACCAAAATGCCCTTAAGTTTTAATAATTTGTAATAATACTTAAATGATATAAAGAAAACCCTAGAAATTTAGAAATTTTACAACATGTAATGACAATAAATTATGTATAAATAAAATTTGTACATTTTTGTAAAAGTAAAATAATAATTATCATATAAATAAATAAATTCGATTTATTATATGTTATATATATTAAAAATATGTATTATATTAAGTAAATAAATCCTAAATCAATTAGGAAACTTGTATAATATTTTATTTAACTTTATTCCATATTTACCCAGCCCAAGATAAGTATTATTTTGTTATAAATATACATATACACGTTTTTATAATTTTGGAGATATTCCTAAATCGACTTTTAATACAAATCGAATCCCTAAATCCCTCAAAGTCGAATACAAAAATTCTGGAGCTCTCTACTATTTTTCCTAAACGTGATTTAAGCTTAAGAAGATTAGAAAAATAGTTCCAAGGTTTTGGGTTTGATCGTGTGAGCTAGGGATATTATTGGTGTCAGATTTAAGCTAACCGAGAAGAAGAACTTTTCTGTTTTAATCCACACGTTCTAAAATCATTCTGGTATTTTTCTATCACTCTTTATATTGTATATGGTCTTTATAAAATAGTAGAATTGATTCATGCAAGCTAATATGATCATACGAAATTATATAAGCTTAAAAACCCTAAATCGAATATAAATTATGAAAACAACCACTCAAATTTTTGAGATTTTGTTTATATTTTTCTCAGGTCCTTTATACATCATATAACATTAGAAAAATAATCCTCACAATTTTCGAAGTCTAGAAGTTCAGTTTGGAATTATTTTTGTAATCGGTTTAATTGGTAAAAGGAAAATAAAAGAAAAGAAATCAAACTAGGGTTAGGGTTAGGGTTTTTGGTATGGAACCTGGTTATTAAGGATGTTTTTAAGGTTATAATTAATGTGGTAATGATTGGGTAATTTAGGGTTAGGGTTTGATGAGTTTTTGCATTAACCGATTTGATTTTAAAAGTAAAAGGGTATGTTTTATAATTTTATAAACTTGTGGGTAATTTTTATAAGATGTATTTGATCAGGGGGAATTGAGAAAAATATAATATGAGGGTGTCATGTGTTAAATTTGCAACTAAAAGGTTTAAATAGTAAATTATATAATTAAGGAGTTTAAATTGGAAATTTTATAACTTAAAGGGTTGAATTGTAATTTTCATAATTTAAAGGTGTAAATTGTAAATTACTAAACTATAAGGATTATTTTGTAACATATTAAAGTTAAAGGACTAATACGGATAATAAGTAAAACTACTAAATCGGAAAGTTACTAAAGTGGGAAGAAGATTTAACATGGAATACGAATAAATAAATAGTTGAACAAGTTATTAATGAATAACACATCGTGTGTAGATTTCCGAAGAAGAGTACTATTCTGTTATTTGATCTCTGTCAGCTTTGCTTTTGTTCGAGGTACGGATATTCTGACCTTATTTTTAAGGTTTCCTTCGTGATTTCAACTTCTGTTACGAACTTTCTGTTTTGAACCTTCTGATTTAAACCTTTGCTATGAACCTTCTATTTTTGAACCTTTGATGTGAAAACTTTGATATTGAACTTTTTGATATGAAAACTATGTTTTGAACCCTTAAATATGAACCGTTTGATTACATGAGTTTCACTAGGCATGGGGGTTCCATGTCCGTGTCAGGGATACACCTCTGACATGACTCTAGGGCAGTAGAGTGATGTTCTGACACGTCCCTTGGTTTGGCTGCAAATGTTTATGTTTTGGGAAGGGCCGTATGTTAGGAATTAAATATCAGAAGAATCAAAGCGAGTTTCCACTGAAGTTGATTCTGCTGCTGAATCTACTGCTGCTTGATTCTGCTGCTGAATCTACTGCTGCTTGATTCTGCTGCTGAATCTACTGCTGCTTGATTCTGCTGCTGAATCTACTGCTGCTTGATTCTGCTGCTGAATCATACTACTACTGCTTGATTCTGCTGCTGCTATGACTGTGCAGCTATGACTCATAACAAACAGCTGTGTAGATAAGACCGACTTATTCAAACTTGCATAAAAAGATAATATCTTAGTTCTAGTCATCAAATTGAACACTCCAAGTGAGTTGTTTATCTTAGATACATGATGTATCTTGTATGACTAAGCTAGAATAGTGATTAGTCATAAGCTAGTTATTTGTTGAGTCATGTAGTTTGTAAAAGATATTTCCTTGGGCTATAAAAGGAAAATCTTAGGTGTGAAAAAATACGTGTGTGTGTGAAAAAATACGAGAGACAATACAGAGAGAGACAATGCCATACACAACTCTCATTCACAGACAATAGAAAGAAAGATTCAAGGTCTTTGTAACCCTAGTGATAAGCAAAAGATCACTCGTATTATTTTTGAATAATATTGAATCGTTTGGTGTTAACTATTCCATTTCCATAACAATAAACATAAATCTTCTAAGTGTGGTTGAGTAGATTCCGCATACTTAATCATATTTACACAAACATATCTCATACACAAAGAACGAAGGTTTAACCACCTTATCGTGTAATCGGTCACCTTCAACAAGTGGTATCAGAGCGTACAGGTTGATATTTTTGTTTTAGAAGAAGAAGTTAGAAATGGATGTTGAGTCTATTCAAACAAATGTTGCTGCTAAGTTACCAATGCTCAAACAGAATGAGTTTGAGATGTGGAGGTTAAGAATAGAACAATATTTTCAAGTGCAAGATTATGCACTGTGGGAAATTATTGAAGATGGAGATTCTTACAAGCCTACAACCACTACATCAACAGTTGATGGTAAGGAAGTTGATAAGCTGCAAACCAAGCCACAAACTGCAGAAGACAGAATTAAGAAGAAGAATGACCTAAAGGCCAGAAGCATGCTGATGATGACCATTCCAAATGATCAACTTATAAACTTCAGCAAATTCAAAGATGCAAAGTCACTATTTGAGGCCATTATTGCAAGGTATGGTGGGAATGAAGCCACCAAGAAGACCCAGAAGACTCTTCTTAAGCAACAGTTTGAAAATTTCACATCAACCAACCATGAATCTTTAGACCATATGTTCAACAGGCTACAGAATATTGTGAGTCAACTTGCTATTCTTGAAGTTGAAATACCTCAAGAAGATTTAAACTCAAAATTTCTGAGAAGCTTACCTGAAGAATGGGCTATGCATGTTGTTGTCTGGAAGAACAAGTCAGACATTGACACCATGGATCTTATGGATCTGTATAGCAACTTTAAGATTGTTGAGCAAGATTTGAAGAAAACTGGAGGTACTAGTTCAAGCACTGGGAACATGGCATTTATGTCATCTCCTAGTAATTCAGTTCTAGTTACTAATGAAAAAGTTCATGATGTTGCAAATGCTGCAAGTTCATCAAGCAGTACTTTTGGAATTTTAGATGAGAAAACATGTTGTGCTTTCTTCACAAGCAAACATAATGGATCCATGTTAACTCATGAAGACCTTCAAGAGATCAATGATGATGATCTGGAGGAAATGGATCTAAAATGGCAAATTTCTCTTCTTAGCATGAGAGCTAAGAAATTCTATCAAAGGACGGGGAAGAAGATCACAATCAGTAGCAATGATCCTGCTGGTTATGACAAGTCAAAGATAGAATGCTACAACTGTCACAAGATGGGACACTTCTCAAGATAATGTAGAAGGCCAAGACAGCAAGATAGCAGAAATAGAGATGTTGGAAGAAAATCCAATACAGGGGAGATGTCTGAACCAAAAGCTATGGTAGCAATTGATGGATTAGGTTTTGATTGGAGCTTCATGGATGATGAAGAAATGGGTTCTTCACAGATGGCTCTTATGGCATTTACTGCACCTGAGGTACATGATCATAAAACCTGTTCAAATACTTGTACTGCTCTTAAAGACTTAAAAATCTTAATTAAACAGTATGATGACCAAAAGGTTCGACACGCCAAATCTGATCTAGATTGTTTCAATTATAAAAGTGGTTTAGAATCTGCAGAGAGACAAATCCTACACTATAAAAGGAATGAACTTACCTTTACTGATGCTAAAACTTTACTTGAAAATGATAATCAATTTAAAGATCAAATCATTGAGGCTTTAAAAGAAGCATTGGATAGGGTTAAGACTGAGAAAGAAAACATTCAATTGACTAAAGAGAAGCTTGAACATGCTTCTAAAAATGTAAACAAAATAATAGACAGTCAAGTGAATAATAAAGTTAAGTCAGGATTAGGATATAATGCAGCCCCACCCCCTTATAGAGGTATCCCAAAACCCCCAGGGATCGACCAAGAACATTCAGGATTGCCTGAATTTCAGCTACCTGAGTTACAATATGGAGTTCAACCAAACTCTAACATAGTAGCTGATGAGCCTAAGAAAGAAAGTAAATGTTCATGTAAAACATTACTTTTTCAGGACAAGGTGTCCTTTGTAAATAAACAGGTTATGTCTAAACCTGAAGTGGTTAAGAAAGCAAGAACAAGAGTTCCTAAGATAGTCAAACACAATACTGATAGGCCTAAGACCAATGAAAAATATGTTAGGCAACCAGTTAGATATTGTGAACAATATAGAACCACAAACAAGCCCAGAGGTAACCAAAGAAATTGGAATAACCTCAAGTCTTACCAACTAGGTGATGACTTTGCTTTTCACAATAAAGCTTGTTTCATTTGTGGTAGTTTTGACCATCTTGCAGCTTTCTGCAACCAATGGGTATCTGGGTATGATAGTAATAGAGTGAACTACAAAAGGCAAACACCTAAATCTCATTTTCACTCTAATTCTAAAAGATCAAAACCCAAAACAGTCACAAAAACTGTTCCTGCTGAAAGGAAAATGGTTTCTGCTGAAAAACCATATATGACTGTTTACCCAAAATCAACAATCAAGGGTGCAAAAACAACTTTCAAACATGCATCTAATATTGTTCAAAGGCCCATTCAAACAAAAGCAGTGGTCCAAAAACAAGTTTGGAGACCAAAGGGTACAACTACAAAGCTAGCAGTTACTTCTGCTAAGCATACTGCTGCTAAGGGTAACAGGGCAAATGCTGTTAAGGCCTCAGCATGTTGGATTCTTAAATCCAATGTTGCATCAACAGTCCTCAAGAGATTACATTTCATTGATGCAAGAGGCAGATCCAAGTCAGTGTTGGCTTGGATCCCCAAAGAAAACTAATTCTTTTATTTTATGCAGGGACATTCACCAACAGATCATGAAGATCAAGGATATTCAGATAGTGGGTATTCAAGGCACATGACAGGCAACATGTCTTATCTTTCCAACTTTCAATCAATTGATGGTGGATATGTTACCTTTGGAGGAGGAATTGGTGGAAAAATTACTGGTAAAGGTACTATCAAAACCAGTAAATTAGATTTTGAAGATGTGTTTTATGTGCAAGAGCTTAAGTATAATCTCTTTAGTGTCTCACAAATGTGTGATAGAAAGAATAATGTTCTTTTTACTGAGACTGAATGTCTTGTACTTTCTCCTGATTTTAAGATGCCTGATGAAAGTCAAGTACTTCTTAAAATTCCTAGGAAGGGCAATATGTACAGTGTTGATATGAATAACATTGTTTCTAAAGATGCTTTAACTTGTCTTGTTGCAAAGGCCACATTAGATGAATCTATGTTATGGCATAGGAGACTTGGTCATATTAACTTCAAAACCATAAATAAGATTGTTAAGAATGGTTTGGTAAGAGGTTTACCTCAAAAACGTTTTGAAAATGATCAAACATGCATTGCTTGTCTTAAAGGCAAACAACACAAAGTCACTTATAAGCCCAAGATTTTTAACTCTATCAGTCAATCATTGTTTATGCTTCATATGGACTTATTTGGACCTGTTTCAGTAAGTAGTATAATGCATAAGAGATTTTGTCTAGTTGTTACTGATGACTATAGTAGATTTACATGGGTATTCTTTTTAGGAACTAAGGATGAGACTTCTAGCATCCTTAAGACCTTCATTACAGAGATAGAAAACCTAGTAAGCAAAAGAGTAAAAGTCATTAGATATGATAATGGGACAGAATTTAAAAATAGAGTTATGGATGATTTCTGCAAAGAAAAAGGTATTAAAAGAGAATTTAGTGTTGCTAGAACTCCTCAACAGAATGGAGTAGCTGAAAGAAAGAATAGAACACTAATAGAAGCTGCTAGAACTATGTTAGCTGATTCAAAGTTGCCTATAACTTTTTGGGCTGAAGCAGTCAACACTGCTTGTTATGTTCAGAACAGAGTTTTAATAGTACAGCCTCACAATAAGACATCATATGAGCTTTTTAAAGGTAGAACTCCTGCAATAGGATTTCTTAGACCTTTTGGATGTCATGTGACAATTCTGAATACCTTAGACCATTTGAGAAAATTTGATGGTAAAGCAGATGAAGGTTTCTTTGTTGGATATTCTCTCAATAGCAAAGCTTTTAGAGTATACAACATAAGAACTAAGAGAGTAGAAGAGAGTCTACATATAGAGTTCTTAGAGAACAAGTCTAATGTAGAAGGTCAAGGACCAAAATGGCTATTTGATCTTGAAACTCTAACCCATTCAATGAATTATGTGCCTGTTGTTGCAGAAACTAATGATTTTTCAGGTTCACAAGCAACAGATGAGGCAAGGTTAGACAAGAAGACACATAAAGATTATGTGATGATGCCAATATGGTCAAATACCAATGTGGAATCAACTTCAGCCAATGGAGAATCTTCTTCTGGCAAAGCTAAAGAAGATGTTGAAGATGAAATCAGAGAAGGAAGAACAGAAGAACAGCAAAATGTTCCTGCTGATGAGCAAAATGTTCCCGTTGATGATCAAACAATTCCTGCTGATAAGCAAATTGTCTCTGCTGATAGTCCTTCAGAAGAAACAAAATCAGACTTTTCAGAAGATGAGGTGGATTTAAGCAATATTCCATCTGATTATCAAGTTCCTTCCACTCCACAAACACGAATTCACAAAGTCCACTCCCTAGAAAATGTGATTGGAGATGTACAATCTAGTGTGAAGACAAGACAACAATTGATGTCTTCAGATCAAAAAGGGATTCTTGATGCCCTTTATGCTTCAAAGCAACATGAGTCTTCAAACTCCTGTTTGTTTGTATGTTTTCTCTCACAAGATGAACCAAAGAATATTCATAAAGCCCTAGAGAATTCAAGCTGGTTAGAGGCTATGCAAGAGGAGCTTCTTCAGTTCAAAATTCAAAAGGTATGGGTGCTAGTTGATTTACCTTATGGTGTAAGGGTAATTGGCACTAGATGGGTTTTTAGAAATAAAAGGGATGAAAGAGGCATAGTGATTAAGAATAAAGCTAGATTAGTAGCACAAGGGTACACACAAGAAGAAGGGATAGACTATGATGAGGTTTATGCTCCAGTAGCTCGAATTGAGGCAATTAGGCTTTTCTTAGCTTATGCTTCATTTATGAACTTCACAGTTTACCAAATGCATGTCAAGAGTGCATTTTTATATGGTTCAATTGAAGAAGAGGTGTATGTTACACAACCTCCAGGATTCACTGACCCTGACCATCCAGACAAAGTGTACAAGGTAGTTAAAGCTCTATATGGCCTACATCAGGCACCAAGAGCTTGGTATGCAACACTAGCTTCCTATTTATTAGAGAATGGATTTCAAAGAGGAAAGATTGATCAGACACTTTTCATCAAACAGCACAAGAAAGATCTTCTGTTAGTACAGGTGTATGTGGATGACATTATCTTTGGATCTACAAGGAAGGAGATGTGTTTAGACTTTGAAAAACTTATGAAAGATAAGTTTCAGATGAGTTCTATGGGAGAACTTACATTCTTTTTGGGTCTGCAAGTTAAGCAATCATCTGAAGGCATATTTATTAGTCAAGACAAATATGTTGCAGAGATACTTAGAAAATTTCAATTTGCTGATTCAAAAATAGCAAGCACCCCAATAGATCCTGAGAAGCCACTTCTTAAAGATGCAGATGGAGAAAATGTGGATGTACATACATACAGATCTATGATAGGTTCTTTGATGTATCTTACATCATCCAGACCTGATATCATGTTCTCTGTTTGTGCTTGTGCAAGATTTCAAGTAACTCCAAAGGTTTCTCATTTAACAGCAGTCAAAAGAATTTTTAGATATCTCAAAGGTCAACCAAGGTTGGGTTTATGGTATTCTAGAGAATCACCTTTTGATTTGATAGCATTCTCAGACAGTGACTATGCTGGTGCTAGCTTGGACAGAAAGTCAACAACCGGAGGATGTCAATTCCTTGGATGCAGACTTATCTCATGGCAGTGTAAGAAGCAAACAATTGTGGCAAATTCAACAACTGAAGCTGAATATGTAGCTGCTGCAAGTTGCTGTGGTCAAGTTCTATGGCTTCAAAACCAACTTCTTGATTATGGGTACAATTTCTTACATACCATTATACATATTGATAATAGTAGTACAATTTGCATTATTAAAAATCCAGTGCAACATTCTAAAACAAAACACATTGAAATAAGACATCATTTTATAAGAGATTGCAATGAGAAAAGGTTAATTCAAGTAATGAAAATTGCTTCAGAACAAAACTTTGCAGATCTTCTTACCAAAGCTTTTGATGTTGGAAGATTTCAGTACTTGGTAGCAAGTATTGGAATGCTTAATCTTTAAATTTTTTTTTCAATATAATGTGTTTTTGTATATAGATTTTGTTAATGCATCTAACTTTGTTATCTAAGTCTACTATTAACAATATTTGAAGTTATTCATACAGTTAGTTTTATGATTATTCTAATTCAAGACAAGTACTTTGTACTTTGTTCTTTTGGTTTTAGACTAACAATTTCAGGTATGAATGTTTGAGCTGAAAGGTTATTTCAAGTGAAATCTGCTGATCATTGCTGCTGAAAGCTGATCATTTCCACTGATATAATAGGTTCATGATAGAAAAAGTTTGGGACTTAAAAAAAAAGAAAAATCCTTAAAACTTCTTTCTTGGAATCTGATTATGATATTTCACTTTGAATTGATAAATTAGTTGATCAGTTAATCACTGATACAACTCACTTTCTATCATTTTATACTCTCAAGTATAATGTGACTAGTCTACGGATATCTGATAGAAAGAACAGCGAGCAAAAGTGAATCTAACACTTGTGTTAGAGGTAACAAATGCCACGAGCTGGAAACCCTGTAAAGAAAGCCTTTTGAATAGGTTTATCTATACACAGGCGGTTATTTATAACTGAAAACATTGGTTCTCACACAACCAGAGGTTGCTTTAAACCGAAATTTTGATTAAGTGTCTGTTACACTCTTAATCCTTTCAAAATGGTTGTAAGCAGTATGATTTTTTATAATAAAATCATATACATACTGCTAAGGCAAAAGTTTCTTAAAAGGATTTTCAAAAGATGACTTTAAAAACCATCAAATGATGGACCATAAGTCAAAAATTGTCCATTGAATCACCTCTCATAGGAGTTAACACACCTAGAAGTGATGAGGACAGAATCTTAAACTCTTAAGGAATTGATGGCTTCATGTACAAATTGTCTGAAAACATGGAAAAATGCTAGATCAGATGATGATGTTATGACTGTGGGAAAATCTTTCAAACAAGGGGAGGATATCAATATAAGATGATATTTGAATCTCAGGGGAGGAAATTCAAGCCCAGTTTAAGGAAGATTAACCAAAAGAAAAGAAAAGACAAGATCATACAAGATGATGACATAGAGGTTGAAAATGACAAGAACATTCTTTAAAGTTGTATTCAGAAAGGATGAAGCATTTCAAAGGAGAAAGTTCTATCTAGGTGAAAAGATTCAATTTCAGTTCACTACGTTTGTTCATCACTTGTTGAAAGATCAGAAAGCAGATAAGTTCCAGAGAAAGATAAGTTCATTCACTCAGAAGAGAAGAAAGTTCAGATCAACCAAATCTGACAATGAAGTGTTTGAAAGATCTTCACAAAGTCCTCATTTAATTCAGAAAAACATGTTTGAATGTGATTCACATGTTTAGGGGAGGATTGTTAGGAATTAAATATCAGAAGAATCAAAGCGAGTTTCCACTGAAGTTGATTTTGCTGCTGAATCTACTGCTGCTTGATTCTGCTGCTGAATCTACTGCTGCTTGATTCTGCTGCTGAATCATACTACTACTGCTTGATTCTGCTGCTGCTATGACTGTGCAGCTATGACTCATAACAAACAGCTGTGTAGATAAGACCGACTTATTCAAACTTGCATAAAAAGATAATATCTTAGTTCTAGTCATCAAATTGAACACTCCAAGTGAGTTGTTTATCTTAGATACATGATGTATCTTGTATGACTAAGCTAGAATAGTGATTAGTCATAAGCTAGTTATTTGTTGAGTCATGTAGTTTGTAAAAGATATTTCCTTGGGCTATAAAAGGAAAATCTTAGGTGTGAAAAAATACGTGTGTGTGTGAAAAAATACGAGAGACAATACAGAGAGAGACAATGCCATACACAACTCTCATTCACAGACAATAGAAAGAAAGATTCAAGGTCTTTGTAACCCTAGTGATAAGCAAAAGATCACTCGTATTATTTTTGAATAATATTGAATCGTTTGGTGTTAACTATTCCATTTCCATAACAATAAACATAAATCTTCTAAGTGTGGTTGAGTAGATTCCGCATACTTAATCATATTTACACAAACATATCTCATACACAAAGAACGAAGGTTTAACCACCTTATCGTGTAATCGGTCACCTTCAACAGCGTATGGATGCATCCTAGATCTGTTTCAGTTTCTGATATGATATGATTTGTCTGGTGAATGTGGTTGTATGTGCAATACACGTCCTTCACAAATTCTGGGAGCTAGCTACTCCACTTATATGATTATGATGTGATTATGATATGTTCTGTTCTGAGCTTATGGTATGATTATGGTTCTAACTCTGTTTATACAGGTGACTGTATGAATTCCTTACCTAACCTACACATTTTTATTTCCATATTATCCATTATACCTAAATATGTTTTCCCAAAATATATCACTTGTACTTCAGCATTTATATTTCGTTTCAGTTTGTTATATATCTGTTCACTGGGCTTTTTAAGCTCAGCCGCATTTTCTTTTCACCGCGGTTAGCTTTGGGATAGCTTTTGGGGATTGAGAGTAGAGTTGAATTGAAGATTTTGACCATAGTCATTTAAAGTAAGTTACTTATTTAAGACTTTCGCTTTTGATATGTTCTGTTTGTTCTGATGTAACACCATATTATTGTGACATTTTTACCCTTGTCGGGTTGGGGTGTTACAATTTATGGTATCAGAGCCAGGTTGGATCGGCGGATTAATAACCCGTAGAGCTTAGGCTATGACCTGTGAGTATTAGGCCCTAAAGTTTTGCACCATAGAAATTATGAAACAACCTTTGAGGATTTGATTTAGGACTTCCCTATATGAAACATGAGTTATGACTGGTGAGGATTGGGTAGACTAGGACATTGGTTTAAGTAGCATCGTTTCCGCATTACTCTGATTTATGTTTCTGTCTTTAGTTAAGCTGATAAGATCATTCTTTCAGAGGTTAGAAAGTTAAGCATGATCTAAAGTTTAGTAATCTAATAAGTTTAGAAATGCCTTGGGAACTACACTATTTAAGTTTTGCTTTCTGATTTTGATTTCCATCCATCTCTGACTTGTTGACAATTAGTTTGATGTTTCCTGACCATTCGGATGATTATTACAACCCTAAGTGTTTGACATATTCTGAGAAATATTCTGCTCATAATGGGTATATTAAATTTTCTTTTGATACTATTTGATGTTCCATAAACCTTTTCTATTTCTATAAAAGATCTGGAGGGTTTTAGTCATGAATATAGGAAGTTGTTCATTTTATTTTCATAATGAAACTATGTTGCTAAGTTTTTCTTTGAAGGTTATAGTTCTGATAATAGTCTGGGTATGGATTGATTTCCCTAAATTATTTCCATTAATAATGATTAGGATATCACATGATAATGATGAAGATTGATAATAGTGTGATTAAATCTTTAGAATATTAAGTTTTCTTTAGAAGTTTAGTATTATGACAATTCTGTGTATGTTCGCTAAGTTTATGGTTATGAACATTTTGGTGAATTTGAAAGTAATGGTACTCTATTAAGATGGATCTGTTAGATTCAGGTTATTTTTGATACGTTACATTTTCCGTTTGACTTCATTGATGATGTTTGATTCTGCTAAATCCTGGGAAGAAGAGAAGAATTGTTAGGTTGTCATTAGGTTGTTTTATTCACGACTTGAGATAAAGTATGGTCGCCATGAAGGTATATTTATATAATGCAAATATTATGATGCCTGACCAACGTGATAATATTTCCATCATATAATGTATTCTCATTGTGAGCATAGGATATTTTGGGAAGTGTTTGAGAAGCATCAAATTTCTGTTAGTTAGAATATTCGCGATTAGTGAGACTTTTAAGACTCATTCGACCTATATGTAGGTTCTGCCTTCATCATTAGATATCTGGATATGTTCAAATTCTCGTTGTATGTTTGTTGATCTTTGATCATTCGTTAAGAATTTCAGAACTCATTATAGAGTCTTCTATCGTTTGAAGTTTCGTATTCAATCCGTTTTCTGCTAGTACTTGTGAGAAGTACTTTAGTTATCTGTTACAAGTATGTAATCGTTGAATCAATTTCTGAACTGTTCTGAATAAGATATGAAGTTATGAAAGTCCGATAAGAAATATCTGTCTGTCCGTTTGAAATCTGTGGAAGATTTTCTGAATTAAGATTATTTATGTAACCGAAAGATTCTGTGTTCGTTCTATTCTTATGAATTCTGAAATTCAATTCATTTCCGTTTGCTCTGCTTATTCAATTTCCGAGGACGGAAATTTCTTTTTAGAGGGGAAGAAGTTGTAATACCTCAAATTCTAAAACAATGCAAAATGACCAAAATGCCCTTAAGTTTTAATAATTTGTAATAATACTTAAATGATATAAAGAAAACCCTAGAAATTTAGAAATTTTACAACATGTAATGACAATAAATTATGTATAAATAAAATTTGTACATTTTTGTAAAAGTAAAATAATAATTATCATATAAATAAATAAATTCGATTTATTATATGTTATATATATTAAAAATATGTATTATATTAAGTAAATAAATCCTAAATCAATTAGGAAACTTGTATAATATTTTATTTAACTTTATTCCATATTTACCCAGCCCAAGATAAGTATTATTTTGTTATAAATATACATATACACGTTTTTATAATTTTGGAGATATTCCTAAACCGACTTTTAATACAAATCGAATCCCTAAATCCCTCAAAGTCGAATACAAAAATTCTGGAGCTCTCTACTATTTTTCCTAAACGTGATTTAAGCTTAAGAAGATTATAAAAATAGTTCCAAGGTTTTGGGTTTGATCGTGTGAGCTAGGGATATTATTGGTGTCGGATTTAAGCTAACCGAGAAGAAGAATTTTTCTGTTTTAATCCACACGTTCTAAAATCATTCTGGTATTTTTCTATCACTCTTTATATTGTATATGATCTTTATAAAATAGTATAATTGATTCATGCAAGCTAATATGATCATACGAAATTATATAAGCTTAAAAACCCTAAATCGAATATAAATTATGAAAATAGCCACTCAAATTTTTGAGATTTTGTTTATATTTTTGTCAGGTCCTTTATACATCATATAACATTAGAAAAATAATCCTCACAATTTTTGAAGTCTAGAAGTTCAGTTTGGAATTATTTTTGTAATCGGTTTAATTGGAAAAAGGAAAATAAAAGAAAAGAAATCAAACTAGGGTTAGGGTTAGGGTTTTTGGTATGGAACCTGGTTATTAAGGATGTTTTTAAGGTTATAATTAATGTGGTAATGATTGGGTAATTTAGGGTTAGGGTTTGATGAGTTTTTGTATTAACCGATTTGATTTTAAAAGTAAAAGGGTATGTTTTATAATTTTATAAACTTGTGGGTAATTTTTATAAGATGTATTTGATCAGGGGGAATTGAGAAAAATATAATATGAGGGTGTCATGTGTTAAATTTGCAACTAAAAGGTTTAAATAGTAAATTATATAATTAAGGAGTTTAAATTGGAAATTTTATAACTTAAAGGGTTGAATTGTAATTTTCATAATTTAAAGGTGTAAATTGTAAATTACTAAACTATAAGGATTATTTTGTAACATATTAAAGTTAAAGGACTAATATGGATAATAAGTAAAACTACTAAATCGGAAAGTTACTAAAGTGGGAAGAAGATTTAACATGGAATACGAATAAATAAATAGTCAAACAAGTTATTAATGAATAACACATCGTGTGTAGATTTCCGAAGAAGAGTACTATTCTGTTATTTGATCTCTGTCAGCTTTGCTTTTGTTCGAGGTACGGATATTCTGACCTTATTCTTAAGGTTTCCTTCGTGATTCAACTTCTGTTACGAACTTTCTGTTTTGAACCTTCTGATTTAAACCTTTGCTATGAACCTTCTATTTTTGAACCTTTGATGTGAAAACTTTGATATTGAACTTTTTGATATGAAAACTATGTTTTGAACCCTTAAATATGAACCATTTGATTACATGAGTTTCACTAGGCATGGGGGTTCCATGTCCGTGTCAGGGATGCACCTCTGACATGACTCTAGGGCAGTAGAGTGATGTTCTGCCACGTCCCTTGGTTTGGCTGCAAATGTTTATGTGTTGGGAAGGGGCGTATGGATGCATCCTAGATCTGTTTCAGTTTCTGATATGATATGATTTGTCTGGTGAATGTGGCTGTGTGTGCAATACACGTGCTTCACAAATTCTGGGAGCTAGCTACTCCACTTATATGATTATGATGTGATTATGATATGTTCTGTTCTGAGCATATGGTATGATTATGGTTCTAACTCTGTTTATACAGGTGACTGTATGAATTCCTTACCTAACCTACACATTTTTATTTCCATATTATCCGTTATACCTAAATATGTTTTCCCAAAATATATCACTTGTACTTCAGCATTTATATTTCGTTTCAGTTTGTTATATATCTATTCACTGGGCTTTTTAAGCTCAGCCGCATTTTCTTTTCACCGCGGCAGGTAATCAAGTTAGCTTTGGGATAGCTTTTGGGGATTGAGAGTAGAGTTGAATTAAAGATTTTGACCATAGTCATTTAAAGTAAGTTACTTATTTAAGACTTTCGCTTTTGATATGTTCTGTTTGTTCTGATGTAACACCTTATTATTGTGACATTTTTACCCTTGTCGGGTTGGGGTGTTACAAGTAGACCCGACATTATGTTTAGTGTTTGTCTATGTGCTCGATTTCAAGAAGATCCCAAAACAATCCATCTTGAAGCCGTAAAAAGAATTTTTAGGTACATCAAAGGCACTACAAATCTAGGATTATGATATCTCAAAGGAACGAGTGTAGAAACCATAGTGTATGTCGACTCGGATCATGTCGGTGACTATGTTGATAGAAAAAGTACAAGTGATATTTGTACTTTTGTTGGACATTGTCTCACCTCATGATTCTCCAAGAAGCAAACGGCCCTCGCAATCTCAACAACTGAAGCCAAATACGTATCGGCCGGAAAAGCATATCAACAAGCTCTTTGGATGAATCAAGCGCTCGTGGACTACGGAATTGTAATTAAAGACATATCTATTCTTTGCGACAACAAAGGAGCCATCGACCTTAGTAAAAATCCAGTTCAACATGCTCGTACCAAACATATAGAAATCCGTCATCACTTCCTTCGTGACAATGTTCAAAAAGGAAACATTTCTATCGAGAAAGTATCCTTCGAAGACAACATTGCCGATATTCTTACAAAACCCTTTAAACGTGAACCATTTAACCTTCTTAGACTAGGACCAGGACTTATGGAACCTACTTCATAGATTTAAATGTTTGATAAAATCGTAGAAATTCAAAACAAATAATTCTTGTTTGTACACCTGCAGAACCGGCAGAACCAAAACACACAAAGGGCGGATCCCTCTGTATGGTTCCGTCCAGTCCGTTAGACGCCTGCACAGGTTATCTTTCTATATATTAAACCAAAAAGTTCCATATCCTACACCACTCACCAAAAATAGTTACTATTCACTTCCATACCCATTCTTACACAAAAATTAGGGTTCTAACTCAGCACTCTTCATTCCTATCATCATTGTAAGTATTCTAAACACAATTACTCTCCTAATCTGTGTCTAGGAAATTCAATTTATGCACAAAAACTAAAAACTCGGGGTTATGCATCAACTTAGGAAATCATGTAGTACATTTGTCATAAACAAAACTAATTATGTTTTCCATTAGTTAGGAATTGCATCTTGTAAGACATTATCACAATATACCAAACACCCCATGTCAAAATTTTGAAAAACCTTCTCACATTTAGGAAAAATATTTTTCGCATTGATAATACAAAAGAAAAGCATTATGTTTAAAACATCACGTGCATTATGTCTCTTGAATGCTAAAGGGAATACATAACTAATATGTATTTTCGGGTACATTCAACCGTAGCTACATTGAACTAGGAGTATTTGGGTTATCTCAAATTTACACAAAATTTGCATAAGTAAAACCATTTTAAGAATTAAAATGAGTCGAGATAAGCACAACTCCATATTGTTTTCATATAAGCACACACTAGAATTTTGTCACTTAAACCATTATTTACATAAACTAAAATGTGAAAATTATGTTTCTAGGTTCATCATGCCTCTCGCAACCTTCTATGACCACAAAGACACCACCAAATACCTACCCAAACACCATAAGGCCAAAGGGCTAACCACAACACAAGTAGAAATCTTTAAGAACCTTGAGAAGCTTTATGTCCATGAGGGTAGAACCATAGACCCTACTTTCCTTGCCGGAACAAACATTAGGGAGGAACTCTCTTTTATCAACTTTGATTGTGTCTTAGATATAGATGAACCAATTTGTCCTCGTTTCATCTTAGAGTTCTATGCTTCCGTGACCCTTAGCACGGATGATGAAGGTCTCATGTCATTAGCCTTTTCAATCAACCAAAATGATTTTGAAATTACCTTAGATCAATTTATTCAAGTGCTCCGTGTTCCAAATAGGGGCACATGTATTTATACCGACAAATGGACACTTTCAACTCTTGACTCAATCCATGACCGTATTCATCCTTATGACACTCCTCTAGTGAGCAAAGAAGTTATTCGTAAGCACCTTTTTGTTAGGACCTCTCATACTAGGAGAACCCGATCGGGAGCGGAAGTTGCAAAAGACCCTTTTGGAATGGAGCTTAATGAGTTGAGACCACAATTCTTGAAATGGGAGGAGATCATTAGGGCCAATGTCATTAGAACCTTAGGAAATAGGGACCATATCAACACTTGTCTCCCCTACATGCTCTATAGTGTATCCACCCGCCAAACTTTCAACCTAGCTTACTACATTGCTAAAAGGATGGCAAACATCTCAGTTCAAGGTACCACCACTCTTCCATACGGGATGCTTCTCACCCGTCTCTTTAGGTTTGGTGAACCCATTCCTCCAAGTCCTAGAGGCCGTCGCCTAGATTATCCTCTTATCCCACACACCTTTGTACCATTAAGTGATGAGAGAGTTTATAAAGCCAAAGGTAAACGTCCTCACCCTCCTACCTCATCATCATCATCATCATCCATGAGTGAAGATAATTTACCCAACTCTAGGCTCCCACTTCTTGAATACCTCTCAGTCTCTCACAACTTCCATCAATACCAAATGAGTCGGAGGAGTTCAAACAAACCAAAGGAATGTGGAAATGCTTCGGAAGGTACCTTGGGAAGATTTACAAGAAGATTAACAAGAAGTGAGAGAGTTAAAAGGGTGTTTGGCACAAGGGTGCATTTGAACAATTTGGTCATTGAAACAATGTTATTTTATGTTTTTAAGATCTTGAAGGATGATATTATGTTTGTGGATTATGTGTGAACTAACAATATTTGCAGGGGATAAATTTTTAATGATATGGTTTTTTTTTTTTTTTTTTTTTTTTCCCATTTTTCGCTTAAAAAGTGAAAGCTAGGATCGCTCTCGTGATCTCTATCGGTAAGCATGTTTTTACCTGCATTTTTTGTATCTTATACCTACAACTAATTAATTACTTAAGATTTAAGAAAAATTTTGGAATTCGGAAAAGGCACGTAGCCGTGCACATTGTTCTGTCTCAAATCTGAGGCTCCACGGAAACGGCGAAACCCTTGACTTGGTTCCGCCCGTTCAAAAATTTGGTGCCACCAAATTTATCCAACGGAAAAGGCGGAACCAAAAATTTGGTTCCGGCCTTGTTATTGTTAGGTTCCTCCAGACTTTCAGCAAACTTTTAATCTTCGAATTTTTTGAATTTTTCTAGTAATCATTAGGTTCCAAACTTGCTTCCTACATGATTGTTAGTATTCATCACTAATTCTAGAGCTCTCTTAGCACACTTTCAACAATAGGATCATCATTCCTGCCAAAATTTCAAATTTGGCTAAACTAACCCAAGGAACCTTTCTGTTACAAGGAATTGTAGAACCGTAGAGGGGGGGGGGGTGAATACGGTTTCTTAGGCTTTTAAGACGTTTAAAAACTTTAAGCCTCAAAGAAAACCAAGTGGTTGTATAATCAATCCAAACAACCACACTCACAACCAACGTATATAAAGCGAGTAAAGAAACACACCACGATATATACTGGTTCGGGATGGGGGGTTTATACCATCCGTACGTCCAGTTGCGAATCCGCGACTCCGATATTATTCACTAGTATAATCCTTTCGGTGGACTACAAACCGTTACAATTCACTCCACATATTCACCAATATTGATGCTCACAAAGAAGGAGTTACTCCCCAACGGTATTCCGCCCTCAGAAACCACCCAAAAGAATCTCGCGACTCGACTTCACCTAAGGGTCACCAAGACCACTACCAAGACTTCCCTCCGGAAGTATCAAACCCCAACTACATCCCCAATGATCTAGGCTTGGTCACCAAGACACAAGACTTCCCTTACAAACAATTGAATGAATGAATGAATATTTGTTCAATCAAGTCCTAACCTAACCTATAGACTCGATTGTAATAGAAAGGGTATAAGAAAGAAGACCCTCGACACAATCACAAGAGTGGATTAGGTTCTTGTGATTCTTCCCTTGCAAGTAGATGTGTTCTTCCAAAGATGTTAATGTGAAAATCAAGAACACAAGATTAGAGATTGAGATAGAGATAGAGATTTGAGAGTGTTTAGAGAGAAAGAATAATGGCAAGGGGTGAGGAATACAAGAGGCAAGGGTGGTATTTATAGGCCAAGAACCCAACTTGGGAAAATTTTACCATGGCTGGCGCGCTGCCCACGCGTTGATGCGTGGGTCACGCGCCAGACACTCTGGGAAAATTTTCCCAAAGCTTTGGGTGTTGGCTTTATAAATACCTTACCTTGCTAAACCCCCAATTGTACTTCACACTAAACCTTAACATTAATCATTCTAAGGTTTACCAACTCAAATAGCCAATTTGGAAATCATTTGTGAATTGTTTAAAGAGAAACCAAATTACCAAGGGTTTAAGGCGTAGATAGGGTAATTTGGAAGGGGTAGAAGTGTATCTCCTCATATGGCATAGAAAAGAGAGAAAGAATATGCCAAGGAATATTCCAATGCTTGGGGGGAAGAATGAGATAGAGGGTTGAGATGAAATGGTTTGAATTGGATGGCTAGGATAAAAGGGAGCCTCCCTTGGTTTTCAAACAATTTGGCATGTGTGTGAATGTGGATGGTTGAGATGAGTTCATTTGAAATGAATGGCTAAGATCAAAGAAGTCTTGTGTTTGGATTAAGAAAGGATATTCTAAGGGAATATGCTTTGCTTGGGGGGGGGGGGGGGGGAAGGGGAAATCAATGGTTGAGATGGTTTTGGTTTAAAATGGAAGGTGTGGATTAAACACATGTGATGATATAGAGAGGAGATTAGATGGATGGTTGAGATGTGTTCTAGTTTGAATTCAATGGCTAGGATGAGAGGAGCCATATTTGGGATTCAAACAATTGGCATGTGTTAAATATGAAGGGTTGGGATGTATTGTAAGGGAATGAATGGTTTAGATGTAGTGTGTAAGGGAATATGTAAGAGTGTAAGAGATTGTGTAAGAGAATATTTGATTTGGATATGATTGGTTTTGCCTTTTGTATAAATGGGATTAGGAGAAGATTAAGACATAATCCAATTGTCATTAAGAAGAAAAGGTTTAGACAATTAAGATTATAAGTTGAGAAAATCTTAGGTTACTTATAAGTTCAAGTAACACAACGTCGAGAATCCATAGGTTCATATCTTGTGACTTTCCACGACTCGACGTTCTCAACTAATACCTTGGTTCAAACAAGTTAAGTGCTTTGCCTTGATGTAAAGCATAACCCAAGTGGGAAAGGATGCGTTTACGCAAAGTGACCTTTGACTTAGTTTGACCAATAAGGGAGTAAACCCATTACGTAATTAGAGAAGATGTAAGCATGGGATATGATCATATGGATGTTTCAACACGATGTCACGTGAAATATACAAGCTCCCTAAGTTTAGAAAAGCCTTGGCTAGAGGCGATAGTTAGAAAACATGAGTTGGCGTTTTCCCGTAAATGGGTGTTTTAAAAGTAGGATCTCTCAAGTCTCAAAACTCGTTTCGAGTGTTCTCAATTAAGCACATAACATATTCATACCTGTATTGAAAGATCCACATTTGTCGGGTAAGGGGAAAGCCGACTTTCAAAATTCGCCCGGAACCATACAGACTCCTTGCGCGTCACCCGCGCATTGACGCGCGGGCAGCGCGCCAGGAGCAGACATCGGCTCCAGCGATTTTGAGCTAACGTTTGTTATTTTATGTGTTTCGATGGTTTATTTGTCATCATTAAAACATAAAGAGATCTTGATCATGTTTCCTCAACAGGAAGGAACCTTTCATTTGGTTCCTCCAAATCCGTGGAACATTTTGACAAACTATATCTTCCATGATCACATAGCATTTACTGCATAAGTTAGTCTTTCACTCTATCCAACTCCATTAGATTGACTTCTAATGATTTAACAAATTCTTGGAACTCTTCCAAATGATTAGGAACCTCCAAATGTGTATGGAACAGCGTCAAATCCAAACACTCCTTTCCATAACATGTTCTTCCTATAAATTGACCAACATTCATACTCCCAATTCACACCATCACCATCACTTCTCTTAATCTTATAATTCAAGCTAACCAAAGTGTCACACCTCGCCAAGGCGGAAACGCGAGGGTGTAATTCATGAATATCATCACAACACATGGTGTCTATATAGAGAATAACTACATGCATAAAATAGAGCAAGTACAAACACGAAGTGTCGTAACAATACTCCAAACAAAATAACCAAAACATAATCCAAAACAATACATAGAATCCAATCATAGATGATAAACCACTTCCAATGCAACTAAGGTCTCGTCTAATCACATCCTTCTATCTTATCCTTAGAAAGCTCACCTGAAAATGATGCTTAAAACGTCAACATAATGTTGGTGAGATTCATAGGTTTAAGACTCACACACAATAGGCAACCGATTCACTGTGATTATAAAACATAGCTGGACAAATAATTATAGTTATCATATAAGCTACATGTATTCGCAAGGCAACCAACACACATAAGGCAACCATTGGGACGGAACGTGTCCCCCGCTCCAATATTGGCATCAATTAGGTCGCATGCGCGAGCAACAGGATAAGCATCATCCCAATTGAATCACGTATATATCCACACAATCTTGGCATCAATTAGGTCGCATGCGCGAGCAACAGGATAAACATCCTCCCAATTAAATCCCATTTAAACCACACAACATTATATCAAGTAGGAGTTATTACTATCCGATTGGATACTCCCCCCCCCCCCCCCCCCAATTGGACCACACAACATTATCATCACATTATCCAATCCACATAACATTATCATTACATGTAGCATTTATACAATAGCATTATAAGTCCAAGCTTTTTAAACTACACATAATCACAGTAACTCTAAACAATTATCACAAGCATCATTCCCATCCCAAATTTAAAACAAAGTAAAAAGTCGGACTATGAACTCACCTCAAACTTTGCAGCTTCCACAAAACCAAATCACAATCTATAACACACAAAATAAATCCACATTACACATGGCCAAGCTAAAAGCTATAACCCATGTAATACACATATGATGGATGTCTAAGATTCATATGACCCACCTTGGATCTCCTAGACCCCATACTAACCATCACCATAACCTAATACTCACTCAATCCCTTGCACTTTTAAAATCAGAAAACACAGAATTTTAAGGTACATTCGCCCACATGAAATAATAACAATTAAAGCTCAACAACTCACACCGAAAATTCACCATGGTCTCTCATAAGCATACAAGCTAATCCCAGAAGGCCATCGTCTAATAACGCACACAAGTACCCATAAGAAAATCAAACTTGTCAACTATCCAAATTCGGATCTGAACGCACACCAAAAAGTTTTAATTAAAATAAAATACTTCTACAACTTTTTATCACGAATCCTTTTCGTGGTAGTCTAACATAACCTAAAAATCAACTTTCCCAGAAGGGCTAACCTTAATATCACTTTTTCACCCACAATTCACTATCAAACGTTTACCCAAATTCTGTCCCGGTTTAACAACTTTGACACCTTATCAAAGAAAAAATAAAAGACTAACTTCCCGACCTTGAAATCAATCGTGGACGGGCTTTTTGGAAAGCTCTTTCATTAAAATTCAATTTAGACTAAAAATTCGTGATCTAACTCTTCACCATCTATTCATATCTTTAAAGCACTAATTTTCTGTCCAAACCCTAACGTATAAACTAACGCGTTTTAAGCTCAATTTTCTTAACCAATCATCATACTATTATCAATTAATGATTCTAACTTGTTTTACATCATTAATTTACAGAAGTTTACAAACCCTAGATCCATCATACTTAATATTACATGAATTCGAATAATTAATCAAACAATTGAACATGCATTTTAAGAATTCTATCTTGATTCTTGCTTCACAATTATAAACCCTAATTTTTTTCTTCTTCCTTTGCCTTTCTTGAATGACCAAAAACCAGAGAAAAACGTTTTAGGGTTGTTTGGGTTTATATATATATATTAATTATGGATAATCCTTGGGCCTAAGAGTCATATTTGAACTCAAATTGGGTTTCTTTTTTCCCCTTATCCCCTTCTAACCAATTTTTTACATATATAAGATATATATTTATATTTTTTTTATTAAATTTATTTATTACACTTAAAACCTAATACTTTTGATATTTTATAAATACCCGTAGCTAATCCTAGCGTCTTAAGCGATAAACCTCAGTTTTTACGACGAACCGGAAAATTATCATTTTCAAAAATAAAGTTTCCAAAAATAGATTTTCACCCTTTATAAATGTATAACACATAAAAACAAACTCCTCGTAACTTGCTAACGCTCAAATACATGAACGAAGACTCGTTACGCAAAAACACAAAAACACCAAAACTTCACAAGTCATTTTTACACCACAAAGGCGATCAAAATGAACTTTCCCAAATATCAACATTACTCACTCACAAAAACAATACCACGCAAAGGGATTTAGTGCTAAAACTCACCTATATCACACGTATATCACTTCAATCACCTAAGACACACAAAACAAACGTCAACCGAGTCAAGACTATCAGCTAAACTGACCTGCTAAAATAACAGTTGTTACACAAAGTCTTGAAATGACTAAATCCAACACCTCATCTGAATCATCTAGACCTATTAGGAAAACCGCTAGGATTAGCGTAAAACCATGTTGCTTCAACAAAACCATCCAACTAAGCTCATCATCATTAAGTGATTCATCAATCAACATTTCCTCACTCATCAATGATACAAACTTCCTCAACCGTGCTACTCCAACACCATCTCCAAAACCTTGCAATGCCAACATAATCACCACTCCTTCACCAACTAAAACACCAAATGATCCAACACCACCTTCGGCACCAACTCAACCATAAAAAACTCCATTACCTCAATCACCAAAATTGACACCTATGCTACTTTTCAAAACACCACCAACATCACCACATCCGTTTTTGGAAACCTTAGAAGACCTACCACCTAGATCATCAAATCCACCACCATTGCCACTTTTTGACACCATTGCTCAAATGAAAACTCAACAATAACCAAGGTTTCAACCAAGTGAGCCATTAGATGATAAACCTCATCAACCATCATTGGTAGAGCGTTTGACTTACAAATATGCTAGACCCTCAATTTTTCCACAAGATCAAGTTCATCCACAACCACAACCATTGTTGTTCCACCCCATTTACTAAGACATCCATGGTACTCTTTATGGAGAACCAAGCTTCCACCATCATGATCAAGAACAAGAACCACCACAAGAGTATTCCTAACACTTTGATTCCCTATTTCCTTCTTATGAGGAAATAGAAGCATCTTTATGGACCAAATCTCCAAACACTCATGAAGAACTAAACACCTGTTTGGAAAGCCTTTATGTTTTCAAACATATGATTGATTCTCATCTCAACCAAGCCATGGATTTCCAAACGGCAATGTACTCATCTATTGTAGGAAATCAAAACACCTCTCAACCATCCACCTTTGCTCCCGCTACAACCAATGCTCCATCAACCACCAATGATCCACCAACAACAAACCAAGTTCCACCACTACCACCTCCTGGCCATGGTTTCTCCATGTGTGAAAGAACCACTCATCTTAGTGAGAGATGCAACATCTTGGTACATGAGCTTCAAGATGAAATGAGGTTTATCCTCAACCACATTTTGGAGCGTCTAAACGCCATCTCTCATCTACCTCAAGCTTAGAGCATCATTAGGAAATCCAAATAATGGTAGAATCTCACCTAGGAATCATTTCTTTTTATAGTTGTAGTTTTCATTATTTCTAGTTATTTTTCCTTTGTATGACTAGTAGACTTTTTTCAAGTTTTTAAGTTTGACTTTGTAAGTCAAACTAAAATTTTACTTGCAATATAATAGTGCTACTTTTATGTTTGGTTGGCCATCCTTATTTGTGTTGGTTGTTTATTTACTTGGTGAATGTTATTGTGAGTTGATCCATTATTTATTCACTTGTAACATTATAAATGCTTGTTGGTACATTTTACTATCAATCATACTTGTATCTACAACAAACTAACTTTTTTTTGTATGATCAAAATCCATGTATCCTCTCTTGGCACTCCATTTAGGGGGAGTATTGTCTAAGGGGGAGTATATGGCACGAATCATTTCCGCTTCGCCACTCTTCTTTTTGTTTCGAAAAAAGGGGAAGATAATATATTTAACCAATTCAACTTTGTTGCATCATTTACATATCATGAGAATACATACTTAAAAATTGAAATAATCATGTTAAATATAAATTTTTAAAAGACTCAAAATCTATAATTATCCATTTGCTTAAAAATAAATTTATGTTTTGTCGTCAACAAAAAGGGGGAGATTGTTAATACAAATATCGCCTAAAAACGTTATTTATATTTTACGATCTTTACTTAGTTTTGTTAATGACAAAAAGTAAAGTTTAATTTTAGCAAAACATAAATATAGTTTAAAAGTCTTTTACTTAACATCACTCAAACTACATTTACATGTTTTCATAAAGTGGTTTCAAATTGTAAAATGGTCAAGTATACCTTTAGAGTATATACATGTTTAGTAGTACTTCATATGTTAAAAATGTCATATAAGTATAATTAGTAAGTTTTGTTATTAGTGTGTCTTATTAAGTAACTAGTAATCAAACACTTTTTAGTAAAACATTTACTTACTAAACATTTCATATTAACTTTTGTAAGCTACTAACACATACATTCTACAAGTTTACTTTCTTATTTAAATATTTCTAAATATGGAATAGTATACTTGTTTACATCATCACTTGCATAACACATGTCCTTTCAAGGAAACATATGTGTAAGAGACATGTTTTATCTTGTTTAGATTCATACTCAAAGATCTCAAAGTTGACTTTGTGAGATTTTGAAAATATTGAGTTAGATTGTGAGATATCTTGTGCAGGATTCTGTCAGACATGCTGGCAGAACCAATGGGTATAACGAACGGAACCAAAGGATTGGTTCCGCCGTATCTGTGGGTTGAATCACTGAGTAACTCTTCACTCAGTGAGACAGTGACTTGAATGTTGTTTAAGATTTTTTAACACTTAGGTTATTTTCTATTCAAATCCTTGTTTAAAGGACCTTGGGTACTGAATAGACCCAACAGAAGCACACATAACAGGTTGTGAGCATTTACGCAGGACCATTCTCCAAAGAAAATAACATCATCCACATAAATGAGGTATAACATACTCATGTTTTCACGACCAAAAGAAGCACCTTTGTACATACATAGCTCCCCAGCCTTGCACGTGAACGCATGCAAGCCTTCCATAGCCTAAATAAATAGAAAAGGAGATAGGGTATCTCCTTGTCTTAAGCCCCTAAAAATCTCGAACTCACCTGCAGGGGACCCATTAACCAAAACAGAAGAACAAGCAGAGCTAAGGCATCCAAAAATCCAAGAGCGCCACTTAAGACCAAACCCGAACTTTTCCATAACCAAATCCAAAAAATCCCATCTCAAAGAATCAAACACTTTCTCAAAATCGACTTTAAAGACCATGAGCTTTTTCTTGCGTTTACGGTACCATGCCATGACTTCATTTAAGATGAGAGGCCCATCAAGAATATTTCTACCCTTAATGAAAGCCGATTGCTCTGAAGTGACACAACTTCCAATCACCGTGCTAACCCTACATATTTCTATTTTTTTTAATAGGCAATTTATTTTCTTGTTAACTATTTGTATTCTGATAATACACCGGCAAAAAAATTTAATTAGAAATTATACTAAAAAGTAAAGACAAAATAAATTATAAAAGGTATTAATGACAAAACAAAAAAAAAAAAAAAAAAAAGAAAGAAAAGAAGAAAAGAAATTAAAAGTAAAAGCTAAAAAAGAGAGAAAAAAAACGACAAACTTAAAAAAAAAGGAAAAAAGACAAAAGAAAAAAAAAAAAATAATAATTAGTTAAACGGTATTACTTGTAGAAATGGAGATACTAATAACGAACCTTTATTTAAAATATATTTTTTCAATTTAGTTATATTATTTTCTCTTATTCCTTTTACATCAAATTCAAATTCAAATTCAAATAATAATCTAGATTCAAATCAAAATTTAAATCAAAATCCTAAGCCCAGCTATATACCAAACGAGCCCTAATATCGCATTAGTGACGGTAAACCAAAACGCAAGCTGAAATACGTGTGTGCTATTGGTCAACTTTAAGAAAAGAAAAAGAAAAAGAAAAAAGAGGTTAACTATAAGGACCAAACATAAAGAAAGCAAAGTAAAGTAAAGTAAAGGTAAAGCACTTGTTGTGTTTGTGTTTGTGTTTTGCGAGTCAACTCTTAGATACATACGGAAGTAGTATCATTTCCGATCCCGTTTTCACCCCTCTTTTTTCTCTGTCTTCTTTTTACACTAATTAATTAATTAATTTAATTCTGAACATACCAGCTATGAAGAAAAAGCTCGATACCCGTTTTCCTGCTGTAAGTTATTATTTCATTTGTTTTTATATTTTCCTTCCTGCTGATACTAATTTGTTGCTATTGCGTTTCTGATCTATAATACTTCAATTAGCTTAATTTTAGTCATACCCTAATCAGAAAATTTACTTTTTATAAAGTAAAAATAAAATAAAAAAATAGTTATTGTTAGAGATAAAAAGTTAAAAGCTTTTTTTCTTAGTAATAGATTTTTGAGAAAATTTTTGTTTGAATTTGGGGTTTGAAAAGTACTAGTGGGTTTGATGTCAAATATGCTAAAGTGTTTGATTGAACACTACTATTTTATATGGTTCTTTTTAGGGTTTAAGCCAAAAAATAGACGTGCACTTTACGAATGTTCCCGTACGGTCGTATACCCAAAAAATTACTCGTTGCTTAGAACTTGTTGTTGTGTAGTAATATGCACCTAAAAACTTTTTTTACTGACATTTTTTTTGGTGCCAATAGGGTATGTGGTTGCTGGGATAAAAGAATATATAATAAGATCTTAACTTTTCTTATGATTTGATGTATATGTGGAGTATCTGCACAAACCGAATCAGTACTTGTAGAAGTAGATTTTCGAGACGTAAAGAAGTGTATCACTTAATATTAGACACTAGGATTAGAAATGAAAGTAGAATGATTCTGTATGCTCTACTTATAAACAACACATTTACCACATGCTTAACAAGTTTGACCATTGCCCTTCATAGTTTATGGTTAAGAGCATATGTATGTTGCCACATGCTTAGCATGTGTAGTTACTCGTTGACTACCCTAGATCAATGTTGTAAAAAGCGGGCTAGGCGGGCATACACCGCCTCGGTTTAGGGCAAATCGGCCAAACTAGGCGGAAAAGTCAAAAGGTGGTCAAACATCCACCTAGGCGGAGCTAGGCGGCCAAGGAGGTCAACAAAAAGTCAACACTTTTTAACTTAAAATTAGGGGTTTTCTTTTCAATATACCCGACCCATATTTATTTTATCATAACATCTCAACTCAAAAGAAAAACCAGGGATTGTAAACATAAAGTCATGGGGGTTTCATATGCAATTCGAACCTTATTGTCACTGATTTGAACAATATGAGAATCAAGCGTCAATTTAATATTTATGTTTGAAGTATTTGAAGTAATATGTTAACGTTTGAAGTTTTAAGTACTTGAAATTATTATGTTTATTTGTCTATTTTGCTATGGAACTTTGAACTATTTGAAATTAGAAGTATTTTGTTATGTTATACATATTATTTATAATATTTATATATATAAATCCGTTGAAGTACTACTAGTATAACTTTAATAGCTGCATTTCTTCCAAAACATTCGTTGCTAAAGGCGATCTTGCATGTTGGTCTTCATGTACCGCATTTATCAGCCGTGTTTAGTAAAATTACGGAAGTTTCTAAAAATTTGACACACTTACTCGAAGCATTGGTTTCTTAATTTATATGAGTAAGTTTCTGCTTATGTTCTAAATACCTGGATTGTTATGAGATTCCGGGTTGCTTTCACCGTTGTACGTTTACTTTGATTTTAGCACACTTGTAATAGAATGGTTTAATATGCTAAGAGGAAGAAATAAGGTGCTAATATGTCGTCATTCAAGCTGTTTTATGCTATTAGTAAACATAGTCGGATAGTATTTGTAGGATTCTAAGATAGGCTTTTATAGAAAATGTCAAGCAACAGTTTTTCAAAGGCAACTTAAATGTTGTCTTGGAATTCTTTGTTGGAAAATATCTCATAAGGTGGTCAATACACCATGGTGAAAGAGTTAAAATTTCCAATTTGGCTCTATAGATGTGTTCATGTACTTTTTTAGTACACGAGTGATGTTTTTATTTGCTTTATCAAATACTCAAACATTGCAAGGAAGGAAAGCATAACATTTTCCCTATAAACATGGAAAAGAATTTGAATTGGAATGAATTAAAGAATTTTGTACATGTATGTCTACACCAGTATCTCACAGAGAAATATTTGCAGGCTCGGATCAAAAAGATAATGCAAGCTGATGAGGATGTTGGAAAGATTGCAATGGCTGTTCCAGTTTTAGTCTGTGAGTTGTTAGCCTTTTAGGTAGAAGTGGCAATTTCTACCCATTCAGTTATAATTGGTCGATTTGGGTTGTGTATAGTCTCAAACAGGTCTAATCAAAACATCTAGCTAGAAGGCCAAGAGTCAAATCGGTTTCATACGACCGCCTAATTTTTTATTTTAAAGAGTCATTATTTGTAATTTTATTGTTTTGTAATCATAATTGTTGCGTTGATTATCTATAAGAAAAAGATTAAGTACGGATAAAAAAAAGAGGGTGACCTATTTTGACCTGTTGCACAACCCACACGACCCTTTCATATTGCCCTCTCTACTTTTATGTATTGGTCTTCAGTACGAGTCTTTGTTTATTATCCCTGTCAAATATATATGCAGCCAAAGCACTGGAATTATTCTTGCAAGATCTTTGTGATCGTACATATGATATCACTCTTCGTAGGGGAGCGAAGACTGTAAACTCACTGCATTTGTAAGTGAGAATATAATAATATATTACTTTTATTTTTCCGGACTAGACTGCAGTATAGTGTTTACCTAAAGTACTTTCGCAATTCAACCTTTACATTGTGCGTTCGTAGAATATTTTTTCTTAACTGATGAATGGCAAGCGTACTTGATATCTTAATCTTTATTGAGTTATTCTAATTAATCTATGTCTCTCTCTCTCTCTCTCTCTTCAGAAAACACTGTGTTCAAAGCTACAATGTGTTTGATTTTCTGAGAGAAGTTGTCAGCAAGGTCCCTGACTATGGTCATTCGGAAGCTGGTGGTGATGATCGTACCATCACAAAGAGAAAGTATAACATTTCTCATCCTCTTAAATTGTTATATTGTTTGGGAAATAGATATTGATATATGACATTATTAACAAACGCAATCGCAATTGATTGTGCTCTTATAGGAAAGCTGCTGCTGATGAAATGAATGACAGTGATGAAGAATCAAAGAGGAATAGGATGGTAATATTATTATTTTTATAATATGAAGTTTTTTTAATATAAGTTGAAACTATTTTCCGTCATTCTTACTCTGTCCTGGACATCAATTATAAATTATTTTCTAATATAAGCTTTAACAACCTTACAAGTTATTGTAGGACTCTGTTATTTCCTTTGCATTAATACTTGCTAACTACCTATGGTTAACTAATAAACAAATTTAAGTTCGTTGAACTCTTGTTATTGGAGCAAGTGTTTTAATTTGCCTAAAGGTTCAATCATAACTGCGCTCCTCTTTGGATTTCCTGTTCTTCTTTCCTTTCTTTTCTGCATTCACTTTAGCTTTGGAAGTGCTTTATATCCTTACAAATGCTTTTTGGAGCATATGGAAGCACCAGAATGAGATGGCTTTATAGACACCCATTCTAACTATGTTAGTACACTTCCGTTTTTGAGGATTTCAAATAGGAGCAAGAATTTTTTTTTAGATTGGTTACATTGGATATCAGACCCTTGTCCTACTTATCTACTCCTTGCTAGCTTAATGAAATTTCCATCTCTTCAGTTAAAATTTAATTCAACAATTTGATACACCTTTGTGGCTTGAACATTGATATTTATTTAAAAATTCTTTATATAAGAGGAATGTAACTGACTGGTTCAGAATAGATGAATTAATGAGAACGAGGTTTTACTTATAAAAAAAGACTAGAGATGATGCAACTTCGTGGGCATTTTGTAGATGGAAAAGTAGAAAACAAAAAGATATTGGCAGGAAGTTTCAGATTCTTTTTTTCTTGTTCCCGTTGTAAGACAATGGTACGACTACAAATAAATGAACTTATAGTATGAAGTGAACCATCATGTTACGTGAGACCACTAACAGCACGTATGTGTACCTTCTCGTTCTAGATAGTCTTGGCGGTAATGTCATTTTTCATATCATTATGAGAGAATATGGTTTTAACATGGCTAGAGATTAAGACAAGTAATCTCTAATATATTGTTCATCTACCACTATACTAAGTACTATCATGTATTTTTGCATATATAGTATATGTCTAGCATAAGGCACCTAACATTTTAACAAGAGGTATTGGGTTCGAACCTCACTAGGTACGCATTTCCGGGTGGCTAGGGAAAGGGTTGGAAATGGTCATGAGGATACCCCGGTTATGCCGCGTACATCTGAGTCACTCGCCTTCCTTGGGTCATGTGAAGATGAAAAACCTCTTCCATTTACCGCTTACCTTGATGAGGTGAAACCTTACAATTATATGGCTTATTGCCTTGAAGCTAAAGGTTACTTCAGAACTAATAATTTTATAGTTTGAGCGATGTTACAAAAATTCCTTGCAAGAGTCATACATTAATTCATTGTTTGCTCTCGGTTATGTAATTTCAGCTTTAGGAAGGAATTAATTATAAAAGTAATAAATAATGATTAGTGCTCCACCAAGTAGAAAAGAAATTGTAGGAAGAACAAGAACGAACTACTCACAGATGAGAAGGTAAGTACAGAAAGAACAGTGGGCAGAAAGGGAGTTCTATTGCTTAACTAATGAGAGAGGAGTCATGTCAATGATAAGTGTTGATGATATTGGCTGCATACCTTCTAAATGCATTTATCTTTTAATTTATGTCAACTGATGTGTTCTCTAGTGCATATTCTACGAGAGCGTTAATTTTGGGTCTTTAAGTTGATCTATGCAAGTGGACCAATTTCTGCCATAAGTTGACATAAGAGTGAAGTCTTGACCAAAATCGCAAGTAGGATTATAAAGAATCACAAGGACATTGCTACACATCAAGGCAATATGACATCATCTAGATTGTCACGTTGTCAAGGTGATCTAGTGCCTGTGAAATCCATCTTGCCTGAGCTGTCAAGGTGTTCCTTGACATCCACTTGCTTGACCTTCAACAAGCAAGACAAAGTATCCATTGAAGATAAAAGATAGAGGAACTTTTCATGGCGAGCTCTGTCTTTGGCCTAAATTTTTACATCCGAGGTTATCTTGGAAGTAGCTTTGCTACCAAGTTTCACAGGCAAAATTTTATCTTGAAGCTTAATCAGCAATAGCAGGATGCTTCTTTTTGAATGATGTTGAGGGGGAATAAGAGTCATGATGTTCGGTAAAAGAAAGTTGATGGTAAGAAGAATCGAGGCACAATGGAAAGAAAGAACTAAACGGATCTATTTATTTGAGAAGCATAGATTGATCTCGAGTTTTAAGCAGGAAAAGAAGTCCCATCTTCCATCTGATTAATTTGTTAGGAAGGGGGACCATTGAGTCACTGAGACACATAAATCCTGCATGTGTCCACATGCTATGAATTGTATCCATGTGTGACAATGGATAAGGTGACATGGGCTCAACAAATTCCCATACCTAGGGGCTCTTCTCAGATAGGGACGTTATCATATGTTTACCTTGTATGGACATCGTCGTTAGTTGTTCCTCTTACTGCCTTTCTGTAGATGATAAGAGACAGGATAGTATCACAATAGTTAAATGTCCTTCCGAGGTCTCAAACTCTGTTAATATCATAGTGTTAATCACATTGTAAGACGCTAAGACTATCTTTCTCAATATACGTAGAAGAAATCTCATTTATGTAAAACTTCTGCTCAGAATCTATGGTCTCTTTGTAAAGTGGTTCATGGGTCATAGTCTCATAGAACTTTCTGTTCACTGTAGAGAACTAAGACCAAACAAAATTTTTTAGGCATTTGAGTGGCATTAAGTACTATCATATCTAGGTAGACGGTTCCTCACATCAAGCATTTTGCAAGTGAAATCATAATGAAAGTTTGGATTTCCAATTATTTCATTTGTTTTATCTATTTAGGTGAGATATAGGTGGTCAATTGCACAATTCTTGTGCAGGTGTATTTTAGGTTGACTTTTTTGATGAGCATTAGCACCACCATTAGAGCTTGTATAAATTGAGTGGATAGGTATTATAAGATAGTGATAAATAATTCTCGACACTTGTGTTGATTGAGTAGATAGATGGAGTACCATATGGTGGAATATGATGAAGATAAGAGCCGTTGCTTACAGCCACAATGCTCCCTCCTAAGTCTTATTAAGAGCCAGTTGTTACAACTGATTTTCAGATGTGCTTTTTTTAAGGTCTGAGTTGGTAAAAGTTCTTCTGGTTGTAGAGGAACTACTGGTAGCTGCATTGCATGATTTTTGCAAAATTACTCTCCATCCTAAATCAAACCAGAACAACATCTTCTGTGAGAAACGTGAAAAGAAAGTTAATTTTACATATTAATTCTGCAGTAGTAATTAAAATATAGCTGTGTATACCAGATTTGCTTTCATTCAAGTATGCAGCAGCATATGGTCAATTCTAAATGGTTACGTAGGAACAATGATTGTAGTGTTTGTAGGATGCAAGGAATATATGCAGAATAGATAAGCTCAATTTTAGATTCAAATTCTCAAGTTTAAATTGTAAAACTACTAGGATTTAAGTTCCAAAAATAAAGGCTGACCTAGCTATATATTTTAAATACACTCAGCCACTAAGATCAGGCTTGTTAAGAAAATTTTACAATAAGAGTGATTCCCTTTTTTTATTATCCAACATTAGTGTAGTATATATCAATATTTATTCAGCACTATTTTTGGTATATCTCTATATTTACGATATGATATGAAATGGTCACCCACATGCAAGCTGTCACTGAAATTACATACTGTTTGATGCAGAATGAAGCGGGCCACACAAGCGGCAGTGGCAGAGGCAGAGGTCGTGGTAGAGGAAGAGGCAGGGGCCGACCCAGAGCATCTATAGAACATCGAGAGTCTCTCCAAATTGAACCCGAGTCAGAACCTTTCACATTATCCTTTCAACAGGGCACCAACCAAAACCTGAGTCCAAAGGGGCCAATTGACAGCCATTTAGAATCGGTCAAAACTGAAACTGCAGTCAACGTTGATCCAAGTGCAGGTAGTCGAGACTTTGATCTGAACGCTGGCGTTGATGAGAATACCGAAAAAGTGACTGCCACCACAGATGGTGGTGCTGCTCCGCAGCCACCACCACCACCACCACAAGAACCACAGCAAACAGTAGCAGCTCCTGATGGCTTGTCGTCAGCAGAACCTAGTGAGGCTGAAAAAAGTGAGTATCCTGGTTGGTCAGCTTCAGAAATCGACAGGATGGCAATTGACCCTCATCTTGCACAAATTAGTTCAAGGTTGGATGAGGATGATGATGACTATGATGAAGAATAGTGCTTCTACATCACAATAATGGCTTCTTGTTAGGTGCATAGTTGCCTGCCTATTGTTATTACAGTTAATTTAGTTTACTTTTGTCATGTATTTGTATGCTTGTTTCCTTGTAGTGTTGTAATGATAAAGCTTCTTGTGTATTTGTGATGCATGCAACAAAATGTTGAACAACTATATTCAACTTGTATGATTTAGACTTAAATATGACCATTTTAGTGTAGAGATGCATCTGACATAGTTTGCGGCTTTCTGTAAAGTTTCGACTCATCGATCATTGATCTAGTTTGGGATGGTTGATACACACTTTGAACTGAACCAACCAACTATATGCTTATAGAGGTAAACATTCACAACAAAGCTGATACCCAATCCCAACAGATGCTTTTACCCGTCCATTAGCGATTCCTTTTAATCACTACCAAAGCATGAAACCTGCCAAGTGCCAACACAATTTTCATTTCATATGTTTTCAGATTTCATCTCTTAATCGGATACTAGCTAGGCTGTGTTTTCTGGGAATTTATATGAATTGTGTTATAGTAGATTCTGAATTTAGAATTGTCAGATCCATGAGACTTATATTCACATATGTTTGTGTCTAACATGAAAGGAGTCTATGTTGACCATAAGGTTAGTGCCGGAGTTCTGGCTACGGGCGCAACAAGAGAGACTGCGGTGTTATGTCGTTGCACAACTCATAATTTGGTAATGATGCAAAAATAACGTTTAACATTTTAGCTAACATTATCGCCGTTATGGGGTTACATGGTGGGTTTCACATAAAATTTAGGATTCTATCGAGAGTCTGATCCATGAAAGAAATATAGAACTATGCGAGAAAAGAAGATGGTATATCAGACAACATTGTCCATATAGGTTAACGTTATGCAAAAGGATTAACAAAAACATAAAACTGAATCTATTTAGTAAAAGAGTAACTATACATAACCCTATATCTTAACAAATAAAGAGCTAGTATTATTACAAGCTGTGAGTTAATAATTATCACATGGTGCAATTTGTAGCTCTTGTTGAGTTTGAGCCTAGCAATGACAAAATGTAAGTACGTTTTACCTCAAATATACTGAGTGCATAAATATGCCTTTTCTCAATTGTCACAACTTTACGAGCACATGTCCCTTTAGAAGTATCAACTTTCCACCTTTAGTTTCCAAGATTGGAAAGTCTGAATCGTGTTAAGATACATATCGCTGTTTTTATCCTATGAGAAGATGTCAGAGACTATTGGTTCTGCAGGCACTTCAGCAGCGAACTTGTTTATTGCTTCTCCACCAAGTACAATGTCCTGTAAATACTGTGTGTTTGCAGCCCCTGTACTTTGGACCATCTTCATGAATGCTCCTTCACGTGATATTAGTCTTTCTGGAGTATCATATTCCAGAATCTGAAACGAGTAGATGAATATGAAGCATAATGTCATGTCATTTCTAGGAGTTTAAATAAAGGAAAATTTTGTTAAGATGTATCATGTACTATACAGGTTCCAGTTTCAACCCATTTGGTCATGACTGTGTCGATTTGGGTTGTGTTTCATCTTTAACGGGTCAAACTGGTAAATGTATAAAAATCAGCTTAAAAGTAACCAGGTGCAGTGGGTCAAATTGACTCACAATGTTTTACTTTTTGACTTTAAACCTCCAAAATTGTTGTAAATAAAAATTATTTCATCACCATGCAATGATATAACTTTTGTAATTAAATCTGACACACTAAATATTTACATAAAAGTCAGTCAACCGGCATAAAAAGTCAACTGTTTTGACCCGTTACACAACCCTGTTCCACCCTCTTTGTGATATATATGAATGCAATTTAATGTTTTTATAATTGAGACATACTTGACCATTCTCGAGCACAAGAATTCGATTGCAGTCAATGATGGTGTTGAGTCGATGAGCAATAATGAGCATTGTGCATGATTTAAATTCTTTTCTTATTGTTTTCTGAATCAGATCATCAGTTCTGACATCAACAGCTGCAGTCGCTTCATCAAGAACAAGAATCTTTGATTTCCTTAGCAATGCCCTTGCAAGACTCAGTAGTTGTCTTTGTCCAACACTAAAATTCTCCCCTCCCTCGGACACCTACATCATAATCAAACCGTCATTTCACTCATGAACCATTAAGAAAAAAAGTATATATGCAATGTGTCACAGTCACCAGGTGGATATTTCGATTTATCTAATTATTAATGGATCAGGTCGGGTTATTTTTAAATTTAATGGGTCAAAATGGTAACTTATAAAAAGTTAGCTGAAACTGAAACGGGTCAAATGGGCTGAATAACTAGATTGGGTTAAAGTCGCCCAAGTGTATCTCATACCTCTTAAATAATTTTACTGTGAAAACTGGATTATTACTGAAATAATATATATATATTTTTAATCATCATTGACACACTATTTACATATTCTTTGGATAAAAAATCTAGCGGGTCAACCCGACATGTACAAAAATCCACATTTTGACCCGCACCGACCCGTTACCCGGACTTGTCCATGTTGTCACCTCTACAGTAAACTAAAGGGACCCAAAAATAAATGAAAATACCAAAGTTATATCAGCATCAAACAGTCAAATATAAATCCATACCTCCGCATACAAACCCATGGGATTTCTAGCAATCACACTCTTTAAATATGATCGTTCAAGAGCCTCCCAAATATCATAATCACTATGCTCACTGAAAGGATCAAGATTAAAACGCACCGTACCTAGAAAACAAGGAAGTATCATCAACTTGAGATGTTTTATGACTCGTCAAGTCTAACAGTATTCCTTAATAACCAAATAAATACGTGAAACTTCTTGGAGTTGCATATAAAAATGTTGTACATTGATTTATGTGTGTACCATCTAGTCATGAAATCTGAATAACTCTATATTTGGTGATAGTTATCTCACAATTTAAGTGCTAGTGAAGTAGGTATATCTAAAATACTTTGTATTAATCTTAGACTTGAGAGGTGTGGACAGAAACTAATACTTTGGTATAAATGGGCAACAATGGCCCTCATCGTGTTTAATAGAATTACAAAAGCTACACTAATGAAATAATACCTAACCCAACTGTCCGTTTCAAGATGTCAGGTTTTGGCCCGAACTTGTTTAAACTAGTAACCAACCCAAACTACCCATTTTGCTGCCTTTTTTGATGATATAAATCATACCTGAAAAGAGCACCGGTGATTGTGGTATAATACCAAGAACTTTACGCAAATCCGTCAATCCAAAGCTCGAAATATCATAATTATCAATCAATATTCGTCCTTTTTCTAGCTCAACCAATCGAAACAAAGCATTGATCATGGTAGATTTTCCTGCGCCTGTCCGACCAACTATTCCAACTTTTTCCGTTGGTGAAATGCTAAAAGACAAGTTATGCAAAACCGGAGGAAGACCTGGTCTATACCTAAATGCTACATTTTCAAATTCTACTAAACCCGATGAGGGCCATCCAGGTGGGGGACGATTATTCTCAACTACAGATGGAGCTTCAGATGGCAAATCTATATACATGCCCACCCGCTCAACTGCGTTAAAACTATTTTCTGCTCTACTTGCTTGTCTCAAAGCATTACTCATAAGAGTCGTGATATTTAAAGAATAACTGAGAAGCAATCCAATTGTGGATGCAAAAGCTACTTGATCATTTGTTCTTGAAAACTGCATGACAGCAAAGGTGGCGGTTAACCATATCATTACACCTCCTAATGTTTCCAGTCTTATGGTTAGCCAACGGTTAGAGCTGAAGTTTAAAAGGGTGAATCGAATATTGTTATCCATTGATTTCCCGTTTATTGTGGCCATACGATCGTATGCTTTGTATGCACGGATACTTGATAAACCATTCAATGCTTCACCAAACTGTGCATATACAGGAGATCTGGTGATGGCGTCCAAACGTTTGACTTCCCGTGATGTGCTCTGTAAATTAAATGAAATGTTACTTAGGTGGCCTGTTTGTCAGTTTTGATACATGGTTGGCTTTTGTAATATACTTGAGTAGCCTATATGTATACATAAATCTAAAACTAAAAAACAACCATTATTACAGGTTTCTGGTATTGAAAAATCGGTAGTAATCCATCAAAAGATGACCAAGTAAATATTAATAAGAAATAGTTTAGGTGGAATACATAAACAGAAACAGTAAGGAAAAGGATACTAACCTGATAATAAAGGTATGCTGTGTAGAACAGAATAAGGAGAGGCATTATGGCCCACAAAGATATCGTGCTCACAATTCCAATAAGCACAAAAGTCGAAAGTAATTGCCAAACTTGAGTCATGACATTATTGACAAGACTAGCAACGTTACGATCAATATCACCAAGATCATTTGAAAACCTATTCATCATCCGCCCAAGTGGATTCGTTTGAAAAAAAGTTGTGGGAGCTCTAAGAACTGAATGCAGCATTGTATCATGAAGTGTTTTCGCTCCATGGATACTTGATGAAATTAACCAAAAAGAATTAAAAAACGTCACAATTACCTGCATGCATTAGTTGGTGGCGTAAGCATACATGTTATCTGGTTGCAGTTATAATATTATGAAAATAATATCAGTAGTTGGTGGCGTAGCACATCTTAACCAGTAACTCAACCCGCATAACCCACCCATTTTCCCACCTCTACATAATATGATTAGAAATTATGAAGAAAACATACCTGTCCAACGGACAAGAGAGCATAGATCAGAATGAAGAAAGCAGGTCCCTGAGTTGTTGTACTGGTTTGTCCTGTCCAGTAACTTAACCAAGTGCTACTTAAAATTCGAAGGACTTCGGTTGAAATATAGCACATAAATAAGATCAGGACAACCCATAGACCTCCTAAAGCATCCGCATACCTGTAATAGAAACAATTATACGAGGTGATTTTGACCATTTTTTAGATTAATGGGTTATTTTATTCTCCAACGGGTCATGTGGCTAAACTTAGAAAACATAGCTCAAGTGAAAACGGGTCAAATGGGTCATACGAGTCGATAGGCTTCCCAGAATGTATAAAACATCATACATTGTGCTATTACATTTAATTACAATATTATTATAATGACATAGGTTTTTATATAGTTTTCGGGTACACACGATCAATTAGTTTCTACCCGTACTAAACTATATGACGTGTACCCGACCCACCATACCCGATTTCTTACGATCCAAACCCAAAGATTACCCATTTTGATCCATTACCCAACCTGCTCAACTCATCCATTGTGCCACCTCAACTTTTCTTACCAACATTATCTTTTTTGTAATCGACAATTTACGTTCAATGACCACTAGAACATGTTCTGATTGATTTTACAGCACCTGATATTTTCTAGAAAAATAGTACAAAAAAAAAAAAAAAGGAAATATACATCTTCAAAATCATACCTTGCTAAAACATTCCAGCTAACAATGCCAGTTTGCCTATCTTCTTTATTGACAAGAATTGATTTACGGTTCTTTTTTGTAGTCATGTTTAGATCATTAATTGACTCACCCGCCACTTCATCAGTATACTGCTGTGAGGATCCACTATCCGTTTTGGTGGCACATTCACTTTCATCCACGTGTTCATCCATACCACCCACCTTTTCCATAAACTTCTTAAATAAAAATCCATTTTCTGAGAGCTCCTCAAAGGTTCCTTCCTCTTTGATCATACCTTCCGAGACCAAAATAATTTTATCCACCTGAGGAAGAAAATGTAGCTGATTTGTAACGAGCACCCTCGTTTTCCCTCTCAACTCTTCCTTGATGCATTTTTCAAAAACCTGGAGATGTAAGGTGCTACAGGTCAGAAAATAGTAAGGTTTGTTATGAAAGCCTAAATATGCATTGATTATTGTGACATTCATCACAGAAAAATGCAGTGATATGCTCAGCATAGACTTGTCTCAAGACGAGGCCCAGTTGACCCATTTTTACAGGTCTAGAAGCTAATATAAGTTTACCTCTCGACCAACATGAGTATCTAGAGCACTTAACGGGTCGTCAAATATGTACACATCCGAGTTGGAGTACACTGCTCTAGCCATCGAGACTCGTTGCTTTTGGCCACCACTAATATTCACCCCTCTTTCACCGATCTCAGTGAGATCACGACCCTATGAAGAAGCAGGAGAAAAGAACAAATAGTTAAGCTCAAGCCATTCACAAAAGATCTATGCAGAATATATTGATTATTGAACTTAGATGCTCTATAGTTTTAGGACACTTAACTGGCAGAATATCAAGGTCATGCTCCAATGCAGTCACATCTACGGTTTTCCAATATCTTGAAGCTTCAAATTTTGATCCAAATAATATGTTTTCACGGACCTGCATACATACATTTTGATCATAAGTTATACGTACTTAAGTAGCACATTATTTATTTATTTAAAGAGTCAGCTTTATGGGACACCTCAAAGACAGAGACAAAAGAATAGCAGGCAAAAGCTTACTGTAGCATTGAATATCCATGAAACTTGAGGGACATATGCAGCAGTTCCTCTGATGATAGCACTGGAATTTTCCAAAGGAGGAAGCTCACCAAGCATTGCTGAAATAAGAGATGTTTTTCCTTCTCCTGTACCACCTACGATAGCAACTAAGCTGCCGACTGGTATGTCTATGTTTATATCTGCTAATGTTGGTTTTGGGGAATTTGGATCCCATGAAAAGTTGCCATTTTTTATCGAGATTGCAGGAAGCCCTGGTTCAAGAGGTGGATTGGGTAACAGAGTTCTCTCTTCTGTTAAAAGTAGTTCTTCCAAACGCTGCAAGGACACATACGCATTGACCGCCTACAAAGAAAATATTCAAAAACATTAAGATATTGTGGCCGAATACAAAAGATTCTGCAATTCTGCAACGAACAGTAACAAATGAAGCAACAAAGCAAACAACTACAATATAAGGAGTATTATTTTTATTGACAAAACAACAATAACAAAAAGGCAAGCATAACGAATATAGATGAATAATTAATCTAGTAACATGTATATTGATCGATTCAGGTTGTGTTTTATCTCTAACGGGTCATAGGGGAAATGGGTCACAGTGGTAGAACAGGTTCCCAAAGTATAATAGTTATACATAAAATCTGCTATTCTTTTCATTAATATCGAAGATTATTGGAATAATATAAAGTTTGTAACAATATGTGACACACAAAGTATATAAATAAATAAAATAATAAGTTTTGGACCGTAAGAGTTTGCCACCTCTAGAGACTAGCTTTCTAAAGACATGCAGATAATTCAATTGAAATGGTAATAAGAGATAACCTGAGTTATTATATTAGGAAGCGTGTTTAAAGGAGTTCGAAGCACTGTAAATAAGGAAAGCGATGTGAAAGCCCTTGAAGGTGTCAAATCTCCACCAAGTAATGTGAAGAAGCCAAATGAAATCACCGCCACAAGAACTGGAAGACTGTTGAGAATGAAATTGTTGCACTGCATGTAGAGAAAGAAAATGTAAAACAATTTGGACAGTTGTAACACCAGGCATGTGAAGCATATAAGATTAACCTTCTTTTATAAAACCCATAACCTGGCTTATATATTCATCACAATGTTTTTGGAAGTAAAAAATTTGAATTCCTAAGCTAAACATTAGAACTTAAATAAAATTTGTTGTATAAGTTATTTGGTTGCTCACCGCTCCCAAAAACTGTGCTTTCCATAACCATAGAAGCTCATCTTTCCTAATAGTTTGAATTTTAGATTGGAAACTTTGCTCCCATGCATAGCATCTGAAAGTTGCTTAGTGTAAGGAAACAATATCGGTTTTACCAGAGGAAATTCAGAAGCAATTACAGTAAGGAGTTACATACTTTACAGTCTCTATTGCTGCCAAAATTTCACCCATCAGTCCTACTCTTTTGTCAGTGTAGTGTAAGCCTTAGATAATTTCCGCATTTTGCTTACAATCATCGTCTGTTATCAGCACAAAAGTACAAAATAGTAAGAAAACACTATCCAGTGCAAATATGCCAAACATGTAGAACACACAAAATAGTAAGAAAACACTATCCAGTGCAAATATGCCAAACATGTAGAACACCTATATAGACTATTCTTAATGCCTACAATCTCGTAGATCGTTTTATTGACAGATTTAGATTCTTATGGCAATTGGAGTAATATAGTGTAATCAAAATTAACACATTAAATAAATAAATAAAATTTAAAAAGTGGACAAAAAGTGTCTGGAAGTCGACCCAAGGAAGCTCATTTGACCAGTACTAAAATATGACCCTTTTCGACACAAATCTGTTACCCAACCCGCCCAATCTTCCCACCTTAACCCTGTCTAGTATGTACATTGTACTATATCCTATAAAGATTATTAAGAACTGAAATTACCTGCACTGGGAACATGAGAATCAAAATAAGAGAACCCACAAGTGAAGCAACCCCTAACTGCTGGTAAAGAAGAATCATGGAAAGTGTAATTCTGAATGGAGCTGACCATAAGCCATGAAGTTGATTGCATACTTGCTGTACAAAGAAAAGGTCTATTCATCAACTGGCTCTCATTTCTCGTATTTTCATAACAGGGAGAATAATAATATCGCAGCCCACAAACATTGTTTTTGTAAGATATGCATACCTGCATTGCATTAGCATCTGTTGTTATCATATTTGTTATTCTCCCAGACGGAACATTCTTTCGGGCTTCATGGGTTAGCCTCAAGGATTTTCTAAATACAGCAGCCACCTATTAAAATGTACAATATCAGATATTATATGTATATCATGTATTCATGTTGACTAAAACGTACAATATCAGATATTATCATGTATATTCATGTTAACTTACCAAAATTGATCTTATTCTGAACCCGACCCTAGCTACATTCTGAAAGTATTGAGCTTCACATAGAACTCCTAATGACTGGATGTTGTGCAAATAAAAGTTGACTATTTGTTAGCAAAAAGATCAATAATCTGAGACAGCACCTTTCCTTCAGCAACTACTTTGTTGTTTTTCTATTAGTTTTGCGTTAGTTTTTCTAGAATAAAGATAATCATATCAAATAACAGTTTACAACATACCACACCAACAAAAATTGAAAAGGCATAGACATAGCCAATCCATGAAGGATCACTTCGTTGTAATGACTGCAAAAAGTTTAATCATATCAATTACACGTACGAAGAAAGATATTAGGGGAGGGGGGGGGGGGGGGGGGGGACTGCAGCTACGTACAAGAATAACCACACAATAGATGCATCGTTTTGCTAATTACGGATTAGAAATATGGAACTTGCCTGTAGGAGATAACTTAATATAACAGGCCCGACGAACTGGGAAAGATCATTGCCTATCTACAAGTGATGAGAATATATCTTGTGTTACTTGACTGCTTAAATTTGAAGTCTAACTGATATATTAGGACTAGGTGTGGCCATTTCGACCCATTTACGTATCAAAGGGTGCATCCAGATTATGTTTATAATCTATCGGGTCAAATGGGTAGAGTCATAAAAGTTTGCATAAAAGGACACTCGTCAAAAGGTCAAATAGATTGAAAGTTGCCCAAAGTGTATTTTTAATGCATAAAATCTCCTAAATCATGCTGTTCAAAATGTAAGATTATTACGTAAATAACATAACTTTTGTAATCATATACTGATAAATTTTGAGAAAAAGTGTTTGGCGTCAACCCAATCCAAATTAACCCGTTTGACCCATTACCCAGCCCATTTTGCCACGTCTAGTTAAGGGAATGAACTCATTACTTTGAAAAGGCCTCCAAACCAGAATCTGCAGAGAATAACCAATAGCGGATTGTTAAATAACAATGCGGGTATGTATTTGTAATATCTCAAAATGGTCAAAGTGGTGAATATTACCTTCCTCCAACTGTATTATTTAGACATCGTAAAAGAAATGGATTTGACTTCTGAGATTCTTTAACCCAACATTCTTGGAATCTACAAGTGGTAACAACTAGTCATCTCAGCTATCATCTAGCGATCGGGAAAACGGAATATGTTAATTATATAAAATTACAGAGCTATGTACTTTTTACTCAGCGTCTCAGTCCGGTCCCATGTATCTAACATCCAGACATCTTTTTCTGTTATAGGTTTTCGGTAGCCCTGCTCCATAAGGGGCGTCATCCATCCAAAATATATTCCTACCATAACAATGATGCACGATATTATGAGTATTCAGTTTAAGCACATTTCTACAGGAGGTGGACATTCTGAACTGTTATCTATGACTGCGCCAATTTAAGTTTGTTTTGTTTCATATACAAAAAAAGTAGCTAAATTGGGAATGGGTCAAATGGTTATAAGGTGCCCATAGTCTATTTCGAATAGTTGCAGCATGTTATATTGTTTTATTCATATGATAATTATCATTGTAGTAGTAATAATAATAGTTTTCTAATTATAACTAACACATTTTCATATTTATCAAATCATTTTAAAATACACAAAACAATGTATTTGCAGGTCAACCCGAGCAGAAATGGCATGTTTTCATCAGCAGTATAGTAAAAGATGAACCGTTATATAAACCAGCCAAAACGCTAACTCCAGTTTTATCCATTTATATTCTTACTTGAAATTATGTTGGCATGTCTCTCGGGACAAATATGCTCTGCTCCACGAAGCACCTCATACTTGATGTCATCAACAGAGTCGGTGTGAAGTGGGATATGACCCAGGTAAGTATCCAAATTTGGTATGTAAGCAAGAAGAAATATTCCAAACAAAGCCTGCTTCAAAAATTGTATCATTTATTAACACACAATAAGTTTGTTAAGTACCAAAATTTTGCTTTTACTGTCACTAGTTGCCAGCACTAATCTTGGGGATTCAAATAAATTATGAACAGAAAGGAAACACGATCAATTGTCCCTATATTATCATGAATAAGATAATGTGTGTTCTGAATCAAACAATTTCAAACATATAAAACAAGAGACATAAACTTAACCTGGCAGAACAATGAACTGATGTAGACGTAGAGTACATATCTGCAGAAGAAAATACAATTGTGATTATGCTTTCCATACATGTTACCACTTCCTTCAATATATCAGAGACATGATTTAACTGAAAGGAAGTAAATTGATTTGCACAATAAAAAACCTAAAGATATCAACTTAGAACAGAAAATATACTTGATACAATAAAAAGGAAGGGATACCGACCTTGCGTATAAATCTTTTACTGAAAGAATGACACTAAGTTTCACAATGTCCGCAACCAAGACATAAAGTACACCAAACCGGACATACCAGCGAAACTCTCTAACATACACTTTGGTTTCAAGAAGAGTCATGATCACCAATGAGCTCCAAACAAGGGTCTCAAGTGTAAGTGAAACCACCTGCATTGAGGTATAGTACTAAACGTCAGAAACCTCTCTTGCTACATAGTTTCATCTTATTGTTTATATTTTCATTGAAAAAAAAAAAGAAAAAAATATGCACAAGTGTCACAAGCAGAAGAATGATGAAATATATACCTCAAATGGAGCAAGGCTAGTTTGTGCATCAAAGTCAAACATCGAAACACCAAAAAGTAACCTATACATGGACTCTGCAGCAGAATAGCCAGCAAAAAAGGCCAACATATAATTATAATACTTGGACCGTAAGCAAAACCTCTTGACCCTAACGTCTTTTATGGTCAACCATAATCTGTAAAAGCACAAGCCCATCAAAGCCAAATATGATAGACAACCCACAACAGATTCAATACCACACGGTGTATAAGCACCAAGAGCACTAGCTGTTATTTTTGCCCAAACGCCATTCTCATCTGGCCGGCAAAACCAAACCAGTGGCTCAAATCCCATGATTTTTATTCCTCACTCTACAGAATATTACAATGACAGGTCAGATATGAATTGTGGCCAAGTTCCCTGAAACAAAGATACGAGAAATATCAGTTTTACACTCTAGTTACTTAAAAGGTGCTTGGATGAGCCTTTAAAAGGTGATAATCTGATAAGTCTGCCTTCTGTTAATAATTAGTTGAGTATTTAGTTTTGAATAATCAACTGACATTAGCAGTAATAAAGAGGTGCTACAGCCTACAGATTTCTTATTGAAACTGCTTATCACTTTTTGAAATAGGTTATCCTGAATAAGCAAGTATGCTTATCAAGAAAAACTCAAATGACTCTAAAATAATCAGGTTAACATTCCCGATAAGCAATCACAAACACCCTCAAAACTCCTTGTGTTGAATATTAATAAACTTTTTGTATCTGTTATCCAGCACACCATCTAAAATATTCAGTACAACATCAAAGAGGCAGAGCAGAAGCACGGCCAAGCACTCGCTTTATGTTAATCGTACTGCTAATCAAGTTTTTAAATCAGTTTCAAAACGTACATGAAACATCCCATAAAACTTAAAATGCAGATACATCTAGAACATAAATGCACAACAAGTAACAAAACATAACAAAACGACTCGAAACAAGTTCACTTACAGAACAAATATTAAAAAAATCACGTGAACCTTTGCATGGGAACCAATGAGTGATCCTAGTTCCAACAGTTGATCAGTAAGTGAGTTTAAGTACTAGACTAAACATATTAAAAGTGGGCCATAGTGATATTTTGAAACCATGATTATTGGTGTGGTCGTCATTGCTTACGAACAATCCGAAAGAAGGCATCATAGTACGACAAATATGTTGGGCCTAACCATTTTTGGCTGCTGGTTACACATTTTTGTATAATGCGTGTCTCTATGTTAAATACATATAAAAAAGCGGGTAGAAAGATTCTACGTAACATTATCTTGTGGTCAGCAATATTTCTGTGACACATAAGTCAAATCCCTTTTTTCCTCTTTTACATACTAGCTAATATTTTTTTCCGGATGTCGTTCTATGCTGATTTTCTTCTTTTATTAATCATTTTTGTCAGATGATAAGATGGGTTCAGATGTATACATTTGGACATGTCACATGTATATTTATTAACTTAATAAGCAAATGATTGATGTTTGCGAAAGAAAACCAGATGAGCTAACTAATGATTTCTTTCCTATTCATGTAATTTGGAAGTGACGAGTCTATAAGGCGAGTCTTTTAACTCATATGCAAGCGATCTAACCAACCTTTTCTTTAGCCACCTTCAAATGTGTACCTTGTGATATTTAAACCTATGACCTCTTGTGAGGAGGTCAATGTCTTACCACTAAGGCACAAACTCATTTGATAGATGGTTTATGTGAAAGAAATAACAATAAATATGTAAATTTTGCAGAATTAACATGGAGACGATGTACAAGATTTATACAAGACTATAATGTTTTTTTGCATGTTTATCTTCTTTATCTATACTATCTATAAAGAGAAAATAGTCAAAAAATGGAAAGTGAAAAAACTGAAATTAAAATATTGACTAAATTACCCTTTGTTAACTATTTTTGGCAACTTAGAAGAAACTAAACTATCTTTGGAAACAATATTCAAATATTACTAAACAAATGAAAATATTTTTCAAATGTTTGCTCGTCTTTTGTATTCTTGTTGCTGACTATATTTTTGTGGTAATTTCCAGAGTGACTAAATGGTACTAGCCGATAAAATAAAAATACATCTAGGTACAAGCCGAGACAGAACAATAAGTGATACTTTACTTAATATTTTTCATTTGAAAAATATTACTATTTTCCTCAAATAATAGTTGATCACTTTACTTTTGATTCATATAAAAAGAGGCATATGCATATTGGAGGTTTCGAAACAACTAGACGAGTACCCATGCATAACAACGGGATTTTCTAGCTGCAAACAATTATAGCTACACAAAACATTTAACCAAAGCATCATTATAACTATCTGCCGCTATAAATCCCGTTGCTATGCACGAATACTCATCTAGTTTTATATATTGATGTTTGTTTCAATTTTTCTTTCCTTTATGTAACATAGTTAAAAATAGAGTCACGTTCGAATAGAAAGTCAAAAAAATTTACAAAGTCTAAAAAGTCATTTATAATGTGACACGTGTCCCGCCAACCTAATCCTCCTTTTTTATTTTTATTTTTTTTTGTTCAAAATTTTCGGTCAAATGGCAGTTTGGTCATTTGATTCGTTTTTTATTTAACCCCCAAACTTAAAATTGTCGTAACTTTCAAACGCCAAATGTTTACGAAAAACCGATTTCATTTTAATTTTCGGAATTTAGTTCTCTATAATTTGGTGTGAATTTTGATATATAAGTCGAATTTGTTTTTAGATTTTAAGTAGGTATTGATTTTTTTTTGAAATTTTCGGTTTCTTCAGCCCTAATTTGTCTAACTTAAAGGTTGAATTACACAAAACTTAAAACACGAAAGTTGTAGATTTTTTGCCGCTCTTTACCTAAAATTTGAATTACACAATTCTGATATGATATGAGTGAGATATCGCTTTTTGAAAATGACGTTTTAAACATATTTATGCACAAAAGGTGTTTGATAAAATACCTAAGAGCTATCTTTCTGGTAAACGTACAATTAAATTCACCAATGGTGTACCACAATTCTAAAGAAAGTGCCGATCTATAGCGTACACACATTTAATAAAGCTCAGATCAATTGGACATCACTGCAAAATTAATAAGTTACCCGCCTAGTTGCAAATAATCTCAACTTTGGCCAAAGGTCTAAGGCTATGATTGGCGCGGAGCTTTTTGGGACAATGCGCTGTTAGTAATGAGCTTTTCAATTTTTAGTGTTCGTTTGGTAAAAGAGGAGTGAGCTTTGCTATTTTTTAGGAATGCTCATTTATCCAATACTTCTTTAATAAGCAGTGAGCGGTGAGCTGTTGCTATTGCTCACAACTACTAATCACAACTCACTACTACTGCTCACAACTACTTTTAACAAACACACCCTAAAAAACATTTAACATGTATAATCATAGCCTCTTACATTACACTATGAACAAACTTATATAAAAGCAAAGCATCACATTCAGTCGAAAATATGTTTGTGTTTTTTGGGGTTTTTTTCGAAAGTACTGATTGTGTGTTATGCTTTTATGGATTTGCGTATAGGGTATGTGTGAAAAAACTTTGATTCGAGTTTTTGTAAAATCAATCAATCACAATATGAATGTGACATAACTATACTAAAGTTAACAAGCAATAATAACTAGGAAATATAAAATGCAAAATCAAAGGTAAGAGTTGGAGAAATCAAACCAAGACACCGAGATTTATAGTGGTTCGGTAATGAAGCTCCCCGTCGCCCTACTCCACTCCCCGAGTACCCAACTCGAGAGTTCACTACACTATGTCAATAAGCTCCCTTCAGGCGGAGAAACACATACAACGTCAATTATCACAATTTTCGACACTAAGCTAAATGTTGAGTTCTAATCTTGCTAGAACCAATCTCACACACGATCTACCCGAGCTTCACTTAACTACACTAGCTACAAAATCTACCCGATTTTCACACGATCTACCCGATCTACAGACTCTCAACACAAACTACAAAAGAACTTCATGACCTCAACACGATCAAACCGATCTACACAATCTAACTAAATATGAAGACAAAAAACTTGATGTGTAACAATATACAACAAGTACGTAACAAGTGTTACGAGTGCACTAAGCTAATACTACAACATTTTGTATCGTCACGATACGTTGTGTTCTTCTCTTGCACTAGTAGAGGAATAAAGGTGATTACTTGAATGGATGATTGGATTACTCTTAAACAAAATGAACTAAGTAAATGATCAAAGAAAAGAGATTGGATGAGGTAGACTTTGATCAGAAAAGACTGTGTGAAAATTTGTTATTTGGAGTGTAAAAAATGATCCACTATTTCTGGGGACAGAAATTTTCGACCTTTACAGGCGACAGTATCATTAAAGTTCCATAGTACCATTAAATTTAATGGTATCGTCGGGTTTAATGGTGCCGTGACAGACAGACGCTCCAAATTTCATCTTTTTGTGATGAAGGTTTATTTGGGGATGTTTGGAGCTGTTTTTGGAGGAAAACTAGCTGTTAGAAATTTAAATTAAATTTTCAATAAAATATTTCTTAATAATTCAAAAATTATTTGTAAAAACAAATTGTCTTTTAAAAAAATGTTTTGTCACATTTATAAAATTTGAAGTTTTGAACAAAAAATTTATTTCTTTGATCATTTGTCAAGTTGTAAATTTGTTTGTTCTACGTCAAAATGGCATTTTACGGCTATAACTTGTTTACATTAATTTTGACGTAAGATGTTTTTACATTTTGTTATTATCAAAACGTAGAGATGTCAAAAAATATAAATAACATTTTTAGATATTATTTGTATAAACAGTATGTGTAAACAGATCTAAGGTTAGCAATCTTTGTTGATCAGTCATAAAAAAGTGGCAATCTAATGCATACACGCCTTATTTGATAAAGATAAGATCAGTTGGACATCACTGCAAAATTAATAAATTACCCCTCCTAGGTGCAAATAATCTCACTTTGGCCAAAAGTCTAAAAAAAACATTTGAAGTCTATTAATTATCACAACCTCTTATATTGCCCTATGAACACAAACTGTATAGAATCAGTAACCATGAAGGAGATGTTCCGAAAGGCTAAAAAACATTTAAAGTCTATTGTCACAATATCCCTATCTCGACGTATTTTCTCACGTTGTTACTAAATAAAAACCCTATTTAGGCAATACATGAAAACACCAAACAAAGAATCAAAGAGTAAAAGAAATAGATAACTTTATTTCGACATTCGAGTTCATCTTGGAATTTTCACATAAACGCCTCAAGCTTTTACCCACCTTCACGCAACTTATAACCAAATCTTTTCAAGCTGTTTTTGATCTTGGAAATAGTATCCTTAATTTCGATACCAGTTTTTATTTCCAATTCTTCACTTTCATTGTGTGGCGCACTTTTTTCTTTCACTTTCCTCAGCAATGTGATAGGTGGTGATTTTATTTTAAGACACTAAAGGAGACGGAACCAATTTATTAGTAATTATATGGGCAATTGGACAGTGATTTTTGGGTAGTTATTTTGGAAATTCACCAGATTTTCTACATAAACAAATAAACACAAAAATTACTCAAATAAATAAATACAAAATCCCATATGTTAACTCATGAATTAATGGTAGCATCAAGCAAATAAGATTGTTAACCACCATAAATACCGTTTACCTACTTCTAAATTTAAAAAGGCACCAACTTTACACACACACACATTAGATTAATAAATTGCTTGGGCATAACGTCTGACATTAATACTAACCTGAAATGAAGTCGCATGGATATCCGCACAACGAAAGCCATCAAATACAACCACACGCTAGCCACTATTTCTGGTCGTCACCAACATATGAATCATCACTTCTTTCCATCATACGTAGCCACCAACATTATACTAGTTATTTTAGTTTGTAAGTGTTTGAGAAATTCTGCACTTTATATGAATACAAGTAGCAGCAAGTCTGATATATATATATATATATATATATATATATATATATATATATATATATATATATATATATATATATATATATATATATATATATATATATATATAGAGGGAGTAAAGTGAAAATGAAAATTGAAAGGTTGGAGTTGATATATTACCAACACTACTTTTTCTTGTATTTATAGGCATACAAGACTTAGTACATAAACTTTACTTTGCTTCTAAGTAATCTAAGTAAGCATTTACTTAATAAATATCTTAAGAGATAAGGATACTTAACCGTAAAGTATCCTTCATGATTAAGGTAACAAAATATCTTCTAGATATTATTTTAAAACAATACAATCTTAGATATTTTAACACTCCTCCTTAAGATTGTTGTTGGATGTAATAAGCTGAGTCTTGAAGTAATTTAGCTTCTTACCGATAATTGACTTTGTAAGCATATCTGCGAGTTGAGTTTCAGATGTGCAATATTTGAGCTTGAATTTTTCATTCTTCTCAGCTTCTCGAATGGCATGATACTTGACATTGATATGCTTTGTTCTTCCATGTTGAATGGGATTTTCTGCTATAGCAATAGCAGATTTGTTATCACAGAAGATCACAGTTGGACCTTCTTGAGTTAGCTCCAAATCGGACAAAAATTTTCGAATCCAAATAGCATGATTTACAGCACCCGCAAGTGCTATATATTCTGCCTCTGCATAAGATTGTGCGACAACGCCTTGCTTTTTGGAGTTCCAACAAAATACATCCGAACCAAGAGTAAAAATATAACCAGAAGTACTTTTTGAATCATCAAGGCTTCCGGCCCAATCACTATCAACATATCCTTCAAGTTTCACATCTTTGTTTCTTTCGAACATAATTCCAAGATCAAGAGAACCTTTCACATATCTTAAGACTCTCTTTGCAGCTCCTAAATGAGAACTAGAAGGTTCACTCATAAACCTTGATAGAAAACTAGCTGCAAAGGCTAAATCTGGTCTTGAGATTGTTAAATATAGTAGGCTCCCAACAATGCTTCTATATCGAGTTGGATTAACAAGCTTCTTTCCATCATCTTTTGATAATTTGCACTTATAGACTAGTTGTGAAGCAACTGGTTTGCATAAGAACATCTTGAATTTCTTGAGCATATCACTAGCATATTTTCTTTGAGAAATATGAACACCGTTAGCTAGTTGCTTGATTTCCATGCCAAGAAAATAGGATACTAGTCCCAAATCTGACATATAAAATTCAGATTCCATTTGTTTCTTAAATTGTGCAACAAGATCATCGTTGCTTCCAATCACAAGTAAGTCGTCAACATAAAGAGAGATAATCATCCTCTCTTGAGAATTAAATTGCTTGACATAAAGAGTTGACTCACTTGAACTCCTCCTGAAGTTATGATTCAGTAAATGAGCATTGATCTTTGCATACCACGCCCTTGGTGCTTGCTTAAGACCATAAAGTGCCTTGTAGAGTCGATAAACTTTTTCTTCTTGACCAACTACTTCAAAACCTTCAGGTTGTCTTACATAAATCTCCTCCTCAAGTTCACCATTAAGAAATGCAGATTTGACATCAAGATGGTGAATTTTCCAATTTCGTTGAGCGGCCATAGCTAATAATAACTTGATTGTATCATGACGACCAACGGGAGCAAAAGTGTCTCCGAAATCTACACCAGCAACCTGAGAATATCCTTTCACGACCAATCTTGCTATATGCTTGTAAATTGATCCATCAGGCTGAAATTTGGTTTTGTAGACCTACTTCACACCTATTGCATTTTTCCCTTCTGGCAAGTCAACAAGCTTCCATGTCTTGTTTTTCATGATCATTTCAATGTTGGAATATGGTAGATGGATATGCATGTTATACGACTAGAAGTACGCGAGCCTATTGGGGGCACACACGTTAATATACAAAGAGTACATTTATTATGTATTTAATATGTGTAACTCGTTTACATTTATTAAATATATAATATGTTTCACGAAATAATTATTTAATGATTACTGGTTTAACCGTTAGACAATATAAACTAATTAATATTCATTAATAAAGAGAAAGGGTTAAGTGTCGAAAACAGAAAGTCTGGTCCTCCTCCCTAAAGTGGTCGGTCCAAGAAGGATCTAGGAGGGACTTAGGAGTCGTTTTTCGAGAAGTGATGGAGTGGTTTGACAAAGCTTGGAGAATAAGTTAAGTGGGTATATAAACAACCCTTAATGCTCTTTATTCCTGTGCCTAAGAACTCGTCCGACACAAAACCTACGCCTACATCACAACCAAAAGTCCTAATATGTTTTCTTTTCTCCCTGGTTTAGACAAACATAAAGCAAGACTATATTGGTTGCATGTTTATATTAAAATAACATATGCATACTCTTGTTTTCATGCATGCTATGTGTAATATAACCAACTGACCCTTTTCTTTTATTTTGCGCTGATTCAAACGCACTCTATCTAGGGTTTGGATCAGTTGTGGTATTAAACAAGAACACGTGGTGTTTGATTGTTTATCGTGAAGTAACTACTAGCATGGTGGCATGCTTGTTCGACGTGTTGTGTGAGCAACCATAGAGGTATCTATTTTAGATACTTTATATTCAAGAATAATCGCTAACAGGTACGCTTTTATTATTCGTACTGTGTTAACCTATATGTCATAATTAGATCCATCCGCTGCGCACTTGTAGCTAAATTGGTTACCTAGAATTATTAAATCTCAATAGTGGCATCACAAGTCAAATCATTTTGGCATATAGGGTTACACTATTAAAATTAAATTTTACACCTAGATACACGCCTAAAATTTATTTTAATTTTCTGTTGCGATTATTATGATTATTTTCTTTATTTCTTATGTTTAAATTGTTAATATGGTAAAGATATGCAAATCTTTACCATAAATAAAATAAGGAAAATATTTATTCTAGATATTGCATATAATATTAAAAGTTAATATAGGATTAAAAGAGGAAAATTACTAGTTAATATATTGTTTCTTCTTTTAATGTGATTATTTAGGAAAGTAAATCTTTCTATTTGTTTAAAATATGTATAAATTTATTTTTGGAAACTAAATTTTCTATTTTTGGAAATTAATTTTTTTTATGGTAAATAAATCTTTTAATTTTGGAAAGTAGATCTTTTAATTTTTAGATTGATTTGTTTACTAAATTCCGGCTATAAGACCTACGCAATCAATTTTTTGATGCATGTGGTGATCTTGGCACTTGATGAAAACCTAGTGAGGGTCTTACGGTTCTCTATTTGGGGAAGACTCCTAGTGGACTCACATTTTATGTGTTTAATTAATGTTTATGTTTATGTACTTGATTCTTTATTTGCATAATTGTTACATGTGTTTCACACCTAATTGCATGCAATATGGAATAATACATATCAAAATCATGACATTAATATGGTCTTAATTTACACGCCTAAATACCATGCTCATTGTGACATGCTATTTGATTCGTGGAAAATTTGTTTTCGTAAAATTAAGTGACCTAAATACTTTGAAACAAGTTTTTCATGAAATTAAAAACTGGACGCTATGGATACTTGGGAAGTACGACCCACTCACTAGAAGAAACTATAAGGGGGGTATAAGGAGGTGCGCACAATCACACCTAAGGGATTTCCGGTCATAGCTTTGCGCTGACCTGGTCCTCCGCTTCCTTGCGAGTTCGATTGAAGCTACTGTGAACCATGATAATCACTACAATGTCAATTACTAAAAGTATTTAAAATAAGTGCTACAAAGTTGTTTTGCATGCTTCTTTGTACACGCCATTTTAACACTTTTTGTGTATACCCCTATGTGTAAATTTTAAGTCTATACCAGCCAACAAAGAACACGTGCATTTGGCTTGATCTCTTTGGTTAGACCTTAGGGCCATTCCAACCCATGGCGACTTTTACTCATTGGTCAGACCTTTGGTGATCGTTGCACGTTCTTGCATGGTTGACTTAATTCGAGTATGCTTGGTCAGACCTTGGACCCGAGGCATAAGATGAGACTAAATATGCTCATGACATTATTACTTGTTTACTAATGTCTTGAAAAGTCACATAAGTCTAAGAGTTGCATTTTATGCAATTAACGCTCGACGCTTACCTCTTGCCCTACTTGTTACATGCTGGTCAGACCTCCGGTAATACGTGGGAGGTCAAGTTGGATTAGTAATTAATTGGGTAGTTAATTCTCTTAAGAATTGAATTATCAAAAATACTAAAATCGAACTTTCTATGCTCTAATATAATTGTGTTATTGCAACATAATTCGTAAACAAAAGTTTGTTTTTTCTTAAAAAGACAAACAGTCTCTTTTCCTGGTAAGAAGAGTGAGACTTACTCCTATCATTTCTCCTTAGTTGACAAATTAAGATAGGATTACAAATGTTTAACTCATTTTCAATCTTTCATTACCCTTTTTCTGGTTATGAAATCTTTGAAAGATGGAATATTTTGCAGTTAGAGAACATTTTGTCTATAGCTACCAAAATAAATGACATCTTGCGTTTATCACGATGTATGAGTTTAAACCGCAAAGAGTAAAGAATTTTCTAGCATTTCGCTAGGTATTTATCTTGGAATCGTTATTCCTTAAAGTGCTAAATACCCTTGTGGCCATATAGACGATAAAGGAGGAATTGCATGCTATATATTCAAGTTAAATGAAAGCATGAATGGCTAGTCCTTCAACTACATAAGTAGAACTTCATATACTCTATTCAATACCTAAGTACATTGCTACTTGTATGCATTCTAAGAGAATTGGAAAGTAAATAAAATTATTTGCTTTCTACTGGTGACGTAACATTTCCAATGTTGACAAAACCAGTAGGAGCATTGATACGCGGGATTGTGCCCTCACAACAAGTTTTACTTCTCAAGGGATCTTGGGAAGCTTGCAATCCCCGCCAAGCAGTGTACCTGATCGTTGTAGTATAGTATAGTGACAAGTACTGGGGGATTGATCGTTCAACTCAGGAATAGTGTTCGCTAGGATTAGAAAGCCTACTAAACTAGGTCTAGAGGTGAGGGATGCTTCTTTTTGTAATTTTTATATTTTATGAAAGCAAGTGAAATCTCGGGTTTTGAAGGAGTAGGCGAAATTAGTTGCTAGTCAACTAACCCAATTAACTAAAGATGCAATCAAAATAAAATAAAAATAAATGAAATAAACTAATGCAGTGGAAACAATAATAAGAAAAGATGTGTTTACTTAGATTTCATTACTCCCTAGATATCTTTTACCGGTTGATTAGCTTGTTACAATTTCATGGATGACGAGTTGTATTCCTTGACGGCCTTGGTGACGCTGATGAGGCGAAAAATGAACCACTTTTAGGGGGTCATTTAAGCCCGAAATTGAATTTATTTGATCAAATATTTCCCTAAATCGTTCCTTTTGTGATTTTAGGTACTTTTGGAGTAAATTCTGGAAAAGGAAGCATTTTGGACGTTTTTGGAGCATAAAAGTGAAGAAAACGGCAAAGACTTAATTTTCCTTGCTGGGAACAGTGGGTGACGGCGTCAAGAAGAAAATCTTGACGGCGTCAAGAGTAAATGTGGTGACGGCCCAGAAGAAACGTGAAGGCGTCACCCAAGGCCGTCACGTGTTAACTTGTCAAAACTTGCGCGCGGAGTAGCTGATATTGTTTTGGTCATAACTTTTTCATACGAACTCGGATTTAGGTGATTCAAAAGCCCACGCAAAGAGGACGAAGAGATCTACAATTTGGTGAAAAAATGGTCGTGACGGCGTCAAGAGTAACGGGCTAACGCCATCAAGATGGGCCGACAGAAAACATGCCTATAAATATAACATCATAACTTCACTTTTTGTAAGCCCTAAACCCTAAGGTCGATTCCTGGGTTTAGGTGGGTGTTTTTCTAGCAACTTAGAGGGTTTCAATCACTCCATAAACATCATGTATTGGTTTGTTGATTCTATCTTAATTATGTTTTCCATTATCATTGTTGATTGCTCTTCTTTGATGATGTTTTGCTAATTCACCTTGTGTCTACTTATGATTATGTGAAACTTGTATATAATTGATTAGATCTCATTGATTTCTTGTTGATGTTGTGTCTATCTCCATCAATGAGGGGCTTGTTGATGTGTGTGTCTATCTCCATCAATTAAGGCGTGACAACTTCAATAGATCTAGTTGGTTTAGTTTATAATTCTTGTTTCCTATTGATTCTTGTTTTGATTGAATGAATTCGATGTTAGGCTTAAGAAAACTGGCAGACTTCCTTAGGGTAACATGCTTGAACGTCTTAAGAAACATGAACCGATGTGCACTAGGTTTTATTGGTTGTATTTAATGCATGAGTAAATTCTAATGATCTTATGTTAGGAGCTTCTTAGCCGGCTCGACATAGGAGTGAAGTAGGCACTCAAAGGATTGGGGAGTTAAGTGCGCCACCCCATGAATGGTATTAAGGAATACAACCCGTCAATTAAAACAAGGTTACAATTCAATAGGTAGGATTGGATAGCTAGCAAGGAATAACATATCATAGGTAGACATGCTTCACTTATCTTGTAGAACCCTAGTTTACTTTTCTTGTTAATTAGTTTAATTAGTAGCTTTTGGGTTAGTTGATTAGCAACTAATTCCGCCCATTCTCCCAATACCCGAGATTTTTACTTGCTTTTCATAAAATATAAAAATACAAAAAGAATCATCCTTCACCTTTAGACCTAGTTAGATTAATTTCAATCCTAACGACACTATTCCTAGCTGAACGATCAATCCCCCGGTACTTGTCACTATACTATACTACAACGATCAGGTACACTGCCTGGTGGGGGTTGTAAGCTTCTCAAGATCTCTTGAGAGGTAAAGCCTGGTGCGATTCCTACATATCAAGTTTTTGGTGCCGCAGCCCGGGGAATAGTTATTGTTTAGGATGAATTTGATTTTTATTAGGTCTACTCATTAGATTCCTATCAAGTGAGATTTTTTCTTTTGTAGCTTTCTCGTAGTCTATCTTTTCTTTGTGTCTTTGTTCGTAAAAACCTTTCAATTGACTTTTCTGTTCACCATTATGGAGAACGCGAATCCGCCAAATTTTTCATCCAATCGACCAAACCCACTACAAAATCTACCCTTTTCACTTCAAAATGACATCTTGATGTTTCGACAACATCATGGTGAATCTTTTCCCGATGCATGGACTCGTTTCAAATACTTACTACAAAAAGTCCTTCACTATGGTCTTGATTTATTGCCTCTACTTCAATTATTTCACACTCGTATCGACTACGAAACCCAAATGAGGCTTGATTATGTAACAGATGGGGAGTTTTGGGAGTATGATGTCAAAAACGCATGGGAAAACTTTGAGATTCATGCCCAATACAGGAGTGGAACATGGGACCCAAAAAACGTAAGTGTAGACCTATTTTCAATTTGGAAGGCACAATCGAAAAGTTTGTTTAGGGATAAAAAGATTAGAGTTGAGCCACCTAGTTGCATGTCATGGTTAGGCACTACCATAATACAAGATGAACACATAGGTGATATTGATGTGGTGGAAGAGATAGTAGAAAACCCAAGCCCACTAAGTACCCCACAAGTCCTACCATCATTTGAGGCACACACACCGCCCGTGACTTACCCGGAAGAAGTAGAACAAACTTTAGGAATTCCGATGGAGGTAGAACCCTTGGACCAGGCACCACTTGAGGATATAGGTTTGAACACTTGTAGTGATAACCTTACTCCTAGTTCTAGGGAATTTCCTAGTGTTGATGAACCGGAACCTCAACCTTTACACAACTTTTCATCCTTAGATATACATCTAGGAGACAAAAGAGGAACCGACCCACCCATCAACCAATATTATCCGGGTAGTTTTAGGATGAAGGAAGCCATTCACTCACCCCCTTCACCTCACGTGGCATATTCACACCCTAAGGGTGTGTATCGCTACTTTCACCTACACTTAATCCTAAGTGTAGGGAAAACCACCCATATTTCCGTTAAATAAGGGTAGAGTCAGGCTCGTGACTCGAACAAAAACAAGCGCTTCTTGGGAGGCAACCCATGTTTTGTGTGTTTTTATTTGTTTGTTTGTTTGATTTTATTTGTTTCCGTATGCATGTTTTATTTTTATTGTTTGTGGCTCATATTTCAAAGTAAATTGTGAAAATGCTTTATTTTGTTTTTAACTTCGTCTTAATTGCATATAAAGGTATTTTGCAAAAGATAAGTGTAAGGGAGATCCAAATTTGTTTATAAGAACGAAATTGAGCATGAACCACAACAATATTAAATGGACATGTGTATTAGTATTTGTTAGAGTCAAATGCTTGTATTGAGCCATAATGAAGTTTTGCAGGATTTTCAAGGAAGTAGGACCAAGTTTTTCCAGAAACTTAACACAAGAATTTCTGCAGGTCACTTGTGACGGCGTCATGAGTTTACTCTTGACGGCGTCGCGTGTAAAAATCTGGAAATTTTACCAGTTTTGTTTATACCAGAGTCTTAAAGTTTTTGTTAATTCTTTAGTTTTATAAACTCCAGGAAATCTGCAAACATTCATTCCACAAGAATTATATCTTTAATTGTTTTGTTTCTATTCCTAAGTCTGGAATTACATCTAGTTGTGAGTTTTCCTTGTTCGGATTGATGCTTTGGGTTTTTGTGTTTGTTTTCTCAGGTTTTACAGGTTATGTATGACAAGAAGATGATTTATATTCTGGAAGGGAAGCTTTGATTGTTCATTTTCTTGGAGGAAGATCTAACCTGGCCACCTTATTATCCATACCGAGCGAATCAGGGGAGTATTTGATTTCATTCGTTTTACTTATTCCACTTTTACATTCTTTACTTGAACATTGGGGACAATGTTCATCCTAAGTGTAAGGGGAGGGTAAAATGATGATACCTTACAGATACACTTTCGCTTGAGTTTGTTTGTTTAATAGTAGATGTGTAATAAAACAATGAGAAATACTTGTTAGTGCAATTTTAGCGCCAAATTTAAATTTTTTTACAACATTTAGGAGTGAAACTTTAGCCATAGCAAGCATCTCATGGATAGGAGATTGTATGACTAGCACATAACCGTATCATTCAGAACTATTTTCCACCCAAATATGTGAGGTTCGCCTTTAGATTTGATAGGAAAAGCATTTACTATTAGTGCTTATGAGTGTACCGGTAGCATTTAGATTCTAGAACTTCCGTTAGTGATGCATCCCGAGACCGCTAGTGAGACTACATTCGTGTAGTAGGATTTACTACATGATAAGAGGCATTAGGATTACCCTTGTGTTAAACCCGTATTATAATTACTTGACCATTTAAGTCATATTACTTGGCTAGTTAAGTCAACTAATTTTTCCCACACCTTAGCGTTGTACTCATTTTTAGTACACGAAACCCCTAGTACACCCCTCCGAGCCTATCTTTTCATTTATAACTTTAAGCACTTTACTTAAAGGAAGAATTTGTTACACCCCACTTACATGTACACCCAAATCACTTTAGCCTTCCGTGTATGCACTCATCTTTAGTGCATTATTGTTATTTGTTAAACCCTAAGTTAACTATCTAATTGATTACATGGTTGCTAAGTCGAGTCATATCTTTGTACATATTGTTTTGGGACGATTGGGACTCATGGGTAAGTACTTATTTTATGGAGTAATGGGGAAGAACATAATTTATTACCCCCATATGAACGTTAATCTTAAAAGTGCTCCAAGTGTTTTGATTATCTTAATTCGAGTCATTAGATTAGTTTATTGTAAAGTATGTAAAGATTCAAGTGTAAGGGGAATGTTCATCCCCTATGATGTATTATTTTGGATGGTAGGGTAAAAGTGTATGCAAAAAAAAAAAAAAAAAAAAAAAAAAAGAAAAAAAAATATTGAAAAATCAAGAAAAAGAAAAATAAATAGAAAAATAAAAAGAAAAAAACATACGGACTACCATCCCTTTTTATTCTATGTTCATTTTATGTGTTTGTTATTTTTCATTTATTAGCTTAAGTCGAGTCTAATCTTGGCTTAGCAACGCCATATTGTACATATAATTAACCAAGATTGTTAACTCGCCACCAGTAAAAAACTTCCTTTATCCAACAAAACCGTGTATTTCATATCCCTACACCTAACGTTACAACCCTTTAAAAGACCTCTTTGATAGTTTATCCTAGGTGCTTACGCCATGTAGTGGAGGTTTGATCCTTTCCCAAGCCTATGGTAATCTATTTTGCTATGACAGGTAGTGAGAGATATCTTCCGTTTCCATATTGTAATTTATACTTTATTACACCCGAGAGATGCGAGTATCTAAACACTATTTGTGAGGTGCTAGCGTATGACCTCCGTGCTTGTCTTTGGTCTTTAGTGGAACGATTATTTGTTGTAATTACTTTTATATTAGTGTTAAATGACCCCTAACTTATATTTTGACTAGAATAAAAGCGCATTTGTTTGAGGACAAGCAAATCTCAAGTGTAAGGGTATATGATGAGGCGAAAAATGAACCACTTTTAGGGTGTCATTTAAGCCCGGAATTGAATTTATTTGATCAAATATTGCCCTAAATCGTTCCTTTTGTGATTTTAGGTACTTTTGGAGTGAATTCTGAAAAAGGAAGCATTTTGGACGTTTATGGAGCATAAAGTGAAGAAAACGGCAAAGACTTAATTTTCCTTGCTGGGAACAGTGGGTGACGGCGTCAAGAAGAAAATCTTGACGGCGTCAAGAGTAAATATGGTGACGGACCAGAAGAAACGTGAAGGCGTCACCCAAGGCCGTCACGTGTTAACTTGTCAAAACTTGCGCGCGGAGTAGCTGATATTGTTTTGGTCATAACTTTTGCATACGAACTCGGATTTAGGTCATTCAAAAGCCCACGCGAAGAGGACGAAGAGATCTACAATTTGGTGAAAAAATGGTTGTGACGGCGTCAAGAGTAACGGGCTGACGCCATCAAGATGGGCCGACAGAAAACATGCCTATAAATATAATATCATAACTTCACTTTTTGTAAGCCCTAAACCCTAAGGTCGATTCCTGGGTTTAGGTGGGTGTTTTTCCAGCAACTTAGAGGGTTTCAATCACTCCATAAACATCATGTATTGGTTTGTTGATTCTATCTTAATTATGTTTTCCATTATCATTGTTGATTGCTCTTCTTTGATGATGTTTTGCTAATTCACCTTGTGTCTACTTATGATTATGTGAAACTTGTATATAATTGATTAGATCTCATTGATTTCTTGTTGATGTTGTGTCTATCTCCATCAATGAGGGGCTTGTTGATGTGTGTGTCTATCTCCATCAATTAAGGCGTGACAACTTCAATAGATCTAGTTGGTTTAGTTTATAATTCTTGTTTCCTATTGATTCTTGTTTTGATTGAATGAATTCGATGTTAGGCTTAAGAAAACTGGCAGACTTCCATAGGGTAACATGCTTGAACGTCTTAAGAAACATGAACCGATGTGCACTAGGTTTTATTGGTTGTATTTAATGCATGAGTAAATTCTAATGATCCCATGTTAGGAGCTTCTTAGCCGGCTCGACATAGGAGTGAAGTAGGCACTCATAGGATTGGGGAGTTAAGTGCGCCACCCCATGAATGGTATTAAGGAATACAACCTGTCAATTAAAACAAGGTTACAATTCAATAGGTAGGATTGGATAGCTAGCAAGGAATAACATATCATAGGTAGACATGCTTCACTTATCTTGTAGAACCCTAGTTTACTTTTCTTGTTAATTAGTTTAATTAGTAGCTTTTGGCTTAGTTGATTAGCAACTAATTCCGCCCATTCTCCCAATACCCGAGATTTTTACTTGCTTTTCATAAAATATAAAAATACAAAAAGAATCATCCTTCACCTTTAGACCTAGTTAGATTAATTTCAATCCTAACGACACTATTCCTAGCTGAACGATCAATCCCCCGGTACTTGTCACTATACTATACTACAACGATCAGGTACACTGCCTGGTGGGGGTTGTAAGCTTCTCAAGATCTCTTGAGAGGTAAAGCCTGGTGCGATTCCCACGTATCAAGTTTTTGGCACCGCAGCCCGGGGAATAGTTATTGTTTAGGTTGAATTTGATTTTTATTAGGTCTACTCATTAGAATCCTATCAAGTGAGATTTTTTCTTGACGCGGTCATGTGTGAAGTCTTGACGTCGTCAGGTACTGTTCCCAGCAAGGATTTTGAGACTTTGTCGTTTTCTTCACTTTTATGCTCCAAAAACGTCCAAAATGCTTCCTTTTCCAGATTTCTTCTCAAAACTACCTAGAATGACAACATGAACGATTTAGGGCAGTAATTGATCAAATAATCATGAATTCGGGCTTAAATGACCCCTTAAAAGCGGTACACTTTTCGCCTATCAAATACTCTTACACTTGAGATTTGCTTGTCCTCAAGCAAATGCGCTTTTATTCTAATCAAAATACAAGTTAGGGGTCATTTAACACTAATATAAAAGTAATTACAACAAATAATCGTTCCATTAAAAACCAAAAACAAGCACGGAGGTCATACACTAGCACCTCACAAATAGTGTTTAGATACTCAAATCTCTCGGGTGTAATAAAGTATATATCACAATATGGAAATGGAAAACATCTCTCACTACCTGTTATAGCAAATAGATTACCATAGGCTTGGGAAAGGATCAAACCTCCACCACTTGGCGTAAGCACCTAGGATAAACTATCAAAGAGGTCTTTTAAAGGGTTATAACGTTAGGTGTAGGGATATGGAAAACACGGTTTTGTTGGATAAAGGCAATATTTACTCGTGGCGAGTTAATCATCTTGGTTAATTACATGTACAATATGGCGTTGCTAAGCCAAGACTCGACTCGACTTAAGCTAATCAAATACTAGTAAAAACATAAAATAACATAGAATGAAACGGGATGGTAGTCCGTATGTTTTTTCTCTTTTTCTTTTTCTCTTTTTTTTTTTTTCTTTTTCTTGATTTTTTCCATTTTTTTTTTTGTGTGCATACACTCTTGCCCTACCATCAAAAATAATACATCATAAGGATTTTGCATTCCCCTTACACTTGAATTTTTACATACTTTACAATCAACTACTCTAATGACTCGAATTAAGATAATCAAAACACTTGGAGTACTTTTTAAGATTAATGCACATATGGGGGTAATATTGTTGTTCTTCCCCATTACTCCATAACACTAGTACTTTACCCATGAGTCCCAATTGTCCCAAAACAATATGTACAAGATATGACTCGACTTAGCAACCATGTAATCAATTAGATAATTAACTAAGAGTTTAAACAAATAAAAATAATGCAATAAAGATGAGTGCATACAAGGAAGGCTAAGGCGATCTGGGTGTACATTTGGGTGGATTGTTAACAAATTCTTCCATTAAGTAAAATGCTTAAAGTTAGAAACAAAAAGATAGGCTCGGAGGGGTGTACTAGGGGTTTCGTGTACTAAAAATGAATACAACGCTAAGGTGTGGGAAAATTAATTGACTTCGCTAGTCATGTAATATGACTTAAATGGTCAAGTAATTATGATACGGGTTTAAACACAAGGGTGATCCTAATGCCTCTTATCATGTAGTAAATCCTAACTACACGAATGTAGTCTCACTAGCGGTCTCGGGATGCATCGATATCACAAGTTCTAGAATCTAAATGCTACCGGTACACTCATAAGCACTAAGAATGAATGCTTTTCCTACCAAATCTATAGGTAAACCTCACGTATTTGGGTGGAAATTTTTTTTAAGTGGTACGGTTTTGTGCTAGTCATACAACTCCTATCCATTAGACGCTTGTTAAGGCTAAAGTTTCACTCCTAAATGTTGTAAAAAATTTTAAATTTGGTGCTAAAATTTCCCTAGCAAGTATTTCTCTTAGTTTTATTACACACCTACTATCGAACAAACATACTCAAGTGCAATTGTATCCTATAAGGTATCATCATTTACCCTCCCCTTACACTTAGGATGAACATTGTCCCCAATGTTCAATTAAAGGATGTAAAAGTAAAGCAGGTAAAAGAGTGAAAACAAATACTCCCCTGATTCGTTCGGTATGGATAGTGTGTCAACAAGGTTAGATCTTCCTCCAAGAAAATGAACTTTGAAAGCTTCCCTCCTGAAACATAAATCATCTTCTTGTCATATATAACATGTTAAACCTGAGAAAATAATCAAGGCAAACCTCGCGTAAAATCGGCGGCAATCTATATATACTAAAAAAAAAAAAAAAAAAAAATCCTAAAAAGCAAATTAAGATATAATGCTTGTGGAATGAATGTTTGCAGATTTCCTGGAGTTTATAAAACTAAAGAATCAACAAAAAATTTAAGACTCCGGCTTAAACAAAACTCGCAAAATTTTTCAGAATTTTAGTACCTGACGCCGTCAGGTTGTAACTCCTGACGCCGTCAGAATGTTCCTGGAAAAATCTTATGTTAAGTTTCCGGAAAATTTCTGAAAAAACTTATACCTTATTTGCTAGAAAATCCTGCAAAACATCATCATGACTCGATACAAGTATTTGACTCTAACAAATACTAATATACATGTTCATTTAATATTGTAGTGAATCATGCTCATTTTTGTTCTTATAAACAAATTTGGATTTCCCTTACACTTAGCTTTTGCAAAACACCTTTATATGTAATTAAGACGAAGTTAAAAAACAAAATAAAACATTTTCACAATTTACTTTGAAACATGATCTACCAACAATAAAAATAAAACATGCATACGGAAACAAATAAAATCAAACAAATAAAAACACACAAAACATGGGTTGCCTCCCAAGAAGCGCTTTTCTTTATTTACGAGTCTTGTAGCTAGACTCAAGGCCACGGGCTATCCTATACGTGTGAGCTCCTCGTCGAGGACATCCTTGGGATCAAACTTAGGTTTCAATTTCCTATCAGTTTTCTTGGTACGGTATGACTTCTCAAACTTTTCTCCATCCGGATCATATAGAATCATCTTCATATGCCATGATCCGTCACCTTCCTTAGGTGGCTTGTCCGAGTTACATTTACACTTATCCCCTTACCTTTTCCACTTGTTCATTCCTAAGTTGATAGGCATTACTCCTAGGAATTCAATCATTTTCCTAAAGACTAAGGGATCCTCAAAAGGGTTTAGTTCTTCATCCCTAGCTATGAGTTGCTCTACCGAATGCGTTTTATTTATAAACTCCTCTTCTAAATAAAATGGGCGTTGAGGTCCTATAAAATCTCCATTAACCAAGGTCCGTATCTAGATGCTCTCCTATTCAAATCTACCCAATGAGGCGTCGGTTCCTCATTAGTATCGTAAGCATGCTTCTTAACATCATAGACCGACCAAGTGTCTCCTTCTCCTACCGCTATCCTAGATTCCTTACAATCGATCATCGCACTTGCGGTAGCTAAGAATCCTCTTCCTATTAACAAAGGGCATGTAGTGTCACTAACCATATCAAGGACGTGGAAATCGGCTAGTATAGTTAATTTCCCTATATGCATTAGTACGTCCTGCACTACCCCTACCGGATATGCTACACTACCATCCACAAGACTTATAATTACCTCTGTGTCATTTAATTTTCCCGGCTTAAGAGTGGTGTAAAGGGACAAAGGAAGTAAATTAAGGCTTGACCCAAGATCGGCTAATGTGTCGAAAGTTTCAGAGTTCCCGATCCTACAAGGTAAAACAAATACGCCCGGATCATCTAATTTCTTAGGCAACTTATTCCGAACGAAGGTGGTCCCATTCTTACCCAACTTAAGCTTCTCCTCATATTTCTCTAAAAGGGCGTTGTAGTAGGGAGCTCTTGCTAAAACTTCAATAACTGGACGTTCAATGCGAAGTTCCTTGAGTTCATCGTCAAGGTTTTGTGTAGGAGGTGTTTCAATTATGCTTTTGACCGGTTTAATATCGGATGTTTTATTTGATTGGTCTTTTTGAAGAATTTGGGTTTGCTTGAAACACGTGTTCATTGCTTTGACCGAATAGTATTGTGGACAAGAAGTAGGTAACGAAACTGATGATATGGCACTAACGTTTAGTTTCGGGTTCTTGACCATGTCGCTTGGGAGTGCTCCCATTTCTCGGTCATTGAGAGCTTTCAACAATGTGTCAATTTTATTGGTCTTCTCACTTTGCTTTTGTTTGAAATCGGCTTCAAACTTAGCTATGTAAGCTTCTTGAGATGCTATAAACTTGGACATCAATCCTTCAAGATTATTGGTACTACCATAGTTATTGGAAGGATTGTTGTTGAAAGTACGGTTAGAGGGTGGATTGTTTGGTTGGTAACGATTAGGTGGATTGGAAGAATTGTTTTGGGGCATGTTTTGGTTTGTTTCCACCTAAGGTTCGGGTGATTTTTCCAAGAAGGATTGTAGGAATCACCGTAAGGGTTTGGCTCGGGTTTGAAAGTGTACCACTTGTCTCCCGCTTCTTCGGTTCGCGAGGATGCATAATCCGCAAAATCTTGTCCGGGGAGTTCCACGCAATCACGAGTGTCATGGGGACCACTAAATACTTCGCATGAAGAAGTGATTTTGTTCACTTGGCTTGAAGGCTTAGGAGCTTCGTAGGATTTCATGAGAAACTTGACTTGGTCCTCAAGTTCCATGATCCTACAGTCGGGAGAGCTAGAATTGTTCGAAGGCAAAGATATTTCCTTGACCGTTTTGTTCAAATCACGGGGATCATTCCAACTTTCGTTGTCATAGAGAGCAAGATCTTCTATGAGTTCCCATGATTCTTCCGCACTTAGATCACGTAGCTTGCCACCGAACGATTGGTCAATGGTTCGCCTTGTGGAGAGATCGATATGGTCATAGAAGATTTGGACTTGAAGCCAAAGATCTATGCCATGATGAGGGACTTTTTGGAGTAAGTCCTTGAAACGAGTCCATGCTTCATAGAGAGTTTCACCTTGACATTGTTGGAACATCAAGATGTCATTTCTAAGCTTGGTAGTTCTCCCCGGTGGGAAAAATTGAGCAAGGAAACGAGATGTGAGATCATCCCAAGAGGTGATGGATCCCGCGAGTAAACGTTCAAGCCATTGACTAGCTTGGTCACGTAGAGAGAATTGGAATAGACGTAATCCGGTAGTCTCTATAGTTGCAACATCAAGGTCTATGGAATCTACGATTTTTAGGAAATCCTTGAGATGTTGATTAGGATCTTCGGAACGAAGTCCATGGAATGCACATCCGCTTGGCACCAACTGGATGGTGTCGGATCGCAAGGGAGACACATTGGCTCCTTGAGTGAGCTCAATGGTGTTCCGATAGCCTTGGTGGCTAGGACGGGAATACTCTCCTAAAGTTCGGGGTCTAGGAGGTTGGTTTGGTTGTGGTGGGTTTTGTGGGTGGTTTTGTTGTGGTGGGTTGATTGGTTCAAAGAGATTACCACCTTCCATGATGGCAGATGGTAAAAGTTACGAACAAAGGAACGAAAAAATGAGATAGACTAAAGAAACCCAAAAAATAAAAATAAAAATCTTACTAGAAAGGAATCTAGCAAGTAGACCTAATAAAAAGAAATTCTAACCTAGACAATAACTATTCCCCGGGCTACGGTGCCAAAAACTTGATACGTGGGATTGCGCCGTCGCAACAGGTTTTACTTCTCAAGGGATCTTGGTAAGCTTGCAATCCCCGCCATGCAGTGTACCTGATCGTTGTAGTATAGTATAGTGACAAGTACCGGGGGATTGATCGTTCAACTCAGGAATAGTGTTCGCTAGGATTAGAAAGCCTACTAAACTAGGTCTAGAGATGAGGGATGATTCTTTTTGTATTTTTTATATTTTATGAAAGCAAGTAAAATCTCGGGTTTTGAAGGAGTGGGCGGAATTAGTTGCTAGTCAACTAACCCAATTAACTAAAGATGCAATCAAAATAAAATAAAAATAAATGAAATAAACTAATGTGGTGGAAACAATAATAAGAAAAGATGTGTTTACTTAGATTTCATTACTCCCTAGATATCTTTTACCGGTTGATTAGCTTGTTACAATTGCATGGATGACGGGTTGTATTCCTTAATACTAGTCGTAGGGCCATGTACAATATTCCCTAACTCTATAAGCTCCTACTTCACTCCTATGTCGAGCCGACTAAAAGCTCCTAACATGGGATCATTAGAATTTACTTATGCATTAAATACAACCAAAAATCGTAGTACACCTCCGATCATGTTTCTTAAGACGTTCAAGCAAGTTACCAATGGAAGTCTGCTAGTTTTCTTAAGCCTAACATCGAATACAATCATCCACAACAATTATAAACAAACCATCAACCAATAAGCAATATATAGGTTTCACTACATCTAAGCAAACACAATAAAAACCTAGCCTAGCATGTTAAAAGAAAGACAAGCATAAGATAGAATCACACAACACATAGACATATCATATGATTATTGGAAAACTTATCTTCAATTAAGAGTGGATGGAACAAGGGTTGAAACCCTTATTTTTACAGAAAATTCGTCTAGGGTTTAAGCTCTCCAAAGTTCTCCTAATGTTCCACACTTTTACAATGAAAAATTGGAAAAATATATATAGATAAAACATCTTGACGGCGTCACGTTATAGTGTCTGATGCCGTTAATTCACCGCCAAATTAAGGATCGTATTGCCTAGATCCAATCTTGACGCTGTCAAGAAGGAATTATGCTCTGGGCCGTCACATACATTTTTGACCCTGACGGCCTTGGTGACGCCGTCAGGTCAATTACACTAAAAATGTTCTGGGCCGTCACGTGTATTTTCCACTTCCACCTCTTTTGCCAAGCTTGACGCCGTCATGTGTGAAGTCTTGACGTCGTCAGGTACTGTTCCCAGCAAGGATTTTGAGACTTTGTCGTTTTCTTCACTTTTATGCTCCAAAAATGTCCAAAATGCTTCCTTTTCCAGATTTCTTCTCAAAAGTACCTAGAATGACAACAGGAACGATTTAGGGTAGTAATTGATCAAATAATCACGAATTCGGGCTTAAATGACCCCTTAAAAGTGGTACACTTTTCGCCTTATCAATCATTGCGTTTATGATTGAAATGACATTCATGTAATGTTGCAAATTTCAGTGGGAGCTATGAAATTTATTTCCTTGTTAGTCACCCATATTATTTCAAACTTGTTTTGAAATAATTCATACTTTCCGAATATGAACGACCATTGCTTAAAGGAAAATTGCATTTTATTTTATTCAATAACTAGTTGTCTTTCTGATGTCATTTTCTGGCACGTTATCTATAGAATAATAATTCGCAATTCCTTATTAACGTTATGGTTCTAAATCTACTTGTAATATCTTTGACATTATCGTATTGTTTACACAATCAAGCACATGTTGTGTTATTTGTCTTCATAATATGATGTTGTGCCTTACACAAGTGGAAGAAATCTCAAAGTGTGTGCAAGGAACAACATATTGTTGGTTTCTCTTGACCGCAAGGTAAGAAAGCTAATAATTCTACTAGAACTTAAACATATAAGATTTTTGTTGCCCTAGTACGTTCTAATGTCATGATATAGTGTAAAGCTACTTCAACATTTTGACTACATGTTTTAGTCAATATAATTATAATTAAATATAATAATCATAATTTTGAAGTTTAAAATTAACTTGAAATTACTATTGAACTCAAGAGTTTGCGTTCATGATTACTTTAGTTAGTATAATTATGTTTGCTTGTTAAAACATAATTATAAAGTCCTTGAATTGATCAAAGACCTATAACATAAAGTATGTAGTAAACTTGTTATGTCTTCTTGCTAACATATAAAACATAAGGTCCTTGAATCATTCAAAGACTTCTAATGTATACTTGACATGTTATGTTTTCTCGCTTACACATAAAACATGGTTCTTGTATTAATTCAAGAAATATACATTATACCATGCACTTGGTTTCAAAATACTAATTATACAATTTGGCATGACCCAATTGACAAGTATTTGATCCAAAGAGAATTAAGTTATCTATGGAATTTTGATCAAGTTCTACAATTCCAATACTCATAGAATACCAAATTCTTATGGTATGTCTAATGAGTTGAAACAAACTATTTTCATATTGTTTGATTCATGATAACTTTAATTACTTTACCTCCAAAATCTGTCAAGGTTAGAAAATTGCGTGTGTCATGGGTACACTTAATATGGTTCAAACCTAGAAGGTATTCCAGACAACCCACGACTGAAACCCTTAAACCTTTAGGTATTTTCGGTTTTATCACTTAAACCAATCGAATCCTAAAACCTTTTGGGTTTTTTGATTTTCCTACACTTCCTAGCTTGAAGATTGTAGTTTTGGTGTTCCTCCTAGCTTGACGTAACACAAACCTTGCTAAGGTTTTTGGTTAAAGAGTTATACAAAAAAAATTGGGGTTTTTGTTACAAACCCTAATTAGGGTTCTTGGAAGGAGTCCCACTATGTCTTGATTAAAGTTCTGAATTTGTTAAAATCTTATGAAGCATATAATTAACAAACTAGAGATGAGAACTTAAAATGTGTTTTGTAGTTTCTCGATTAAGAACAATTCATTGTTGCTTAAATAATTAGTGTTTAGAGAATTATCTCTACTTACAAAAGTAAGTGGGAGTATCTACAAATCTTGAAGATATTCAAGAACAAAATACATAACCTTCTGAATCCACATGCTAATTTCATACTAAGGTTAAACATTAAAATGTCAAACCAAAGTTAATGTTACTCTATAAATCTGTAAAGATGCCTCATCACTTGATTGATATTTTAATATCAATGCTGAGGAATATAAGTTAGTAGATTATTGTAAATCTGCTAAACTGCTAAGATACATTATCACATCTTGAATCATATAAATGTCATAGAATATGAATGATAAGATACAGTCCTTAAAGGCAAATCAATCATTTGAGTTTGATTGATATTTCACCTTAATATGTAAACCTGTGAGGTTGGAATGAGTTTCTTTTGAAGAAAGGCTCACAAGGACAAAATTGTATACATATTAATGCATGGCTTATAATAATAAGTTTTTAATCATACTCAAGCAATTGATTGTGATTAGATTTTCTTATCTACACGCATTAATTGAATAAAGATAATTAATTGTCATACATGTTTCCTTGTATATGGAATATGACAATTAAGTTTTATAACTATTTCCTTTGTGATTACCTTTTGCGAGGACAGTGTGTGATCAAAAGGGTTATGAGTTCATATAATCTTTATATTGCATACAAGATAAAATAATCCAATTATTTATTGGATCATGCATCTAGGAACTGAGATATTGAATTTAATTACAATATGATTTTGTTTAAATTAAGATAACTCCTGAGTACACTTGACATAAAGTGGGAGCACTATGTTGTTTTTCTTAAATTCGTATGTTGCATAACATATTGAAGGTATCATTCCATTTAAGCTAGATATTAATCCTTAAGCTTGGAATGAAACTTCACTTGAGAATTCAGGGAATAAAACAAATGACTTTGGAATAAAGGTTTATTGGAATAAACATACGCAAAAATTAAGTCCAACACAAATGTAATATATCATTAAAGCAAGTCTTAAATGATATATTTAACTTGAAATAATTTATTACATGGATGGAAACCTTATGTTTTAACTAAGGGTTCATTACGTATATATTATATTGTGTATGGGACGCGTTGTTACTTTTGCATGAGAGCAAGATGAGCTAACAACAACAACATTATCTAATTGAAAGAATTTTGATAAGTGTTAAATACAAATGTTTACGAATTATAAAGCATAGTGTTGTATGTGTACACTGATGCTAGAGGATAATCAATTCTAGTAAAGTAGAATTTTATCATTTATGATAAATCTGCTAAACTAGATGTGCTCAACAATGAGCACTGATGTAATACACATTAAGAATGAGAATACTTTACATTTTAAGAAACTGTAAAGATAACTGTCAGTATATCGTTGACTTCAAATACCTTTTTACAAGGTATGACAATATCTCTATACTATGACACTTGCAATAGTAGGAGCATGTGAGATAAGACACTCATCATGATTTTCAAACTCTTCACAATTTGTGAAATTTTGAAACAAGTATTCAAAAAGTTTACTCAGATGACTATTTAGTTTTCTTGTAAAGAAAGGTTGAGAATGTTGGAAACATTAGACTTCAACTTACTAACTAGTCTCATGCATATCTGTTTTTAGTATTTGGATAATTTGGATTTTATGAGTCTCGTATTATACATATTATACCCCCGATATTATGTGAAATATATGGTAAATAACCTTATTATTAGGACTTTTGGTACTTAATATATGAATGAATGTGTAGGATTGAAGATTTGGTGAAATGACGCAAAAAGCACAAGAAAAGGATAACTTTGTGAACATATAAGGAAAAGATATAGTTTGACTCAAGCACGCCGGTCATAAGTAAAAATAGCGCCGCTTACGGGTATCTTTGGTCAACTATGTAACTACGAGTGAAACATAAAGTACGTGATGAGTGGGAATTGCACCAGGCTTTACCTCTCAAGGGATCTTGAGAAGCTTACAACCCCCACCAGGCAGTGTACCTGATCGATGTAGTATAGTATAATGACAAGTACTGGGGGATTGATCGTTCAGCTAGGAATAGTGTCGCTAGTATTAGAAAACCTAAGTACTAGATCTAGAGATGATGGATGATTCTTTTTGTATTTTTTATATTTTTTTAGAAAGCAAATTAAAATCTCGGGTTTGAAGGATTTGGGCGGAATTAGTTGCTAGTCAACTAACCCAATACTAAAGATGCAATCAAAATAAAATACTAAAATGTAAATAAAACTATATTAAACTAAAGTTGTGAGCAATAAGTGGGAGAAATGTGTTTACTTAGATTTCACTACTCCCTAGATATCTTTTACACGTTAATTACTTGTTATAGTTGCGTGGATGACGGATTGTATTCCTTAATACCATTCATGGTGTGGCGTACTTACTTCCCCAATCCTATGAGTGCCTACTTCACTCCTATGTCGAGCCTGCAAGAAGCTCCTAACATGGGATCAGTAGAATTTACTCATGCATTAAATACAACCAATAAAACCTAGTACACATCGGTTCATGTTTCCTAAGACGTTCAAGCATGTTACACAATGGAGATCTGCCAGTTTTCTTAAGCCTAACATTGAAATCATTCATCCAATACAACCATAAACAAGTAATCAACACATAATCAACATCTAGGTTTCATTAGATCTAAGCAAACACAAGATAAAAATCTAGCCTAGCATGTTGAAATCAAGACAAGCACAAGATATAGACAACCAACACATAGACATATTGATTGAATTAAGAGAAGACTTATCTCAATAGCACATGTAAGGATTCAAGGGTTGAAAACCCTTGAAAAGCTGTAAAATTCATACAAGGTTCGGCCCTAGGGTTTCTCCACACAAGTTCCTTTCAATGAATGAAAATTAGAAAACTATATATAGATTTTAGGAGGTGACGGCGTCAAAAACAAATGTCTGACGCCGTCATCTCGCCGCCAAATAAATCTTCGGACTGCCTAGATCTACATCTGACGCCGTCATGTAATCCCTTTTTGCAGGCCGTCACATAATTAACTCTTGACGCTCTACTTGTGACGCCTTCATGTTTGTACTGGGTCGTCATGGATTTTACTCTTGACGCCATCAGGAATGTCTTCTTGACGCCGTCATACACTGTTTCCAGCATGGTAAATTAAGTCTCTAGCGTTTTCTTCACTTTTATGCTCCAAAAACGTCCGAATTGCTTCCTTTTCCAGATTTCACTCCCAAAGTACCTAAAATCACAAAAGGAACGATTTAGGGCAATATTTGATCAAATAAATTAAATTCCGGGCTTAAATGACCTCCTAAAAGTGGTTCATTTTTCGCCTCATCATATACCCTTACACTTGAGATTTGCTTGTTCTCAAGCAAATGCGCTTTTATTCTAATCAAAATACAAGTTAGAGGTCATTTAACACTAATATAAAAGTAATTACAACAAATAATCGTTCCACTAAAGACCAAAGACAAGCACGGAGGTCATATACTAGCACCTCACAAATAGTGTTTAGATACTCACATCTCTCGGGTGTAATAAAGTATAAATTACAATATAGAAACGGAAGATATCTCTCACTACCTGTCATAGCAAAATAAATTACCATAGGCTTGAGAAAGGATCAAACCTCCACCACATGGCGTAAGCACCTAGGATAAACTATCAAAGAGGTCTTTTAAAGGGTTGTAACGTTAGGTATAGGGATATGAAATACACGGTTTTGTTGGATATAGGCAGTCTTTACTGGTGGCGAGTTAACAATCTTGGTCAATTACATGTACAATGTGGCGTTGCTAAGCCAAGACTAGACACGACTTAAGCTAATAAATGAAAAATAACAAAAACATAAAACAAACATAGAATGAAACGGGATGGTAGTCCGTATGTTTTTTCCCTTTTCTTTTTCTATTTTTTTTTTCTTTTTCTTGATTTTTTCGATTTTTTTTTTTTTTTTTTTTTTTTTTTTTTTTTTTTTTTTTTTTTTTTTGCATACACTCTTACCCTACCATCCAAAATAATACATCATAGGGAATGTAAATTCCCCTTACACTTGAATTTTTACATACTTTACAATAAACTAATCTAATGACTCGAATTAAGAAAATCAAAACACTTGGAGTACTTTTAAGATTAACGTACATATGGGGGTAATATATGATGTTCTTCCCCATTACTCCATAAAATAAGTACTTTACCCATGAGTCTCAATCGTCCCAAAACAATATGTACAAGGATATGACTCGACTTAGCAACCATGTAATCAATTAGATAGTTAACTTAGGGTTTAACAAATAACAATAATGCACTAAAGATGAGTGCATACACGGAAGGCTATGGCGATTTGGGTGTACATTTAAGTGGGGTGTAACAAATTCTTCCTTTAAGTAAAATGCTTAAAGTTAGAAACGAAAAGATAGGCTCGGAGAGGTGTACTAGGGGTTTCATGTACTAAAAATGAGTACAACGCTAAGGTGTGGGAAAAATTAGTTGACTTAACTAGCCAAGTAGAATGACTTAAATGCTCAAGTAATTATAATACGGGTTTAACACAAGGGTGATCCTAATGCCTCTTATCATGTAGTAAATCCTACCACACGAATGTAGTCTCACTAGCGGTCTCGGGATGCATCACTAACGCAAGTTCTAGAATCTAAATGCTACCGGTACACTCATAAGCACTAATAGTAAATGCTTTTCCTATCAAATCTAAAGGCGAACCTCACATATTTGGGTGGAAAATTTTTCTGAATGATACGGTTATGTGCTAGTCATACAATCTCCTATCCATGAGACGCTTGCTATGGCTAAAGTTTCACTCCTAAATGTTGTAAAAAATTTTAAATTTGGCGCTAAAATTGCACTAACAAGTATTTCTCATAGTTTTATTACACATCTACTGTCAAACAAACAAACTCAAGCGAAAGTGTATTTGTAAGGTATCATCATTTTACCCTCCCCTTACACTTAGGATGAACATTGTCCCCAATGTTCAAGTAAAGAATGTAAAAGTGAAATAAGTAAAACAAATGAAATCAAATACTCCCCTGATTCGCTCGGTATGGATAATAAGGTGGCCAGGTTAAATCTTCCTCCAAGAAAATGAACAATCAAAGCTTCCCTTCCAGAATAATAATCATCTTCTTGTCATACATAACCTGTAAATCCTGAGAAAACAGACAAGGCAACCTCGCATAAAATCGGCGGCAATCTACATATGTTACTAAATCCTAGAAAACAAAGTAAGATATAATGCTTGTGGAATGAAGTTTGCAGATTTCCTGGAGATTATAAAACTTAATAATTCAACAAAAACTTTAAAACTCCGTTAGAAAAACAAAACTGGTAAAATTTCCAGATTTTTTACACGTGACGCCGTCAAGAGTAAACTCATGACGCCGTCAGAAGTGACCTGCTGAAATTCTTATGTTAAGTTTCCGGAAAATTTCTGGAAAAACTTGGTTCTACTTCCTCGAAAATCCTGCAAAACTTCATTATGACTCGATACAAGCATTTGACTCTAACAAATACGAATACACATGTTCACTTAATATTGTGGAGAATCATGATCGGTTTGTTTCTTAAAAACATATTTGGGGTTTCCCCTTACACTTATCTTTTGCAAAAATACCTTTGGGTGAAGTTAAGACTAGGCCAAAACAACAAAGTAAAGTATTTCCACTATTTAGTTTAGAAACATGATCTACCAATAATAAAAATAAAGCATGCATACGGAAGCAAATAACAAACAAACAAAATAAAATCACACAAAGCATGGGTTGCCTCCCAAGAAGCGCTTTTCTTTATTTACGAGTCTTGTAGCTAGACTCAAGGTCATGGGTTACTACGTGACCTCATCATTTGAGATGATGTACCCCATGTAGTTGTGATCATTACTATTGTGGTGGTAGTGCCTCAATCTGTCGATACTTGCAATCACCTCTCCACCTACTTTACTTCTCAGGTTAGCCATCCCATCTTGGCTCATGCTCTCAATTGTGAAAGGCCCATACCACCAAGGACTTGGTTTATCGGGTGGTATTGTTGTTTCCAAGTGTCTTAAGAGTACCAAGTTCCCTTCCTCGAATGGTACATGGCTTTCTGCTGGTCGATTATGTTCGAACTCGACATGAACTTTATTGCTTTTGCTTCTTTCATATTTAGCCTCCTTGTAGCTTTTGATTCTTGCCTCCCATGCAAGAATCTTATTCTGAACATGAATGGGTGTCGTGTCAATGTTGTTTTTGAGCTTTCTCCAACTCAAATTCTCATGCCCACTTCGCGGGGTCATGGGGAAGCTAATCTTTCTTTTTCTAGATTTAAGCTCAATTTTCCTGCCTTCATACTTAATGACAGCCCTAGCAGTGGCGAGGAATGGTGCCCCAAGGATTATTGGCATGCATCCATCTCCCTTATCATCGATGATCATAAAATCAACGGGGTACATGAATCCTGCGACATTAACTAACACATCTTCTGCGATTCCTATGGGGTATACGTACGAGTGTCCAATGAGGGATAACCTAACACGAGTGGGGGCTGGCATTTTTGACGTTAGTTGGATGTAAATAGTTAGGGGCATAAGATTTACTTCCAATCCTTGGTCGGCGAAAGCACTAAGATATTTCGAATCCCCGATGCTAGTTGGTATCTCAAAGTTCCCACACGCCATCTGCTTAGTAGCCACTTTTTGTACCAATAGCCTCTCGAATATTGGCCCCCCAGGCAACGTATCATACTCATCTTTTCCCCTTCCTCCTTCTTAGAACTCTGGTTGAAAGGTTGGTTACGCCCGTCACCCTTTATCCAATTTGTTATAGTGTTTTCGTTTATATCATGTTTCAGGTAGTAACTCAAAGGTTGGGATTTTGGTGGCTCTTCTAAGGTTTGTTTAGTAGGGGTTTCTACCTTCTCATTATCCTTGTAGACAATTGTGATGGAATTAACAAATTGGGTAGTGGGGATGACGCTTTCTTTCCTTAGTAGCATTCTTTCGGGGGTTCTTTGGTTGGCATACTCCTCCAATAGACTCATCATCTCATTCATTTTCTCTTGCATCTCCTCTTTTTGCTTATAAACTGCTTCCTCGAATCTAGCGAGCCGATCTGAATGAGTTGCCATATATTCTCTCATTCTAGCTTCAAACTCCGGGCTAAGCTCCTCGGGAGGGGAATAAGGTGGGGAATAGTTTTGAAAAGTCTCGACATTTTCTCTAGAGGGTGACTTTGATAACGGTGTTGAAGTCGTTTTCGAGACAGAATTGACAGTAGCCCGTCTAGGACTTAAAGGTCTCCTTTGCCTTTCCTCAAAATAGTCAACTTTTGCCTCGAGTTTGCATAGGAGTTCATCAGGGATTTCGGTGGTCCCTCCAGATGTTGAGACTGCATTGATGGCCGTTTTTATCGTATGATTAAATTCCCACATCTCTTGATTATCGGCGGCAAGCTCCTCAATAATTGCCCAGGACTCCTCGGCGTTCTTATCACGCAGTTTACCTCCCGCGGCCCTATCGATTGTACGTTTAGTGTGATAGTCAACATGGTCGTAGAAAATCTGAACTAACAACCAAAGGTTTATACCATGATGAGGGACCTTATGGAGGAGATCCTTAAAACGAGCCCATGCTTCGTAGAAAGTTTCACCCTGATGTTGTTCGAACATCAAAATGTCATTTCTAAGCATTGCAGTCTTCCCCGGTGGGAAAAATTGAGCAAGGAAACGAGTGGTGAGATCATCCCATGTGGTGATGGATCCCGCGGGTAAACGCTCAAGCCATTGACTAGCTTGATCACGTAGAGAGAATTGGAATAGGTGTAATCAGGTTGTCTCTCTAGTTGCAACATCTAAGTCTATGGAATCTACGATTTTAAGGAAGTCCTTGAGATGTTGATTTGGATCTTCGGAACGAAGTCCATGGAATGCACATCCGCTTTGCACCAACCGGATGGTGTCGGATCGCAAGGGGGTCACATTGGCTCCGGTGAGCTCAATGGTGTTTCGATAGCCTTGATGGCTAGGTCGGGAATACTCTCCTAAGGTTCGGGGCCTAAGAGGTTCTAGTGGTGGGTTTTGTTGTGGTGGGATTACAGGTTCAAAGATGTTCCCATCGTCCATGATGTCGGGTGGTGAAGAGTTACGAACAAAAACACAAAGAAATAAGATAGACTAAAGAGAATCTAAAAATAAAAATAAAATCTTACTAGAAAGGAATCTAGCAAGTAGACCTAATAAAAAGAGATTCTAACCTAGACAATAACTATTCCCCGTGCTGCGGCACCAAAAACTTGATGCGTGGGAATTGCACCAGGCTTTACCTCTCAAGGGATCTTGAGAAGCTTACAACCCCCACCAGGCAGTGTACCTAATCGATGTAGTATAGTATAATGACAAGTACTGGGGGATTGATCGTTCAGCTAGGAATAGTGTCGCTAGGATTAGAAAACCTAAGTACTAGATCTAGAGATGAGGGATGATTCTTTTTGTAGTTTTTATATTTTTTTAGAAAGAAAATTAAAATCTCAGGTTTGAAGGATTTGGGCGGAATTAGTTGCTAGTCAACTAACCCAATACTAAAGATGCAATCAAAATAAAATACTAAAATGTAAATAGAACTATATTAAACTAAAGTTGTGAGCAATAAGTGGGAGAAATGGGTTTACTTAGATTTCACTACTCCCTAGATATCTTTTACACGTTAATTACTTGTTATAGCTGCGTAGATGATGGATTGTATTCCTTAATACCATTCATGGGGTGGCGTACTTACTTCCCCAATCCTATGAGTGCCTACTTCACTCCTATTTTGAGCCTACAAGAAGCTCCTAACATGGGATCATTAGAATTTACTTATGCATTAAATACAACCAATAAAACCTAGTACACATCGGTTCATGTTTCCTAAGACGTTCAAGCATGTTACACAATGGAGATCTGCCAGTTTTCTTAAGCCTAACATTGAAATCATTCATCCAATACAACCATAAACAAGTAATCAACACATAATCAACATCTAGGTTTCATTAGATCTAAGCAAACACAAGATAAATCTAGCCTAGCACGTTGAAATCAAGACAAGCACAAGATATAGACAACCAACACATAGACATATTGATTAAATTAAGAGAAGACTTATCTCAATAGCACATGTAAGGATTCAAGGGTTGAAAACCCTTGAAAAGCTGTAAAATTCGTACAAGGTTCGGCCCTAGGGTTTCTCCACACAAGTTCCTTTCAATGAATGAAAATTAGAAAACTATATATAGATTTTAGGAGGTGATGGCGTCAAGAACAAATGTCTGACGCCATCATCTCGCCGCCAAATAAATCTTCGGACTGCCTAGATCTACATCTGACGCCGTCATGTAGTCCCTTTTTGCAGGCCGTCACACAATTAACTCTTGACGCTCTACTTGTGACGCCTTCATGTTTGTGCTGGGTCGTCATGGATTATACTCTTGACGCCGTCAGGAATGTCTTCTTGACGCCGTCATACACTGTTTCCAGCATGGAAAATTAAGTCTTTGGCGTTTTCTTCACTTTTATGCTCCAAAAACATCCAAATTGCTTCCTTTTCCAGATTTCACTCCCAAAGTACCTAAAATCACAAAAGGAACGATTTAGGGCAATATTTGATCAAATAAATTCAATTCTGGGCTTAAATGACCCCCTAAAAGTGGTTCATTTTTCGCCTCATCAGTACGCTGGTTATATATTACATAAGCGCTGGTTTTATACTGGATGTGTGGCGTACTTCCTATGGAAGTTATCTTTTCTACATTAATGAGCTACTTCAATGATGAGGCTGATCACTTGCCTATCATAACTCACCAGGGACGTGCTAGGGCAACATTTTACACTATAAATAGGAGTGCAAATCGGAGGTTTAGACACACCACAACAAAGAAAGATATCTTAATCTTTTAGAAGCAGTTTAGTAGTGGTTTGCACCAAAACCACTAGCTAAGGAGTTGGAGTCAGTACTACACTTGGAGAAACACCTTGGAGCACAAAAACCTTTGGTATAAACTCGTTGTTATGATGAAATTACTTGTTTACATGTTCCACTTTATTATAAGTATGGAGTAGTAACTTTATTTTTATTTGAGGCACTTCGGCCATGATTATTGTAAGAGTTGTATCATGAATATTAAATCTATGATGTATACATTTGATATGTCATTGTTTAGTCTCTTATCATTTGTCTTGATTGATCATTGTGATTTCTTAAAGGTCGAAAGATTCAATCATGTTGATTATATTATGAATTGTCTGTCTATAAAAAATCATTGCTATGCTTGTGAGATTTTCTTAGTAAAACAAATGATGACCTTGACTATGACACGTTTAAGGGCTAGTATCATGTCTAACGGCTTGACTAGAAGAAATGCATATTTGATACTTCATACTTGTACCACACTTTATGCATTTTGTGTATACAGAATCAAAGTCCGAAAGGAGATTCTTTTACATAGGATAGATATATTAGTTTACATGATTAACCATCATGCTTTACTTCTATGCTTTGTCCATGTAACTTCTGTGATATTACTTCTTATGATCCTCATGAGCTCAGCCTTGAATAAACATACTTTTGAATCAATTGGGAAAAACAATACAAAAATCTTAAATCCAACAAACACGATTTTAGTGATAAGTGACAATGATTGGAATCTAATTTTGTTAATCATAGCTAGCATAAGGAATCATTATGATGAGGCGAAAAATGATCCGTTTTTAGGGGGTCATTTAAGCCCGAATCCGACTTTATTTGATCAAATATTGCCATAAATCGTTCCTTTTGTGATTTTAGGTACTTGGAGAGTGAATTATGGAAAAGAAGCCATTTTGGACGTTTTTGGAGCATAAAAGTGAAGAAAACGGCAAAGTATCAATTTTCCATGCTGGAAACACTAGGTGACGGCGTCAAGAGTTACACCCTGACGGCGTCAGACATCATGAATAAAATACCGTAGTTGATGACGGCGTCAAAAGTCATCCTGACGGCGTCAAAAGGCCAAGAATAAAATACCGTGGTTGGTGACGGCGTCATACAGGCCGTCATAAGTAGATCAAGGCCGTCCGAGGAAGTATTTGGCGGTGAGGTGACGGCGTCACATGGTTGTCTTGACGCCGTCAGCCCAGTTTTCCTATATATAGTTTTCTAGTTTTTACATTAAAAGGAGAGAAGTTTTGGAGAAACCCTAAAGACGATTTTGGTGCAACTTTTACAGGTTTTTCAAGGGTTCCAAACCCTTGATACCTTGCATTGTAATTGAGATAAGTGTTCTTCTAATTCAATCAATATGTCTATGTGTTGGTTGTCTATATCTTGTTCTTGTCTCAATTCCATTATGCTAGGCTAGATCTCCTTTGTGTTTGCTTAGATCTAATGAAACCTAGATATTGATTATGTGTTGATTACTTGTTTATTCTTGTTCTTGGATGAATGATTTTATATGTTAGGCTTAAGAAAACTGGCAGATCTCCAAATGGTAACATGCTTGAACGTCTTAAGAAACATGAACAGAGGCGTACTAGGTCTTTATTGGTTGTATTTAATGCATGAGCCACTGTTTACAATCCCTATAGTTGTGCTGGGTCATGGTGTAGGAGGAGATAAGAGCTCATAGAATTGGGGAGTTATGTATGCCACCCCATGAATGGTATTAAGGAATACGATCCGTCATCCATGCAATTATAACAAGTAATTAACGTGTAAAAGATATCTAGGGATTAGTGAAGTCTAAGTAAACACATTTTCTCCAATTACTGCTCACAACCTTAGTATAATTAGTTTATTTGCATTTTTATTATTTTATTTTGATTGCATCTTAGTTTTGGGTTAGTTGAATAGCAACTAATTCCGCCCACTCTTTCAAAACCCGAGATTTTACTTGCTTTCTAAAAAACATAAAAATACAAAAATAATCATCTGTCACCTTTAGAACTAGTATTTAGGCTTTCTAATCCTAGCGACACTATTCCCAAGCTGAACGATCAATCCCCCGGTACTTGTCACTATACTATACTACAACGATCAGGTACACTGCCTGGTGGGGGTTGTAAGCTTCTCGAGATCCCTCGAGAGGTAAAGCCTGTTGCGATTCCCACGCATCAAGTTTTTGGCGCCGCTGCCAGGGAATAGTTATTGTTTAGGTTGAATTTGATTTTTATTAGGTCTACTCATTAGATTCCTTTTTAGTGAGATTTTTATTTTCTTTTTATTAGCTTTCTTGTAGTCTATCTTTTCTTTGTGCATTTGTTCGTAGAAACCTTTCCATTGACTCTTCCATTCACCACTATGGAGAACGCGAATCCACCATACTACCGACCACGAAACCCATTCACTCCTAATGACATCTTGTGTTCAAACAATATCGAGATGAACCTATTTATGATGCATGGACTCGTTTTAAAAATTTACTACGAATAGTCCCTCATCATGGTTTCAATCTATGGTACCTAAATCAAATCTTTTACTATAGTGTCCACCCGTATGACCAAAGGTACATTGACGATTTTACCAACGGGGACCTTAGGGAATTAAATGCTGAAGAAGCATGGGATGCCATAGAAGATTGTGCCCAATATTATTATAGAGTAGACAACCCGACAAACAACATCACAAATCAATCAATAACAAGTTTGAAGGAGCAAACAGGATGTTTGTCTGGGGATGATTAATTAGGGATACCTGCGTGGATGTCACCTAAAATCATAGTACAAAACAAACACATAGGTAATCTAGGTACAATGGAGGATAAGGTGGATAATCCAAGCCCACAAAGTACCCCACAAGTCCTACCATCATTTGAGGCACATACACCGCCCGTGACTTACCCGGAAGAAGTAGATGAGACTATAGGAACCCCAATTGAGGTAGAACCCTTGGACCAAACACCACTAGAGGATATAGGTTTGAATACTTGTAGTGATAACCTTACTCCTAGTTCTAGGGAATTTCCTAATGTTGATGAACCGGAACCTCAACCTTTACACAACTTCCCATCCTTAGATATATTTTTAGGAGACAAAAGAGGAACCGATCCACCCATCAACCAATATTATCCGGGTAGTTTTAGGATGAAGGAAGCCATTCACTCACCCCCTTCACCTCACGTGGCATATTCACACCATAAGGGTGTGTATCGCTACTTTCACCCACACTTAATCCTAAGTGTAGGGAGAACCTCCCCTATTTCCATTAAATAAGGGTAGAGTCAGGCTCGTGACTCGAACAAAAACAAGCGCTTCTTGGGAGGCAACCCATGTTTTGTATGTTTTTATTTGTTTGTTTGTTTGTTTGATTTTATTTGTTTCCGTATGCATGTTCTATTTTTATTGTTTGTGGCTCATGTTTCAAAGTAAATTGTGAAAATGCTTTATTTTGTTTTTAACTTCGTCTTAATTGCATATAAAGGTATTTTGCAAAAGATAAGTGTAAGGGGAAACCCCAAATATGTTTTTAAGAAACAAACCGATCATGATTTTCCACAATAATAAATGAGCATGTATATTCGTATTTGTTAGAGTCAAATGCTTGTATTGAGTCATAATGAAGTTTTGCAGGATTTTCCAGGAAGTAGGACCAAGTTTTTCCAGAAATTTTCTGGAAACTTAACATAAGAATTTCTGCAGGTCCATTCTGACGGCGTCAGGAGTTAAAAATCTGGAAATTTTACCAGTTTTGTTTTTCTAACGGAGTCTTATGGTTTTTGTGAATTATTAAGTTTTATAATCTCCAGGAAATCTGCAAACTTCATTCCACAAGCATTATATCTTACTTTGTTTTCTAGGATTTAGGAACTTATATAGGATGCCACCGATTTTACGCGAGGTTGTCTTGTCTATTTTGACAGGTTTCACAGGTTATGTTCGACAAGGAGATGATTTATATTCTGGAAGGGAAGCTTTGATCGTTCGTTTGCTTGGAAGAAGATTTAACCTGGCCACCTATAATCCATACCGAGCGAATCAGGGGAGTATTTGATTTCATTCTCTTTACTTTTTCACTTTTACATTCTTTACTTGAACATTGGGGACAATGTTCATCTTAAGTGTAAGGGGAGGGTAAAAAGATGATACCTTACATATGCACTTTCGCTTGAGTTTGTTTTGTTTGATAGTAGATGTGTAATAAAACTACGAGAAATACTTGTTAGTGTAATTTTAGCGCCAAATTTAAAATTTTTTACAACATTTAGGAGTGAAACTTTAGCCATAGCAAGCATCTCATGGATAGGAGATTGTATGACTAGCACATAACCATATATTCAGAAAAATTTTCCACCCAAAAATGTGAGGTTCACCTTTAGATTTGATAGGAAAAGCATTCATTATTAGTACTTATGAGTGTACCGGTAGCATTTAGATTCTAGAACTTGCGTTAGTGATGCATCCCGAGACCGCTAGTGAGACTACATTTGTGTGGTAGGATTTACTACATGATAAGAGGCATTAGGATCACCCTTGTGTTAAACCCGTATCATGATTACTTGACCATTTAAGTCATATTACTTGGCTAGTTAAGTCAACTAATTTTTTCCCACACCCTTAGCGTTGTACTCATTTTTAGTACACGAAACCCCTAGTACACCCCTCCGAGCCTATCTTTTCGTTTCTAACTTTAAGCATTTTACTTAAAGGAAGAATTTGTTACACCCCACTTAAATGTACAACCAAATCGCCTTAGCCTTCCGTGTATGCGCTCATCTTTAGTGCATTATTGTTATTTGTTAAACCCTAAGTTAACTATCTAATTGATTACATGGTTGCTAAGTCGAGTCATATCCTTGTACATATTGTTTTGGGACGATTGGGACTCATGGGTAAGTACTTGTTTTATGGAGTAATGGGGAAGAACATAATATTATTACCCCCATATGTACGTTAATCTTAAAAGTGCTCCAAGTGTTTTGATTTTCTTAATTCGAGTCGTTAGATTAGTTAATTGTAAAGTATGTAAAAATTCAAGTGTAAGGGAAATGTTCATTCCCTATGATGTATTATTTTGATGGTAGGGTAAGAGTGTATGCAAAAAAAAAAAAAAAAAAAAAAAAAAAAAAAAAAAAAAAAATCGAAAAAATCAATAAAAAGAAAAAAAAAAAAAAAAACAAAAGAGAGAAAAAAAAAAAAACATACGGACTACCATCCCGTTTCATTCTATGTTCACTTTATGTTTTTTGTTATTTTTCATTTAATAGCTTAAGTCGAGTCTAGTCTTGGCTTAACAACGCCATCTTGTACATGTAATTAACCAAGATTGTTAACTCGCCACCAGTAAAACTTCCTTTATCCAACAAAACCGTGTAATTCATATCCCTATACCTAACGTTACAACCCTTTAAAAGACCTCTTTGATAGTTTATCCTAGGTGCTTACGCCATGTGGTGGAGGTTTGATCCTTTCCCAAGCCTATGGTAATCTATTTTGCTATGACAGGTAGTGAGAGATATCTTCCATTTCCATAATGTTATATTACTTTATTACACCCGAGAGATGTGAGTATCTAAACACTATTTGTGAGGTGCTTGTGCATGATCTCCGTGCTTGTCTATTGGTCTTTAGTGGAACGATTATTTGTTGTAATTACTTTTATATTAGTGTTAAATGACCCCTAACTTGTCTTTTGAGTAGAATAAAAGCGCATTTGCTTGAGGACAAGCAAATCTCAAGTGTAAGGGTATATGATGAGGCGAAAAATGATCCGTTTTTAGGGGGTCATTTAAGCCCGAATCCGACTTTATTTGATCAAATATTGCCCTAAATCGTTCCTTTTGTGATTTTAGGTACTTGGAGAGTGAATTCTGGAAAAGAAGCCATTTTGGACGTTTTTGGAGCATAAAAGTGAAGAAAATGGCAAAGTATCAATTTTTCATGCTGGAAACACTAGGTGACGGCGTCAAGAGTTACACCCTGATGGCGTCAGACATCACGAATAAAATACCGTAGTTGATGACGGCGTCAAAAGTCATCCTGACGGCGTCAAAAGGCCAAGAATAAAATACCGTGGTTGGTGACGGCGTCATACAGGCCGTCATAAGTAGATCAAGGCCATCCGAGGAAGTATTTGGCGGCGAGGTGACGGCGTCACATGGTTGTCTTGACGCCGTCAGCCCAGTTTTCCTATATATAGTTTTCTAGTTTTTACATTAAAAGGAGAGAAGTTTTGGAGAAACCCTAAAGACGAATTTAGTGCAACTTTTACAGGTTTTTCAAGGGTTCCAAACCCTTGATACCTTGCATTGTAATTGAGATAAGTGTTCTTCTAATTCAATCAATATGTCTATGTGTTGGTTGTCTATATCTTGTTCTTGTCTCAATTCCATTATGCTAGGCTAGATCTCTTTTGTGTTTGCTTAGATCTAATGAAACCTAGATATTGATTATGTGTTGATTACTTGTTTATTCTTGTTCTTGGATGAATGATTTTATATGTTAGGCTTAAGAAAACTGGCAGATCTCCAAATGGTAACATGCTTGAACGTCTTAAGAAACATGAACCGAGGCGTACTAGGTCTTTATTGGTTGTATTTAATGCATGAGCCACTGTTTACAATCCCTATAGTTGTGCTGGGTCATGGTGTAGGAGGAGATAAGAGCTCATAGAATTGGGGAGTTATGTATGCCACCCCATGAATGGTATTAAGGAATACGATCCGTCATCCATGCAATTATAACAAGTAATTAACGTGTAAAAGATATCTAGGGAGTAGTGAAGTCTAAGTAAACACATTTTCTCCAATTACTGCTCACAACCTTAGTATAATTAGTTTATTTTCATTTTTATTATTTTATTTTGATTGCATCTTGGTTTTGGGTTAGTTGAATAGCAACTAATTCCGCCCACTCTTTCAAAACCCGAGATTTTACTTGCTTTCTAAAAAACATAAAAATACAAAAATAATCATCCCTCACCTTTAGAACTAGTATTTAGGCTTTCTAATCCTAGCGACACTATTCCCAAGCTGAACGATCAATCCCCCGGTACTTGTCACTATACTATACTACAACGATCAGGTACACTGCCTGGTAAGGGTTGTAAGCTTCTCGAGATCCCTCGAGAGGTAAAGCCTGTGGCGATTCCCACGCATCACATTACCTCTCTTGGGACGACTTGGTCTTACCTAAACCTTTACTATAAACAGGGTTATACTTTTACCCATGTGTTTTGTGTATTAAGGAATCAGTAGAACTTGTTATTATAAATTTAAAGCTTTCGAAACACATCAAAGTTTTTGGCGCCGCTGCCGAGGAGGTTAATTTGATTTATATGTTAGTTTTTATTTGCTTAATACAAAGTTTTATTGCAGAAATTATAAATAATTTGGACTCTGAGAAACAAAGTACGCTGGTTTTTCAGACAAAAACCGCTGATTTTTTGGTACAGTTGAAGGAAACAGTTGGATTTAATTTCCAAAACCCCAAAAACAGACTTGTAAAATGCTTTTTACAGATTTTGAGAACATAAGATTCAAGTTTCTTTTGTTTTTACTATCTGAATTACTGCATAAGTATAAATTGCACATTAAAATAAAAAATACAAAAATATTTTGCTTTTGTTTTTTAATTGTATGCTTGAGAATGTTATACTAGATTGCTCTTATGAATGAGATGATAATTGCAACATTTTTTCAACTATTATATGAGTTTATGAATGATTATATCTCTTATGATGAACTGATAAAACCCAGAAACACGCCGGTTTTATTCCTAAGCCCGTCGTATTTCTGGAAAAATTCAAATAAAACGGCTAGAAAGTCACGTAACCGCCGCACTTTTCTTAAAGTATGCCGAATTTTTCTACAAAAATCTTTTCAGAAGACTTGTTTCTCTTCTATGATGATAAAATAGACGCATATCTTGACATACATAAGTTATATGAGACTATTGGAGTATGAATATGTGCATATAACTTATTTGACTAACATATTAATGTTTCATTTGATGTTTTTGCATCTTTTAGCCATTTTAGCCATGAGTCAAAACAATAGGCTAGGAAAGAAGTTGGAATTGGAGAATAGCTGTAGATGGATTGATGAATTAGAGAGTATTGGAGAGAAGAATTTCTCTGATTCAGACACAGTTAAAAGTGGTTTGAAGAATGAACAAAGGGTTCATACCTTTAGTAAAATGGATTCCTCAGATTGCTATTTGAAATTTCTCACACCATGTTTTGTGGAAGAATTATATGCTTTTGATGCTGTTGTAGAATTGGACTATAATAAAAACTTGTTACATAAAGAATTATTCAAAAGACTAGGTGTTGAATGTGAAAAAAGAGAAGATGGCAGTGTGATTTTGACTAAGAAACTTTTAGTAAGTTTGAAAGGAGAGTTGTTTTTAGTTGAATTCTATGTCAATCCTAATGAAAATGAATGGGAACCTAATGTAATCCTTGGGATACCCTTCTTGAAATTGGCTAGAAGTATTGTGGACTTTGCCAATGGTTTGCTTACCATTTGGCCTGATGCAAAAATTTGCTTGCTAAGATTAGTGAAGATGATTTGCCACCACTTTCTGATGAACTTTTATTGGAAGCACCTGAGTTTGTATGCAACATGGGAAAAAGTAAGAGACTGAAAAGCAAACCACAACCAATTTACAAAATGAAGTATGGAGATGAAGGACCTTCATTAACCATAAACCGTCCAATAACTAGAGATGAGCTTACTAGGGAAGCATTGGAAGCTGATGTGTATGCTAGGATCATGTTATTGTATGAGAAGAGGCCCATTATTGAAACTTTGAAGAATGCAGACAAGCATAAAAAGATTTTAGACGGAATTCTCATGGATAGACTTAAGATAGATGGGGAAGTAGAAGATAAGGATAAAGAAGAGGCTATTGCACAAGTGGTAAAAGGGTATAAAGTACTTAGAGAACTTGAGAATCCTAGATGTTTTGCTCTTCCAATTCATTTGGAAGGGAACCTAACCTACCATGCTTTAGCTGATATAGGTTCCAATATCAATATGATGCCTTGATATGTGGGAATCGCACCAGGCTTTACCTCTCAAGGGATCTTAAGAAGCTTACAACCCCCACCAGGCAGTGTACCTGATCGTTATAGTATAGTATAGTGACAAGTACCGGGGGATTGATCGTTCAGCTAGGAATAGTGTCGCTAGGATTAGAAAACCTAAATACTAGTTCTAGAGATGAGGGATGATTATTTTTGTATTTTTATATTTTTTAGAAAGCAAGTAAAAATCTCGGGTTTGAAGGATTTGGGCGGAATTAGTTGCTAGTCAACTAACCCAATACTAAAGATGCAATCAAAATAAAATACTAGAAATGAAAATAAACTAAATTAACTAAGGTTGTGAGCAATAAGTGGAGAAATTATGTTTACTTAGATTTCACTACTCCCTAGATATCTTTTACACGTTAATTACTTGTTATAGTTGCGTGGATGACGGATTGTATTCCTTAATACCATTCATGGGATGGCGCACTTAATTCCCCAATCCTATGAGTGCTTACTTCACTTCTATGTCGAGCCGGCTAAGAAGCTCCTAACATGGGATCATTAGAATTTGCTCATGCATTAAATACAACCAATAAAACCTAGTGCACGTCAGTTCATGTTTCCTAGGACGTTCAAGCATGTTACCATTTGGAGATCTGCCAGTTTTCTTAAGCCTAACATCGAAATCATTCATCCAAAACAACCATAAACAAGTAATCAACACATAATCAACATCTAGGTTTCATTAGATCTAAGCAAACACAAGATAGATCTAGCCTAGCATGATGGAATTAAGACAAGAACAAGATATAGACAACCAACACATAGACATATTGATTGAATTAAAAGAATACTTATCTCAATTACACATGAAAGGGTTCAAGGGCTGAAAACCCTTGAAAAACCTGTAAAATTCGTAATAGGTTCGGCCCTAGGGTTTCTCCAAAACTTCTCTCTTTTTTTGAATGAAAATTAGAAAACTATATATAGAAAACTGAGGCTGACGGCGTCAAGACCAAATAGGTGACGCCGTCATCTCGCCGCCAAAATACTTCTCAGACTGCCTTAATCTTCATCTGACGCCGTCATGTGTTATGGTTTTTCAGGCCGTCACGTCTTTTACTCTTGACGCTCTACTTGTGACACCTTCACGTTTGTACTGGGTCGTCATGCAATTTACTCTTGACGCCGTCAGGATGTTGCTCTTGACGCCGTCACCTACTGTTTCCAGCAAGGAAAATTAAGACTTTGGCGTTTTCTTCACTTTTATGCTCCAAAAACGTCCGAATTGCTTCTTTTTTCCAGATTTCACTCCCAAAGTACCTAAAATCACAAAATGAACGATTTAGGGCAATATTTGATCAAATAAATTTAATTCCGGGCTTAAATGACCCCCTAAAAGTGGTTCATTTTTCGCCTCATCATATACCCTTACACTTGAGATTTGCTTGTCCTCAAGCAAATGCACTTTTATTCTAATCAAAATACAAGTTAGGGGTCATTTAACACTAATATAAAAGTAATTACAACAAATAATCGTTTCACTAAAGGCCAAAGACAAGCACGGAGGTCATACACTAGCACCTCACAAATAGTGTTTAGATACTCGCATCTCTCGGGTGTAATAAAGTATAAATTACAATATGGAAATGGAAAACATCTCTCACTACCTGTCATAGCAAACTAGATTACCATAGGCTTGGGAAAAGATCAAACCTCCACCACATGGCGTAAGCACCTAGGATAAACTATCAAAGAGGTCTTTTAAAGGGTTTTAACGTTAGGTGTAGGGATATGAAATACACGGTTTTTTTGGATAAAGGAAGTTTTTACTGGTGGCGAGTTAACAATCTTGGTTAATTACATGTACAGTATGGCGTTGCTAAGCCAAGACTAGACTCGACTTAAGCTAATAAATTAAAAAGAACAAAAACATAAAATAAATATAGAATGAAAAGGGATGGTAGTCCGTATGTTTTTTCTCTTTTCTTTTTTTCTATTTTTTTTCTTTTCTTTTTCTTGTTTTTTCGAACTTTTTTTTTTTTTCTTTTTTTTTTTTTTTTTTTTTTTTTTTTTTTTTTTTTTGCATACACTCTTACCTTACCATCCAAAATAATACATCATAGGGAATGAACATTCCCCTTACACTTGAATCTTTACATACTTTACAATTAACTAATCTAATGACTCGACTTAAGAAAATCAAAACACTTGGAGTACTTTTAAGATTAACGTACATATGGGGGTAACAAATGATGTTCTTCCCCATTACTCTATAAAATAAGTACTTTACCCATGAGTCCCAATCGTCCCAAAACAATATGTACAAGGATATGACTCGACTTAGCAACCATGTAATCAATTAGATAGTTAACTTAGGGTTTAACAAATAACAATAATGCACTAAAAATGAGCGCATACACGGAAGGCTAAGGCGATTTGGGTGTACATTTAAGTGGGGTGTCACAAATTCTTCCTTTAAGTAAGATGCTTAAAGTTAGAAACGAAAAGATAGGCTCGGAGGGGTGTACTAGGGGTTTCGTGTACTAAAAATGAGTACAACGCTAAGGTGCGGGAAAAATTAATTGACTTAACTAGCCAAGTAATATGACTTAAATGGTCAAGTAATTATGATACGGGTTTAACACAAGGGTGATCCTAATGCCTCTTATCATGTAGTAAATCCTACTACACGAATGTAGTCTCACTAGCAGTCTCGAGATGCATCACTAACGCAAGTTCTAGAATCTAAATGCTACCGGTACAGTCATAAGCACTAATAGTAAATGCTTTTCCTATCAAATCTAAAGGCGAACCTCACATATTTGGGTGAAAATTTTTTCTGAATATATGGTTATGTGCTAGTAATATAATCTCCTATCCATGAGACACTTGCTATGGCTAAAGTTTCACTCCTAAATGTTGTAAAAAATTTTAAATTTGGCGCTAAAATTGCACTAACAAGTATTTCTCATAGTTTTATTACACATCTACTATTAAACAAAACAAACTCAAGCGAAAGTGTACATGTAAGGTATCATCATTTTACCCTCCCCTTACACTTAAGATGAACATTGTCCCCAATGTTCAAGTAAAGAGAGTAAAAGTTAAATAAGTAAAACAAATGAAATCAAATACTCCCCTGATTCGCTCGGTATGGATAATAAGGTGGCCAGGTTAGATCTTCCTCCAAGAAAATGAACAATCAAAGCTTCCCTTCCAGAATATAAATCATCTTCTTGTCATACATAACCTGTAAATCCTGAGAAAACAAACAAGACAACCTCGCGTAAAATCGGCGGCAATCTATATAAGTTACTAAATCCTAGAAAACAAAATAAGATATAATGCTTGTGGAATGAAGTTTGCAGATTTCCTGGAGATTATAAAACTTAATAATTCACAAAAACCGTAAAACTCCGTTAGAAAAACAAAACTGGTAAAACTTCCAGATTTTTACACGTGACGCTGTCAAGAGTTAACTCGTGACGCCGTCAGAAGTGACCTGCAGAAATTCTTATGTTAAGTTTCCGGAAAATTTTTGGAAAAACTTGGTTCTACTTCCTGGAAAATCCTGCAAAACTTCATTATGACTCAATATAAGCATTTGACTCTAACAAATACGAATATACATGTTCACTTAATATTGTGGAGAATCATGATCGGTTTGTTTCTTAAAAACATATTTGGGGTTTCCCCTTACACCTATCTTTTGCAAAAATACTTTTAGGTTGAGTTAAGACTAGGCCAAAACAACAAAGTAAAGTATTTCCACTATTTAATTTAGAAACATGATCTACCAACAATAAAAATAAAGCATGCATACGGAAGCAAATAACAAACAAACAAACAAAATAAAATCACACAAAGCATGGGTTGCCTCCCAAGAAGCGCTTTTCTTTATTTACGAGTCTTGTAGCTAGACTCAAGGCCATGAGTTACTATGTGACCTCATCATTGGTTCCACTCTCTAGGTCGTCTTCTAAACTAGTATCGCTTTCATAGTGTAAGTACTTCGGGTCTTCGAACTCGAAGACATCTTCTCGATACTTAGAATCAAGCTTACTAACATCCTTAAAGAACCCACATGATAAATCAGAAGTGTTCTTACACCCTCTCCGAACATCTTCATCACACAAAATAAGTTGGGAACTTATCTTATCAAGCCCGTCACAATCGATTTCCTTAAGGTCTCTTCTCTTGTACGGCGTTTGGTATGAAACCTTCCTAATTCCATCAGCGAAGGTCATGATTCCGTTTCGGTCATCAACTATCAAGTTAGTGATTTCAAAAAAGGGTGCTCCAAAAATGACTTGTGATAACCTAGGGTCGACATAGTCTTCGATGTTGTCCACAATCGTGAATTCCATAGTGAATGCCATATTTCCTACAAATACCTGGATCTCATGATCTTTACCAACCACTTTCTCTCCCTTGTAAACCATTCCCCATCTGCAGATATTGTTATAATGGAATAGGGAGATGAAATTCTTCGGCCGGAATACGTTAATGAAGACGTTATCGAAGTACTTATGACCGATCATGCAGGGAATTTTGAGATTATTCGTATCATGCCGCCTTATCTTCCCCGATTCTCCATCCCTTGATCCGTATAGATTCCCCTCAAGGGAAGGACGATACTTGTATACCTCCTCAATACCCCTACGAAAAATTACCTTCTTAACACCATTGGTAAACAATGCACTTCCATCCTTCTCATCAAGGATTACTCCCGACTCATTGATAAATGGTTTCCCAAGAACAAGGTTGGTTAATGTTCGATTGGTGAGAGGGTCCACATCATCGACCATGGTGAGGGCAATATTGTAAACAAGTTCTCCAATCATAATTGACATATTTCTTGTTACCCTTGCATTATCGACTTTTTCGCACAATATGCGTTCTGGGAAGGCTTCTTGGTATAGGGAAAGGGGTATTATGTTGTTTGGGAACTAGGATCTATATGACTATCGGTTAAGAGCTTTTCCTCAATGGTGCAGGAAATCTTAAAAACTTTAGGGTTGCTTATATTAGTCCCATCGCTATTCCCACTGGTAACATCCTCCATTTTTCTCTCGGGCTCCTCTAAAATAGATTTACCCAAAATGGCTGGATTTCTCGTATGCTCTTCCGATCTCTCTTTCCCTTCATCCGATTTGCTAGATTCTTGCGCGGCGCACTGCTCGGATGAGTTGGTAGGGCTTCTGGCCAAATCGTGGTCCACCCTTGAGGTCTCATCTTTAGCTGTATGACCAATTTTTTCAGTTTGTTGTTGGGTTAGGTTAGGTGTAGAAGCAGATATCGTGGTGATGGTGTTTACGAAATGGATTGGTCCTAGGGGGTTGACAGGTTCTTTTCCTTTTGGTGATAGATGTTTGAATAGCTTACTAGGACTTTTTATTTTCACAGGGGAGGTTGGCGGACTCATGATGGTAACAGACTTAACTTCATCAACGTGAATAGGTTTATTAACAACATGCTCTTTGATAGCAGTTAACAGATTACAAATCTTGTTATTCATATCGGCCTGCTGTTGTCTAAATTTAGCCTCGAGCGTAGAGAGCTGTAATTCTTGAGATATAATGAACTTTTGCAGAGCATCTTCACAGCTTTACCTAGGAATGCCTTGTGATGGAAAATGCTCGGACCAAGTGAGTGGTGAAGAGTCATTGAAGGATACGCTCCGCGTTTGGTATCCTCTGAAATTAGGTTTATCCTTCCATGCCTCATAGGCCTCGTCAGAAGTTCAAGGGCCTCGACCAACGTGTGACGATGTGAATTCGTTATAAGCACGTTTTGGAAGCTCCATGCAGTTATGAGTTTCATGAGGGCCATTACACAATTTACATGTAGAAGCAATTCTGCTTACTTGGCTTGAAGGTTTTTGAGCTTCGTAAGATTTCATGAGAGAATTGACTCGACCTTCAAGTTCCATGATCCTACGGTCGGGAGTGCTAGAGTTGTTCGAAGGCAAAGATATTGCCTTGACCGTTTTGTTCAAATCACGGGGATCATTCCAACTTTCGTTGTAATAGAGAGCAAGATCTTCTATGAGTTCCCATGATTGTTCCGCACTTAGATCACGTAGCTTACCATCGGCCGATTGGTCAATGGCTCACCTTGTGGAGAGATCGATATGGTCATAAAAGATTTGGACTAGGAGCCAAAGATCTATGCCATGATGAGGGACTTTTTGGAGTAAGTCCTTGAAACGAGTCCATGCTTCATAAAGAGATTCATTTTGACGTTGTTGGAACATCAAGATGTCATTTCTAAACTTAGTAGTTCTCCCCGGTGGGAAAAATTGAGCAAGGAAACGAGTGGTGAGATCATCCCACGTGGTGATGGATCCCGCGGGTAAATGCTCAAGCCATTGACTAGCTTGATCCCGTAGAGAGAATTGGAATAGGTGTAATCGGGTTGTATCTCTAGTTTCAACATCTAGGTCTATGGAATCTACGATTTTAAGGATGTCCTTTAGATGTTGGTTTGGATCTTCAGAACGAAGTCCATGGAATGCACATCCGCTTTGCACCAACCGGATGGTGTCGGATCGCAAGGGGGTCACATTGGCTCCGGTGAGCTCAATGGTGTTTCGGTAGCCTTGGTGGCTAGGTCGGGAATACTCTCCTAAGGTTCGGGGCCTAAGAGGTTCTAGTGGTGGGTTTAGTTGTGGTGGGATGACTGGTTCAAAGATGTTCCCATCGTCCATGATGTCGGGTGGTGAAGAGTTACGAACAAAAACACAAAGAAATAAGATAGACTGAAGAAACCTAAAAATAAAAATAAAATCTTACTAGAAAGGAATCTAGCAAGTAGACCTAATAAAAAGAGATTCTAACCTAGACAATAACTATTCCCCGGGCTGCGGCGCCAAAAACTTGATACGTGGGAATCACACCAGGCTTTACCTCTCAAGGGATCTTGAGAAGCTTACAACCCCCACCAGGCAGTGTACCTGATCGTTGTAGTATAGTATAGTGACAAGTACCGGGGGATTGATCGTTCAGCTAGGAATAGTGTCGCTAGGATTAGAAAACCTAAATACTAGTTCTAGAGATGAGGGATGATTATTTTTTTATTTTTATATTTTTTAGAAAGCAAGTAAAAATCTCGGGTTTGAAGGATTTGGACAGAATTAGTTGCTAGTCAACTAACCCAATACTAAAGATGCAATCAAAATAAAATACTAGAAATGAAAATAAACTAAATTAACTAAGGTTGTGAGCAATAAGTGGAGAAATTGTGTTTACTTAAATTTCACTACTCCCTAGATATCTTTTACACGTTAATTACTTGTTATAGTTGCGTAGATGACGGATTGTATTCCTTAATACCATTCATGGGGTGGCGCACTTAATTCCCCAATCCTATGAGTGCCTACTTCACTCCTATGTCGAGCCGGCTAAGAAGCTCCTAACATGGGATCATTAGAATTTACTCATGCATTAAATACAACAAGTAAAACCTAGTGCACGTCAGTTCATGTTTCCTAAGATGTTCAAGCATGTTACCATTTGGAGATCTGCCAGTTTTCTTAAGCCTAACATCGAAATCATTCATCCAAAACAACCATAAACAAGTAATCAACACATAATCATCATCTAGGTTTCATTAGATCTAAGCAAACACAAGATAGATCTAGCCTAGCATGATGGAATTAAGACAAGAACAAGATATAGACAACCAACACATAGACATATTGATTGAATTAAAAGAATACTTATCTCAATTACACATGAAAGGGTTCAAGGGCTGAAAACCCTTGAAAAACCTGTAAAATTCGTAATAGGTTCGGCCCTAGGGTTTCTCCAAAACTTCTCTCTTTTTTTTGAATGAAAATTAGAAAACTATATATAGAAAACTGAGGCTGACGGCGTCAAGACCAAATAGGTGACGCCGTCATCTCGCTGCCAAAATACTTCTCGGACTGCCTTAATCTTCATCTGACGCCGTCATGTGTTATGGTTTTCCAGGCCGTCACGTCTTTTACTCTTGACGCTCTACTTGTGACGCCTTCATGTTTGTACTGGGTCGTCATGCAATTTACTCTTGACGCCGTCAGGATGTTGCTCTTGACGCCGTCACCTACTGTTTCCAGCAAGGAAAATTCAGACTTTGGCGTTTTCTTCACTTTTATGCTCCAAAAACGTCCGAATTGCTTCCTTTTCCAGATTTCACTCCCAAAGTACCTAAAATCACAAACGGAACGATTTAGGGCAATATTTGATCAAATAAATTCAATTCCAGGCTTAAATGACCCCCTAAAAGTGGTTCATTTTTCGCCTCATCATGCCTTACAAAATTTATGAGTTGCTTGAAAGAGGAAAAGTTAACCTAAGATTGATAAGATTAGAATGCTTGACATGTCACAAGTTGAAACCATGTGAAGATTGCTAGATGTTCTATGTCAAGTGAGCACCCATACTATTTTGGCAAATTTCTTGCTACTTGATGTTCCTATTGACAAAGATGTACCATTGGTAGTTGGAAGAAGTTTTATTCACACCTTAGGATCAGTTCTTGACACAAGGAAGAAAAGGTTGACAACTTTTGATGGGGTGGTTCATGATGAGTGGGAATTGCACCAGGCTTTACCTCTCGAGGGATCTCGAGAAGCTTACAACCCCCACCAGGCAGTGTACCTGATCGTTGTAGTATAGTATAGTGACAAGTACCGGGGGATTGATCGTTCAACTCAGGAATAGTGTCGTTAGGATTAGAAAGCCTAAAACTAGGTCTAGAGGTGAGGGATGATTCTTTTTGTATTTTTTTATATTTTATAAAAGCAAATAAAAATCTCGGGTTTTAGAAGAGTGGGCGGAATTAGTTGCTAGTCAACTAACCCAATAACTAAGATGCAATCAAAATAAAATAACAGAAATGTAAATAAAGCTAATTATTAATGTGGTGTAAACAATAGATGGGAGAATTGTGTTTACTTAGATTTCACTACTCCCTAGATATCTTTTACAGGTTAATTACTTGTTATAGCTGTGTGGATGACGGGTTATATTCGTTAATATCAATCATGGGGTGGAGTACTTACTTCCCCAATTCTATAAGCTCCTACTTCACTCCTATGTCGAGCCTGCAAGAAGCTCCTAACATGGGATCACTAAAATTAGCTCATGCATTAAATACAACCATAAAAACCTAGTATACATCGGTTCATGTTTCTTAAGACGTTCAAGCAAGTTACACAATGGAGATCTGCCAGTTTTCTTAAGCCTAACATTGAAATCATTCATCCATTACAACTATAAACAAGTAATCAACCTATAATCAACATCTAGGTTTCATTACATCTAAGCAAACACACAAAAGATCTAGCCTAGCATGTTAAAATCAAGACAAGTGTAAGATATATTCAAACAACACATAGACATATTGAATGAATTGAAAGAATACTTATCTCAATTGAACATGAAGGGTTTAAAGGGGTGAAAACCCTTGAAAATACAGTAAAAGTTGTGTTAGGGTTTAATAGGTTCGACCCTAAAATTCTCCTCCAAAGTTACACACTTATGAATGAAAATTAGAAAAGTATATATAGATTTCATGAGGTGACGGCGTCAAGAGGAATGTTCTGACGCCGTCATCTCGCCGCCAATAAAATTCTCGGACTGCCTAGATCCAGATCTGACGCCATCATGTGTATTTCTGCTCTAGGCTGTCACCACTTTTACTCTTGACGGCCATGTTCTGACGCCGTCACGTTTTCTCTGGGCCGTCATCCATTTTGCTCCAGACGCCGTCATCAAAACCTTCTTGACGCCGTCAGGTACTGTTCCTAGCAAGGAAAATTAATACTTTGCCGTTTTCTTCACTTTTATGCTCCAAAAACGTTCAAAATGCTTCCTTTTCCAGAATTCAATCTCAAAGTACCTAAAATCACAAAAGGAACGATTTAGGGCAATATTTGGTCAAATAAATTACAATTCCGGCTTAAATGACCCCCTAAAAACGGATCATTTTTCGCCTCATCAGTTCACCACCATTTTGAAACTGCAAAAGTAAGAAGGAACAAGGATGATGAAAGTGATAGTGAGGATGAGGAAGAATTCTCACCAAAAAGAGATGAAAATGGTAAGCCAATTTATGGACCTACACGTCCTAAGTATTATGATTACGAGGACCCAATGGATAGAGTTTTGGCTGAACAAGAATACCTCAACCCATTTAGGAATGTTTGTGTTTTGAAGAAAGTAGCTGCTTTACTTGGATCACTACCATTATCAATCAAACATACTGATTGGACACTAAACTATTCTGGAGGAATCACAAAGGGTGAAGGAGATAGGAAATGGCATGTTAATATTAAGATTTTTGACCCATATGGCAATGGGTATGAAAACGGTTTTGAGACAAAGCACACCAAGAGAAGCCATCTGGTTCCTACAAACTGAGTGACATCATGTCACCAGAACATTTCAATGCCTAAAACACCAAAGTAACACCAAAAATGGAGTTGAAACAATGCTCCTTTCTTAATTTTTCATTTCTATGTTATCTTGTAATATTTTGAATAAAATGTATCTCAATGCTTATGCTTGATGATTATGCCTCTGATAAGAGATGAATGAATAACCTTTGTGAATATTTATATGATTGCTATAATTGATAGTTTGTTATTTACCAATTTCTAGAAGATCATGGCATACTCTGAAAAAAAAATGCAGAAATAATCGCCGACCTTTTCATTAAGATCGCCGAGCTTTTAACGAGGGAAGCTTTTATAACTCAAATACTTAGCATTTTTTACCTTACGCGCTAAAAGGGAAAAACACCAAAAACACACACAACAACACCGACGGTTTTTTCCAACAATCTAAAAATAATTTCAATATATTTTTGAAGATCAGAATCATAATTTCAAAACAATGAGGGTAAGTTTACACTTGTATTAATCTTTCAAAAATTTTCTTAGGGTTTTAATGATCGAAAAACTAAGGGTTTTCTATGATATTCTGAATTTTGGATGTTTTATGCTTAATTTATGTCGCTTTACATGATTTTAGAGTTTGCCCCTTGATTAGTTATAGAATTATGATTACTTAAGATTTAGGATTTTTCTTTGCCCTAAAATGAATAATTGCCTATGCTAGTAGAATAATGTGATTGATTAAACGTTTGCCTATGAGTTAAGAAGGGATAATATGTTGACATAAATTAATGCCTAAAAACATTATTAACATGTTATCAATATCTCTATGTTTTGATTATCACAAAATATAAACTAATAGAACTAAAACTTGTGACATAAACAAGTATTTAGTGATTAATATTTCTCTTTACATCCATTTCACTTAAGGTATGAATAAACAAAGTGTTTAGTGTAATTTATGATCAAAGGGGTATTTAATTAACTAATACAAAGTTTATTTATTTATATAAACATATTATATATTTTTGAAAAACACTTTTGGTAATAAAGAAAAATGTTTTATTAATACTAAATATATGAATTCAAATTTTTAACCAAAATCAGTTAGTTTTTCACCAAATAAACTTTCCCCACTAAAAGACAAAGAATCTGGCCGTTGCAGCTGGGCGGCCCCCTTAATTATAAAGGGCGGTCCCCTTAATTTTAAGGGGGCCGGCCATGATTTAAGGGGACCGGCCACGCTCCTCTGTCAGATTCTATTGCCTATAAATACCACCTTAAACCTGGATTTTTTCCTCACCTTTTGCACTACAAAACTTTTTGATCTAGATCCAAATCTCCATTCTTTTATCCTTTGATCATAAGTATATAAATTCTTTGTTTCAAAGTGATCTAACCTTCATCCTCTCAAGTGCAAGAGAAGAATACTTCTATCCCTCAAGACAAGAAGTATTACAACTTGTTGTGATCTCCACATCCAAGTTGTTGGTGCATCATCAAAGATCTTTTACATTATTCTTTGTAAAGATTGTTGTGAATATTTGATTGTAGTTAGTTGTGTTAGATATAGATTGTGTGACTAGTTAGTAGCTTGGTGTGAAGAAGATAAGCTAGGTACTAGATTGGTGTAAAGTAGATAGGTGTGGAGTAGTTAGTTGTGAAGTAGATTGATTTGAAGAAGTTGTGACTTAGGTGTGACGGAGTTGTGGTATGAAAAGTGGTGTGGAGATTGGTGTGTACGGTTTTCTCTGCCATAAGGGAGCTTGTTGATATAGTGAAGAAAACTCTCGAGTTAGGTGCTCGGGGAGTGGAGTAGGGCATGGAAGGTGTCCTTGTAGCCGAACCACTATAAATCTCTTGTCTCGCGGTTCGATCTTTCCATCTCTTACTTATTTCATTACTTATCATTATAATTTATTGTGTAGTATTAATTGTTTATATTGTACAAGACTTGAGATCACATATTATCGAATCTAAGTTTTTAAAAGCTAAGCAAAACTCTAAAACTAATTTTTATAACGAAGTAAAAAGACGTAAAACTATTCAACCCCCCTTCTAGTTTTCCACAATTGGTATCAGAGCCACGTCTAACAAGATCTTTAAAATATATTGTATTTTAAAACTTGTAACGATCTATGGATTCTTTAAAATATTTAGAAGGGCAATCTATGCAAAGACCACCACTATTTGAAAGTGATGGATTTTTATATTGGAAAAATAGATTCGAAACTTATGTGAAATCAAAAGATCTTGATCTTTGGCATATTATTACCTTTGGTGATTTTCCTCCTATTCAATATAATGTTGAAACTAAAATGAATGAAATTGTATCTTTTGAAGAACAAAATGATGATTTGAAAAAGAAATTAGCAAAAAATAATGAGGCTAAAATGGTAATTTATAATGCGTTACCACGCAAAGAATATGAAAAAATTTTTATGTGTAAAACCGCCAAAGAAATTTGGGATTCTTTGTTAATTACTCACCAAGGTAATAGCCAAGTCAAAGATAATAAAATAGATCTTCTTGTACAACAATATGAACAATTTACGATTCCGGAAGAGGAATCTATTGATAATGCTTTTGCTAAGTTTAACACTATCATCACAAGTTTAAAAGCACTTGATGAGACATTTTCTAGTAAAAATTGTGTTAGGAAATTTCTTAGGGCATTGCATCCAAAATGGCGAGCTAAGGTCACGGCAATCGAAGAATAAAAGAACTTGATGACGTTATCACTAGATGAACTAATTGGCAACTTGAAGGTTCATGAAGAAATCATAAGAAGAGATTCGGAAACGGTCAAAGTCAAGAAAGAACAAACCAAGTCCATTGCTCTAAAAGCTAAAAAGGAATCTAGTGATGATGATGATTCAAGTGACAAAAGTGAAGACGAAGAATATGCAATGGCCGTAAGAGAATTCAAGAAGTTCTTCAAGAGACGAGGAAGATTCACTAGATCATCACGAGACGAAAGAAGAGCATTCCAAAGGAATAGAAGTGACAACTACAGGAAAAGAAAGTGCTTTAGATGTGGAAGTCCAAATCATCTCATTGGCAAATGTCTAAAGCCACCGGGTTATGAAAATCAAGGTGCTTTTGTTAGTGGAACATGGAGTGATAATGATAAAGAAGAAGTTGAAAAGCCAAGAGACGAAAAGTGTTTTATGGCAAAAGAAACCGACGAAATATGTTTAGGAATTGACTTGGAACCTGACGATTGGATTAAAGATAGCGGATGTTCGAAGCATATGACGGGGAATCGCAATCTATTCTCTACATACAAGGCATACAATGGAGGTAACGTTATTTTCGGTAGTGACTTACGTGGAAAAATCATTGGCAAAGGTACGATCTCTCAAGACTCACTTACTATTGAAAATGTAGAGCATGTAGATGAATTAACATATAATTTGCTTAGTGTAGGACAAATATGTGATAATAAATGTAGAGTCACGTTTACTGAAGATGATAGCGAAATAGTTAAGAATGGAAAAATTATAGGTAGAGGAATTAGAAAAGGTGGCATATATGTTATGAAACTAGGAAACAAACCTGAGGATAGGATATGCCTAACGACCTTAGATGAAAACTCTACACTATGGCATAGGAGATTAGGACATGCTAACATGCAACAAATACAATCTTTGGCCTCTAAGGAATTAGTTAGAAATTTGCCTAATCTAAAATATGACAAGCATTTTTGTGATGCATGTAAAATTGGAAAACAAGCTCATGCTAGTCACAAAGCCAAGAATATAGTATCCACTACTAGGTGCCTAGAATTATTACATATGGATCTTTTTGGTCCATCCGCTGTGCGGAGCTATGGAGGAAACAAATATACCTTAGTAATAGTAGATGACTACTCACGATACACGTGGACTAGTTTTTTAAGTGACAAAACCCAAGCCTTTGAAAAATTCAAAATATTTAGTAAAATGATTCAAAATAAATTAGGATGCTCAATAGTTGCCATTAGGACGGACCATGGTAGGGAATTTGATAACGAAGTACAATTCAGAAAATATTGCGAGATAAATGGAATATCTCACAATTTCTCCGCTCCTCGTACTCCTCAATCAAATGGCGTAGTAGAAAGAAAAAATAGGTCACTACAAGAAATGAGTAGAACCATGTTAAATGAACAATCCATCCCACAAAAATTTTGGTGTCATGCCATAGATACATCAACTTATATTTTAAATAGGGTATCAATTAGAAGAATTCTAGGAAAAACTCCTTATGAGTTATTAAGAGGTAGAAAACCAAGCTTAAGCTACTTTAGGGTATTTGGAAGTAAATGCTATATTTTAAACACTAAGGACTATCTCACTAAGTTTGATCCAAAATCATATGAAGGAATATTTTTAGGATACTCACAAAATAGCAAAGCATATATAATACTTAACAAACACTCCATGAAAGTCGAGGAATCACTAAATGTAACATTTGATGAAACACCACCACCTCCTAAAACTTTACCTTTAGAAGATGATGATTTAGTCGAAGATGAAGCTATTGAGGTTAGTAAAACAAAACCCATAGGAAATGATAATAAAAACATTTACTTAGAAAATAACGAAATTGTTGATATTAAAGAATCTAGATCACATCCATTAGATAATATAATAGGACATCTTAACCAAAGAACCCTTAGATCACAAGCCCAAGATAAAAACAATTTCTTTTGTTTCCTCTCAGCAATAGAACCTAAGAATATTAGCGAGGCTTTAAAGGATGAAAGTTGGATTATAGCTATGCAAGAAGAATTAAATCAATTTAAGGCGAATGATGTTTGGGAACTAGTCCCAAATCCAAAGGATATGACCATCATAGGAACCAAATGGGTATATAGGAATAAGTTAGACGAGAATGGAATAGTTACTAGGAATAAAGTTAGGTTAGTTGCCCAAGGTTATAATCAACAAGAAGGAATTGATTATGACGAAACTTATGCCCCCGTAGCTAGACTAGAATCAATTAGGATATTACTTGCCTATGCTTGCGCCCTAGATTTTAAGTTATTCCAAATGGATGTGAAAAGTGCATTCCTTAACGGCTTTATCAATGAGGAGGTATATGTGGCACAACCTCCAGGATTCATTGACTTCGCAAAACCTGATTATGTTTATAAGTTAAAGAAAGCTTTGTATGGACTTAAACAAGCTCCCAAATCTTGGTATGATCGATTAAAAGCTTTTCTTATTAAACATGATTATTCCATGGGAATGGTAGATAACACTCTTTTCACTAAAAGGAAAGACCCAAATCTCATCATTGTTCAAATATATGTTGATGACATTATATTTGGATCGACTTGTCAAGACATGTGTGATGAATTTGCCAAAATCATGCATGATGAGTTTGAGATGAGTATGATGGGTGAAATTAATTTCTTCCTAGGATTACAAATAAAACAATTAGAAGATGGAATATTCTTTAACCAATCTAAGTACATTAAGGAAATGCTTAAGAAATTTGGCCTAGAAGACTAAAAACCCATGAAAACACCCATGTCTACGGAGGTAAAGCTCACAAAGGACGATGAAGGTGAGTCCGTAGATAACACCAAGTATAGAGGAATGATAGGTAGTTTACTATACTTGATGGCAAGTAGACCTGATATCATGTTTAGTGTCTGCCTTTGTGCCCGTTTTCAAGAGGATCCCAAAACCTCTCACCTAGAAGCGGTTAAGCGTATCTTCCGATACGTTAAAGGCACTATACACTTAGGATTATGGTATCCTAAGGAATCCGGCATAGAAACCATTGTCTATGTGGATTCGGATCATGCGGGAGACTACGTAGATAGAAAGAGTACTAGCGGTATTTGCACGTTTATGGGATGTTGTCTAACGTCTTGGTTTTCGAAGAAGCAAACCGCTCTTGCTATTTCTACCACCGAAGCCGAATATGTAAGCGCCGGAAAGGCATGTCAACAAGCACTATGGATGAAACAAGCTCTCATAGACTATGGCATTAGGTTAGAAAATGTCCCCATTATGTGCGATAACAAAGGTGCGATAGATTTAAGTAAAAATCCGGTGCAACACTCTAGGACTAAACACATAGAAATACGTCACCATTTTCTTAGGGATAATGTACAAAAAGGAAATATATCTATAGAAAAGGTTGCATCGGAAGACAACATTGCGGATATATTCACAAAACCCCTTAAGCGTGAATTATTCAACCACTTGCGTTTAGGATTAGGAATGATGAAACAAGTTGACTAATTGAATTAATTCTAATTTATACTTGCATGAAAATTTATTTTTCTTCCATTCTACCTTTTCTGAGTCTAGGAATCTATTTCGCACAAAACTAAAGATTGAGAAGATTTATTTTCTTTGCATAATTTAAAAAAAAAAAAAAAAAAACTCAATCAATTTTCTCTAAAAATTATTCTCACAATCTAGGAATCACATGAAAATAATTTTCCTTGCATTGTTGACTAATTCTAAAAACATTGTATTTCAAAATCATGCATAAACTCTCACATAAATTGTCAAGGTATATAATCTAATATATATCTTTGACATTCATGACCGAGCAAAAATTGAATCAAGGAGATCATTTGGATTGTTTCTTAGGATAGTTATTTCTTTTTGCTTCTAGGAGTCGAAACAATCACAACTCCACATTTGTTGCATATAGACACTCACTAGGACAAATTCACTAGTAATGGTGTCATCTTGATCCATCATTAGTTTTTCACTCACTAATTGCCTTTGCCTTTAATCTAAGATAGGTGCCTTAGGAAGCTTAAGGGTGCTTGCCTTTACTTACCTCCTATTGCTTATTATGTGTTGATTATTTGCTCTTATGCCTATGTGTTTTTGCATGCATGATATTTAATGATTATATTAGATGCTATATTGCCTAAAGGAATTGAACTTGCTTGAATCCAAGTCCAAAAACACAACCTTTCTGCAAATTTTCTGCCAAAAACCCAATTCTGGCAATCTGAAAATCACCAGATGGGCGGCCCCCTTAATTATGTAAGGCGGCCCCCTTAATTTTAAGGGGACCGCCCCCTAATTAAGGGGACCGTCCATCTGACGGACGGGTTTACATAATCTTTTCTGCTTTTTAGCCCACTTCAACCTACATTTCCCATTTTTCACCAACACATTTTGTCCTAATCCCCCAAACAAACCTTATCCATCCTTAAACACACAAATCTTACACTATAAATATCCCCAATCCTCAAAACTCTCCATTCATCCCATCATGAACTCTCTAAACAAACCAAAATCAAAAGCCTCAAGGCTAGCAAGGATGACGGAAAAACCCGTTTGGCGAAGAAAAAGCCCTCGAAACAAATCCATCATCATTAATGAAGTTGGAAGTCATTCCACACCCCCAACTTCTTACTTCCCAAACTTTTCATCAAACCAACAAGGTCATTCATTTGATCCTCTTTACAAACTATACAACATTGGCCAAACATCTTCCTTCAAGCCAAACTACACATCTCAACCTCCAACCACTTATAATGATCCATACAAGTTTGATCAACCATCAAACTACAATTCCAACTACACAAACCCAACTCTTCCATACCAAACCTATGATACCCTCCACATTGCCACGGAAAAACAAAAGTTCCGTGATGAAATTAACCAAATCCATGATCTTAGTGATCTCCTTGCTATGCATCTTGCACAACGCAACAAAGGGCAACCTCCATCATCACCCTATGCAAATTGCCTTCCCCACTCTCTCAACTTGGATCAAGTTACAAACCACACTCACTTTTGCCCTTGTTGCATATTCCTTCAAAAACAAATCCTCTACTTGAGTGAAGATATTTCTTGGATTGAATATCTTCTCACTCGTAATCATCCAATACCACCCTTCACACGATACAACATCGTGAGATCCACTTCTTCCGCTCCATACTCCACCCCATATCCCTCTCAATCAAACATCTAAGCTTTATGCTTATGTTTCCCTTCAAGCAAATAAAACAATCAACCATGGGTTGCAAGCAAGTCCAAGTGCTCTCTTAGGCAATATAGGACTATGTCATCTCTTTTGTGTTATTTTTTTTTATCAATATGCTTCAAGCATATTGAATGTTGTAATGCTTTTCATTTCTATAATGCTTGAATGAATCTATGTTTAGTTGCATAATTGTTGCCTTGCATATATGTGTATCTTGCTCTCTTCAAATATTTTTGTAGCAAAGATCTCCATAGCTCGTTCCCTTGGTGCTCTCAAATGAGGGGGAGTATACATCAAGGGGGAGCATTCTACCCGTTTAAACTTCCCTCTTGAAGCTTACTCGGCTTAACCTTTTTAATTTTACAAAAAGGGGGAGAAGAGAAATGTAAACTCTATAATACTTGTCTAAAAACAAGTTTTAGATATATTGAGTTTAAGGTTTTGTAATAATCAAAAAGGGGGAGATTGTTGACATAAATTAATGCCTAAAAACATTATTAACATGTTATCAATATCTCTATGTTTTGATTATCACAAAATATAAACTCATAGAACTAAAACTTGTGACATAAACAAGTATTTAGTGATTAATATTTCTCTTTACATCCAAATCACTTAAGGTATGAATAAACAAAGTGTTTAGTGTAATTTATGATCAAAGGGGTTAATTAACTAATACAAAGTTTATTTATTTATATAAACATATTATATATTTTTGAAAAACACTTTTGGTAATAAAGAAAAATGTTTTATTCATACTAAATATATGAATTCAAAATTTTAACCAAAATCAGTTAGTTTTTCACCAAATAAACTTTCCCCACTAAAAGACAAAGAATCTGGCCGTTTCAGCTGGGCGGCCCCCTTAATTATAAAGGGCGGTCCCCTTAATTTTAAGGGGGCCGGCCATGATTTAAGGGGACCGGCCACGCTCCTCTGTCAGATTCTGTTGCCTATAAATACCACCTTAAACCTGGATTTTTTCCTCACCTTTTGTACTACAAAACTTTCTGATCTAGATCCAAATCTCCATTCTTTTATCCTTTGATCATAAGTATATAAATTCTTTGTTTCAAAGTGATCTAACCTTCATCCTCTCAAGTGCAAGAGAAGAATACTTCTATCCCTCAAGACAAGAAGTATTACAACTTGTTGTGATCTCCACATCCAAGTTGTTGGTGCATCATCAAAGATCTTTTACATTATTCTTTGTGAAGATTGTTGTGAATATTTGATTGTAGTTAGTTGTGTTAGATATAGATTGTGTGACTAGTTAGTAGCTTGGTGTGAAGAAGATAAGCTAGGTACTAGATTGGTGTGAAGAAGATAGGTGTGGAGTAGTTAGTTGTGAAGTAGATTGATTTGAAGAAGTTGTGTAGAAGTTGTGACTTAGGTGTGACAAAGTTGTGGTGTGAAAAGTGGTGTGGAGATTGGTGTGTAGATTGGTGTGTATATTGGTGTGTACGGTTTTCTCCGCCATAAGGGAGCTTGTTGATATAGTGAAGAAAACTCTCGAGTTAGGTGCTCGGGGAGTGGAGTAGGGCAAGGAAGGTGTCCTTGTAGCCGAACCACTATAAATCTCTTGTCTCGCGGTTCGATCTTTCCATCTCTTACTTATTTCATTACTTATCATTATAATTTATTGTGTAGTATTAATTGTTTATATTGTACAAGACTTGAGATCACATATTATCGAATCTAAGTTTTTAAAAGCTAAGCAAAACTCTAAAACTAATTTTTATAACGTAGTAAAAAGACGTAAAACTATTCAACCCCCTTCTAGTTTTCCACATAATACATGTTTAAAGAGTTACTAGAAAAATATTTGGAAGAATTTTGACTTTGAATGCATAAATCTTTAAGTGTATGATGCTTAACTGCTATAAATAGCTATTATATGGTTAGCAAGATACTTGAGATTGCTTATGAGATTTAAGAAGCCTAATAAGAATAGAATTTTGATGCCTAGATAAGATGAAAATGGTTCTTAACTATGAAACAGAGCACTTGTGTGCATAACATAAAAACCGCCGGTCTTGAGGGCCAAGACCGCGGGACTTTTATAAAAACTGCCGAACATTTTCATAATTTGGAAAATTTTGTCACGTAATCTTCGGTTTTATTCCTAAAACAGCCGTTTTTCTGGAAAAATTTGGTCACAGTATACATGAAACTTGCTTAATTGATTATATATGTGATGCCTATGTTTTCTAACAACTAATATTTCTTGTTTGTGATTGTGTGAGTAGAATATGGATGGTGAAGGAAGTTCAAACATAGCATCTAGAACCAGGGGGCTCTTAAAATACCTAAAAGTGAACCTGAAGAACACCCCAATTTGTTGTGGAAGGGAGCCAACAAGGCTGATAAAAGGATGTTGAATTTCAGTGTGAATAAGCTGTATTTTAGGAGTATTGATGTACCTAGGGTATTAAACTGGAAAACTATGGTAACTTTGGGCTGTGACAAGATTATGGATGATATACTGCTGGTTAGAGAAGTATTTGGGCATGAGATTATGACTTCTCCGATGTGGAAAATGGCTGTTGAGATTAAAGAACCAATATACATGGAGTGGTGCTTGGAATTTTTAAGTAATGTGGTTGTTAAGAAAGAAATTTCAAATGAAGAGGTGATGACTGACAAGTTTATGAGGTTCAGACTTGGAGGTGTATAGAGAGAGGTGACACTCTATGAGTTTGGAAAGCTGCTAGGAATTTACTCTAAGGAAGAAACGAATAGTGATCATTTTGAGAAATTGGTGCCTAATGGAGGAAGAGTTGTTGGAGACTTTGATGCTGGTGCATTCTGGAAGGGGATAAGTGGTGAAGATGTTAGAGTTTATGGGAAGAAGAGAGTATGGAAGATCAAGGACCCTTTGCTGCAGGTTCTTCAGAAAATACTTGTGATGTCTGTTTTCTAGAGAGAGTACCATGAACAGTATGTGTTGGATGGGAAACTGTGGATCTTGTTTGTTTATGTTTATGCTAAGCATCTGTCATGTTTGAACAGGACCTAGATGATTGCCCAGCATCTCTGTTATGGAGAAGTGACAACTGGAGGAACTAGAATATGATGTGGTCATTTTGTTTCAAGGATTGCTAGAAATTTAGGTTTGTTTAATGAAGAAGGAATGATATTGTTTGGTGAACCTGTGTTGTATAAGCCTGTTAATATAAGGAGCCTTTGGTATTTGAGGGATACTGAGACAGGGAAGCTGAAGGAACTACCAGAAGTATTGGAGGTAGTCCCTCTGAATGAATGGTAAAAGAAGAAGATCATGAGTAAAAACCGCCACACTTAGCTGGAAGTACGGCGGGCGTTTGTTGTCTAATGAGATGATGGAAGACCAATCTGTTGGTCTTGGGTTTAAAAACAATTTCAAACATGTTTCAAAACAATATTTGTGGGTCTGTAATATTTGGGGTACCTCTGTTGGTACCCACAACAAAACAACTTGAAACACTTGCACCACCGTACCACCACCATGGCACCACTAGAAACAAAAACAATCTATTATCTTATTATTATTATGACTAATGTAATGTGCATGGGTGCACATTACCATTTTGTGGATATAGTTTTGTTGCATGAACTATGTGTGTGCAGGAAAGAAAATTGGTCCAAAAGATGGACAAGAACTTGGAGATTTCTTTGAAAAACCAAAGAATACCCGGGAAGTACCGTTATCATTTATTTTTCCTGTTATACTTTGTTTTTAATTCTAAAGCATTTGGGACAATGCTTAATTTAAGTATGGGGGGAGATAACTTGAAAAATAAAAAAAAAAACTTATGCTAGTATATGAAAAACTTTTAAACTGTTAAGACAAAAATTTAAAAAGCGTCGCTTTTGGAATAAAAATGCTGCAGTTATTAATAAAGACCGACGCACATTTTAGTAATGTACGCCGATTACAGGGGTATATAAAAATTAATAAAATTGGAAATAACTAAAAGAATTTTATAGAAAACGTGTCACAACTCACCATTTCAGGTCATTTCCCAAACTTTGGAAAAATACTATTCATCAAACACTATTCATCAGTTTACTATTCATCATATTTGGTGTCAGTTTGACATTCAGAGAAGCATTCAGAAATTTTACGATTCACTGAACACTATTCATTGCCGGAAAAGATTTCATCATTCACATGCATTATTCATTTCATCGTAAATTTAGTTTACGGGTATTTAAATTCGTGTAACCGTATTGGTTCAGGTGCGAATTCATGCATTATCAGTAAAGACATTTCATACGGCCTAGAGACAGTCTGCATATCATCAGTAGGTCATTTACATGTTATACCACTCTTAGGATTTCAACACTAACATGGAAACATACGATATATATATATAAGAATATATATTGCAACTAGCTTTATTTTCCTAATAGCCATATTTTTCCTAAGTCTTGGAAAATGTATATTTTTGATAACAACAAGTATTTTCCAAAGAGTAGAGTGGTATAGAAAACATGTGCATGGATATTCATAACATCATTTGGTGATCTAAAGTAGATCGTTCATCATTCACATATGTTGCGGCTAGTGTGCGCGCCTTGTTGTTTTCAGCTCATTACATGTTCATGGTACCATCATATTAGGTTGCGGCAGCTAATTGTTCATTGTTGTTCATTTCATTTCATCACAGTTTCATCAGTTAAGGTGAGTTTTCATAGCCCCGTTTTCAATTCAACATTTTTGATTGTTTTCAAATCCCACGGGGGAATACATTGCATCAATCATTTTAGTACGAGCCCAAGTACCAAAACATATGTACATTGCTTAAGTTGCTTTACCATTCAGTTAAAGTCCCCTGTTTATTATCATGAACCGTTAATTTGCCGGTAAGCGAGAGTGAGTGGATAGATCTATCGAGGGTGACGCCTCCATCCGTGGTAGTGATTACCAACCGTAAGCGGATGCATTTCATTTTGACACAGTTACGAGTGTTCTGGTAAAACATTCGGGAGGGGCATATAATTTCATCAGTCATAGCTTCGGGGTCATGAGCTTAAGGTCTATTGTACAATTTTCATGAGATTTTTATCTTGCACTTTTACTTGTGGCGGCCGTACATCATTACATTTTATAAACCTATGGAATTCACCAACATTCGTGTTGACGTTTTAGCAATGTATTTCAGGTTATTAAGGTAGCTCATGTGACATGCATTTGGACCTTCATGGAGTCGCGGAGTCGACGCGTCTCATCATTATTTCATGCACTTATGTAAACATTTGATCTAGTAGGACTTGTTTTCATAAACTTGCAACACATTTTGGGGACCTCATTTTGTAAACTCTGGATTATTTCAATGATCAAATGCAGTATTTTCCAAACGACACTTTAGGTCGTTCAATGTAACTGTAACTGTGATGCTATGGCAGACACCCCCAGGTATTCCATTCCGCTGCAAGTCAGGTAAATTGGGGGTGTGACAGATTGGCATCAGAGCTAAGGTTATAGCGAACTAGGATGTATCTTGGACCCTAGACTATAACCACATCATCATAGCATCTCATCATTTCATCATAAGTGCATAATCATGATACATGTTGTTTCATACATACCCTGTGCAAGTTATTTATACTTATATTTGTATATATATACATCATTTTATTGACCTGGTTCACAAGTGACATGCCTTCAGATACTCATCCTGACATCCTTTTATCGGATTCCGACGTTGAAGATGCCTTGTCATCTTCCACTACCATTATACCACCAGTTGCACTTATACCACCATTAGCACCGTTGATTTGTCATAGGAACAGGGTTTTCCTATCATTCAACCCATACATAGAATGCCTTTTGGTAGAGTATTCAGACTTAATCTTAATGGACTTATTAGGATTCTTATTGCAAGGAAGATGGTATGTTTCTTTCCATCACTAGTAGAGCACTCACTACTCAAGTACAATCACCACCATCAGTTACTTATTACACTATTGGTCATCCCACAGTGCGTACTTCAGTTTTACGTCTTTGATGTCGTGAGGTAGCGCGAAAGAGGGTAGTATTCCATTCACTGGTACCATCATTGTCGTTTTCCTTTTTCATTCCCACTTGCCATGAACTAGATGACATCTAGCAGATAATACCAATATCACGGACTCAACAGGAACATTCACAGATTCTTCAGGAATGGTTCAGAACCTACATTATCTAAGATTTGATAGATGCACAACTTCAGACACCACTTCAGGACTATCTCGACCTCGTGATGCCACAAACCTGATTTCACACAGAGGGACACCAGGAAGTCCCTAGACCAGACTTATATCCTCACTAGCTTTTACTATTATCCTAGCCACAGAAAGTGTAGGACATAGTCTAAAGAACTTGTTGTCTTTTAATTGTTGTACAAACAAATATATCAAGTGTGACTCTACTATGTAAGGAATGGTTGTGCTATTCGTGATACCGGTTCACGTAGACCAAAATTTTCATGTATTATATTCAAGTGTTGTGAATATGATAATTTCTATTACCTATAGATCCTCATGGTCTCTTATAATTTGATGAAGAGAGATTTAAGCAAACCACTCCGAGCATGACGCATGCTGATGTTGGACAAGTCATTGCCAAGAACATAGCTACCGCCCTCACTAAGGAACTTACTCACGTGGAATTTATGGGGTGCAATCCTCCCTTATTTAGCGGAACTAGAGACACAAAGGAATTTCTCAAATGGTTCGAAGACATAGAAGCAATATTTCAATGTGGCGACTGTCGTAAGGAAGACAAGGTTAAGTTCGCCACATGCACTTTTCAGGATCATGCCCAGGAATGGTGGACCAAACATATTAAGATGGTGGGAGTTGATGCTGCTTACTCACACTCTTGGGAGAAACTAAGAAGGATGATTGTTATAACATTTTGTGTAGGAAATGAATTACGAGCAAAGGAACAGGAAACACTAAACTTTACCATGGTAGGAAATGATGTTGACGAGTACACTACTCATTTTTATGAATTAACACGACTAGGTTCTACAATGGATGAACCGGAAAGCAAGAAACTTGAAAGGTACATCGGGGGACTCTCAAATGGAATTCGTATGTTGGTCATTGCATGGGAACCCGATACCATGTCTGAAGCTATCAAAATGGCGATCGAGGCAAAGGAACTCATAGTTCACGCCGAGACATCAGGAAACAATAGTGACAATAAAAGGAAGTGGAACAACAATTTAGGTTGCAATGCTGCTCAATAATCACCCAAAGGACAAAAAGTGAATAGAGCCTTTGCTGCAGAACCGCACACAAAGAAAAGGTATACTGGAAAGTTACCTTACTGCAACCTGTGTAATCAACATCACCGAGGTCATTGCAGTAAAACGTGTGGAGTGTGCAAGAAGCAGGGTCATTGGACTGAAGACTGTAGGAAACTCACAAATCAGAAAACCCCAGGGAGTTGCTTCAAATGTGGAAACTTAGGGCATTTCAAGAATGACTGCCCGGAGCTAAGGAACAAGGAAAATCAGGAACTTGGAATCAAGACTGAATCGCTCGAGGAATAGCGTGAGTTGTTGAAAGAGAACCGTCAGGATATTAGCAACATCAAGGATAACAACAATGCTTCAGCAGGAGGAGCTTTGTTTCAATATATAAACTGTAGTTCGAGCCCTTTATGGTTGTATCTTTCCTTTAGTACTTACCGTTGGTACGATGACATGACCTAGTTGTATTAAGCACTTTCCTATCCAATGTAGTATCTATCCTTTGTTACCTCTGTGATAATCATAACCTTCGTTTACTCCATTTTCTATCCCATTTGCTCAGACTTCAATCGTTTCGCAACATTTTGTCATTGTCTCATCAGGGATTAGGTTGATTTCGTTTTTGACGAATTAGTAGACTATTACCATTCGACAAGATTCACCCACGTATCCAATACACCATTCAAGCTATTTTACTATCATATGGGGAAACTGTTTTACAGAAAAAAAAATTTCTGAAGTAAGCTATTTTATTACCATCCTATAAATTGATTTTCTGTCATTACACCAAGTATTTACTATTATTACGCGAGCCAATTTTCATGTTACTTGAAAGAAAACATCAGGATACCATTTTAATAACAATGCGTTGAACAACATCTAAAACTTTTGAGAAAAGTTATGATATTTTGACAAAATCTAACATCGCATCATTAGTCCTCAATTATACATAGCCTGATCACCTATGTAAAATTCAGGAAGGATTATGCCATGAAGGAAATAATTATCTTTTCAAAGGATTGTTAATAACAATCTTCATTTAAAAGTTTTGTAAACAAAGGAACTCTTCCATAAACATCCCTTTTGCCGAACTATCCCTGGATACTTACCCCACCTGTCACTCACTTAGCCATTAAGTTGGATTTTCCCATTGAATTTCCTAGGAGAGACTTTCCATATCAATTACAAGTAGGATTCCTCGATACAAGAAAAGCAATGAAAGGATTACAGAACTACTAAACAGAACTAGAGGTATATAGTGAGAGAATTCATAACTCAACAACAAATTCTAAGATACTGCGAGACCATCCGAATCACCATCTCTGACTAAGTTGTCAAATTCTATCATTTAAGGGTACTAGGTAGACTGAGCTACAGGATTGAACTCAATAGATGTCCGCAGGACAACACAATAGAAATAAACCAAGCTTCTAATTCAGACTGTAGAGCATTTCATTTAAACATGGCCTCATCCATACATAAACTTTCCTGCAGTAAATTTTCACAAAGGACAATTGTTTGAATCAAGAATATCGATGTAGATTCCCCTAAGGCATTATGTCTCTAGAAATTTCTGATAACCTCACCTTCATACCAAGCAAGGGATCAAACCAGAACATATCTCCTCATCTACATGGGAAAACAAAATCGACATTCATCGACACAACATCAAGTGATACCTTCGTCTTGCCAATTACAAACGATAAACTATTTCAGGATTTAAGTTAGTCTAAATACCTATGCTTGTAGTTATACCTGATAATCACCAATAGGCGTTATCCAACCTCAGGAACTTAATGTTAGACATCTATGCATGTAAGCGAACATTTTCTATCCTACCATTGTATCCTTGTTAGTGTTATCACTTTTAAATAAAGTTGATGCGTTTACATAAATCACATACCTTGTGGAAAAATGATTTCTGAAATTCCTATTTTGAACAAGTACGATCCTTTTTGGTCAATCTTTAGCAACACTATTGTACAATGAGAAATATACATAAACATCAAACTTTGGTAAGCAGTCTTAATCACAACATGTTTGAAAACATTTTTCTATTTCATAACTACTGGATTTTGAATCATCAAGAAAAATATTACTCAGTAAATCATTTGCTCCATTTTCTAAATTCGTTTATTCAGAAAAAGATTTCAACCAAAACTCACAATCGCGAGACAAATTTCCAGAACCAATTTCCCTACAACATCGCTTATGCATTTAGGATTTGTGACTTGACAATAAAGAATATTTGGAATATGTGATGAAGGAATTAGGAAGGACATCACAAATTAATCACGAACTTCAGTAGTGGAGACCAAACCCAATAGACAAAGAAGGACATATGTCTTACCATCTGTTGGAACAAAACACAAGGAATCAAATTGTTACCTATATTCTATCCCTTTCAGATAACGCCAAGTTCGAAGGACCGAACGTTGTGGAATTAGTCACAAAGTTTTATTGTACCCATTTCAGTTATTCCTGTTAAGGAAACCGATTCACCTTGGACTTCAGGTAATCATTTCAGAATTTCCTTCAGAAACCCATTTAGATGTAAACATCACCTATCATCCTCAGACCGATGGTCAAAGCGAGATAACAATTCAAACATAGGAAAGTATGCTCAGAGCATGAGTGATTGACCCTAGAAATGGTTGGACTAATCATTTATTATAAATCAAATTCATCTACTACAATAGTTATCACACCAACAGCGAGAAACTGGCAGAAGTTAGGTTGGTACATAACACACATCATTTGGATTGGATATCCTGAACAACAAACCATCCAGATTCAAGTGGGAGAACAAATTAAGTTAAAAGCATTGCCTTGGATTGGCATGATACAAATTGGATAACAAGAGAGGTTGAACCTTTAGCATATTGGACCATCTAAGATTCATTTTAGAATCGACCAACTAGCATACAAACTTGAGTTCTGGCAGAATTCAGCAGTATATATTACCAGTATCACATTTAAGACATTAAGAAGCGCAGACCATCGATTGATGGGCCAAACTCAGAATAAGCTCAACTCACTAGTTCAGTAGGCATTCATGAGATAACCAGAAATTCCTACAAGTCAAGAATCAATTACAAGTTCAATAAGTTGTAAACCATTAAAACTTCAAGTTGGTAGGCAGAGTTATGCAGAAAATTCTGCCTAGGAAAGACATGATATCATTCAGAAAACTTGGAAAGTTAAACCCGATATACACTGGACCATGTAATATTTCAAACAAAGTAGGCCTAGTGGCCGTCAGACTTGAACATTGTTAGAGAACAACAGGATTACACAACCATGTATTATCATCTTTTCAGATTAGTCACGAATAATCCCATTTGGAAAGGAATCCAACCCAAGGACAAACTCAGACCTTGTAAGAGAACCAACAGAAATCATGGACCGTGTGGTCAAACAGTTGAAGCAGAGTCGAATTCCTATCGTTAGAGTTCGCTGGAATTCTCGAATATCCTCACCTTTTCACCAATACATTATCAGAGAGCAACATAAACTGAACTTCGGGACGAAGTTCCTTGTAGAGGGGAAGACTGTCACAACTCCATTTCAGGTCATTTCCCAAACTTTGGAAAAACACTATTCATCAAACACTATTCATCAGTTTACTATTCATCATATTTGGTGTCAGTTTGACATTCAGAGAAGCATTCAGAAATTTTACTATTCACTGAACACTATTCATTGCCGGAAAAGATTTCATCATTCACATGCATTATTCATTTCATCGTAAATTTAGTTTACGGGTATTTAAATTCGTGTAACCATATTGGTTCAGGTGTGAATTCATGCATTATCAGTAAAGACATTTCATACGGCCTAGAGACAGTTTGCATATCATCAGTAGGTCATTTACATGTTATACCACTCTTAGGATTTCAACACTAACATGGAAACATACGATATATATATAAGAATATATATTGCAACTAGCTTTATTTTCCTAATAGCCATATTTTTCCTAAGTCTTGGAAAATGTATATTTTTGATAACAACAAGTATTTTCCAAAGAGTAGAGTGGTATAGAAAACATGTGCATGGACATTCATAACATCATTTGGTGATCTAAAGTAGATCGTTCATCATTCACATAGGTTGCGGCTAGTGTGCGCGCCTTGTTGTTTTCAGCTCATTACATGTTCATGGTACCATCATATTAGGTTGCGGCAGCTAATTGTTCATTGCTGTTCATTTCACTTCATCACAGTTTCATCAGTTAAGGTGAGTTTTCATAGCCCCGTTTTCAATTCAACATTTTTGATTGTTTTCAAATCCCACGGGGGAATACATTGCATCAATCATTTTAGTACGAGCCCAAGTACCAAAACATATGTACATTGCTTAAGTTGCTTTACCATTCAGTTAAAGTCCCCTGTTTATTATCATGAACCGTTAATTTGCCGGTAAGCGAGAGTGAGTGGATAGATCTATCGAGGGTGACGCCTCCATCCGTGGTAGTGATTACCAACCGTAAGCGGATGCATTTCATTTTGACACAGTTACGAGTGTTCTGGTAAAACATTCGGGAGGGGCATATAATTTCATCAGTCATAGCTTCGGGGTCATGAGCTTAAGGTCTATTGTACAATTTTCATGAGATTTTTATCTTGCACTTTTACTTGTGGTGGCCGTACATCATTACATTTTATAAACCTATGGAATTCACCAACATTCGTGTTGACGTTTTAGCAATGTATTTCAAGTTATTAAGGTAGCTCATGTGACATGCATTTGGACCTTCATGGAGTCGCGGAGTCGACGCGTCTCATCATTATTTCATGCACTTATGTAAACATTTGATCTAGTAGGACTTGCTTTCATAAACTTGCAACACATTTTGGGGACCTCATTTTGTAAACTCTGGATTATTTCAATGATCAAATGCAGTATTTTCCAAACGACACTTTAGGTCGTTCAATGTAACTGTAACTGTGATGCTATGACAGACACCCCCAGGTATTCCATTCCGCTGCAAGTCAGGTAAATTGGGGGTGTGACAAAACGTATCCAAAACATTCATTAGAAGTCTGAATCGGGATTAAGGACATTACATTTTATGACCATTACCACTATAAATGTGAGGATTTCGAGCCTATATCAGCATATACCTTTTATGCTTGATTTCTTTGTTTATGAGTGTGCCGATAATTTATTTGATTCTAGAACTTGTATTTGAAATCATTATGAGATTGCAGTGAGATCACATTCGTGTGATATAAGTATTTTTATATGATAAGAGGCAAAAATTAGGAATTACACCATATTCAAGCCATCCATTTTCTAATCGAAACTTAACCCATTTAGCACTCACTTTTAGTGCTATTATCCATCAGATACACCTTTCTGAGCCTTGATTTTTTCGTTTCTATTTATCCATCAAGAAAATAATCAAAAAAATGTTGCTTAGTCGGGGATATGAGAATTGGAATATATATAAGAAATAAGATACCAATTACGATGAGTATGAAGAGTGCACGCTTTATGTTTGTTATAATGTGGTTGAAAGAAAAGAAAGTATTATCAAAAAAAAAAAAAAAAAAGAAAAAAAAAGAAGTATGATTTCCCAACTTAAGTTTTTACAACAATTATTCCATATACCTACCTTATAACCCTTAAACCGAATAAAAGACCTCTTTGATATTTATACTTGGTGCTTACGCCACGTCGGTGTAGCTTTGTTTCTTTTACAAGTATATGGTAAGCCTATAAGTTATGACTGAGCAATAAGAGTAATTTACAACCAAAAACTATTTTTATGAGTGCTTGAATGAACTTGAAGATATATACACTTTCGTGAGGAGCATGTCATGTTATTCTTGGTTGTCTTGGATACACAAAAAAATTATATTTAAAACTTATACGAGACTTGGTTTTGAAAGACATTTTTCTTATATGCTTGAGGGCAAGCATTAGTTTAAGTATGGGGGGATTTGATGAGTCTCGTATTATACATATTTATACCCCCGATGTTATGTGAAATATATGGTAAATAACCTTATTATTAGGACTTTTGGTACTTAATATATGAATGAATGTGTAGGATTGAAGATTAGTGAAATGACGTGAAAAGCACAAAAAAAAATATAACTTTGTGAACATATAAGGAAAAGATATCGTTTGACTAAAGCACGCCGGTCATAAGTAAAAAGAGCGCCGCTTACGGGTATCTTTGGTCAACTATGTAACTACAAGTCAGACATGAAGTACGCCGGTTATATATTACATAAGCACTGGTTACGCGAAGAGAAGGTCGCCGATTTTATACCGGATGTGCGGCGTACTTCCCATGGCAGTTATCTTTTCTACATTAATGAGCTACTTCAATAATGAGGCCGATCACTTGCCTATCATAACTTACCAGGGACGTGCTAGGGAAACATTTTACACTATGAATAGGAGTGAAAATCGGAGGTTTAGACACACCACAACAAAGAAAGATATCTTGATCTTTTAGAAGCAGTTCAGTAGTGGTTTGCACCAAAACCACTAGCTAAGGAGTTGGAGTCAGTACTACACTTGGAGAAACACCTTGGAGCATGAAAACCTTTGGTATAAACTCGTTGTTATGATGAAATTACTTGTTTACATGTTTCACTTTATTATAAGTATGGAGTAGTATCTTTATGTTTATTTGAGGCACTTCTGCCATGATTATTATAAGAGTTGTATAATGAATATTGAATCTATGATGTATACAGTCTCTTATCATTTGTCTTGATTGATCATTGTGATTGCTTAAAGGTCGAAAGATTCAAATTATATTATGAATTGTCTGTCTATAACAAATCATTGCTATGCTTGTGAGAATTGCTTAGTAAAACAAATGATGACCTTGACTATGACACGTTTAAGGGCTAGTCTCATGTCTAACGGCTTGACTAGAAGAAATGCATATTTGATACTTCATACTGGACCACACTTTTATGCATTCTGTGTATATAGAATCAAAGGCTGAAAGGAGATTCTTTACATAGGATAGATATATTAGTTTACATGATTAACCATCATGCTTTACTTCTATGCTTTGTCCATGTAACTTATGTGATATTACTTCTTATGATCCTCATGAGCTGAGCCATGAATAAGCATACTTTTGAATTAATTGGGAAAAACAATACAAAAATCTTAAATCCAACAAACACGGTTTTAGTGATAAGTGACAATCATTGGAATCTAATTTTGTTAATCATAGCTAGCATAAGGAATCATTACCTCTCTTGGGACGAACTGGTCTTACCTAAACTTTTACTATAAACAGGGGTTAAACATTTACCCTTGTGTTTTGTGTATTAAGGAATCGGTAGAACGTGTTATTATAAATTCAAAACTTTCGAAACACATCAGGATTGTAAGACAGTTTTTACTTTACGATGAATAAAGATACTTGGTATTTGTTATTCATTCATATAATAATTGTTATCCTATATTTGCATGTTTTTAATCCTTGAATGATTTTATCATTTTAAATTGGGTAAAAGCCATATATTAGCAATGTACTTTGACATTTTTTCAAATATAGATAACAAACTTTTTTTATTACTAATCTAGTAATTGAAACCGGCTAATTTTTTTACGATATAGTAAATATTGTCACCTGCTACCTGTTTAATATGGAAAATGACTGACAAGTCATTTTTTACCGATCGTTAGTAAATATTTTTCATTGTTAGTCTTTTATACTAACGGTCGTTAGTAAATAACTTAAAATTTGGTTTTCTTACTTATTCGTCTGTTTTTACACTTTTTCGTCCGTATTTGCACGTTTATTATTTTCACCGTTAGTCCTTTATACTAACAGTATTTGAATCTTTAGTCATTTATACACACGTTTTCATACATTTTATAAAAAAATATTATATAAAAATTTAAAGATTTAATAAATAAATAAATAAATAAATAAATAAATAATTAAAAAAAAATCAATTTTTTTTCAAAAAAATAATTTTTTATAAATAATTATCGTAAAAAAAAAATTGGAAAAAATTATTTTTAAAAATAATTATCCAAAAAAAATAATTTTTTCTAGATTTGAAAAAATTTACCAATTTTTTTTACGATAATTATTTAAAAAAATATATATTTTTCGAATTTTTTTTTTGAAATTTTTTAATTTTCTAATTTTTATTTTTCGAAAAAAAAATTTTGAATTTTTTTATTTTCTTATTTTTTTTAAAAAAATTTTGGAAATTTTTTATTTTCTATATTTTTTTAAATTAAAAAAAAATTATTTTTTTTTACTTTTTTTTTAATTTAAAAAAAAAAAAAAAAAACTTGTATTTTTTTGGGATTTTTTTGTGGTGATGGACTGTGCATGAAATGATTATGCATATTTAAGGACCAAACATGTAATTTTTTAACGAAGTTGGTTAACGGAAGCATTTAAAAACGGACGAAAGCGGATGAATAAGTAATAAATCCAAATTTTAAGTTATTTACTAACGGCCGTTAGTATAAAGGACTAACGATGCAAATTTATGTGAAGAACACAAGGGTATTTTAGTCAGTTCAGTAAATCAGTAGGTCATATTTACTATATCGTAAAAAATTAGCCGGTTTCAATTACTATATTAGTAATAAAATAAGTTTGTTACATAGATTTGAAAAGTTGTGAAAGTACATTGCTAATATATAGCTTTTACCCTTTTAAATTTGTCTATTGTCGGTTAACAATATGGGAATATTGTTATGTAAGGCAAATGTGAGTGTTGGTTATATTCTTTGAATATATGGATTGTTCCCGCTAAACTCATATGTATTCACAAGGGATGCATATTAGATACCCCAACTTTCGAACATTTACTTTTGGATCCTTGTCATGAGTAAAATGTAGAAAATGGTTTAGTAAGTCATCCTTAGAGTTGAGATACAAGCAAGTTCTGCATGTGTGGATATCACTTTGTGATTATAGCCAAACGCTGTCCTAAAAAAGGTAGTCATAAACGCTATTTTTCGGAGTGAATGTGAAGCAGCATCCACAACACTTGTAGTTAACAAAGGATTTGTTCCTCCACTTGATAAGTGCAGAATGATACCATGGCGCCTCTCCAGAATTAATCAGATAATTATGTGGCCGCACCCAAAGGGTAATTTTAAGATGATTCTTAATTACATTTGGTATATCTGAATTAACTTCTGTAACAAGAATCTAAATGGTTAAACTATATGGAATGAGTTAGGATCCATATCCATGGTTTAACAGTATCTGTAACAAAGGGATGATAATGGCAAGTAATACAAAACCATTAAAAGCTGAGATTGTTCTTGAAACTACTTATCTAAAGTATTTCTAATTTATGACAATAAGTGCATTGCTAGACGTTGCTATTGTTGGTATAAATGTAAGTCCGCTACTCCAACTCCCAAGTGGGGGCTATTGGAATATGGTAGTTGGATACGCATGTTATACGACTAGAAGTATGTGAGCCTATTGGGGGCACACACGTTAATACACGAAGAGTACGTTTATTATGTATTTAATATGTGTAACTTGTTTATATTTATTAAATATATAATATGTTTCAGGAAATAATTATTTAATGATTACTAGTTTAACCATTAGACGTTATAAACTAATTAATATTCATTAAATATAAAGAGAAAGGGTTAAGTGTCGAAAACAGAAAGTCTGGTCCTCCTCTATAAAGTGGTCGGTCCAAGAAGGATCTAGGAGCGACTTAGGAGTCATTTTTCGAGAAGTGATGGAGTGGTTTGACAATGCTTGGAGAATAAGTTAAGTGGGTATATAAACAACCCTTAATGCTCTTTATTCATGTGCCTAAGAACTCATCCCACACAAAACCTACGCCTACATCACAACCAAAAGTCCTAATATGTTTTCTTTTCTCCCTGGTTTAGACAAACAGAAAGCAAGACTATATTGGTTGCATGTTTATATTAAAATAACATATGCATGATCTTGTTTTCATGCATGCTATATGTAATACAACCAGCTGACCCTTTTCTTTTATTTTGTGCTGATTCAAACGTACCCTATCTAGGGTTTGGATCAGTTGTGGTATTAAACAAGAACACGTGGTGTTTGATTGTTTATCGTGAAGTAACTACTAGCCTGGTGGCATGCTTGTTCGATGTGTTGTGTGAGCAACCATAGAGGTATCTATTTTAGATACGTTATATTCAAGAATAATCGCTAAAAGGCACGCTTTTATTATTCGTATTGTGTTACCCTATTTGTCATAACTAGATCCATCCGCTGCGCACTTGTAGCTAAATTGGTTACCTAGAATTATTAAATCCCAACATTCAAGTTCAGCTTTCATTGCATCAATCCATTGAGAATGTTTGGAGGCATCCAAATAGCTTTTAGGTACAGTAACAGAATTACAAGGTTCGTAAACATCAACAAGCGGTCTTGTTCTTAACACATCAGTGTCAGTTGTATCTTCAATATCAAATTTGAGAATATCAACTTCATCATGACGTGTTTGTTCTGAAAACGTATCTACATGCCTTTTAACTTCTTCTGCATTCCAGTCCCGATAATGGTGGAGAATACACGTCAAATGAATTGAAGGTTTGATTCCCGACAAAGCTTCAACTGGAGTTTTACCATTCATGGCTTTTGTTGCTAATCTGTTCAGCAAATATACAAATGTAGCTACCGCCTCGGCCCAAAATGTATTTGGTAGTTTCTTATCAAACAACATTGATCTCGCAATCTCCATAACCGTTCTGTTCTTTCTTTCAGAAACACCATTTTGTTGAGGCGAGTATGGAACTGTAACTTGGTAAATTACTCCTTGTTGTCGAAGGAATTCTTCAAACTCATTTGACGTGTATTCTCCACCATTATCGGTTCTCAAAATACGCAAAGTACTTCCTCTTTGTACTTCAACAAGTTTCTTGAATCTTTTAAAGATTGAGAATACCGAAGCTCTGCTATTAAGAAAATAAACCCAACACATTATGGTATAATCGTCAATGTAAAGAACAAAATATTTATTACCGCTCCAAGATGGTGTAGACATAGGACCAAAAATATCAGAATGAGCAATTTCTAACTTGTGGGTGGCTCTCGTCACACCAGCGTTTGAGAAGGGCAACCTGCGAATTTTCCCCAATTCACAACCTTCACACTTAGAATCAACTTCGCTAATGGGAGGCATATCTTTCACCAACTTCATAGTATACATATGTGTAGAACCGTAGAGGGGGGTGAATACGGTTTCTTAGGCTTTTTAGATGTTTAAAAACTTTAAGCCAAAGAGAACACCAAGTGGTTGTAAATTGATCCAACAACCACTATCACAACCAAAGTATATAAAGCAAGTAAAGAACATAACGATATATACTGGTTTGGGATGGGGGGTTTATACCATCCGTACATCCAGTTTCGAATCCTTGACTCCGATACTATTCACTAGTATAATCCTTTCGGTGGACTATAAACCGTTACAATTCACTCCACCGATATTCACCAATATCGATGCTCACAAAGAAGGAGTTACTCACCAACGGTATTCTGCCCTCGAAAACCACCCAAAAGAATCTCACGATTCGACTTTACCTAAGGATCACAAAGATCACTACCAAGACTTCCACCCGGAAGTATCAAACCCCAACTAGATCCCTAATGATCTAGGCTTGGTCACCAAGACACAAGACTTCCCTTACAAACAATTGAATGAATGAATGAATGTTTGTTCAATCAAGTCCTAACCTAACCTAGAGACTCGATTGTAATAGAAAGGGTATAACAAAGAAGACCCTCGACACAATCATAAGAGTGGATTAGGTTCTTGTGATTCTTCCCTTGCAAATATATGTGTTCTTCCAAAGATGTTAGTGTGAAAATCAAGAACACAAGATTAGAGGTAGAGAGATTGAGAGATTTGAGAGTGTTCAGAGAGAAAGAATCTAGAGAGAAAGAATAATGGCAAGGGGTGAGGAATACAAGAGGCAAGACATTGTATTTAAAGGCAAAACCCAAACTTGGGAATATTTTACCGAGGCCGGCGCGTCACCCACGCGTTGATGCGTGGGAGGGGCGCCAGACACCCAGGGAAAATATTCCCGAGGCTTTGGGTGTTTGGCATTATAAATGCCTTACCTTGCTAAACCCCCAATTGTACTTCACACTAAACCATAACATTAATCATTCTAAGGTTTACCAACTCAAATAGCCAATTTGGAAAATCATTTGTGAAGTGTTTAAAGAGAAACCAAATTACCAAGGGTTTAAAGTGTAGATAGCGTAATTTAGAAGGGATAGAAGTGTATCTCCTTACATGGCATAGAAAAGAGAGAAAGAATATGCTAAGGAATATTCCAATGCTTGTGGGGGAAGGTGAGATGGAGGGTTGAGATGAAATGGTTTGAATTGGATGGCTAGGATCAAAAGGAGCCTCCCTTAGTTTTCAAACAATTTTGCATGTGGGGAATATGGATGGATGAGATGATCTCATTTGAAATGAATGGTTAAGATCAAATATGCCTAGGTTAGGGTTGAGGAGGATATTCCAAGGGAATATGCACTGCTTGGGGGGAAAGGAGAAATGAAGGGTTTAAATGGTTTCATTTGAATTGGATGGTGGAGATCAAAACCATGTGGTTGTATAGGTAGGAGAGATTGGATGGATGGTTGAGATGTGTTTGATTTGAATTCGATGGTTAGGATCAAGTCCATGTGGTGATATAGAGATGAGATTGGATGGATGGTTGAGATGAGTTTAGTTTGAATTCAATGGCTAGGATGAGAGGAGCTGTCACAACTCGTAATTTCCGGTCATTTTCCAAACCTCGATAATTTACTATTCACAAATTACTATTCATCGATCACTATTCATCGTTTTACTATTCATCATTTTTGAGGTCAATTTGACATTTCGAGAAACATTCAGAAATTTCACTATTCACGTGCATTACTCATTTCATCGTAAATTTAGTTTACGAGTGTTCAAATTCGCGTAACCGTATTGGTTCAAGAGTGAATTCATGCATTATCCTTTGGGACATCTCATACAGACTAGAAATAGTCTACGTATCATCATTGTGTCACTTGCATACTATTCCACTCGTAGGATAATTAAATTTATACTTTTGGTATAATTAACGATTTACGTATGTTTACTTTAAATAAACACTAATACGCGAACTATAAATGTGTCTAACATGTCCGACACTCCCGACTATGATCCCAATATATTTTTATATTCATTTTAATAATATAAAAATTATAATATTAATTTAACCGGTGTTTTCAAACCAATGGCTACATTCTACGGTCGGAGCTTATCACTCCGTCGGTTTGCGTTATTTCAACACAATAATTATTTTAACACCCAATTCTTTCAAAGAATAATATTTTACAACTTTTACAACTTCGTCGTATTTTATTTCACCTCGGTAACATTTATTTTTTTTAGTTAACTCGGTACCCGATAACACCTAATACACAAAAGATCTAACTAATGCATACTAGGGAGACATAAGCTTTAATTAGCCACAAACTTTCCCCCATTTCTCTCCTAAAAACCGGCCACATGCCCCCTAGGACCAAGACTTCAAGATTTTTTTTGACCAAAAATATCTATTTCAATCTTTCATTTTTCTTACATTTCATACATTTCAAAACAAACTAGAAAACATTTTCTCTCTTTCTCTCTTGGTGGGTGGATCGGCTCAAACAAAAACAACAAGAAGAAACATCAATTTTTCCAAGATCAAGTGATAATCAAGGTTATTTAGTACTTCTTGTTAGGGTTTGGAAGTTTAAACACAAGGTTTTGCAAGTTTTTCATCTCCACTAATCCACTAATCCTTCAAGTAAGTTGTCAAACTCATTTTCATAATTTCCTCAAGTATCTTTCAATGATCATACACTTTTATTCAAGATATATATGCATATGTTGATTTATACCACTCTATATACACTTTTTATAACTTACAAGCCTTAGGTATATTATATAGGTGAATCCTTGGTAGATTGTTGTGATGGATGATATTTAGGAACCCATGACACCCTAAGAAGGTGTATGGTAGGATTAGACTAGTTTTGTGGTGATTGAAAGTGGTTTGGTTGAAGTAGAAACTAGATTGAAACCTTGAAAATGGTTTTTGAACAAGTAAAAATACATGCTGTACTATTTTGGTTCACCCAGAAAACTCCGAATTTACACAGTAACTTTTGATAATATTTTTAGAAAATACTTTCAAAAACGAAGCCGTGGGCGAAAGAACGGATTAAAACGAGTTAATAACGAAGGAGTTATGATTTTCCGAATTTAATGACGAAAACTATTTTCTGAAAAACTGCATGCTGTTTGACAGTTTTCGACGGGTAAATAGAGGCGTTAAACGTAACCTAGAGGAGCCGAGCTATTGAAAATATATTAGTACTTACTAAAATGAATCCGTGGATATAAAGAACGAGGAAAATGAGCTTAAAACGACCAAGTTATACCCGTTTTAACATCGTCAAAACTATATATATATTTTGTCACTACTAGAAAATAATAACTTACGCACCAAATGGTATATTTTCTAGAAATATTACTAAGAACTATATTCTTAACAAATGAAATACGTATGACCCAAAGGAATATTTATACGACTTAACGACGTTATTTTAAGGTTTTCGATATGAGGAATAGAACGCTAACATTTTTATACGATATATTACGACAAGTTTTTATAACTCCATTGGGACTTATTTTTCCTAAGTATGGAAACTATTTTACTATGACAATAACTAGTGTTTCCAAGTCACGAGTGGTATAGGCATCATGTGCATGTGCATTCATTTCATCACGTCATGATCTAAGGTAGATCGTTATTACTCATATTAGGTTGCGGTTAGAGATCGTGCCTCACTTCAGTGTATCCATTGTTGTCATTGTAGCTATCGCTCCAGGTGAGTCATAGCCCCTACTTTTTCAATTGTTTTGGTAAACTCTTTGGGGGAGAATACATGCTCGTTTTACTTAAAACGCATTACTGTTTTACCTGGTTGATTTCTCAAATATTTCCAGCTTTATCTAAATATATATTAGATCACCTGCACTTCATTAGTATGCTTGGCTACCGGTATTTCCTTGGCATATTTAATAACCTGCATTCATTGGTATGTTTGATTTCCTGTATTTCATGGGATTGATTATCCTTGTTCATATGACCTCATAGTCCCCATTTGTTCTTATATGCTCATTGTAATACTGTGGTATTCCCCACTTGGCTGTGATGTCAAACGTAATATTGTGGTATTCCCCACTTGGCTGTGATGTCAAACGTATTGTGGTATTCCCCACTTGGCTGTGATGTCAAACGTAATATTGTGGTATTCCCCACTTGGCTGTGATGTCAAACGTAGTATTGCTGTTTCCCTACTTGATTGACCTATATGTCCATTGTAATACTGTGGTATTCCCCACTTGGCTGTGATGTCAAACGTAATATTGTGGTATTCCCCACTTGGCTGTGATGTCAAACGTAATATTGTGGTATTCCCCACTTGGCTGTGATGTCAAATGTAGTATTGCTGTTTTCTTACTTGACTGAATTGCGATGCCTTTGCATCAACCTTATTACGGGTTTTCCCGCTTGACTGATTTATCATATGGCCTCATTGACTGAATTATTTATATAGCCGTTTTGCTATATTTATCTGGGAATTTGGATATCATATTACTTTTGTTCGCGTAGACTTTAATACATTTGGCAGTGGGTTGTAAACACACAGGTTACAAGTCTCTTATGGCGGGACTTGCAACTGAGTGGATTTACGATGCCTTTGCTGGGCGATCTCTTCTTTATAGGCATTCTTTGTTAAACAAACTCTATGAACTCACCAACCTCGTGTTGACACTTTAGCATGTATTTTCAGGTTTTAACCAATGGCACGCTACAGGAGGTTTTGGCAGGGCATGGCATGGTCATAGAAGACTCTGATTATTTATATGGGGACCGTTTTAAACTATTTAAGGGCCTACTTCCGCACTACTTTTAATGATGTAAATTCAACATTTTTGACTAAACGATTTTATTCTAAATGATTAAAGTGAGAACCATTTTTGTACTTGCGTTGTGATATCAATTGAGTTACACCCCAGCTGCATGTATGCTTCCGCTGGACCCGATTTTGGGGGTGTGACAGATTGGTATCAGAGCTTTGGCTATAGCGAACTAAGTGTTTTTAAAACCTAGACTATAGCTACTTTTACGAAAAACTTAACCCTATGACCGTCACGTGCCTGCCTGCCAAGCTGATGCCTCACTTGTAGTTTGTTGCTGACTTAGGTGATGAGACTTGTGTCTCATTATCTGGTATATTATGTTCATTTATTCTAGTTGATTACTATCATTGTCTTTCATATAAGCACGTTCACGTATCATATATGTCACCGCGTTATGTTTTCCCTTGCATAGCTTCATCATTTGATGTCGAGTTTGGTTACCTGCCTTAGTCTTTCTGAACGTCTTGGTCTTGTGAAGGACATAGTATTAGTATAACTGAGCTGAGTATTTCAAAATTCATGGAACCTCGGTGGAATATAGACTAGTCACCTATATTCAACCCGGGATAGTGGGACATAGGCTGACTACCTATGTCTGACTCAGAGATGAATTTTGCAACACTAAGAATGGTTATAATAAAATTTTGTCTAAATTGAATTCTCTACTCAATTTCGAAATGTTTCATTTGTGTGTGTGTGTGTATACACTCTCGTTGCCGGAATATTCATAGTTTTCATCACTTCGTGAACCACCGATTGGAAACGGGTTAACTGGCCATTTCATCTCATAAATCTTCATATTTATACACAATGCACTTACATTTTCTTTTTTCACAATCTCGTTTTGTCGCGTTTGTCACAGTCTTTTCCCTTCTCACCATCACTATCATTTCCTTTTCCCCACCCCCATATATATATATGGAATTAGCTAACACTCTGTAGATTCCGATGTCACTCATCCCTCACTACTCCCTATATTGATAAATGGATATTATCAATGACCTCCCTAGGAAAGAATTTCCATACCTTCTATGAGGATGATCCCTCGGTACAGTAAGACCATTCAAAACTCAACAGAAATCCCAAGATATCACAAAACTATTCGAACCACTATCACTGGCCTAATCACCAAAAATTCCATCATCTGGAAAGTATTGGCTTAACTAAATTATAAGGATTAGTTTCGATACGAGTGCTCGCTAAGCAACACCATAGAGATAAATCCAACCTTTTAACCGAGACTATAAATTGAACATGTCCTCACCAATAGCCCTTATTCAAACGTGTTAGACACCTATGCCTTTGTGCAGACATACATACCTGACTATTTTATCCTCTTAATATTTTCACTTTTAAATGGATTTTTCTCCAAACTATAGTTATGCAAAACATATATCTTGTAAGAAATACTTTTCTAAGGCACTTATTTTGACAAACAAATTTCTTTTGGTTAATCTTTTACAAAACTACTAGATGCTAAGAAATTTTAAACATCGATTTTTGGTAAATCATATTATCCATCTTGTGTTGAAAACAGTCCTATCTTGCATAACTATTAAATTTTGAAACATTAAGAAAAATGTTACTTAGAAAGCCGTTTGCTTAAAAATTGTAAATTCATTTACTCAGGGGAGGTTTATGAACAAAACACACAATCTCAAAACAAACTTTGAAAATCAATCACTATAATACATCACTTATACCTTTAGGATTTTGTGATTTGATGACATAGAACTTGGGGAAAATCTTAGTAATGGAGACTAAGCATCGTAGGTGGAGAAAGACTCAATTCCTGACATCCTGCGGAGGATCCCAACCTTATCCTAATCTATTATTTTTAACAACACCCTTTTACGGATTTAACCCTGTAAGTCTTTCAAAACAAGATTCAGGATACCCATTTCAATTATTCCTAATAAAGGAATTTAATTCACCTCAACTCCTAGCGATTTCATTAATATCTCTTTGGAACCACACCACCTATCATCTGTAGACCATTGGTCAGAATTTGAGATTGATTCAAACCTAGGGAGGTATACCCAAATCGGGTGTGATTGAAACTAGAAATGGTTGGATTAACCATTTACCATAAACCAAATTCAGTTGCAACCATAGTTATCACACGAGCTTAGAGACTACACCATTCGAAGCACTCTATGGTCGAAGTGTCAACATCCATTGACGGATCAAAACTTGGAAAAGCTCAACTCACTAGTCCCATAAGCATTCATGAAATAACCAGAAATTTCCTACAAGTCAAGAATCAATTACAAATTCTATAAGTTGTAAACCATTAAAACTTCAAGTTGGTAGCCAGATCATGTTGAAAGTTCTGCCTAGGAAAGGCATGATATCATTCAGAAAACTGGGAAAGTTGAACCCGATATACACTGGACCACGTAATATTTCAGACAAGAGTAGGCCTGGTGGCCGTCAGACTTGAGCCTCGTTAGAGAACAACCGGATTACACAACCATGTTTCACCTATTCAAATCTCAGGAAATGACTTTCAGATCTGTCACTCATAATCCCATTTGGAAAGGAATCCAACCCAAAGACAAACGTGAACTTGGTGAGAACCAATAGAAATCATGGACTGTTAGGTCAAACGGTTGAAGCGGAGTCGAATTCCTATCGTGGAAGTTCGCTGGAATTCTCAATTATTATCATCTTTCACCAATATACTTCAGAGACCAACCAAAACTGAACTTTGGGACGAAGTTCCTGTTAGAAGGGAAGACTGTCACAACTCGTAATTTCCGGTCATTTTCCAAACCTCGATAATTTACTATTCACAAATTACTATTCATCGATCACTATTCATCGTTTTACTATTCATCATTTTTGAGGTCAATTTGACATTTCGAGAAACATTCAGAAATTTCACTATTCACGTGCATTACTCATTTCATCGTAAATTTAGTTTACGAGTGTTCAAATTCGCGTAACCGTATTGGTTCAAGAGTGAATTCATGCATTATCCTTTGGGACATCTCATACAGACTAGAAATAGTCTACGTATCATCATTGTGTCACTTGCATACTATTCCACTCGTAGGATAATTAAATTTATACTTTTGGTATAATTAACGATTTACGTATGTTTACTTTAAATAAACACTAATACGCGAACTATAAATGTGTCTAACATGTCCGACACTCCCGACTATGATCCCAATATATTTTTATATTCATTTTAATAATATAAAAATTATAATATTAATTTAACCGGTGTTTTCAAACCAATGGCTACATTCTACGGTCGGAGCTTATCACTCCGTCGGTTTGCGTTATTTCAACACAATAATTATTTTAACACCCAATTCTTTCAAAGAATAATATTTTACAACTTTTACAACTTCGTCGTATTTTATTTCACCTCGGTAACATTTATTTTTTTTAGTTAACTCGGTACCCGATAACACCTAATACACAAAAGATCTAACTAATGCATACTAGGGAGACATAAGCTTTAATTAGCCACAAACTTTCCCCCATTTCTCTCCTAAAAACCGGCCACATGCCCCCTAGGACCAAGACTTCAAGATTTTTTTTGACCAAAAATATCTATTTCAATCTTTCATTTTTCTTACATTTCATACATTTCAAAACAAACTAGAAAACATTTTCTCTCTTTCTCTCTTGGTGGGTGGATCGGCTCAAACAAAAACAACAAGAAGAAACATCAATTTTTCCAAGATCAAGTGATAATCAAGGTTATTTAGTACTTCTTGTTAGGGTTTGGAAGTTTAAACACAAGGTTTTGCAAGTTTTTCATCTCCACTAATCCACTAATCCTTCAAGTAAGTTGTCAAACTCATTTTCATAATTTCCTCAAGTATCTTTCAATGATCATACACTTTTATTCAAGATATATATGCATATGTTGATTTATACCACTCTATATACACTTTTTATAACTTACAAGCCTTAGGTATATTATATAGGTGAATCCTTGGTAGATTGTTGTGATGGATGATATTTAGGAACCCATGACACCCTAAGAAGGTGTATGGTAGGATTAGACTAGTTTTGTGGTGATTGAAAGTGGTTTGGTTGAAGTAGAAACTAGATTGAAACCTTGAAAATGGTTTTTGAACAAGTAAAAATACATGCTGTACTATTTTGGTTCACCCAGAAAACTCCGAATTTACACAGTAACTTTTGATAATATTTTTAGAAAATACTTTCAAAAACGAAGCCGTGGGCGAAAGAACGGATTAAAACGAGTTAATAACGAAGGAGTTATGATTTTCCGAATTTAACGACGAAAACTATTTTCTGAAAAACTGCATGCTGTTTGACAGTTTTCGACGGGTAAATAGAGGCGTTAAACGTAACCTAGAGGAGCCGAGCTATTGAAAATATATTAGTACTTACTAAAATGAATCCGTGGATATAAAGAACGAGGAAAATGAGCTTAAAACGACCAAGTTATACCCGTTTTAACATCGTCAAAACTATATATATATTTTGTCACTACTAGAAAATAATAACTTACGCACCAAATGGTATATTTTCTAGAAATATTACTAAGAACTATATTCTTAACAAATGAAATACGTATGACCCAAAGGAATATTTATACGACTTAACGACGTTATTTTAAGGTTTTCGATATGAGGAATAGAACGCTAACATTTTTATACGATATATTACGACAAGTTTTTATAACTCCATTGGGACTTATTTTTCCTAAGTATGGAAACTATTTTACTATGACAATAACTAGTGTTTCCAAGTCACGAGTGGTATAGGCATCATGTGCATGTGCATTCATTTCATCACGTCATGATCTAAGGTAGATCGTTATTACTCATATTAGGTTGCGGTTAGAGATCGTGCCTCACTTCAGTGTATCCATTGTTGTCATTGTAGCTATCGCTCCAGGTGAGTCATAGCCCCTACTTTTTCAATTGTTTTGGTAAACTCTTTGGGGGAGAATACATGCTCGTTTTACTTAAAACGCATTACTGTTTTACCTGGTTGATTTCTCAAATATTTCCAGCTTTATCTAAATATATATTAGATCACCTGCACTTCATTAGTATGCTTGGCTACCGGTATTTCCTTGGCATATTTAATAACCTGCATTCATTGGTATGTTTGATTTCCTGTATTTCATGGGATTGATTATCCTTGTTCATATGACCTCATAGTCCCCATTTGTTCTTATATGCTCATTGTAATACTGTGGTATTCCCCACTTGGCTGTGATGTCAAACGTAATATTGTGGTATTCCCCACTTGGCTGTGATGTCAAACGTATTGTGGTATTCCCCACTTGGCTGTGATGTCAAACGTAATATTGTGGTATTCCCCACTTGGCTGTGATGTCAAACGTAGTATTGCTGTTTCCCTACTTGATTGACCTATATGTCCATTGTAATACTGTGGTATTCCCCACTTGGCTGTGATGTCAAACGTAATATTGTGGTATTCCCCACTTGGCTGTGATGTCAAACGTATTGTGGTATTCCCCACTTGGCTGTGATGTCAAACGTAATATTGTGGTATTCCCCACTTGGCTGTGATGTCAAATGTAGTATTGCTGTTTTCTTACTTGACTGAATTGCGATGCCTTTGCATCAACCTTATTACGGGTTTTCCCGCTTGACTGATTTATCATATGGCCTCATTGACTGAATTATTTATATAGCCGTTTTGCTATATTTATCTGGGAATTTGGATATCATATTACTTTTGTTCGCGTAGACTTTAATACATTTGGCAGTGGGTTGTAAACACACAGGTTACAAGTCTCTTATGGCGGGACTTGCAACTGAGTGGATTTACGATGCCTTTGCTGGGCGATCTCTTCTTTATAGGCATTCTTTGTTAAACAAACTCTATGAACTCACCAACCTCGTGTTGACACTTTAGCATGTATTTTCAGGTTTTAACCAATGGCACGCTACAGGAGGTTTTGGCAGGGCATGGCATGGTCATAGAAGACTCTGATTATTTATATGGGGACCGTTTTAAACTATTTAAGGGCCTACTTCCGCACTACTTTTAATGATGTAAATTCAACATTTTTGACTAAACGATTTTATTCTAAATGATTAAAGTGAAAACCATTTTTGTACTTGCGTTGTGATATCAATTGAGTTACACCCCAGCTGCATGTATGCTTCCGCTGGACCCGATTTTGGGGGTGTGACAGATTGGTATCAGAGCTTTGGCTATAGCGAACTAAGTGTTTTTAAAACCTAGACTATAGCTACTTTTACGAAAAACTTAACCCTATGACCGTCACGTGCCTGCCTGCCAAGCTGATGCCTCACTTGTAATTTGTTGCTGACTTAGGTGATGAGACTTGTGTCTCATTATCTGGTATATTATGTTCATTTATTCTAGTTGATTACTATCATTGTCTTTCATATAAGCACGTTCACGTATCATATATGTCACCGCGTTATGTTTTCCCTTGCATAGCTTCATCATTTGATGTCGAGTTTGGTTACCTGCCTTAGTCTTTCTGAACGTCTTGGTCTTGTGAAGGACATAGTATTAGTATAACTGAGCTGAGTATTTCAAAATTCATGGAACCTCGGTGGAATATAGACTAGTCACCTATATTCAACCCGGGATAGTGGGACATAGGCTGACTACCTATGTCTGACTCAGAGATGAATTTTGCAACACTAAGAATGGTTATAATAAAATTTTGTCTAAATTGAATTCTCTACTCAATTTCGAAATGTTTCATTTGTGTGTGTGTGTGTATACACTCTCGTTGCCGGAATATTCATAGTTTTCATCACTTCGTGAACCACCGATTGGAAACGGGTTAACTGGCCATTTCATCTCATAAATCTTCATATTTATACACAATGCACTTACATTTTCTTTTTTCACAATCTCGTTTTGTCGCGTTTGTCACAGTCTTTTCCCTTCTCACCATCACTATCATTTCCTTTTCCCCACCCCCATATATATATATGGAATTAGCTAACACTCTGTAGATTCCGATGTCACTCATCCCTCACTACTCCCTATATTGATAAATGGATATTATCAATGACCTCCCTAGGAAAGAATTTCCATACATTCTATGAGGATGATCCCTCGGTACAGTAAGACCATTCAAAACTCAACAGAAATCCCAAGATATCACAAAACTATTCGAACCACTATCACTGGCCTAATCACCAAAAATTCCATCATCTGGAAAGTATTGGCTTAACTAAATTATAAGGATTAGTTTCGATACGAGTGCTCGCTAAGCAACACCATAGAGATAAATCCAACCTTTTAACCGAGACTATAAATTGAACATGTCCTCACCAATAGCCCTTATTCAAACGTGTTAGACACCTATGCCTTTGTGCAGACATACATACCTGACTATTTTATCCTCTTAATATTTTCACTTTTAAATGGATTTTTCTCCAAACTATAGTTATGCAAAACATATATCTTGTAAGAAATACTTTTCTAAGGCACTTATTTTGACAAACAAATTTCTTTTGGTTAATCTTTTACAAAACTACTAGATGCTAAGAAATTTTAAACATCGATTTTTGGTAAATCATATTATCCATCTTGTGTTGAAAACAGTCCTATCTTGCATAACTATTAAATTTTGAAACATTAAGAAAAATGTTACTTAGAAAGCCGTTTGCTTAAAAATTGTAAATTCATTTACTCAGGGGAGGTTTATGAACAAAACACACAATCTCAAAACAAACTTTGAAAATCAATCACTATAATACATCACTTATACCTTTAGGATTTTGTGATTTGATGACATAGAACTTGGGGAAAATCTTAGTAATGGAGACTAAGCATCGTAGGTGGAGAAAGACTCAATTCCTGACATCCTGCGGAGGATCCCAACCTTATCCTAATCTATTATTTTTAACAACACCCTTTTACGGATTTAACCCTGTAAGTCTTTCAAAACAAGATTCAGGATACCCATTTCAATTATTCCTAATAAAGGAATTTAATTCACCTCAACTCCTAGCGATTTCATTAATATCTCTTTGGAACCACACCACCTATCATCTGTAGACCATTGGTCAGAATTTGAGATTGATTCAAACCTAGGGAGGTATACCCAAATCGGGTGTGATTGAAACTAGAAATGGTTGGATTAACCATTTACCATAAACCAAATTCAGTTGCAACCATAGTTATCACACGAGCTTAGAGACTACACCATTCGAAGCACTCTATGGTCGAAGTGTCAACATCCATTGACGGATCAAAACTTGGAAAAGCTCAACTCACTAGTCCCATAAGCATTCATGAAATAACCAGAAATTTCCTACAAGTCAAGAATCAATTACAAATTCTATAAGTTGTAAACCATTAAAACTTCAAGTTGGTAGCCAGATCATGTTGAAAGTTCTGCCTAGGAAAGGCATGATATCATTCAGAAAACTGGGAAAGTTGAACCCGATATACACTGGACCACGTAATATTTCAGACAAGAGTAGGCCTGGTGGCCGTCAGACTTGAGCCTCGTTAGAGAACAACCGGATTACACAACCATGTTTCACCTATTCAAATCTCAGGAAATGACTTTCAGATCTGTCACTCATAATCCCATTTGGAAAGGAATCCAACCCAAAGACAAACGTGAACTTGGTGAGAACCAATAGAAATCATGGACTGTTAGGTCAAACGGTTGAAGCGGAGTCGAATTCCTATCGTGGAAGTTCGCTGGAATTCTCAATTATTATCATCTTTCACCAATATACTTCAGAGACCAACCAAAACTGAACTTTGGGACGAAGTTCCTGTTAGAAGGGAAGACTGTCACAACTCGTAATTTCCGGTCATTTTCCAAACCTCGATAATTTACTATTCACAAATTACTATTCATCGATCACTATTCATCGTTTTACTATTCATCATTTTTGAGGTCAATTTGACATTTCGAGAAACATTCAGAAATTTCACTATTCACGTGCATTACTCATTTCATCGTAAATTTAGTTTACGAGTGTTCAAATTCGCGTAACCGTATTGGTTCAAGAGTGAATTCATGCATTATCCTTTGGGACATCTCATACAGACTAGAAATAGTCTACGTATCATCATTGTGTCACTTGCATACTATTCCACTCGTAGGATAATTAAATTTATACTTTTGGTATAATTAACGATTTACGTATGTTTACTTTAAATAAACACTAATACGCGAACTATAAATGTGTCTAACATGTCCGACACTCCCGACTATGATCCCAATATATTTTTATATTCATTTTAATAATATAAAAATTATAATATTAATTTAACCGGTGTTTTCAAACCAATGGCTACATTCTACGGTCGGAGCTTATCACTCCGTCGGTTTGCGTTATTTCAACACAATAATTATTTTAACACCCAATTCTTTCAAAGAATAATATTTTACAACTTTTACAACTTCGTCGTATTTTATTTCACCTCGGTAACATTTATTTTTTTTAGTTAACTCGGTACCCGATAACACCTAATACACAAAAGATCTAACTAATGCATACTAGGGAGACATAAGCTTTAATTAGCCACAAACTTTCCCCCATTTCTCTCCTAAAAACCGGCCACATGCCCCCTAGGACCAAGACTTCAAGATTTTTTTTGACCAAAAATATCTATTTCAATCTTTCATTTTTCTTACATTTCATACATTTCAAAACAAACTAGAAAACATTTTCTCTCTTTCTCTCTTGGTGGGTGGATCGGCTCAAACAAAAACAACAAGAAGAAACATCAATTTTTCCAAGATCAAGTGATAATCAAGGTTATTTAGTACTTCTTGTTAGGGTTTGGAAGTTTAAACACAAGGTTTTGCAAGTTTTTCATCTCCACTAATCCACTAATCCTTCAAGTAAGTTGTCAAACTCATTTTCATAATTTCCTCAAGTATCTTTCAATGATCATACACTTTTATTCAAGATATATATGCATATGTTGATTTATACCACTCTATATACACTTTTTATAACTTACAAGCCTTAGGTATATTATATAGGTGAATCCTTGGTAGATTGTTGTGATGGATGATATTTAGGAACCCATGACACCCTAAGAAGGTGTATGGTAGGATTAGACTAGTTTTGTGGTGATTGAAAGTGGTTTGGTTGAAGTAGAAACTAGATTGAAACCTTGAAAATGGTTTTTGAACAAGTAAAAATACATGCTGTACTATTTTGGTTCACCCAGAAAACTCCGAATTTACACAGTAACTTTTGATAATATTTTTAGAAAATACTTTCAAAAACGAAGCCGTGGGCGAAAGAACGGATTAAAACGAGTTAATAACGAAGGAGTTATGATTTTCCGAATTTAACGACGAAAACTATTTTCTGAAAAACTGCATGCTGTTTGACAGTTTTCGACGGGTAAATAGAGGCGTTAAACGTAACCTAGAGGAGCCGAGCTATTGAAAATATATTAGTACTTACTAAAACGAATCCGTGGATATAAAGAACGAGGAAAATGAGCTTAAAACGACCAAGTTATACCCGTTTTAACATCGTCAAAACTATATATATATTTTGTCACTACTAGAAAATAATAACTTACGCACCAAATGGTATATTTTCTAGAAATATTACTAAGAACTATATTCTTAACAAATGAAATACGTATGACCCAAAGGAATATTTATACGACTTAACGACGTTACTTTAAGGTTTTCGATATGAGGAATAGAACGCTAACATTTTTATACGATATATTACGACAAGTTTTTATAACTCCATTGGGACTTATTTTTCCTAAGTATGGAAACTATTTTACTATGACAATAACTAGTGTTTCCAAGTTACGAGTGGTATAGGCATCATGTGCATGTGCATTCATTTCATCACGTCATGATCTAAGGTAGATCGTTATTACTCATATTAGGTTGCGGTTAGAGATCGTGCCTCACTTCAGTGTATCCATTGTTGTCATTGTAGCTATCGCTCCAGGTGAGTCATAGCCCCTACTTTTTCAATTGTTTTGGTAAACTCTTTGGGGGAGAATACATGCTCGTTTTACTTAAAACGCATTACTGTTTTACCTGGTTGATTTCTCAAATATTTCCAGCTTTATCTAAATATATATTAGATCACCTGCACTTCATTAGTATGCTTGGCTACCGGTATTTCCTTGGCATATTTAATCACCTGCATTCATTGGTATGTTTGATTTCCTGTATTTCATGGGATTGATTATCCTTGTTCATATGACCTCATAGTCCCCATTTGTTCTTATATGCTCATTGTAATACTGTGGTATTCCCCACTTGGCTGTGATGTCAAACGTAATATTGTGGTATTCCCCACTTGGCTGTGATGTCAAACGTATTGTGGTATTCCCCACTTGGCTGTGATGTCAAACGTAATATTGTGGTATTCCCCACTTGGCTGTGATGTCAAACGTAGTATTGCTGTTTCCCTACTTGATTGACCTATATGTCCATTGTAATACTGTGGTATTCCCCACTTGGCTGTGATGTCAAACGTAATATTGTGGTATTCCCCACTTGGCTGTGATGTCAAACGTATTGTGGTATTCCCCACTTGGCTGTGATGTCAAACGTAATATTGTGGTATTCCCCACTTGGCTGTGATGTCAAACGTAGTATTGTTGTTTTCTTACTTGACTGAATTGCGATGCCTTTGCATCAACCTTATTACGGGTTTTCCCGCTTGACTGATTTATCATATGGCCTCATTGACTGAATTATTTATATAGCCGTTTTGCTATATTTATCTGGGAATTTGGATATCATATTACTTTTGTTCGCATAGACTTTAATACATTTGGCAGTGGGTTGTAAACACACAGGTTACAAGTCTCTTATGGCGGGACTTGCAACTGAGTGGATTTACGATGCCTTTGCTGGGCGATCTTTTCTTTATAGGCATTCTTTGTTAAACAAACTCTATGAACTCACCAACCTCGTGTTGACACTTTAGCATGTATTTTCAGGTTTTAACCAATGGCACGCTACAGGAGGTTTTGGCAGGGCATGGCATGGTCATAGAAGACTCTGATTATTTATATGGGGACCGTTTTAAACTATTTAAGGGCCTACTTCCGCACTACTTTTAATGATGTAAATTCAACATTTTTGACTAAACGATTTTATTCTAAATGATTAAAGTGCAAACCATTTTTGTACTTGCGTTGTGATATCAATTGAGTTACACCCCAGCTGCATGTATGCTTCCGCTGGACCCGATTTTGGGGGTGTGACAGGAGCCATATTAGGGTTTCCAACAATTGGCATGTGTTTAATATGAAGGGTTGATATGTGTTATAAGGGATTAGATGGTTGAGATGTACTGTGTAAGGGAATATGTAAGGGTAGAAGAGATTGTGTAAGAGAATATTTGATTTGGATATGATTGGATATGATTGGTTTTGTATTTTGTATAAATGGGATTAAGAGAAGATTAAGGCATAATCTAATTGTCATTAAGAGAAAAAATTTTAGACAATTAAGATTATAAGTTGAGAAAATCATAAGTTACTTCTAAGTTCAAATAACACAATGTTGAGAATCCATAGTTTCATATCAAGTGACTTTCCACTACTCGACGTTCTCAACTAATACATTGGTTCAAACAATTTAAGGGCTTTGCCTTGATGTAAAGCATAACCCAAGTGAGAAAGGATGCGTTTACGCAAAGTGACCTTTGACTTAGTTTGACCAATAAGGGAGTAAACCCGTTATGTAATTAGAGAAGACGTAAGCACGGGATATGAGCATATAGATGCTTCAACACGATGTTACTTGAAATATATAAGCTCCCTAAGTTTAGAAAAGCCTTGGCTAGAGGTGATAGTTAGAAAACATGAGTTTGCGTTTTCCCGTAAATGGGTGCTTTAAAAGTAGGATCTCTCAAGTCCCAAAACTCGTTTCGAGTGTTCTCAATTAAGCACATAACATATTCATACCTGTATTGAAAGATCCACATTTGTCGGGTAAGGGGAAAGCCGACTTTCAAAATTCGCCCGAAACCATACAGACTCCTGGCGTGTCACTCGCGCGTTGATGCGCGGGCAGCGCACCAGGAGCAGACATTGGCTCCGACGATTTTGAGCTAACGTTTGTTATTTTATGTGTTTCAATGGTTTATTTGTCATCATTAAAACATAAAGAGATCTTGATCATGTTGCCTCAAAAATCTCCCCCTTTTTGCTGATGACAAACAAAAACCGAAAGCAAATAAAATTTCCAAACTTAGCGAAGACAAAGCGCGCCTTTGGTGTAGCTTGCGTCTTGAACTTTGCCTTGTAATTTGGTGAAGCCTTTAACATTTCTTGAATTAGCGAAGACAAAGCGCGCCTTTGGTGTAGTTTGCGTCTTGACCTTTGCCTTGTAATTTGGTGAAGCCTTTAACATTTCTTGAATGGTCTTCATGCTCTTTGATGAGGCAAAAAATGATCCGTTTTTAGGGGGTCATTTAAGCCGGAATTGGAATTTATTTGATCAAATATTGCCTTAAATCGCTCCTTTTGTGATTTTAGGTACTTTGGGAGTGAATTCTGGAAAAGGCAGCATTTTGGACGTTTTTGGAGCATAAAAGTGAAGAAAACGACAAAGTCTTAATTTTCCTTGCTGGGAACAGTACCTGACGGCGTCAAGAAGGTTTTGATGACGGCGTCAAGAGCAATTTTGGTGACGGCCCAGAGAAAACGTGACGGCGTCAGATCAAGGCCGTCAAGAGTAAAAGTGGTGACGGCCCAGAGCAGCAATACACATGACGGCGTCAGATCTGGATCTAGGCAATCCGAGAATATTTTTGGTGGCGGGTTGACGACGTCAGAAGTTTCTTCTTGACGCCGTCACCTTAGTAAATCTATACACAGTTTTTGTAATTTTCATTCTAAAAGGAGGAGAATTTTAGGGTCGAACTTAATAAACCCTAACACGACTTTTACAGTATTTTCAAGGGTATTCACCCCTTGAAACCCTTCATGTTCAATTGAGACAAGTATCCTTTCAATTCATTCAATATGTCTATGTGTTGTTTGAATATATCTTACGCTTGTCTTGATTTTAACATGCTAGGCTAGATCTCTTGTGTGTTTTCTTAGATGTAATGAAACCTAGATGTTGATTATAGCTTGATTGTTTTTTTATAGTTGTAATGTGTTGATACAAAAGTTGGGCGTACCTGGTTATTGGGCTCTTGCTCTCGTACCAATTCGCTTCTTAGCACTTGTTACCTGCGTACTAAGAAAATAAAACAACATCGTTAGACTTATCGAGGGATTGTCTCCCCCGATTAGACTCCGGCGTGAGAGTAAGTAATCGATTTAGGGTTCTCGTAGAGAGTTAGGGTTTGTATATCGTACCTTTGAATGAGAGATGTCATTCCTTATATAGGGGCTGAAACCGTGTAGGTTTCTTGCTCCTTACTTTTCGCATACGTAATGCTTATCCGGGGTAAGGATATCTATTCCATGAATAGGTAATCCTTATCGCATACCCAGTTAAGTTTGGTTGGGCTTTGGGCTTCGTGAGCCTAAGCCGTGTTTATTATGGTCCGTTATTTGTTATAATAGCCCACTCGTGGTGGGTTTGGGCCAAGTAATGTTTATCATTTGGGCTCGTGGCCCAAATATAGACTATACGTCATCATGTCCCCCCAGTCTAGTGTGTGCGGCTCGTAGCCGCGGATACTAGACTTAATATTATCAGCGGTAAGCGTGGCGGGAGATCAAGGAAATATTACCGCCTCTTTTTAAGTGCAATGCACCTAACTAAAAAGTATTTCAAACCGGTACCTCAAAAATCGGGGGTGGTGTCCACGTAGCCCTCGTGATTCGGGAAAAAGTGCATGTACCCGTTCAGCTCCTAGCCATATGTTTTCTGTGAGAGGATTCCACGTGGAGGGAAACTAGGGTTTTTTCCACTCCCTATATAAGAGTTACCGCCCCACTTTTTTACAATCACACAGTAAAACACACACTTATCACTATTCACTATCCTTGAAAGCTTTTTGCAAAGAAAATATTTCAGTTTCATAGGTAATTTGTGTGCGTCTCACTTAGTATTCTGATGAAGATGGTTGCTCAATTGGAGGATTTTCGCTCTGCAATGTCCATTGAGGATGTTACTCAATTTTCGTATGACTATTTCGTGCCTCTGGATGTCCATCCAGAGGCTCCAGATGTGGACGCGTGTATAGCTGATTTCCCCGAAGGGAAAATAGGGCTATACACGAAATTCTTTGAGTACGCGAATTACCGCGTACCCATATCTATTTTTCTGAGCGATTTGCTCAATCATTATCGCCTTCACATCTCTCAGCTGCACTGTATAGGTGCGGCGAATGTGTCGAATTTTGAAGTAAACTGTCGTTTACTTGCGATAGAACCGACTGTGGCCTTGTTCCGCTCCTTTTACCACACGACGTGGTTAAATGGTTGGGTTTCTTTTGCGAAGCGCCAGGGGGCGCTTCAGTGTTATACTGAGAAAGTGGACGCCCTAAAAAATTGGAGGGAGTACTTTTTCTGGGTTGATGATGTAGTCTTTCCCTTTCCTCATGAGTTTTATACTCAGGATACATTACCAAGGGATGAGCGCCCCGCACCCGGTTCCTACAGGCTGGCTGACGCGCAGATTCTGGATGCCAACCGACTGGCCATTAACCCCTATCCGGAGGAGTTTTTGGTGCATATGGGGTTGAGCCGCGCTTATTTTGGCGCTGTGGATGAGGTGCCTACTTTTCTGAGTGAGGATGGCCGGGGTGGGTGTTCATCCCTTCTACTTCAAGCTTTGTAAGTCTTTTTTTGTGTATGCGCGCTTTTAATAACTAATCCCTTTTTTCCTTTCTTGCTTTATTGATGTGCGCAGAGATGGATCTGTTTGCTGTGGTTAAGCTGGACAAGCCGAAGCTGGTGACTATAGGGGTGCGCCCTCTGAGGGAAGGTGAGCAGCCCCTATTGGAGGCGACGGAGGGTCATTTGACCGTCCTGCCAGAGGCGGTCCCTGAGAACACGCCACCGCTCCAAGTGATGCCTGTTCAGAGCGTGGCGCCCGATGCGGAGGTGGCGCCCACTGTGGAGGTGACGCCCACTGTGGAGGTGGCGCGCAAGGAAGCGTAATCGGGGTCATCTGACAGCATAAAGATCCTTAATCCTGAGGAGGTTCTGAAAGAGGAAGTTACGCAGAATGTTAAGCGCAAGGGAGAGGCTGGAGGCAATGGCACCAGGAAGAGGCGTCGACACGTCATTGGGGACGCGGAGTCTAATGCGGAAGAGACGTCTACTTCTGGTGCGCGGTTGAAGGTTGCTGAGGCTTCTCCGTTTCTGTAAGTGTTTGTGTCTTTATCATCTCTCTCTTTTTCTTTATTATTATATTACTTGTTGTAATATTTACTAACTGTTTTTTGTTGCGTAGGGATGATGCTGCGAATAATGATGGAGTCTTTGTTGACGAGGTTTCCTCTCCACAGAATGAAAACAGGGAGGGGAAAGCCAAGGTTGCTGATGGTGGAGAGGCGCAGCAGCTGATGGATGAGCTGGCTGCGACTGCAGCGCGCCAAGCTGAGCTGGTGGCTCAGTTAAAAGAGAAGTATGTCGGGGAGAGCAGTGCTCTTGCCCAGAAGGATGAAGAGTTGGCGAAGCTTCGTGCGCAGTTGGCTGATGCGCAGGCGGAGTTGGAGGCCTCGCGGGTGCATGCTGAGAAGATCACCCACGAGAAGCTGTCCGCCATGGCTGAGGTGGTGAAGGCGCATGGAGAGCTGCACCATTATAAGTCGGACTTGACTTTTGTTGTGCGCTTCTTGGAGGAGAAGAAGGTGGAGCACTATGCTAGCCTCACCAAGTTTAGGGAGGATATGGTGAAGATCATCCAGGCGCAGGAGGACAAGCTGCGTAGCCTTAGCATTGAGTACGACGAGGAATTATATCCTCATTTGATGTCGACCTTTGCTGAGCGCAGGTATATTTTTTTTCATTTTATTCTTCTTTAGAATAACGTTATCGCCATGCTTTTTATTTACACAAATTGTCTTTGTGAATGTAGGTGGTTGATTAGCCATGGGCTGCGCCTGGCAGCCATGGGCACGCTAGAGTCCCCAGAGGTAGTGGACGCCTTTGGGAAGGTGGTGCATTGCGCGATGGCGCGTGGTAGATCCCAGGCTATGGAGGATCTCCACGAGGCCAAGCTGCTGAAGAAGGACTTGGCGGAAGTCCCTGGGTACAGCCCTACAGCTTATGATGAGTTGCTGCAAGCAATGGTGGGGTTGAAGGTTCTTGAGTTGCCGCACATTGGGAGGCTGGAGCGCGATCATGATGACCCCATAGATGTACTGATGGCGGGGTTGACGTTGCAGCGCCATCTTGGGGAGAATGGGGAAGGGGAATCAGATTACTATCTGAAACCTGATGTTTCGCAGCTGCAAGTTCCTGTGTTCGCGCGGCCTCGCGATATCCTCAAACCCTTTGCTCTTGAGAGGGAGATCCCCTTGAAAGAAGTGCTGGAGCGACATGAGCAGAGGGTTGCTGTGAAGAAGGGTATTAAGGGTAAGGCAGTGATGTGTGGCATTGGCGCTGCACACATCCCCAGGTCAGATGGTGTGCCTGTAAGCGTTCCAACCGTATCTATGCAGGATGCTTTAACTTTGAGGAAGCTGCAGGAAGCGGGGAGTTCCGCCGCCCCGGAGGAGAGTCCTGAGCATCGCCATAGCATATAGGCTTTATGTATATTATGTTTTGCCTTGTAATTTTTGTAAATAACTTATGAATAAGATAATTTTTTGTTTAAGTTCGTGACTTAAAATATACTTGCATTGTTTGCCAGAAATTATTTAACCAAGTGTTTTAAGTGCGTGACTTTAAGAGATACTTGCATTGTTTGCGAACTTTTTGTATTTGACCAATACTTTTGGCTCGTTATTTGCTAAGCTTGTACAGTGTACTTAGTATGTGCGCATCCGTCGTGAGGTGCGAACGCGAAACTTACCTTGACGTCTCAAGAGTAAGGCGCTTAGCAAGGATACGTGATCCTATGTTGATGGGTTTGCAGCCCTCTTACTCAACGAGTGAATTAGTAGGTTAACTTATCCTTTACGCCTTCGTGGGTCTTTAAGTGGTGCATGCACGCCATGTAGGCAATAAAAATGTAAGATAACAATATTGACATTTATTATGTATGTAATAAAGTAAAATACGCTATGGAGTTAGCTAAAAACCATAACATTTTATTGATACTTGCAAGTTTTTAAAGAAAATAAGAAAAATACGATTCCTAGGAAAGAAAAAGAACAAACACTTATTGGGCATCACGTAGGATGCGAGGATGTCTGTGTAAGGGCCGTAGCCTAGAAGTAACATTTTTTAAGATTGCAGATGTTCCAGGTGTGCGCTAGGTCTTGACCTTCCATATCGCGCAGTCTGTATGCGCCATTGCCGAGCGCCTCTGTGACCTCGTAAGGTCCTTCCCATTTAGGTCCGAGCTTGCCTGTGTCTTCTGCGTGGCTCGGGTCATTGGCGCGGTAAACAAAGTCTCCTGGTCTGAATGAAGTGTGTTTGACCTTTGCATCATAATACTTCTTCATTTTTGCCTTAGCCTTTGCTTCGCGTATAGCTGCGCGTTCGCGTCTTTCTTCCAGTATGTCTAAGTCTATGCGCCGTTCCTTGTCGTTTGTTGTGACGTTGACCTCTGCCGTGCGTATAGTTGGCATTCCTATCTCAGCTGGTATGACGGCTTCTGTTCCATAGACTAGAGAAAATGGCGTGTCGCCAGTACTGGTTTTGATTGTTGTGCGATGCGCCCACAAGACATGCAAGAGCTCATCTACCCACCTTCCTTTGTGTCTGTCAAGGCGCGCTTTTATTCCTTCGCCTAGACTGCGGTTTGCGCGCTCAACTAGGCCATTGGTTTGTGGGTGTTTTACTGAAGCAAAGTGTTGTGTGATGTTCAATTGTGCGCACCAATCTTTGAATGGGTTATCACAGAATTGTTTTCCGTTGTCTGATATGATCGCGCCTGGTAGTCCAAAGCGACAGACAATGTTGTCCCAGACAAAGCGTTTGACTTGGTTTCCCGTGATGTTCACCACCGCCTTTGCTTCGATCCACTTCGTAAAGTAGTCTATGGCTACGATGAGGAACTTTACTCCTCCAGCTGCGACAGGGAAAGGTCCTGCGATGTCAATACCCCATTTGTAAAATGGCCATGGTGAGGTAATTGGTGTTAGCTCTTGTTGTGGTCGGCGCGGAATTGGCCTATGTACTTGGTAATTACTGTATTTTCTTATCAGATTGCGTGCATCGCGATGCATTGTTGGCCAATAATATCCTGACCTTAGAGCGCTTGCCACCACGGATCATGGCCCTGCGTGCATACTACATGATCCAGCGTGAATTTCGCGGAGTACGTAGTCTGCTTGAAGGGGTCCAACACATCTGAGCCATGGCTGTAAGAAAGACCGTCGATAGAGTACGTTGTCGCGTAATTCAAATCGTTGCGCTGTGCGCCGTATTCTTCGAGCGTCTTTATGATCTTGGGGTAGGGTTCCCTTGCTAATAAATTCGATGATAGGTGTCATCCATGTAGGATCTTGTTCCTCTATCACCGTTGATATCTCCATTTCCAAGATTGACTTGTTTTTTAGGGTTTCTACCAATACCTGTTTTGAGAGGTGTGCGAAGCTTGTGGATGCGATCTTGCTGAGTGCGTCTGCCTTCCTGTTATCTCCTCTAGGCACCTGTTTTATTGTGAACCTATCAAAGTTCTTGATCAAGGATTTTGTCTTTTCCAGGTATTGGATCATGTGTTCGTCCTTGGCTTCATATCCACCCAGCACGTGGTTAGCGACTAGTCGCGAATCTACATTTGCTTCTAGGTTACGAACCCCCATTTGGATTACGATGCGTAGTCCGGCTAATAGGGCCTCGTATTCTGCCTCATTGTTTGTGGCTGTGAATTCAAAGCGTAGCGCATAGGTGAATTCCATACCTTCTGGATTTGTAAGAATAAGGCCTGCGCCTGATCCATCTACACATGAAGACCCATCTGTGAACAGAATCCAGGGTTCCTGCAAATCTGTTTTAGTTGCGGATGTCGGGCTGTCGCTGTCTGGCTTTTCCACGATGAAATCGGCTAAGACTTGTCCTTTGATTGCAGTGCGCGGTCTGTATGAGATGTTATACTCACTTAGCAATACACTCCATTTTTGTAAGCGTCCTGATGCGTCAGGCTTAGAGATAACTTGTTTGATTGGCTGATCAGTGATTACAGCTATTAGGTGTGCTTGGAAGTATCTGCGCAGCCTTTTGGCTGCGAATACTAGGGCCAAGACAAGCTTTTCCATAGCGCTGTAGTTAGTCTGTGTTTTCTTTAGGGCTTTGCTTACAAAGTATATGGGTGTCTGGACGGAGTTTCTGTCTGTTAATAGTACTGCGCTGACTGCTCCATGGGTTGCCGATAAGTACATTATTAGTTCTTCCCCTGGTCGTGGTGCGACAAGTTTGGGAAGAGATGCCAGATGAGTTTTAAGTTGTTGGAAAGCTTCCTCCGCTTCGTTAGTCCAGCGAAAGTCTCCCTTTTTAGTACACTTCGTGAGTGTTTTAAAGAGGGGAAGAGATTTGTCTGCAGACTTAGATAAGAAACGGTTTAGCCCTGCTAGCTTTCCATTTAATGACTGGACTTCTTTGAGTGTACGCGGGGAGGGGAGATCAATAACAGCCTTTGTCTTTTCTGGGCAAGGCTTGATGCCATCGGGTTCTATCAAGTATCCAAGGAACATACCTTCAGTTGCGCCAAAGGTGCACTTCTTGGGATTCAATTTCATGTTTATTCGTCCCAATGTTCTGAATGTTTCCTCGATGTCGCGCACCAATTCGTCCTCTGTATGGCTTTTGATGACAAGGTCGTCAACATAGACTTCTAAGTTGCGGCCTACTTGTTTTTCGAAAGCTGTGTCCACCAGTCGTTGGTATGTCGCGCCTGCGTTCTTCAGGCCAAAAGGCATTTTTGTGTAGCAGTACACTCCTTGACTGGTGTGGAAAGCTGTTTTTTCTTCATCTTCCACTGCCATCTGGATCTGATGATACCCTTTATATGCATCTAGGAAGCATTTGAAAGGGTATCCACACAAGGATTCGACCTTCCAGTCTATCTCTGGCAGTGGATAGCAGTCCTGTGGACATGCTTTGTTGAGGTCCGTGAAGTCCACGCAAATCCTCCAACTGCCATCGCTCTTCTTCACCATAACTGGGTTAGAAAGCCAGTCGTGATAGTATACTTAGCGCATGATGCCTGCATCTACGAGCTTATGTACTTCTTCCAGAATAGCCTTTGCACGATCTGGGGCCTGGCCGCGTTTCTTTTGTCGTATTGGAGGATATCCTTGTCGGATTTGTAGCTTATGCTCTATGATAGAGCGCGGTACTCCCGTCATATGCTTTGGTTCCCATGCAAAGATGTCTAGGTTCTTTTGTAAGAGTGCGCATACAGCTGCTTTACCTTTGTCAGATAAAGATCCTCCAATCGAAACTTGTTGTTCCGGGTAATCTGGATGAATAGCGACTTTTAAATTTGGCGTTTTCTCCGTGCGCTGTTCTGGGATAGTCTCTGCTTCAGTTGTTACTGCGATGCATTCTCTTGGTGGTATCGTTGTGTTGTAGAGAGTGACAACTCCTCCTTCCACTTGAAATTTAAGCATTCCGTGCGCTGTGGATGGTACAGCGCGCATGGATGATATTCCCGGTCTCCCAATGATACCATTGTATGGTGAAGGGGACTTTATTACCATAAAGTTTATCCATGTTGCGGTTGAGTGTTGTTCATCTCCTACGACCACCAACAAGCGTAACTGCCCCATGGGCCAGATCTTTTCTCCTGTGAATCCTGTTAATGACGTTGTTGCTGGTATCAATTGACTTTGAATCTCGGGTCGCAGTCTTTTAAAACAGTGATCGTACAGGATATCTGCGGATGCTCCTCCATCAATGTACATGCGGTGGATATCATGTCCTCCCGTATGTATTTCAATAGTTAGAGGCTCCACGACTGCGTTGTCCGCAGCTATAGTAGGGAAAGATATTTCTTTTTCTGGAGAGAATTTTTGGCTGACTTTTTGCTTTATCTTGCGTTGCCATGATTGTATCATGTATATAGTATCAGCTTTTTCCTTGGGGGGTTCTTTCTTACCCCCGTTTCTCTGTTTATCTTTTCCATCTTTGATGTTCTTTACTAGGTGGTCCATCCTGCCTTCTCTTACTAGCTTTTCAGTTAGTTGTTTTAGTTGGACGCACTCGTTCGTTGTATGGCCTTTTTGGCCATGGTACTCGCAGTATCCGCTCCCTATGCGCTTTTCTTTGGCAGTGCGCATTGGTGGTGGTTTTGGGAAGTTCGCACCTTCTGTTACAAATATTTCCCTCGGAGTTTTTGTAAGAGGGGTATATTTATCATTGTCTCTTCCACTGCGGTAATTCCTGCTGCGGTTGTTATTCTGATCATTGGATTGTGTCCGCGGCTGTTCTTGCTGCCTATAGTTTGAATAACCCTTTTTGCTATCCGCAGCAGCTGCTTCTCCTTGTATAAAGGATCTAGTATGCTTTGTTAACTCATCAAAAGTCTGTGGAACTTTGTCGTTCAGCTTCCGGATGAGTTCTGGGTTATTGATCCCATTCATGAACCCTGAAATTTTTAGGATTTCAGGACATATTTTGACTTGTATGCACTCATCCTTGAAACGTTCCATAAAAGCGTTGGTTGATTCCCCTTGACGCTGTTTCACTCTTGCTAGCTCTACAGGGTTTTTAGTGCACTTCTTTCGCTGGTTGAAGTTGAGGCGGAATGCTTTCCGTAATTCCTCAAATCCACCGATGCTCCTACGTGGGAGTTTGCTAAACCATGTGCGCGCGTTTCCTACTAACGTGGAATTAAACATGTGGCACCACACAGGCTGTGGCCAGTTTTCGATAGTTGCGGCTGATTCGAAAATTTTTAGGTGATCGTCTGGATCACCTGTTCCATCATATGTTTTCACGTTAGTGGGCATGCGTCTGCGTTTGCGGTCTGAGTAATCGCTGATGCGCCGTGTAAACGCATCAATTTTCTGGCGTCGCCATGGGAGAGACATATCTTCATTCTCTTCCTCGCGACGTCTTCCTCTTGACTTCCAGTGTCCTGTTTATTTATCCTCGTTGTCCGAGGAGTCGCTGGAAGAAGGGTAGTCTCTTTTTCGGCGCTTGCGCCGGCTTCTTTCAGAAGAAGAGCTTGAGAGATCTCTGCTTGGGGATCTTCTTCTCCCCAATCTATCTTGAATCCTCCTACTCCCAGGTTTGGAAGATCCTTGGCTTGGCGAATGTTGAGGCCCTAATCGATCTTGTACTCCCCGACTGCCAAGTCTGGAGTGGACATTAGTGCGCCTCTCGCTGTCTCTTGAGTATTGTGAATCAGATATCGTACCCAACCTATCATGGATAGTGGTACGTTCTGCGCGTCTTCCTCGTGGATGACGCAATGGTGATGGTTCGCGTTTAGGACCAAAATTGAGTCGGGCTTGAAGGTTCGTACTTGCCCTTCTTGTTGCTTCTTCTTGCATGAGGGCGGTTAGGGTTTCATAATTTTGGGATATAAAGTTTCCCAAAGTTAGATCGGGTGCGTCCTCAGTTGTTGCAAGAATCTCTGCCTCAGTAATAGGCACCCTGTTTCGGTCAGGTGCGCCTGGCGGCGCAGTGTTGTTCACTGCGGGTGTAGCTTGATGAGGAGTGGTGAAGAGGGTGCGCTGGAGTTCCTCAACGCTTGGGACCACTGGTGTGACTTGGGTAGTCCTTATAGGTAGTTCTACTGCTAGACGAGGTGGGGTTGTTCCTGCCTCGTGGTGACCAGGTGCGCTGGTTGTACCAGCAACTTGTCTGGAGGTCGGATCTTGTTGATTCTTCCTCTGATGGTCACGCTTTTCTGACTGCGGAGTCCGCTGGCTTGAATTCTTATGTTTCGTCATTCTAGTTCTTAGTAGGGTCCCACGGATGGCGCCACTTGTTGATACAAAAGTTGGGCGTACCTGGTTATTGGGCTCTTGCTCTCGTACCAATTCGCTTCTTAGCACTTGTTACCTGCGTACTAAGAAAATAAAACAACACCGTTAGACTTATCGAGGGATTGTCTCCCCCGATTAGACTCCGGCGTGAGAGTAAGTAATCGATTTAGGGTTCTCGTAGAGAGTTAGGGTTTGTATATCGTACCTTTGAATGAGAGATGTCATTCCTTATATAGGGGCTGAAACCGTGTAGGTTTCTTGCTCCTTACTTTTCGCATACGTAATGCTTATTCGGGGTAAGGATATCTATTCCATGAATAGGTAATCCTAATCGCATACCCAGTTAAGTTTGGTTGGGCTTTGGGCTTCGTGAGCCCAAGCCGTGTTTATTATGGTCCGTTATTTGTTATAATAGCCCACTCGTGGTGGGTTTGGGCCAAGTAATGTTTATCATTTGGGCTCGTGGCCCAAATATAGACTATACGTCATCATAATGGATGAATGATTTCAATGTTAGGCTTAAGAAAACTGGCAGATCTCCATTGTGTAAAATGGTTGAACGTCTTAAGAAACATGAACCGATGTGTACTAGGTTTTAATGGTTGTATTTAATGCATGAGCGAATTCTAGTGATCCCATGTTAGGAGCTTCTTGCAGGCTTGACATAGGAGTGAAGTAGGAGCTTATAGAGTTGGGGAAGTAAGTACGCCACCCCACGACTGGTATTAAGGAATATAACCCGTCATCCACGCAACTGTAACAAACAATTAACCTGTAAAAGATATCTAGGGAGTAGTGAAATCTAAGTAAACACAATTCTCCCATCTATTGTTCACACCATATTAGTAATTAGCTTTATTTACATTTTTGTTATTTTATTTTGATTGCATCTTAGTTATTGGGTTAGTTGACTAGCAACTAATTCTGCCCACTCTTTCAAAAACCCGAGATTTTACTTGCTTTCATAAAAATATAAAAATACAAAAAGAATCATCCCTCACCTCTAGACCTAGTTTTTAGGCTTTCTAATCCTAGCGACACTATTCCTGAGTTGAATGATCAATCCCCCGGTACTTGTCACTATACTATACTACAACGATCAGGTACACTGCCTGGTGAGGGTTGTAAGCTTCTCGAGATCCCTCGAGAGGTAAAGCCTGGTGCAATTCCCACGCATCACTCTTGCTTTCTTTCTCCCCCTTTTGTCAAATCAAAAGGAGGGACCGAATGTGCTCCTCCTTGAACATAGCACCCCCTAGATCGTTGCTACCCCTTGTTTTAAGGCGGGGATCCATGGGTCAAGAGCCTCACCTTTGCAGTGTCCTAGCTATACATAGAAATGACAACATGCAATCAACAAGAGATCCGCACATGTGAAAGTTCCAAAGTGGGTTAGGTTACCATTTGGAGACTTGTAACATGGATTAGTCCACAATATTATATATATATATATATATATATGTGTGTGTGTGTGTGTGTGTGTGTGTGTGTGTGTGTGTGTGTGTGTGTGTATTTATTTGTCCCATATGACTCCAATAACCAATAGTTGAGCATGACAAGGTTGAGAGAAGTGCATTTGTTATTATAATAAAGCATGAGAGCAAAAGTTACAACAAGATCATAGTACCAAGAGATCACAAAATACACAAAATACACAAAATGCATCTAACAAACACACTAAGACAATACATGTTATAATGAGACTATTTCTTGTGATCTACAAGATTGTCCTCACATGTGTCAACACCCCTATCTTGATGCACAATGCATGTCATGTTTGAGGCTAATGCTTGAAGCATTTTAACACCGTCATGAAGAGATTTGAGCATTTTACGAGTTTCTTCTCTATGATCCTTAATAGCATTAAGCATGTCAATTGTGTTTTCGCAACAAATTGCATGATTGCCTTCACGAAGTTTTGGGCTTAAGGGCTTCCTTATCTTTTCCCAAACTTCTTCATCACCAATTCCCTTAGTTAGGGGTGATGTGGCTTGAACATTTTGTGGATTGCTCCAAACATCATCTTGCAAAAGTTTTTCAAGGTTGATCCTAGGATATTGCTGTTGATTGTTTAGCATAAACCACCCATTTCCTATCCCATCATTCTTGGTTGTTGTTTGAGGGACAACATTGTTGTTAGCAATTTCTTCACTTCCATTGTTTCCACTCAAGGAATTAGTGTCATTACTTTGGAGGATGAAATTGTCAAGAACATTGTTTGGAGAAAGTGGTTGATTATTCATTTTTGACTTAGATTGAGATTTAAGATGTAATGCTAGACAAGATCTCTAATCCTTAAATAATAGTAAAGTGGGATTTAGATATGAGTGATGACACTTATTATCCAATGGGTATTAAGGCAATTAGTACCAAGATTCCTCATTAGGTGTACAAATTGTGAAGATCAAGAAGAAGAGAATATATAGGAAAGGTAAATGTGCATGGATCACATGATCATGAGAAAAGTATTCAAAGAGCAATGAGTGATCTAGTTGATCATTAAGTTGTTATATGTGGACAAAATACATATGCTACCTACCATTAAGAATGCATCATAAATCATTAAGCTATGCATCAAATTTTAAGCTATGAGGCATTATTCATTTAAATTTTGGTATGTAGCATGTAGTTTATCATATAAGGAGAACAAGATGAATTGGATACAACATCTTGAACACAAGTGTGAGTTGTGAAGAATTGTCATATCAAAGACAAAATTTTCAAGATGAATCAAGATAATTTTGTGTCAAGTTTTCTTGTTCAAGCACATAGTATAGACATGTAGAGTCTTGGATATTTATCAATCATAGTTTGAATAATGAATTGATACATATCTTTCCTCTTGGAAGTCATTTGATTGATCTTCCATCCATGCCTCCACATAAGCCTTAATCACATAAGCTCTAATAGCACCTAAAGATTGTTCTCCTAAGATGCATGTTTTAGCATCAAAACCTATCCCAAAGCAATTTGGACTTTTGAAAAATGTCATGCCAAAATTTAGACTTGTTTGTTTTGTGACCTAAGTGTCCTTTTATTCAAGTCACCAATGACTTGTTGTATAGGATGACCCCTTGCTTCTCTTAATTCCTTAGGATTGCCTTCATCCGAATCATTAACTTGTAATGTTGGCGACCTTTCTTGATCTTGAACTAAAGGTTCGTTGATCACATCATCTTCTACCGAAGGAGATGATTTAGGCTCGGGCATGCTCTCATCAAAGTTCACATTGAGAGATTCCTCAATCCTCATTGTTTCCTTGTTAAGCACTATGTATGCTTTACTAGTTTGAGAGTATCCTAGGAACACACCTTCATACGACTTAGGGTCGAAATTGGTGAGATATACTTTGGTGTTAAGTATAAATACTTTGCAACCAAATACTCTAAAATATTCTAGGGATGGTTTTCTATTCCTAAGTATTTCATAAGGTGTTTTATTAATTACCTTTCTTATGTAGACTCTATTAAAAGTGTAGCAAGCGGTATCTAGGGCATGACACCAAAACTTTTGTGGAATGGATTGCTCGTCAAGCATTGCACGACTCATCTTTCTTAACTTACGATGTGTTCTTTCAACAATCTCATGCGATTGAGAAGTGAACGGGCCCGATAAGTTATAAGATATTCCATGTTGTTCACAAAAGGTTCCAAATTGCATTTTATCAAATTCGCTACTATGATTTGTTTTAATTGATACAATTGAACAATCAATTAGGTTTTCAAGTTTCTTTCTTAAAATGTTGAATTTATTCAAGACACCATCCTTGTTTTCTAAGAACAATATCCAAGTGTAATTTGAATAATCATCTATGATCATTAAAGTATAGAAGTTTCCACCATAACTTTGGATCGGAGATGGACCATACAAATCCAAATGAATTAATTCTAAAACTTTACTAGTTGTCACTTCCTTTATATTCCTATTATTGGTTTTTCCTTGACTCCCTAGACATGTATCACAATAATGCCTTTCAAAGCTCAACTTTGGTAAATTCCGTACTAGCTCGTTAGAAGCTAGGTTTTGGACTAACCTCATATTGGCGTGACCTAACCTCCTATGCCAAAGCGTTGATTTGTCCACCATGGACGTAAGGCATATGTGTTTCTTAGAGTTATCACCCAACTTGCATGTATATAAGTTATTTCTCCTATGACCTTTTGCTAACACACCACCATTTTTACTAATAGTGCAATCTACCTTAGTAAATTTGACCTCACAATCATCATCACATAATTGACTTACACTAATCAAATTAAAACTTAGACCCCTAACATGCTCAACATTGGAGATTTCTATGGAGTCATGAAGGACATTACCTTTGCCGAAAATTTTGCCGTTAAGTTTGCTTCCAAAAATGACTTGATTGCCATTATACGCCGTGTATGATGTGAACAATCTTCTATTCCCGGTCATGTGTTCAGTGCAACCACTATCCACTACCCACTCATCCGGTTGTAGATCACTTTTGAGGCAAACCTACAACAAAAGTACAACTCATGCCTTTGGTACCCATTGTTTCTTAGGTCCATTTTGGTTAGCATTTAAAGTGCCCAAGTTAAACATTCTTGGGTCTTGAAGCAAGACACATAATTTCTCAATACCAAATTTAGAGAAGGCGGACCAAGGATTGTTTTGATTGTCATTTTAAGTTTGATAACTTGGTCTATAGTTATGATATGTTTGAGGTCTAAAGGAGTTTTGGTTTGAATAGAAGTTGTCTCTTCTTTGGTAATTGTTGTATTGGTATTGAGAAGATCTTTGACCATAGTTAGAAAAATTTCTTCTTTGGTTATTTTGAAAAGATGGTCTTTGGTTGTATGAGGTAGAAGATCTCATATTAGGTGTAGGCAAAAGTGGTCTATGATTTACTCGAGGTTGTGAGTATCCATGTCCATTGCGAGAGCTTGAGTTACAAAATTGTTTTGGATTTTCTTTTCTTGCAATGGGAGCTTGATTACCTCGAGTACTTACAAGAGGAGCTTGAGGAGTAATTGGTTTAATGACTTTGTTTATCGGAGATCCAATTTTCCTCAGAGGCCTAGCGCGTTGATGGCGCGTTGACGCGTCAGCCAGCGTGTCAGCCTCGGGGATTTTTGGAACCTCGTTTTCTTTAGCCTTTACAAATGTTATTGGTTTTGTTAGGCTTATAGGAGTGGTTGTACCTTGTTAAAAAATCCAAGACCTCCCTTATCTTGAGACACCTTGTAGGACCTTAGATATCACAACTTTATCACAAATATAGAAGATTAGAAGAAGAAAGATGGTGACTTGGTGAGAGTATATGGATTGTATATGTGTAACTAGAGAGATGGAAAAATGAGAGAATATTATTAAGAAACACACACAATACATACACAAGCACACACCTCAAATGAGCCTTTGAGGTGTTTAAATAGTTCTTAACATGAGATGCCCTATGGGCTTTCTATGGGCTTGGGCTTGGACTTGGTTACATGGTTGGATAACTAGGCTTATGAAACATAGCATATAACATATTAGCTTGCCAAGTCCAAGGCCCAATGACTAAACTATTACTAATCTTAACAAACGACACAAAGTTACAATATGAGAATGACCATCACTTCTATATAAATATTTTTAATGCTAACAATCTCCCCCTAAGGGGTGGTCATTCGAATGATGCTCCACGTGAGTGGGTCTTCCGTGTTCTTTGTCTTTAACTTTGTGTGTCGTTGTAGAAGAGTCTTTAGTCTTTGTTCCTTCATGCTTAGTGATCTTTGATAACTGATTTTTATCGTTCTTTGTTCCTTTGTGATGTGGAGTTATCTGCCTTTCGTCACTTCTGCGTCTGTGGTGGTTGTTTGCCATTCCAACATGCTCATACATCTTTGGACTTTGATATTCATATGCACGTAGTTCCCTTTCTTTCACTTTGATCTTTAGTCTTTATACTTTGTAGATTCTTCTTTTTGGCGTAGAATCTTTCTTTGAACTTTGTGTTGTATAGATCTTTGAGGGAGCTTTCTTTAACTTCCAGATGTATGTATGAGCACGTGGAATCTGTTGCCATGGAGATGAAGTGTCCCTGCATATAAACAGTTAGCAATAAAACATCCGGTACTTACAGATAAGAATAAGAGATCGTCAACAGCATAGTGTGAAGACTCCTTCTAACCCTTACCAAGGCCGTTCCCAAGTCAGATACTCTCGAGAGAGCTTACAAGACCTACTAAGTAGCTCAATGACTGGGTGAGTCGCTGGGGATCACTCCACGACTGTAGACCGTTTGAAACCACCGCGAACACTAAGCGTAACCCATAAAGAATTACCGAAGTGACCTGCTGTCAGGGCTGCTTGATGTTGACCCTGGCAGGAATTTCCATTTAATCATTGAGAATTACAAAAGTAAATCCTCTCATAAATGTTCTGGCAGATTGCAAAGATCTGCGTAGGACTCTTAAGTTAACATCTGGCGTCCTTAATGTTGAACAACCAGTGTAGAAATATCATGTGTTCCTATGAGATCTTTTGATGAATCTCGGGGCTCTAGACTCGATAAGTGCACATTTGGTTTCCTATGCGGAGATTAGGGAGAGGTCTTCTGCTTCAATATCAACCATCTCTAAGAGACAGGTCGATAGATTATGCCGGTTCCCCGTGAGAATGAAACAAGCTCTTTTAAGAGAACTTGAGTGGCTAGAAGGTTTAGTGCAGTGCGTCACTGGGTCCATGACGTCTTTATCTTCAATACCGGTGTCACCTTAGTAACAACCAGTAGCATATGAATTGAACCCGGTGTCTGCCCTAAGGTTGAACATATGGAGGGCTATTTCTTTTCACCCTTTTTCATAACTTTTCCTTTTAATTCTTCAACCCCTTCTTTCTCCTTTCTCATTTTCTCCTTTTTTCAATCATACCTAAGGACTTCTAATTCTAATCTATTGGAATTGTCCTAGGGTAGATCCCTCCGGCTCTGGCGGATCATAGGACGGTTTTTCCTAACCTTAGTCACCTTATAACTTCATGACTATCCTATTGTTGCCATCAAACCATTTGTGAAAATCTCTCAAAGTGTTTATGATAATAAAACATGCTTTGTTAACACTTCGAGAGTTTTGCATTTCATTTGAAGGACTCCCCCTTCACATATGCTCATGGAATTTTAAGAAATTTGCACATGCGTGAGGAGTTTGCACTTTTTGAGTTGATTGATTTTCAGTGAACATGACCGATTCGAGACACGCTTACATCACTAGTTAGACTAGCTTGAAATTATTACCCGTCTTGGTCAAGTCCAAAGAAAGTCTCTCGAGACGGTACATTCTACTCAGACAAGTCCTATTCGAGACACGCTTACATCACTAGTTAGACTAGCTTGAAATTATTACCCGTCCAGGACAAGTCTTTTCGATTACTGACATTTTAAGCTTCGTCAATTCATTGGTTCATTCTGAGTCGAGCTCATTTGAGATTCAGTCACAAACTTTGAACATCTTTGATCACATTTTAATCATGTCTTCTCCCCCTCAAAAATAGCATATCGTGATATTTTTGATATCAACAGATTAAGAAAAAACTTTTTGGAGAGAAAGACAGATTTTTTTTTTTTTTTTTTTTTTTTTTTTTTTTTTTTTGCATGAAATCGGAACATTTTTATTTTTATGAAATACTCCCCCTCAAAACTCGCATATGTTTTTGAGAAATGTTAAACTTTTTAAAGTTTAGAGGGAAGGAGTCTTCTTGAAGCAAAATTCTGAAAGAGAAAGAAATTTCAGATTTGTTGAATTTTGCATCAAGGTTTTATGAAAAACAAAGACTTCTCTTTGTTTGAATAGGAATGTCGCACTGAGGCGTACAACAGTGTCCTTTTTTAGGATAAGTGCACTTTTTTGATGAAAATCATTTTTGCGTAGCACTTTCCTATCTTTGAAAACTTGAGTTGTGCACTGTAAGGTGTACACAAGTCATTTTGATGATGAGCACCGATTTTGATAGATTTTGAAAATCTTTTTGAAGAATCTTGAAAAGTTGGTGCTCAACATAAAAGAGAATTATTGTTTTTAGGATAAGTGCTCGAGAAATATTTAAAACCTTGTTTTTGTTAAGCACTTTCCTTTCTTTGAAGAACGAGTCCTTAGCTGAAATACTAAGAAGTCGTTGTTGAAGTCCGGGTTTCGTACTGAAGTATACGAAAGCCATAGTGAAGAAATTTTTTGAGAAACGACATGTTTTAGAAAAAAAAACATTTTAAAGAACTCTCGCTCAAGCATCTGTACATATCCGTATCATTGTTGAATGACATTTCTAGAAACGTACAGAATATCGATTATACAAGAGACATGTCGTGAGAAGAATATTTTTGGATTTTTGAAAATTTTATATTTTTGTATTTTGTTTTTGATGGTTTTTCAAATTTTTATTTTTTTTTTTAAAATATATACAAAGAAGAATTGAAGAAAGAAAAAATTAAGCTTGAACAAGTAAAAGTGGGGTTAAGAGTGGAGTTAGAAAAGGATGTCCATATGCGATGCTGGCGTAAAGTTCCTCTTTACCATATTGGGTGTATGCACTCTCTTCACTTTCACAAGTACCTGCATCCACAGAAGAAGAGTTTGCACAAATAACAGTGTTAGAAGTACATGTTTCCTCACATAGAGGGTGTTTGCTATCAACGGTTGTTGTGGTTTCAACTTCCTTATCATGATGATGAACACTATCATTAGTCTTTGTGCAACTATCAAGAATCTTCCCTGTGGGAATCCATCTGAGACCAACAGTATTAAAAACTTTTCCCGTGGGAATCCACCTAAGGTAAGATTTAGTCGTAGTTTCCTTATCAGATGCAGCGGAAGTCTCAGTTTTTGACAAACTACATCCTTTAGATATCCACCTATTAGGTTTCTAATCCATTTTCTTGTTATTAACGGGTGTGTTTCTATTTGGCGTCTTAGTGGATTGTGCCTTGACACTTGATTTTCCTTTCTTTAGAAATTGTGCAACACATGCATCGTGATTAGCTGAAAAAACACATTCTTGACATGTAGGACAGACAAATTCAACATTCTTGTTTAACACAGCAACTTTAACTTTGTCACTACAGTCTTTTGGAAATTGTTTGTTGTTGGATGAGACCCTGGAATTCTTTGTGTTGCATTCTACATTCCTAGCATTCTCTTTTGTGTCACTACTCTTAGATGCAATCCAATCCCTAGTATTTTGTTGATTGTTCCTAGGTAATGGTTTACTACTACTAGTAGTACTTTGGAATCTTGTAGAATTCATCACACTAGGTTTTGAGCCTAAAATTCCGTCTTTTCGACGTCGTGCCTTTTTCCTAGCTTCTTCTAGATGTTGATTTTGGACCATGTCATTAGAACCAACAGACTCTTTAATTGTTTTTGTAGTCACATTTGGTGTACTATTCCTAGAAGAGCTAGGTGCACTCACATTTGTGTTTCTTTCAACAACCAATTTTCGTTTTTCAACAATCTTTTCCATTTCCTTTTTCTTGAGCAAGGGTTGTGGAGTGACTGGTTTTGTCAAATCCTTTTTCTCATCGACTTTTGGAGCAAACCGTGAAATTGACATTTTTGGTTTTTGAATCGTGTTTGAAACATTTGGTTTCTCCGAAGTCGATGGTTTTGCAAACTTAGTATCCACAGCCTTCCCTTTTATACTTTCAAGCTGAGCCCTCAAAAGATCATTTTGCTCTTTCATATTCTTGAAGGCACGCTCATACGACAATTTGTCATACTTGCATTCTTCCTTTTTCCGATCAAGTTGTTTAAAACATGACACATTTTCTTTTTCAAGCTTTATAAGAGCATTTTCATAGTTTGAAACAATTGCGGAGGTCTCAGCTCTTAGTCGTTCATCGTCTTGAATAGAATATGTTTGTAAAATGATGAACATAATGTCAGTCATCATAACAGCTTCGAAGAGAGAATCATTTAGGTTTTCTAAAACATTCATGTTTTCACGAGCATCATTAGCTTCGTTTACCAGGGATTTGTGGTCCTTGACAAAGTCGGCCGTTTCTTTTAAAAAAGCTAGTTCAAAATTTTTTACACTCGCGCTGATGTTATTCAGTGGAATAGTAATTTCGTTTTGAAACACCTTTTTCTGTTCGATGTGATAACTAGAATGCCAGTTGTTAATATCGATGGAAGTTTTAGATTTAACTATGTTTTGAAGTTCTTGAATTCTCATTTTAACGTCATCGAGAATGTTTCTAGCCTCACTTGTTTTAAAAGTGTTGTTAGAGGACATTTGTTCTAATTTAGAAAGAGATTTGGAAACAACTTTCTTTTTAGACAAGAATTTCGCAAATGGTCGTTTAATGGAAAACACAGACGGTTCTGTTTGTGGAACAAAAGTGATTCCTGAAAGTTTGTTCAATTTCTTGTAATCAATGGGTTTCAAATCCTTTTGTTTCATTTTATTAATGCTCTCTTCGACATGTTCAATCGTTAGCACAGAATCCCGAACGACGGGAGGATCATGTTTGGTATAAATCACATTACCATTGTACAAAACATTCTGTTCTTGCTGAGCTTTCTTGAGATTACAAGGGGTGTTGTTACCAAGAGCCATTTTATGTTTCGTATGGTAAATCGGATTAATTTGATTTGAAATCATTTTTATTGTTTGACTCGACTGACCCGACTTAACCACTAATTCCTCTAAATGAGCAATCATGTGTTCTGACTCTACGATTTCTTCCAAAAGTTTGTCTTCTTTCTTTGCAAAATCCTTTTTCAACTCATCCATTTCTTTTTCAAGATTGGAATAAGCTGTTTTTTGTTTAGAAAGTTGGTTTTGTAAATCAGAAATTTCCGTGTTTAAAGATTTTATCTTTTTGAAAGAATTAACATCAAGTGTGTCAAACTTGAGTTGCAATTGTTGTTTCTCTGAAACGGAATTTTGATAACCAGTTTCTAATTCAGACAATCTTTTGTTATGAAATTCAAAAGCTTTAACGGTGGATTTGTAACTCTCAAGCTCAGCGGTCAATTTAACATTCGCGGCCTTAACATCGCGATTGACCTTTTGCACATTCTCAATTTCAATACGACAATTATTCAATAATGATTCAAATAAAGCACGTGTTTCCTCATCATTAGCACCATTTTGTGCAACTTGAACTCCATTAGGATCCATATATGGAGTTTCATAGTTAACATTGCTATTAACTTGTTCCCCCACATATGTATCATAATTAGGTTCAGGTGGTACATAATGTGGCTTCTCATGAGCAAACAGATTAGCATTATTACCATAATTTGGTACCTCATGGAATGAATCTGAATCATAAGAAGGAGGAAGATCAGAATCACTGCTTGATGTTGTTGCCTGCTGATTTGCCATAAAGTTGTAGGTTGCATTAAGGTCTGCTGAATTGTCATTAACTCTTGTTGTAGCTCTAAACTCATGTTCCTCAGCAGTCAACGGTATTCCCGATTCTTCTTTATTGGCTAGCATAATCAAGTACTGAATCTTTTCTACCCTCATCATTGCATCACTGCGGTGAATTTCAGATGTAGGCTTTTGAATTGAAGTCATAAAACAATCATTCCCATTTTGATTAACCACATTCTGACTCACAAACTGATCCATCGGATCTCCAACATATTCCCTTATCTGAATCCCCGTCTGTGTACTCGTAGCATATCTATGTTGATTCTCAGAATCTGGGGAAAAGGTTGGTTCTGGAAGTTCCGTATCAGTTGTTGCAAAGAGATCGTAACTAGGTTCAACAGTCTCAACTTGCATTGTCAACTTCTCTTTTGGTGTGTCGGAGTCATATGAAGGTTCTGCATTTTCAGGTTCATCTGACTTATGTTCACATGATTCTTCACCATTTTGTGCCTTTACACTCAATGGTGGTCGCTTCATATGCTCAACGAGTGTGAATGGAAATCTCAGGTCAAGATATTTTACATACTCTGGAAGCTCATTTTCATCAACGTCTTGTTCAGTATCAGTTAACGGCTTCTCAATCTCATTCCATAGTTGCACAGTCTCAGTAATCGGCTTGTCAGTCTTAGGATATGGAGCAAAGAATTGAACAAGAGGTTCCATGTCCATTGTTGGAAAGAAATTGTTTAGAAAAGGCATTTTGAATGTTTTCGAGTGAGATCTACGTTTCCCTCCGAAATATAATTTTGAAAATTTTTCTTTCCCAGAATTTTGAAAACACCTAGAAATGTAATTCTAAGGTTACAGAAAAATTTGAGTTTCAAAAAATTTTGACGCCAAATTTCACCGAAAAAATTTGAATTTTGACCTAAAAATTTGAATTTTGGGCCAAAATTTTCACCGTTATACCAGAATTTGAATTTCGCGTAAAAATTGAACGTTTAGTTTCCTGTAAAAAATAAATTTTACTCAAATTTTCCCGCCAAAAAACTCTATTTTTTTTTTTTTTTTTTTTTTTTTAAGAAAATAGGATAAAGTTGATTATAGGATCGTTCCAACGAAATAGGAGTTGAGTTGAGTTTGGTGAAGGTTATTCTCGAAACTTTGTCACCCGGAAAATTCTCGAAACTTAGTCACCCGGAAAATTCTCGAAACTTTGTCACCCGGAAAATTCTCGAAAAGTCACGATAAAATTATCTAGAATTGTTCTCGATAAAATTATCTAGATTGTGTTTTAGATAAAATTATCTAGAATATGTTTTAGATAAAATTATCTAGAATATGTTTTAGATAAAATTATCTAGAAAACGTTTTAGATAAAATTATCTAGAATAAGTTTTAGTTAAAATTATCTAGAAAACGTTTTAGATAAAATTATCTAGAATATGTTTTAGATAAAATTATCTAGAAAACGTTTTTGATAAAATTATTTAGAATATGTTTTAGATAAAATTATCACCCAAAACTTTCTAAATTATACAATTTAGATAGTTATCCCAAGTCAAAGTGTTTTTACTAACTTATACAAGTAAGAAAAACACCGAGTAAACCACGGAATCATTTGAAGATAACTTTAAGAAGGTTCTCGATAACTAGGGTTTTGTGTTCTAGATAAGTTTAGATAGATTTTGATTTTGAAAAAAAGCACACCCAAATGACTTTTGCAATCCAAGATTCTTGTACTTCTAGGCTAAAAAACACCAAAACTTGAAGAAAGTTCAAAACTTGATGATTTTTATGAAACTTTTTTGTGATCTCGAAAATGAGTACAAACACCCAAATCGAATTTCTAAGCTTAAAACTTTCAAAAAGGTTGAAACTTTCTTGTTAGAAAAGGTTTATAACACTAGTTTGTAATAAAAAAAATGTTAAAAACCAAGAAAAACAAGAAAAGTGAGAAACTTTTTATAGAAATTCGTGGATATATCTTGCAAAATTCGAATCAAAACAAACCCTCAACCCTCCTAAATCATTGTTAGGCGATTGATACCACTTGTAGGACCTTAGATATCACAACTTTATCACAAATATAGAAGATTAGAAGAAGAAAGATGGTGACTTGGTGAGAGTATATGGATTGTATATGTGTAACTAGAGAGATGGAAAAATGAGAGAATATTATTAAGAAACACACACAATACACACACAAGCACACACCTCAAATGAGCCTTTGAGGTGTTTAAATAGTTCTTAACATGAGATGCCCTATGGGCTTTCTATGGGCTTGGGCTTGGACTTGGTTACATGGTTGGATAACTAGGCTTATGAAACATAGCATATAACATATTAGCTTGCCAAGTCCAAGGCCCAATGACTAAACTATTACTAATCTTAACAAACGACACAAAGTTACAATATGAGAATGACCATCACTTCTATATAAATATTTTTAATGCTAACACACCTTTTGCCGACTTATTAATTCTTCTAAATCATTTGTGCTCTTTTTATATTTTGAAAAGCTTAGTGATTCTTTTTGAAGTTCCAACACTTTTTCATTCAAAGAGTTAACCTCAAGAGTGAGTACTTCACAATTTTTACAAGGTTCAATCACCCCTTTGCAATGTTCTAGTGTTTTCACTTAACTTTCGAGTTCACAAACCCTTTTTTTAGATTTAACATTTTCTAGTTCAAGAAGACGTTTTTCTTTGAGAGCTTTATCAAGGGTTTTTCTAAAATTATCATTAAACTTAACTAGTTCCTCATTCTCCTTTTTCAAATTAATAATATCTAAGTTATTAGACGAGGAAGGGTTTAGAGATACCTCAAATTAATCCAACAACCACTATCACAACCAAAGTATATAAAGCAAGAGAACACAACGATATATACTGGTTCGGGATGGGGGGTTTATACCATCCGTACGTCCAGTCTGCGACTCCGATACTATTCACTAGTATAATCCTTTCGGTGGACTATAAACCGTTACAATTCACTCCACCGATATTCACCAATATCGATGCTCACAAAGAAGGAGTTACTCACCAACGGTATTCCTCCCTTGGAAACCACCCAAAAGAATCTCACGATTCGACTTTACCTAAGGATCACAAAGATCACTACCAAGACTTCCACCCGGAAGTATCAAACCCAACTAGATCCCCAATGATCTAGGCTTGGTCACCAAGACACAAGACTTCCCTTACAAACAATTGAATGAATGAATGAATGTTTGTTCAATCAAGTCCTAACCTAACCTAGAGACTCGATTGTAATAGAAAGGGTATAAGAAAGAAGACCCTCGACACAATCACAAGAGTGGATTAGGTTCTTGTGATTCTTCCCTTGCAAAGATATGTGTTCTTCCAAAGATGTTAGTGTGAAAATCAAGAACACAAGATTAGAGGTAGAGAGATTGAGAGATTTGAGAGTGTTTAGAGAGAAAGAATCTAGAGAGAAAGAATAATGGAAAGGGGTGAGGAATACAAGAGGCAAGGCATGGTATTTATAGGCAAAACCCAAACATAGGAATATTTTACCGAGGCCGGCGCGTCACCCACGCGTTGACGTGTGGGAGGCGCGCCAAACACCCAGGGAAAATATTCCCGAGGCTTTGGGTGTTTGGCATTATAAATGCCTTTCCTTGCTAAACCCCCAATTGTACTTCACACTAAACCTTAACATTAATCATTCTAAGGTTTACTAACTCAAATAGCCAATTTGGAAAATCATTTGTGAAGTGTTTAAAGAGAAACCAAATTACCAAGGGTTAAAAGTGTAGATAGGGTAATTTGGAAGGGGTAGAAGTGTATCTCCTCACATGGCATAGAAAAGAGAGAAAGAATATGCCAAGGAATATTCCAATGCTTGGGGGGAAGGTGAGATGGACGGTTGAGATGAAATGGTTTGAATTGGATGGCTAGGATCAAAGGGAGCCTCCCTTGGTTTTCAAACAATTTTGCATGTGGGGAATATGGATGGATGAGATGATCTCATTTGAAATGAATGGTTAAGATCAAATATGCCTAGGTTAGGGTTGAGGAGAATATTCCAAGGGAATATGCTTTGCTTTGAGGGAAAGGAGAAATGAAGGGTTGAGATGGTTTCATTTTAATTGGATGGTGGAGATCAAAACCATGTGGTGGTATAGATAGGAGAGATTGGATGGATGGTTGAGATGTGTTTGATTTGAATTCAATGGTTAGGATCAAGTCCATGTGGTGATATAGAGATGAGATTGGATGGATGGTTGAGATGAGTTTAGTTTGAATTCAATGGCTAGGATGAGAGGAGCCATATTAGGGTTTCCAACAATTGGCATGTGTTTAATATGAAGGGTTGAGATGTGTTGTAAGGGATTGGATGGTTGAGATGTAGTGTGAAAGGGAATATGTAAGGGTGTAAGAGATTGTGTAAGAGAATATTTGATTTGGATATGATTGGTTTTGTATTTTGTATAAAAGGGATTAAGAGAAGATTAAGGCATAATCTAATTGTCATTAAGAGGAAAAGGTTTAGACAATTAAGATTATAAGTTGAGAAAATCATAAGTTACTTATAAGTTCAAATAACACAATGTTGAGAATCCATAGTTTCATATCTCGTGACTTTCCACGACTCGACGTTCTCAACTAATACCTTGGTTCAAACAAGTTAAGTGCTTTGCCTTGATGTAAAGCATAACCCAAGTGGGAAAGGATGCGTTTACGCAAAGTGACCTTTGACTTAGTTTGACCAATAAGGGAGTAAACCCGTTACGTAATTAGAGAAGACGTAAGCACGGGATATGAGCATATAGATGCTTCAACACGATGTTACGTGAAATATATAAGCTCCCTAATTTTAGAAAAACCTTGGCTAGAGGCGATAGTTAGAAAACATGAGTTGGCATTTTCCCGTAAATGGGTGCTTTAAAAGTAGGATCTCGCAAGTCTCAAAACTCGTTTCGAGTGTTCTCAATTAAGCACATAACATATTCATACCTGTATTGAAAGATCCATATTTGTCGGGTAAGGGGAAAGCCGACTTTCAAAATATAACACCTCGTAAAATTTTCCTACGATTAACACGTTACCATAACATAGATTAACCATTTTTGCGGAGAACAAAAATTTTTTTTTTATGCATGGCATATTATGCGAACCACTACGATATTTATGATTGACCATTTACCTGGGAACGATGCTTACACACAACCTTGATAGATTTTATATCATATACATATTAAACTATTAATAATTAAAACAATACGTTTCGTTCATTTAACGTACATTATTTATATCATTCCGGAGCCTACGAAAATTCCCGAGATTGCTCACTAATATTATTAGACTGTAACCCGACTCTCGAAACTTGCCTTGTGGGCCCCCGTGACCCTATGGGCCTGAATTATCCCAACTGCTGCTAACAGACTCCTTATTTCCTTCTTTATTTCGTTTGGGCCCAATTCACACAACCAGCCCACCAGCCATAAGCCCAGCGTGAGAATTATTTGATTTCATTTCCTTTGTTTTCTTGACGCGACCAGCCACAAACCACCTCTTTATTTTGCGATTTCTACAAACAACACCTACGTATTATTGCTCCTCTTGTTTCATCTAGTGCCAGAGAAACACGAATGATAAGGAATACGCCCTCCCCCACTCGTCTACTGCCTTAGAAACGACCCAAGTAAACCTACAAACTCACCTTGAAGAATATTGCCAAATGTGTCCCAAACCTTCTTACAAACCACCCAAGCTCCCCAATCCTTTCAAAACACCTATACACGAAATATTATGTGTCAGGAATGTCAGGAACGAATGTCATACACAATCTAAGCCTTGTAAACGTCCTATTGGCCAATATGGGTGGTGCCAAGATTCGCATACGTCCTCTCCTCCATCTCTTGCAAACTCCTACTTGTACATACACCTTACTACGTTTTATAAAACCTTCTAAGATATCCTAACTGAAATCTCACACTCAAACACACCCAAATGAACCAAATAACAAAATGTAAGTCGATACATACCTTGAGACGGGACAGAAAGCTTGCAAGGAATTCGAAGGGCTAGGGACAAGTTCAAGGAGCGCCATCACTCATCCTACATCTTTACTTGGCCACAAGTCGATCCACAATCCCCATATGCACTTATTCGAACCATATCCTAATTTTTACGCCCCCCTTTTGAAGCAAAGTGAGTCTACTCGACACATAATTCATGTTTTTATTTCAATAACATTCTGTTTTGACACTTTAATTCGATCCGTTATCTCGTTAATTAAAAACGTGTTATATACTTTTTATTCGACATACTAAATGCTTAATATACTAGCAAACAAGTGGTATAAGGTTTTTGATCTAAAAATAACGTTTACTTAATAAAAATCACACGTTTTGTAAGTCATTGGACCCATACGTTTTTTAATAAAACACTTAGAATATTTTTGACTAATAAACTGTTTTCAAAATCGATTTTAGTCACTTACTTAGCCTCGATTACTTCAAATCTAAACACATAACATATCGATATTAAAACTTGAACTCATTGTTGACATGGCTAACAACCAGGAACCATAAATGATTCGACCTTATAAGCTTATTTAGACCTTTTGCCCGACCCCTTTTGATCGAGCAAAACCAGTTTTTCTAAAATCTTAAATATTAACAAATGGGCTTATAAGTCCATTAAGCTGTTTTTAAGCTTATTGCATAAGCTGATCGTATAAGCTTATTTGTAATGTTTTTGTAACATAAAAACAAGCCCGAGACCAGGCCCAAACCTCTCGTAAGCCCAACGGATCTAAAAACGTAAATGGGCCTTTAAATGTACTCGTTAAAGCCCAATTATTGGAAAATCTGATTTTTAAGCATATAAGCTGCTGAAATAAACTATTAGGAATGATTTAAGCTTATTTAGAAAATAAAAATGATAAACTTTGACTTTGGTGAAATTTGGACTAACTTTGCAGAATTTTCATAACCGGGGACTAAAAGTGTAAACTTTGCAAACTTTGGATCAAAACTATAAATTTCTGATTTCTGAGTTTAAAACTGTAAATAATGATAATTGGAGTTGAAAAATGTAAATTTTGATATTATTTGGACTTAAAATGAAACGATTGTTAACTACGGACTAACGGTGTAAAATCATATTTGTTAGGGTTAAAAGTGTAACTTTGGTAAAACATTTTTTTCTATAATATTATTTAATAAAAATAATATTTTATATAAACACACATATTTAGTATAATACTTTTATAAATTTAACTTATATAAATACGATACGAATATTCACGTAACTATTAATATATAGTAACTCTTAATATTTAACGATATAACGATACGTTTATTCATTTTCTTCTAAAAATGACATTATAACACATCGCCTACATACTTCGACTTATTCTTAATGATTTTTCCATCACACGTCGACCATTGATCATCATACTCACAAGTTATATGTGTATATAACTTTATATTTTTTTTTTTGAACTTCAAACATTTAAACGAACACGAGCCTTGTTCACAACTGAATAACTAATATTTGCGATAAAACTAGACTTAGACTATCAACTAAAACATATCATATCTTTTAGGTTGTGTGTGAAGCCGTTACCTTGCATCGTTGAGATTATGTTACTACCACTACTACTGTACTACTAAGGTGAGTCATAGCCCCTATTCTTACTTGTTTTACAATGATTTATAAACATTCTCGGGGGAGATACATGTTTAACTATTGTTTTATACTTTTACAAGTACTCGTTAACTATTTACATATTACTGTGATTTCATAGCCCACTCTTTAACTATTTTCCCGTGGGGGAGATACATGCTTAAAACTCGAACACAAGTATTTTATACCGGGTATTGAAATACCGTCAGGCCAATGTTATTTGCTTAAGTTACTATTGCCAAAAGTCCCTCGATCATGAACCTTAATCACTTGAAGGGTGAACGTAAATAAATGTGGATAGTACTATTAGTGATTGACAATCCTCGTTTGGTTGTTAGAGAAAACACCAGGCGCACTTTATTGTTCTTATTATAGGTTATTGGCAAATACCTATCTTGAGGGCCTACTACTTACCGTCATAACTTGAGATTATGATTGGCTGTTAATCGTTGAGTATCATGAGCTTAAAGCAATAACAGGAACATTGATTTAAACTTATTGATTGTATGTGATTACAATACATTCTTAACTTGTGATTCGAAACTCGTGTTAAATGGATTTATAAACCAATTACTATTTTTGATGTTGACCCGGTGAAGGGCAAACCAACGAATTGATTTGTATCAAATTGATAAGGAAATCACTCTTTTTCTAATTAACGATTTAAACTATAAACTCTATGAACTCACCAACCTTTGTGTTGACACTTTTAGCATGTGTTTATCTCAGGTAACTATACAAGAAGGAACTTGAAGGCATGGAGTAGGCTTGTAATCCAGCATGGGCTTAAATAAACATTTTGACATATTTTAAATAAACTTGTTGTTTAAATTATGAAACATTTTGATGTCTCGAATATTTGGTATTTTGAATGAATTAAACTTTAAAGCGTCACTTTTGTGTCGTTTTCTATGATTGTGACAAAGATCCTCGAAGTAACACCCAAAAAGTCTTCCGCTGACATTTTTAAGTCTTCCGCTGACGTGACGATTTTGGGGGTGTTACAGATTGGTATCAGAGCCACGGTTATAGAGAACCAGATGTTTTTAAACATTGGACTATAACCACACTTTAACTGGACCATTTTTACAAAATACCACTTCATGCCCTCCGTGCCTACATTCCAACATCCGGTAGAAAAGTTACTTCTCATTATTTCTTACTTATATAACTTGATATATGCTTACATGTTATAATTATGCTAATAACTATGTTTACTAATCAGGATTATTACAATACCGTGTCTTCATATTTCTATTCGCCCTACGATTATGTGACTTTAAATAGTTTATGGTACAACTACACTCTAGTATATTAATATATATGCTCCCCCAACTATTTTGAGTACTATGCAAATCCTCTTTAAATTGTCTCGCTTTCATCTTTATAGATGCTTACGACATATCCACACATAAATTATTTTGTCAGATGGTTAAGTCAGAATCTTAAAATGATTTACAACGTCTTAATTTGAATAGATTGGGACGCCCTTTTGTTCAAATCAAGAAATTATAAATCATTGAACTATAAGTTTATATTTCCTTAATTACATAGTTTGGGACGCTTCTCTATGTAAATAACGAAATATAGATAAATAGGTTTAATTACCTCTGAGTTAACAAACATATGAAACCAAGAAAACCTAAATCTCATTAGAAACCACGAATATTAATACACAACGATATAACTAGCATCGGTAATACTATCATCACAAAGATCACTAAGTAAACCTTAACGTCACTAAACGATTGATCCACCAAACTGATGAAGAAAGCCACCACTCCTATGAGTGCAAGAACCACAACTGGATGTAACACATCGAATACCCTGTATGACAAAAACCACACAATGAAACGTACACAAAACTACAAATTCAAAAACAACACTCTTAATATTTCTTACCCCCATATTTCATCCACACTAACGACTAAAACCACGATTAGCATAAGAAATGCTATGATCCAATCCAAGGACTCCAGATCTTCTTTCGGGAAGAAAGTTACAACAAAATACGCAACTATGAGAACAATATAAGTATAAGACATATTAAAATTGTTATTTAAAGACAAAATGAACGATAAAGAGAAAAATCAGGAAATATATAGACATGTTGCCATGAATCACTATTATTGCCATGTGCATTCACTTTTCCCCAAGTTAATATCTATCCACAAGAGCTAAATAATTCGAGAATTATCTCCACACTATTCTCTTTGTAAAAATTGTATCAACAAAACTCTTTTGTTTAATGGGTAGGTTACCCGCACAGATTTTTGTAATTTTAAAACACGAAGAATAAATAAATTATCATCCTCATTTTGCTCACAATGGATTCAAACGACATATTATTATTAAACTTGACTGAAACACATAAAAACATTACAAACGATACTAAAAATTAAACATCACACTTCAGCGGTAGTCTGGGTGATCCCAAGTCTGTGAATTGTTAGAATCATATCCATCATCATAAGGGTCGAAGCTTGCCAACCTCTCTTCTTCTATTTGAGCCTCCAGCCTACTCAGCTCCCGCTCCATGTCAGAAGTCCAACCACCATCATCGACCGCCACATTTTCCTCAAAACTTGGCTGGAATTGATCCAGATGAGGCAATTGTTGTTGTTGCACAGTCACTCTTGGTGCAGAAGAACTCAATGCACCTTGTCGAAGTAATTGTTGTTGCTGTTGCTGTTGCTGTTGCTGTTGCTGTTGTTGTTGCTGTTGCTGTTGCTGTTGCTGTTGCTGTTGCAGTTGCTGTTGTTGCTGTTGCTGTTGACGTTGCTGCTGTTGCTGTTGTTGTTCAATCCTAGCCGCTTCAACATTCTCTTTAAAACTCCAACAGATCTTGCTGGAGCTATGGTCCTCTATCTGATGAACACAAACCCATAACGATTCAATAATAGCCGCATCCTTACGATATCCGTCATGCAAGAAAGTATCAATCACACGTTTCCGATCATCCGATATATCCGTACACTTTGCATAGCGTTCTCTAAGCCGTTGTTTCGATTGTTTCACCACCTCCAACTCCAGAATGACCCTCAAAATAGCATTTTTACGATCCACATCACTATTTTCGGCTTCTGCTTTGATATATTGTTGGATTTGTTCAGCGGTATGTGGTAGCTTGCAAGCCATTAATTGTTTTGTGTGTGTGTGTATGTGGATAACCCAACACGTACCAATGGTATTTATAAAGAATTGGAAAAAAAAATAATTCTCAATTATTATATTAAATATGACCGTTTGTATTTAAACGGTAAAACTTTTAAAACTATGTCAAATAAAACTAGCAACAAACTTTTTAGGTTACGTGGTGAAAATTCTACCTCGTCTTTCGCATTTCAACACAAGTGGCAAGAAACAGATAACATTAAACACATAACACCATAACTTAAATCATGAACACGCCACGTATAAGTAATACACTCTCACATGATTGGACCCCTCAATCTCTAAGAAATTATGAACTTATCAAATAACCTTTACAAACTCTCAAACATTATACGATACCTTAACAAATCTCAAATCAACTCATTACCTCGTGTATATTAGAATAAAACGTACATTAATAAAACATACCCGCAAAAACCTTCTTAACTTGGGCTTTAACCCACTGCCTCTATACACCAACACACGTTTGGGCCTCGAGATTTCAGTAACCCAACATGCCATCGAACTTGATCACCAACTTAAAGCCCAATATTGCTCAAATCTGAAACATAAACATTACTTCCGAACAACTCATACCTATAATTTCGAACCATTTTCCGTAACATTTCTACACACCCCGTCAATATTTTTGTACATCTCAATTTATCATAATCCCAAGAAACAAGTGTGAAAAAAAAAATTTATCGATCCTTCGATGGTCAAATTTTCATCAAAGCTCAACCAAATTGCTACACTCAACTATGACTAAAAATCATATTTATCTAAGCATTCGAAGCCAAACAAACTCCACATAAAGTTTTAGTCATAATTTATTGAAAACCCACCGTTGTAAACTTGACTACAATCAAATGAACCAACTCTAAATATTCTTAACACATGATAACATTCTATATAACGATGCATAAGCAATAAATACAAGCGAAAAATCAACATAAACCATGACATCAGAAAACGAAGAAAATTTTATTCATACACTAGAGGTTACATGGAAACACAACAAACCTTATTTCAACATTCCAACCACTACACTACGACACTATTTCTTCACTTCCAAAATTTGTCAATGAAGATCGCTAGAACCACGAATGGTGCAAGAAACATTACGATCCCAACCAACATAGCACGATCTTCGTTCGGAACATACATTAGATAGATAGCGGTAACAATGGCATACATGATTGCAAGGTTGGTGATGAAGTGAGGCATGTCGACGAGAAGAAAGGGAAAGGAAAGTTAGGTAAAAAGGAGTGAAAAGAGTGGATTATTTAAAGAGAATAAGAGTTGGGTACTGTACACCACTGTGGTAAAATACTGTTTACACCTTAAATAATACTGCCAAGTAACAACTATAATTTTTGGACTTAAGTTTCCCCCAAGTTTTTCATCCAACATCATACTAAGATTGGTTATCATCAATTAAAAAGCTAATGTAGTAGTAGATACGTTATGCTGGAAAATACAATTAGGAAGCTAATAATAAATACGTTATTTGTTCACCTTTTCCACTCACCTTTACAGCTACCTTATCTTAGAATCCCGGGACGGGATTCCGTTTAACGGATAGGTAATATAACACCTCGTAAAATTTTCCTACGATTAACACGTTACCATAACATAGATTAACCATTTTTGCGGAGAACAAAATTTTTTTTTTATGCATGGCATATTATGCGAACCACTACGATATTTATGATTGACCATTTACCTGGGAACGATGCTTACACACAACCTTGATAGATTTTATATCATATACATATTAAACTATTAATAATTAAAACAATACGTTTCGTTCATTTAACGTACATTATTTATATCATTCCGGAGCCTACGAAAATTCCCGAGATTGCTCACTAATATTATTAGACTGTAACCCGACTCTCGAAACTTGCCTTGTGGGCCCCCGTGACCCTATGGGCCTGAATTATCCCAACTGCTGCTAACAGACTCCTTATTTCCTTCTTTATTTCGTTTGGGCCCAATTCACACAACCAGCCCACCAGCCATAAGCCCAGCGTGAGAATTATTTGATTTCATTTCCTTTGTTTTCTTGACGCGACCAGCCACAAACCACCTCTTTATTTTGCGATTTCTACAAACAACACCTACGTATTATTGCTCCTCTCGTTTCATCTAGTGCCAGAGAAACACGAATGATAAGGAATACGCCCTCCCCCACTCGTCTACTGCCTTAGAAACGACCCAAGTAAACCTACAAACTCACCTTGAAGAATATTGCCAAATGTGTCCCAAACCTTCTTACAAACCACCCAAGCTCCCCAATCCTTTCAAAACACCTATACACGAAATATTATGTGTCAGGAATGTCAGGAACGAATGTCATACACAATCTAAGCCTTGTAAACGTCCTATTGGCCAATATGGGTGGTGCCAAGATTCGCATACGTCCTCTCCTCCATCTCTTGCAAACTCCTACTTGTACATACACCTTACTACGTTTTATAAAACCTTCTAAGATATCCTAACTGAAATCTCACACTCAAACACACCCAAATGAACCAAATAACAAAATGTAAGTCGATACATACCTTGAGACGGGACAAAAAGCTTGCAAGGAATTCGAAGGGCTAGGGACAAGTTCAAGGAGCGCCATCACTCATCCTACATCTTTACTTGGCCACAAGTCGATCCACAATCCCCATATGCACTTATTCGAACCATATCCTAATTTTTACGCCCCCCTTTTGAAGCAAAGTGAGTCTACTCGACACATAATTCATGTTTTTATTTCAATAACATTTTGTTTTGACACTTTAATTCGATCCGTTATCTCGTTAATTAAAAACGTGTTATATACTTTTTATTCGACATACTAAATGCTTAATATACTAGCAAACAAGTGGTATAAGGTTTTTGATCTAAAAATAACGTTTACTTAATAAAAATCACACGTTTTGTAAGTCATTGGACCCATACGTTTTTTAATAAAACACTTAGAATATTTTTGACTAATAAACTGTTTTCAGAATCGATTTTAGTCACTTACTTAGCCTCGATTACTTCAAATCTAAACACATAACATATCGATATTAAAACTTGAACTCATTGTTGACATGGCTAACAACCAGGAACCATAAATGATTCGACCTTATAAGCTTATTTAGACCTTTTGCCCGACCCCTTTTGATCGAGCAAAACCAGTTTTTCTAAAATCTTAAATATTAACAAATGGGCTTATAAGTCCATTAAGCTGTTTTTAAGCTTATTGCATAAGCTGATCATATAAGCTTATTTGTAATGTTTTTGTAACATAAAAACAAGCCCGAGACCAGGCCCAAACCTCTCGTAAGCCCAACGGATCTAAAAACGTAAATGGGCCTTTAAATGTACTCGTTAAAGCCCAATTATTGGAAAATCTGATTTTTAAGCATATAAGCTGCTGAAATAAACTATTAGGAATGATTTAAGCTTATTTAGAAAATAAAAATGATAAACTTTGACTTTGGTGAAATTTGGACTAACTTTGCAGAATTTTCATAACCGGGGACTAAAAGTGTAAACTTTGCAAACTTTGGATCAAAACTATAAATTTCTGATTTCTGAGTTTAAAACTGTAAATAATGATAATTGGAGTTGAAAAATGTAAATTTTGATATTATTTGGACTTAAAATGAAACGATTGTTAACTACGGACTAACGGTGTAAAATCATATTTGTTAGGGTTAAAAGTGTAACTTTGGTAAAACATTTTTTTCTATAATATTATTTAATAAAAATAATATTTTATATAAACACACATATTTAGTATAATACTTTTATAAATTTAACTTATATAAATACGATACGAATATTCACGTAACTATTAATATATAGTAACTCTTAATATTTAACGATATAACGATACGTTTATTCATTTTCTTCTAAAAATGACATTATAACACATCGCCTACATACTTCGACTTATTCTTAATGATTTTTCCATCACACGTCGACCATTGATCATCATACTCACAAGTTATATGTGTATATAACTTTATATTTTTTTTTTTGAACTTCAAACATTTAAACGAACACGAGCCTTGTTCACAACTGAATAACTAATATTTGCGATAAAACTAGACTTAGACTATCAACTAAAACATATCATATCTTTTAGGTTGTGTGTGAAGCCGTTACCTTGCATCGTTGAGATTATGTTACTACCACTACTACTGTACTACTAAGGTGAGTCATAGCCCCTATTCTTACTTGTTTTACAATGATTTATAAACATTCTCGGGGGAGATACATGTTTAACTATTGTTTTATACTTTTACAAGTACTCGTTAACTATTTACATATTACTGTGATTTCATAGCCCACTCTTTAACTATTTTCCTGTGGGGGAGATACATGCTTAAAACTCGAACACAAGTCTTTTATACCGGGTATTGAAATACCGTCAGACCAATGTTATTTGCTTAAGTTACTATTGCCAAAAGTCCCTCGATCATGAACCTTAATCACTTGAAGGGTGAACGTAAATAAATGTGGATAGTACTATTAGTGATTGACAATCCTCGTTTGGTTGTTAGAGAAAACACCAGGCGCACTTTATTGTTCTTATTATAGGTTATTGGCAAATACCTATCTTGAGGGCCTACTACTTACCGTCATAACTTGAGATTATGATTGGCTGTTAATCGTTGAGTATCATGAGCTTAAAGCAATAACAGGAACATTGATTTAAACTTATTGATTGTATGTGATTACAATACATTCTTAACTTGTGATTTGAAACTCGTGTTAAATGGATTTATAAACCAATTACTATTTTTGATGTTGACCCGGTGAAGGGCAAACCAACGAATTGATTTGTATCAAATTGATAAGGAAATCACTCTTTTTCTAATTAACGATTTAAACTATAAACTCTATGAACTCACCAACCTTTGTGTTGACACTTTTAGCATGTGTTTATCTCAGGTAACTATACAAGAAGGAACTTGAAGGCATGGAGTAGGCTTGTAATCCAGCATGGGCTTAAATAAACATTTTGACATATTTTAAATAAACTTGTTGTTTAAATTATGAAACATTTTGATGTCTCGAATATTTGGTATTTTGAATGAATTAAACTTTAAAGCGTCACTTTTGTGTCATTTTCTATGATTGTGACAAAGATCCTCGAAGTAACACCCAAAAAGTCTTCCGCTGACATTTTTAAGTCTTCCGCTGACGTGACGATTTTGGGGGTGTTACACAAAATTCGCCCGGAACCATACAGACTCCTAGCGCGTCACCCGCGCATTGACGCGCGGGCAGCGCGCCAGGAGCTGACATTTGCTCCGGCGATTTTGAGTTAACGTTTGTTATTTTATTTGTTTCGATTGTTTATTTGTCATCATTAAAACATAAAGAGATCTTGATCATGTTGCCTCAACAATATGCTTAAGTGTTCTGTAATTGAAGTGGCCAAATCTCTTGTGATACTATCATCTTCAGTAACACTAAAATCACTAGTATTTGCAACATCAAGCGTCAAATAATAGCTATTATTTACCATATCAAGGCTAGCTATTTCAGAATCACTAGAATTAGTGATAACGCATCACACGTCCTTCTTAAAATTAACACCATAGCCATTCTTTATCATTTGTGGCACACTTAACATATTTTTATCACGGTTCAGGCACATATAAGACTCTAGAAATGTATTTGGTACCTTTCTGTGTGTTGATAGCTATAATACCTCTTCCTTTTGCTTGAGCATAATATCCATCTCCCAACTTCACTCTTGGGTTGTCTGTGGTGTCAAGACTAATAAAGAAAGACCTTTTTGGAGTCATATGACTTGTGCATCCACTATCCATAAGCCACGTAAGGTCGTCTGGATGTTTATAAAGATGCAACGCCATGAACAAATGCTCATCATCAACCTAATCTTCTTCGAAAACATTTGCTTTGTGATTTCTTTGTGTGTTGCTTCGAGTTTTCTTTGCTCTACAATACTTCTCAACATGTCCAAACTTATTGCAAAAGTTTCACTTGAAGTTTGGTTTATCTTTGAACCAACAATCAGCTTCATGATGGTTCGTGTTTTGACAAATATTACATGGAGGAAAAAAAAAAACCTTTCTTTGATGTTGAAGAAGAGTTTTGTGAGGTAGAGCCTCTGTTGTTTCCTTTGCTGAAACTTCCTCTTCTGGAAGTGTTCTGTTTAGAATTTCCTGCCTTGTTACTTTTAGAAAATACTCTAAAATCACCTTCAGCTTTCTCCTCTGATCTAACAAAAACTCTTTGCTCTTGTGCTTGGAGTTTACTAGTTAGTTCAGAACCCGTGAGCGTATTGAGGTCGCATGACTCTTCTATGGCAGAAATTTTTGCTTAAAACTTTGAAGGAACGCTAATCATCATCTTCTCCACTACTTTCTGGTCTTTCACAACTTCTCCATGAAGTCTCATTTGATTAACCACGTCCATCATCGTTGATGAGTAATCTTTCACCAATTTGTCATCCTTCACTCTTCATAATTCAAACTCTCTTTTGAGAGTTAATAATCTAACAAATTTTACTCTATCAGTACCTTCAAAGGTTTCTTGGAGTTTATCCCACACAGCTTTTGGTGTCTCCAAGTCCATTATGGAGGTGAAAATTTGATCGGCGATACCTGAATGCAAACAGGTTAGTGCCTTATCCTTCTTTAGCGACTCAGTCTTGAAAGTTCTTAACTGAGCAACCGTTGGATTTTCTCAGAGTGTCGGTTTCATCAGTCTCTACAACCTTCCATAAACCTTGATATTTCAAATATGTCTTCATTTTTACTGCCCAAATGTGATAATGCACTCCAGAAAATATTGGAATTGCAGGAACAGCGGTTGCACTAGATGCCATGTCTAGGCTGAATTTTGGTTGAATCTCGAAGGTGTTTCACTCAAGTAATAGCACAACCCCTTAAGAAAAGAAGCTCTGATACCACTGTAAGTGTTTGAGAAATTCTGCACTTTATAAGAATACAAGTAGCAACAAGTCTGATATATATAATGATAGAGAGAGTAAAGTGAAAATGAAAATTGAAAGGTTGGAGTTGATATATTACCAACACTACTTTTGCTTGTATTTATAGGCATACAAAACTTGGTACATAAACTTTACTTTGCTTCTAAGTAATCTTAGTAAGCATTTACTTAATAACTAAGACTAGTAGATATTTTAAGGTTACAAAATATCTAATATCTTAAGAGATAAGGATACTTAACCATGAAGTATCCTTCATGATTAAGATAACAAAATATCTTCTAGATATTATTTTAAAACAAAACAATCTTAGAGATTTTAACACAGTTCAGTTGAACGCATAAACTTGGGGGGGGGGGGGGGGGGCGCAATAACAGTCACAAAACAATGCAAATGCCCATATGTAGTTCGAATCCTAGCATCTTACCCATACAAAACCCATATAATAACAAATTATTCAGAATACTTTTGATGAGACTTCCGACCAAGTAGTACAAAACAAATTCATATATCAAAGTATTTATAACACTTGCACACTACTGTAAATAAAGAAGATCAATTGGCAATTAAAGCCAAATTAATAAGATACCCCGCCAAGATGCACATAATCTAACTCGGGCCGAAAGTCTAAAAAACATTTAAAGTTTATCATCACAACATCTTACATTACCCAATAAGCAAAAACTGTAAACGATATCAAAACACATTTCAAAGTTTAAACAAACAAGCACATATCCATAGATCCATTAACAGCATACCATAGAAACTATAGTAAGCACACATTGTAGCACACCATGTAAAATCAAAAACATCATAGAGTCAACACAGTACCTTCAGCTAGGGGTGAGCAAACAAAACCGAAAACCAAAAAAACAAACCGGAAAAATCGACCGAAACTAAAAACCGGTGGTTCGGTTTTTAATTTTTCAAAAATCGAAAAATACGCTTCGGTTTCGGTTTTGGTCCAAAAACCGAAACGAACTAATTTTATTATATAATAATATATAAATAATATAATATGAAAAATAACTAAATAAATCAAATTCATAAATTCATATTTATTTTGTGGGTAGATTTATAATATTTTATCTTAAAGTTATGTTTATATGCGTGTTTGACATGTCGTGTGTTTATTTGAGAATACATCAATAAATATATGACGATGATCATACTATTTGTATGTTCACTTGCATGTGTATGTCTCATCTATATGTGTGTAATTCTAGAATTATGCAATAAACATTATTATAATTAGGATTGATTAAAAAAAAGTAAATAAGAATAACCAATTTTCTATGTAATACAAGTTTGTTAGTATAAATTTGCCATGTCCAAATATAAACGGTTAGAAACCAAAAAAACTGTTCCGAAACCGATAATAACCGAAAAAACCAAACCGCCAAAAACCGAACGGTTTTGGTTTTGGGTTCTATAAACATTTTGGTTTGGTTTCGGTTTTAGACAAAACCGAAGAAAACCGAACCGTGCACACCCCTACTTTCAGCCACATATCAGACTTTAAAAGTTGTATAAAATCAACACCTATGAACACACATCAGCTTTAAAATACTATGTTAAACTTTAAAAGCATTAGTAGACCACAAACTAATAGCATACATTAATCAAAATTATCTAAACTAAAATACATCTAAAATTCCAGAAACTCTGTTACCACTCTAGAAAAAACAAAAAACATGAAACCCACAAATTAGTCGACAATTTTTTTTTTACTTAACACTACAATTTAAAACCCCCCCGAATATTTTTTTTAGTAATCGACATAAACTTACAATTTCGAGTAAAGATGAACCTCTTACATGCAATTGAAGTTGTATGTGTAATCTTCCTCTTCTTTGAATCCCTAAAATGAGGCGAAAATATCAAGAACATACGAAGAAACACACAATCTCACAAACACTGTCTCCCATATCACAATCACTCAATCACTCTCTCTCTCTCTCTCTCTCTCTCTCTCTCTCTCTCTCTCTCTCTCTCTCTCTCTCTCTCTCTCTCTAACACACACACACACACAAAGCCTCATTTTTGTAGGTGCTGATCTGATGCACACGTGTTCTTGAGGAGTATGTATCTAAGACATGTGACCATGTATTTAAGACACGTATAAGGCAAAGTATAAAAAAACGACTTCGTTTTTTGTCCGAAGTTATTCCCAAACATGAAATCACATCATTCAAAGCCAAGAAAAGAGTGAAAAAAAAATAATAATAAAAAAAAAAAAAACTGCGTTGTTTGATCCTTGCTAAACGGCATCATTTCTTACGGTAAATATATAATAGAGTAATAGCCGACTAGTAATACCTTTCAAAAAGAAAAAGAAAAAAATTACTAGTAATGTTGTCCAACATTTATGACATCATTTTGCCGGAAAAAATGATATTGTAACAATTCGCATTTTCAGGTTACCATCCAATCCCGAATTTTTACTATTCATTTTACTATTCACTTTCACTATTCATTTCTGAAATTTAATTTTTATTTAATATTCTCATGTGATAAATCATTTCCATGATAAAATAAAAGTTTGACACTTATCAGATCATTTTCGCGAAAGTTATTAAGAAACTATACGTTTGGCTTAAACGTTGTTTAAAAATCCTACGCACAACGAAAACCAACCGCTTCAATTTTCCCCGCATCAGATAAATGTTTGGTACACTCAGTCACTCATGATTAATTAGAGAATTTTTGATGATTAAGAAAAATATTACCAAATAGACCCTGGGCCATGAGAAACAGAAATTTAAGTTTTAAGCACTTTTACTTATCCGTAACCTTAGCCTATACCTGCACCGCGTTTTCTGAGACGATTAGAAACTTTCATAATTTGGAAAAGTCAACATATTTTCCCTCCTCCTTTGACCAAAAATCACTCCTTTATTTTATAAATCATTCCTTGATTTTTAGGCTTACGGTTTTACGTCTAAAAGACATTAAATACCAACCAACACCAGACTGAGCCCAGTCTAGACATTATAAGTCATTTTAATTCATTATTATCCTATTAGAAAAATTACATTTTACTTTTCTCAATTTTACGCAACTTTCGTACGTTTTACGTATTACGCGTTTTAGACCCGCGTTTCCAGTTTTAGCAGGGTTTGAGCAACCCAATGGAACTTACCACTCATTTTATATTTTATTATGGAGTATATTGACAAGTTTAGTCTTTCTTTCAAGTTTCACATTTTTACGATACCCGGTTTTACGTTTTGTGGCTTAACAACTTACGGTTAGCAATTTACGGAGTCAAAACTAACTCCATAAGTAGGATAATACCACCAATGACCAAGTCATCCATCCTCCCCTTGTGCATCACCTATAGGGGGGGAGTCACCCTTGTGTAGCTTGATCTCATGCCTTAAGCTCTAGGATGAAAACATGGGTAAAACTTCCTAAGTAAGCTTCCTAAATATCCTAATACTTGCACCTCCTCATTGCACCTTTCTAACACCTTCCTAGCACCTCCTCAACTCACTACAAAAGCCCTCCCCATCTCTCCTAGTCGTTCACAACACAAATAAACACATACACTCTTCATTTGATTTCCAACTTCAAGTATTTCAACTAGTTTCAAGCTCCAAATGAACTCCATCTCAAACACTTGCAAGTTTATGTGATTTTCTTGAATTGAAATATATTCAAGTCACTAAAACATCTCAACACCAAGTCCTTCAAGAATACAAGGGTGTAAAAGGATTGCCATAGTGAAGAGAAGCTTGTTCAATTAAAGTCCTATCCTTACTTGTTACTTTCCTTTCTTAGAAAGCCTAAAGTTGTAAGAAACCCTAATACACTTTCTTGCTCAATATCATTTTCATGCTCATTATACTTCATTCATTCTATATATGGTCTTTGTATTATGTTCATGATGTATAAAAACTAGTACAACAAGTTATGGAAACTATATGTTAACTTATGTTAAGTAAACAAGAAAACTAGTGACTTATATGGAGAAATTTGACCAAAATGGTATAAGCATGATATTGGACAATTACATATTGTGGTAGAGGACTTAACAAGGAAAACATAGCAATTTGAACCACCTAAAATGAGTATATGAGTCAAAAGTTATGGCTAATAGAAGTTACTAAAACCTTGCGGCAAAACTGTCTCAATACTTTCTGTGACAGAAGCTAAAACACTCAAAAAGAGGCCCTTCTGCTCCGTTTCATCAAAAAGTTAAAACACGAAAGTTGTCCGGAACGATGTTTTCTTAAAAAACTCAGGTGCACGGGTCCAGAAAACCCATAATGAATGATATTTTCTTCAATTTCTTAACAGCTCATTTAAATACCCAAATGACTATATAATAGTTATGGTTAAGTAAAACCAAGAGGTCTAATGACCTCAAATCCAAGGCCACAACCATGGCTAAGGCCAAGGATGAGTCTCAAGACCATGGTAACAATGACCAAAGTCACGGAAAAGCCACGGCTAAAGGCCATATAACTTTCTAAGACGAAAACATGAACTAGAGAGTTAGTTGTAACATAATCATCCAATTTGGATCTACTCCATCAAAATGACCATGAGACTTTGCAAGTAATATTCATTATAGACTTACGAAACTCATTGAAATAACAATTTTTATTTAAAATAAACTTTCCTAAGTTTATTCAGTTATTTGGACATGTAACTTTTCGGATCAAAAACTTATATACTAGAACACTAGGGAGCTTCATGTGAGGGGGTTCATTTGGGTAAACGGATCGACGAGTTGCTGGATTTACGAATTAAAGTGTCCTAGCTCCTCGAACGTTTACTGCGTGACCTCTGAATTATGTCGGCCCGAACGGTAGTAAGAGATATACAAACTATACATGTTTCATAAACCACTTTTATTTCAAAGATTTACACAACATACTAAGTACTACATCATGAACAATATGCAAGACATATATAGGCGATTCTTCGTATTCTTTGACATTACTCCAAACCTAAGTAGCAACGTTCTATTATAGGTTGCTCTTAGAGACTTTCGTAATTCGACTACCATTTTCATTTCTCACTACATAACTTAAGGTGAGTCATACCCCCTACTCTTTTAATTGTTTTGTAAACTATTTGGGGGAGATACATGCTTAAATACTTGTTTTATACTTTCACAAGTACTCTCAACTATTTGTACATTTCTGTGAGTTTATGGCCCCCTCTCTTTTTAATTGTTTATAACTGTTTTAGGAGAGAATACATGCTCGTTTTACATGAATGCAATACTTGTTTTACTTGAACATGCTACTTGCTTACTTAAACATCAATTGCCTTACTCAATGTTTGTGGTTTACTCAAATGCTTTATGTGTTTACATGTTACATACTTCATTATCTTCCCATTGACACTAGTGCTAAAAAACGTAGTATTATGGCTTCCACTTCATTGTCAGCATTGTTTATATAACCTCATTCTCAAAAATTGCTTATATAGCGGTATTGCTACACTTATCTTTGAATCTATATACAAGTATTACTTTTGTTCACATAAACCATATCATATTTGACAGTGGGTCGTAAACACACAGGTTGGCGGGATTTGGAACTGAGTGGATTTACGATGCCTTTGCTGAGAAATCTTCATTCAAATGTTTTACATTACATTCTTTTTCATTAAACTCTATGAACTCACTTTAGCATGTATTTCAGGTCCATAATGAACGAGGCTGGCACGAAGGAGCACGGATATTCAAGAGGGCTATAAATTTTATTATCATTCGAAAACTCATTTAATGTAAATAGTAAACATGAAACCATCTGGGACCTCATTTTGTAATCTCTGATATTTATATAATTTGAATGATAAATCTTTTAAAAACGACTCAATTAGAGATCGTTTTCTATTATTATGACTGTTGTGCCGTCGAGTAACACCCAGTTTGAATTCCGCTGCATCACGAAATTTGGGGTGTTACAGATATTTGGCCTGAGTTAGGAGAAAGAAGATGAATTTATGTGAAATGACCAAATTACCCTTGATAAGCAATTATGGAGGTGTAGAAATAAGTAGAATGACAATATTTATCGTTTGCTAAGCATAATGAGTTAATTTGGTGAGTACATAAAATATTTATAGAGTTTACCTTTCTAAAAACTAGCAAGGTCTTGCATTTTTTCTTAAAAAAATTTGCAAGGTCTTGTGATTTTTAAAATTCGCAAAGTCTTGCTAGTTTCATAGGTAGTTTGACTTTTTGGATAAATATTAAATATTTGATAAAATATGTTTATATAATCGGTTATTTTTATCATTTTTCCTAATTTGCATTCCCATCTGTCAATTTATATAACAAACAAGGTTTACTTCATAATTCATCTTTACTTTTTTCTTTTCTTTTTTCCCTTCTTTTTTGTTTTGTTTGTAAACAACTTTGAGAGAGAAAGATTTGTTAAAAATTAAAAGGATATAAACTGAACAATATAGAATAGTCTAGGGATCATTTTGACATCAAAGAAAAACCAAAAGGAAAGTATTTGTTTTATGGATAGAAGGGAATTAGAGGCAGAGAATAGCATGGCAATCATTCATCATCCTTTTACTTCCTATCTCAACTTGACCCATTTCAAACATCACAAACACACGACTATAATAACTAAAGCAAGACACAATATTTTCAAACCTGTAATCACTTGCTCAAGCTTCAGTCACACCAATGTCTTACTTAATGAAGCTGCTAGACACACTGTAATGTCAACATTTTCCTGACTTCTTTTTTTCATTTATTTGATTCTGTTTAGTAAGTAGGTATAAGCAAATGTATGCAACTAGACTGTATTAGTATTTCCATTTGTTTTGTGACATACTTATAATTCTTATCAAGTTAACATGATCAGCTATAAAATAAATTTTCGATATATAGATTTTAGATATTTTCTTGAGATGCCCAATTGAGTCTTTTAAAGGTTCCTTATGTGAAAGGAATTAGAACTTGTGAATTGGGAGTGATTAATTTCTTTTCATTGATAATGGGACGATGAACGGCCGATCCTTGGGAAGTCTCTTAGGTTAGTTGAAGCACATAAAACTGAAACAGACCCTCTAGAGGAAACTCCCTACTTAATATAGCACGTAATGGAAATCCCTGATTTCTTCTGTTATTTCCTCCCGGAGTAGCAGGGTTACATTATGTATTTATGTTTAATTTGATTATTCTGCATTTTTGTTTCTATTTGACAATTCACAATGGATTATTGAGGTAATTATTTGCAGTTTTTCTGCCATTGCATTAGGTGGATACGTATCTACAAAGTGGCATGGTTGTTGGATTGGGGTCTGGTTTGGCCTCATCGTTGGCTATACAGTATCTGGGTCAGAAACTTCAAGTTGGTCTACTAAAAGATGTAGTTGGAATACCCACGTGAGTCTGATCATTCATCACTAATTTAGCTTGCTAAAGGTTTACCGTATTGTCAGTATAGCATACCCTGTCCCTAGGCCCTAACTGTGTCGTTCTCCATTTAACCGAGTGTTTAGTTGTAGTCACTGGAATCATATGATCTGCCTTATTGTATGTGTTTTTATCACACACGCAGCAACACATACGCTTTTGCTTCCTCTCTGATATTCTTCTGAGATTATATCCTAGATATATTATCAAATTGGAATACTCAGATATATACATTTACAAATTTACAAAACCTCCATATAGTAACGCTTAGGTAAAAATACAATTAATTAAGATGCACATTGAGTGTCGTGTTCATACGCCTTTGCACTCCTCGATATTGTTTTCTATGTGAGTAACATGCACTTATAGTGTTTTCAGTTATTTATTTTTCCTTTCACTGCTGTGTTATTATCTATACACTCGTTCAAATAGCCTTGCGGGTGATTAGTAAATTTGTTATATATTTTTTTCTTTTATCCTTTGAGCCATATTACCATTGATTGCTGCAGATCTGTTGGTAGTGCAAGTGAAGCAGAAAAGGCAGGAATACCTTTACAACAGTACCAAGATAGTTTACAAGTGTGCACCAAATCCGAGTATTCATTTACTACTGGTTGCTTATTAGCTTAGTTTTACATCTCAATCAATATGGAAGAGTTAACCAGCTTAATATAAAAAATTATTATTATTATTATTATTTTTTATTTATTTATTTATTTATTTTTTGGTACTAATCATCATTTGCAATTCAAGAAATACATTCCCTGATCGGATCAATTACATACTTCATGCAAGATCTTTGGTTACCAGTAATCAGTTTTCCTTAGAAATTAGAGTAAATAATTTGACGTTCTTAGTGATATATATATAATCTACTGACTCATGTTTAGATTGATTTTGCGTTCAATGATGCTGACATTATGGAAGAAGAAAGCCTAACTGCAGTCATTGGGCGCCAGATACGTGAGGGAGAGGTGTCTTTATTTGAGGAGAAGGTCAGTAGAAAAGTATTCAGCTTTTTAAGGTTCACATGTCTCATATTATTCACTTGCATCTATTCACTGATCTGTTAGCTCTGATATCTTTCATATATCATTTGGTTTATTGATGATACTAATACGATAATTGCTTCACTGTACAGAGAATATTGGATGTGACCAAGAATCTGGTTTTAATGCTTGCAGAAAAACACTACAAAAGTCCTGTTGAGGGTTCAATTCCGGTTTTAGTTAAATCTGTAAGTTTCAGTCACTAATAATGATGTAAGCTTTATTGACTTCACATCTGTAGTTGATCAATCATGCTGTAAATTTACATTCTAGGTCAGCTGGATGGACACTGCAGAAGAGATTGATGACCTCTTTATAGGAGATGCTGAGGTACGGTTTTGCAGACATACTGAAATTTGGTCATAATCGGGGAAGGGAAAAAAGTATACGTCTAACTTCTGAATCTGGACTTAAATGCAGTAATATTTTGTAATGTGTTTGCTTTAGTAGTTAGATTGTTTGACTGCTGAAGTGGTAACAAAATGAAAAACAAATAGAAAATTCACACTCCCGTTGGAAGAAAATTCACACAAAGATTTTGCATATGAAGGTATGGAGAAGACCATCTATAGGGCACGCAGATCCTACAGGAGGCAATTTTCCATTAGTTACAAGAGAAGGACATAATTTTCTGGATGTCATATTCACATCTCCCATACCAAATCTTGGTAGTGTTTGATTCCATAATAATTTATGTGCATAATGTCATTTTATGTGCTTCAGAAAAAATGAAGGATGTCTCAATTTTGTGCAGCTGAAGTGGCCAAACTTCTTGATGGTATAGAAGGTGTTGCAGCCCACGGGATCATAACTAATACTCCGTTAGTTTCTCTTTCCGTTGATTTCTTCTATTTAGATTGTCAATCTTTACCATGTTGGTGCTAAGCTGCAACTCTTTGGATTTTCTAAGTACTTGTTTGTAGGAGTGCCCGCTACTGTTGTTTTGATTGAGAAGCTAATGATGTTTTAATGTAAAGGAACATATATAGTTATTAGGATATTGACAAAGGATGTCTTCAATCACTTTGACATTTCTTTTTTTGGCCCATTGACTTTTGTTTTAGTTGGACTGTTGGAGACATTTTGAAATAATTCATGCATACTTTGTCAAAAAGTATGGTCACTTAAATTTTGTTGTTGCTGGTCTAGACCGTTCATGGTTGATATGCGATTTCGAGTGGTGGAAATTTCATTCCATTTACCTAGATATACGATTGGTTCAGATTATATTTTTTAATGTCGCAAAACATGACCCATACTGTATGTAAATGCGTACACCCTCTTTAATTGCCTTTATTAAAATAAATTTTATTCTTTTGTTAATATAGTTATATTGAATATGTTTATATCTTATAAGGTCATAGAAAATGGGAACAAAAATGTTTGAGTCAATGCGTTTCGACCTATATTAAAATGTTTCCGTTCTGACCCGGAACCGTTATCCAGCCCACATGTCCCGCCCGTTCTGCCATCTCTGATAAGCTTTCATTTTCTCCAATACCTTTTTTTTGCTTTTGATTATAAGGCAAATGAAAGATTAAACGTTTTAGAAATTCTCATTTAGGCACCTCTTGAGTAAATGATTTACAAAAAATAGTCTTGAGCAGTCATGGATACCATAGGATAAGATTTGTTGCTCCCCTTGTCTTCTTTTCTTTCTTACGTCTGTATTTTGAAAAATAGGATTCACGTATTCTTAACTTTTGTTATTTTTTTAATTGCAGTTGTACAGCAGTGATCGGTACAGAATCAGGGCTTCGCATCATTGAAAATACTGTAAAAGCGACATGAGAAGCCTTTAGTTTCCAGACTTCGACTTTCAATGTTGTATCACATAAGAGAACATGGACACTTGTATATTTGTAGAAGCTAAGGTCTCTAGGTTACTCTCTTTTCCTGCCATGAGAAATTCATCAAGTTCATTTTTGTATCATCTATGTCATCCCATCCTCATTAACTCTGATTTTTGTATGTAATAAACATGTTCAAAGGAAGTTATTTTTTAGTCATAAATCATAAATCACAATAATCTTCGCCCCAAAAACTAAGGTTATTGTCGAATTATAAATCTGGATCCTCTAAAAAGTTTTCAGCTGTGCTACTTTAAGTTTGTTTTAGTGCTATATATGAGATCAACCTTCAATGATGTCGACATCTTCTATCTTTTTTCTACGTTTCCTAACATTTTAATTAGCAGTTTAGTTGATAATATATATGGTGACATTTCAATGTGACAGAAATTTAGGAAGGACCATATTGTGGCGGGTGATAGATTTACAACAAAGTCTACCTAATAACTTTGGTGATCATAATGTACATTGACTTTGTATTAAACTGGTGAAGTGGAATGGTTAGTGTATCATGCACCAAGGTAGGTTTAACTCATAAACATAGGTACATTGTATCGACAAATGAAGAGACACTGCACGTCATAAAAGACGTATTCTACTCTACTATCATGAAACATGTTTTTTTCTAAATACTAGTTATAATATCCGTGCACGCACGGGGTTTTGACATAAAAATTTTATCATGTATTTAATACCGAATATATTGTCTTAAAATGTTTTGAACTTTACGTCTATTAATTTAGTATAAGTCAAATTTATTTTGCAATAACAATGCCTATTAAAAACAGTAGCAACACCCCTGTATTCGGCTATTTTTACAATTCCAAACACCCCTAAAATTAGCAATTGAAATAGTCTCAGACACCCTTGAATTTAGCTATCAAAGCAGTTTTCAGCACTCATCAATTCAGCTATTAAAAACAGTCCCAAACACCTTGAATTCTACAATTAAAACTGTCATAAAAACCCTTTAATAACTATTAAGACAACCATTAAAACAACCATAATCACCACTGAATCTAACTATTAAGACGGTCCCAAAACCCTTTAAAAACTTACTATAATTAGTAGAAAATAACAATCCCAAACTCCAATAATTTAAGCAAGTCCTACTTTAATAAACAGGCTCATTTTTTCGCAGCAGATTTTCAAGTGAATGAAACACATTAGTTACATCTCTTGCTAGATCATCATTATTCTATATTACAACAAATTCAAAAGCAATTAACTCATCAAATACTTGTGAGATTTTTTTTTTTTTTTTTTTTTTTTTTTTTTTTTTTTTTTTTTGCAACTTTGAAATAAGGTTAATGCAATACATATCAGTGCCTGAGACAAAGGCATTTATATAATATTAACTTGGGATTATGTGAGTTAGCCATTTAAGTATATGAAAATTCAAGAGACAACTTGATTTTAAAATTCAATAAACACATGTACCATATATGCAAATTATTATATCAAATATATGTTCTAAGTAACCTTCATAGTAAATCCGTAGTTGATGCATCAGGTGTAGTTTAGGGGGGTTTTATGGTTCCTACTTTAGCATACTTGGTGATGAACTTTTATTCTCAGTCTCTTAATGTGTCAAGTTCGAATAAACAACGGATAAGGACCAACTGGTATATAAAACATCCTGAAAGAAACATCAATCAACTAATACTCAAACTATTGACACAAAACGTACACTTTTTTTCTTCATTTCTCTCGAACTTAATAACGCGCACAATACACTTTCTGTTAAAGTAATAAAAAATAGAAGGTGCAGCCTAATAGAGCATATCACTTGTCAAAATGAGTAAATATATAACGTTTTTAACTGACAGACATGCTGAGGTTGATGTTGATGTTATTGTTTAACGTTAACTATTGATATCATGTTGTACAAAATGTGCGAGTTTAATAGCACATAATGAGTGTTAATGAAGTTAAAATATGCTCCGTAAAGTTTCTAAAATGTTTTTATGGATATTCATATATAAATTTTAAATAACAATTTCATGAGTTGTTGTTATAAATAGAATCACGTATATTTATTTTCATATCAAAGTAACTCATACTTACCATATGATATTTATATTCCCGTTAGTAATAATTTAGACATATGTAATATTCAAACCCGTGTACGCATAAATTAAACTTTTAAATAGAATAACACGAATCCTTATTTAAAAAAAAATATTCTAATGGATGAAAGTCTAAAACTAACGATATTAAAACTAATTCGCATATTTACCAAATTTTGTAATTTTAATGGATGAAAGTCTAAAAATTAAGACTAATACTCATGTAAATTTAAACAAACTTAATATTATAAAGTATAAGGGGTATAAAGTGTAAGGGCTTATTTGTGTTTTTTCTAAAGTTATTAAGGGGATTTTGCATATATATCCTTCCGAAAATGCATAATTGCGTATATATCCAAAGCATGCATAAAAACCATTGTATTATGTGCATAAAAAATTTGTACAAAGGATATATATGCAATTATTGACTTTGGGAGGGATATATATATATATATATATATATATATATATATATATATATATATATATATATATATATATATATATATATATATATATGCAATTTTGCCTTATTAAAAAAACATGAAAACTTAATTTTACACTTATCTCTATATAATTTATTTAAAATTCAACCACTAAAGTTTTATTAATTACTTCCTCTTTTTGTAAGTTTTTGTTTTTATAAATTTGACACCTATATTTTTATGCATTCTTTTTTCTTAACCAAATTTCTCCACCAAATTTATTAAGTTTGACCAAAATCAATTTAATTTTGACTTTTTATTAACCAATCATATTGCTCGATTTCACCTACGTGGAAAAATCGAGCTCTCCTATTGGTCTAATTTTTTTTTCAATGAGAAGGGTTTTGCAAAAACACTTCGAAATGATGTAATTCTTTTATTACATAAAAGATCTATACATGCACATAAGCTATTGTCATCGCCTGATATGGTTGGGTTGATTTTCATTTAGCCTACTAAGTTAATGGTTAAGACCCACTTGAAGTCATTCACATACGCATCAAGCCAGCAGTGGCCACCCTGTCTGGAAGTCAAAGTGGTTCCTTCATTTAGTCGATGCAAACAAAAATGGACGGGTCGATCTAGATGATAATGTAGTTGAATATTCGCTCAAGCGGAATGTAACGAGTGTAGTTTAGATGTCAATAATGTCGCTCATTTTATGCATGACACGTCTATAGTATATGTTTACAACAAATGACTAATTTTTTATTTATTTATTTTATTTATTTTTTTTTTGTGCGCGCATCAAAAATAGACTTGACTAAGTGAAAGTTTCATACATGTGCAAAATGTGAGCATTATTACTCTCTCAACTGTAAAGTGTAAAGGGTGTTAAGTGTAAAAGCAAAAAAGGTCAATTTTGTGACCCATTTTGAAATTTGAGGAAAAAGACCGATTAATGTTAAAAACTTTACACAGGTAAAGTAAAAAAGACAGTAATTTAAAAGCATAAAATTATAAATTTGACTATGACATTATATATTTTTCATACAAAATTTCAAAAGTTATTATGTAAAAATGTAATAAGAAAACACCAAATTCAATGTAACATATATGTAATTAATTTTTTTTTTGTCAAACTCGATTAAATAAAAGATAAAATATACTCAAAAAACATAGGGTGCGTTTAGTTGGAGAAAAAATTCTCCTTTTTTCTATCTTTAGTTTTGTAAAAATTTGGAAGGGATTTTTATTTTTTTTTATTATATTTTTTTTAATATAGAAAACGCGTTTAGTTGATGTTTGTATTTTCTATTTTGAAGAATAGGAAGGAGGGTAATGGGTTACAAAGGAAAACAACTAAATTTTGTTTTGTAGTTTTCCTTCTTAAGTTAGGAAATAGGGGATTTTGTGTTTTGCAAAACATTTTGTTGAGAAACGTTGATTTGAATGCGACCTCTGTTTTTCTTGTTTTCCACAAAACATTTTGTAAAAAACAAAAGTGTATTCCCCCAACTAAATGCATCCTTAAAATTTACCCTGTCTCTTTAAAGAATAAATTTTACATAAACACAAGGATGAAACATCAAACTCGGCTGAATAAATGCTAAAAGATAGTGCTCAAAAAACATTTCAAATGTACCCATTCTCTTCAAACAATAATTTTTGCATAAACATAAGGGTGATACGAGTCGTGTGTTGTATTTAGCGTCTTGACTTTAAACATGAGATTATTTCTATGGGCTTTCAATCATTGGGCCCTCTTACACCTCTAATTAAAAAATAACTATTTTATTACTTAAGTAGGTTTAGTTTTCGTTTACTTGAAGTGTTCATAATATATATTCATTTTTACCGTTAATAAAGTCTATTTCGACGGTCTAGTTTTTATATCGTCATTTTTAGAAAATAACCTAAGTGTTAAGTTTTTAACAAAATTTCGGCATGACTCGTTCGTAAGTCCAAACTTTACCAAATTTTCCTATACCGTCTCTAACGTTCCGAAAATCATTTCTAAGTTTATAAAAACATAATTTACCTATTAGTGTAGTTTTCTAGTTAAAACTATATTTACCGTTGTAACAAATTGGTGGATGAGAAACCTAGGATAGTTTGAAGTTGTTGGGATGATGAGAAACTTGTAACAATCAGTGGAATGGGACTAAGTATAGATTGTTGGTGTTGATTGCGGTTGAAAAACTAGTTTAGGCGACGAAATAAACACAATAAGAGCCGGTGTCCCGAAACAGTAAAAACACCTAAATGAGTTTAATATTTTTGAAATTAGGTTAAAGAAATAGAAACTAGACACAATAAGCTAAACGTGGTCGCTTGAACCACTAAAAATGGACGTAAAAAAAAAGAAGATACGCTATTTTTAAGTTACGTCATTAGTAGAAGCTGCAAGAACAATGCTATCCTCCACAAACCTACCATTAAATCTTTGGTTTGTATCAACCGCTTGTTTCACACAAAACCGATCTATCATTAACACAAACGATTCAACAAAACTCCATATCACATCCTTCACAAACGAAAACCCGATGTTAAATACCTTCGCACCTTTTGTTGTCGATGTTACCCTTTAAATGATCGAGAAGATATTGGAAAATTAAAAGAAAAAGGGGATGTTAGAATTTTCCTTGGATATTCCACACAATCAAGTGCATATCGTATTAACAATCGAAGAACAAAGTTGATACAAGAGACAATCCATGTTCATTTCGACGAAGAAGAAGAAGAAGAAGAAGAAATGGCTTATGATTATACAAGTTCAGAATCCGTGCAAACAACTATGACTTCTGAACAACACGATTCATGACTCGTGCCTAATTCAATATCATCAACACCAAAGCTTAATCATATACCAAAAGAAGCGTTAGATGGACTGTTTGAAAACTTCTATGATGAATCATGTGGAGGAAACAAGATGAAAGTGTCTACATTATCTGCTGCAACTCCGATTATTGAAGTCAATCATCAAGAAGACATACTATCTCCGGTATCCGGTTCATCAACAACTACTTATGAAGCTGCTGATCCCACACCAGATACACCTCCAATTATTCATATTTAACAAGACTATTCTTCAAACAATGCCACTCCAACCTCACACATAAATGTTGATGATCAAATAATTACCAATGCATCGTCTGAAGAGGAACCATTCATCAATCCATTTGCGACTCCCGAACAAGAAGTCCAAGGAACATCTGAGCCGCAAAACAATGATTCTTCAAACATGCAACAACTTTAGCAACCACATCTGTTCAGAAGAAGATGGACTAACGATCACCCTTTACAACAAATAATTGGAAATCCTTCGCAACCAGTTCAAACAAGAAGATCTTCAGCTGATTTCTGTTTCTACAATTCCTTCCTAAGTAGCATAGAACCTACCAATGTCAAAGCTGCACTTGCAAATCCAGACTGGATTGTTTCGATGCAAGAAGAGATTAACCAATTTACAAGACATGGCATTTGGCGAAGGGTTCCATGTCCTCTTGGAAAACTCATAATTGCTTTGAAATGGATTTTGAAGAATAAACATGATGAAGATGGTGATGTAATCTGGAACAAGGCTCGTCTTGTCGCCAAAGGTTACAATCAATAAGAAGGACTCGACTTTGATGAATCATTTGAACCAGTTGCCAGGATCGAAGCAATACACTTATTTTTTGCTTATGCAGCTCATAAATCTTTCACCGTATACCAAATGGACGTGAAAATGGCCTTTTTGTATGGGGAGTTAGAGGAGGAGGTGTATGTAAGTCAACCAGAAGGCTTCATTGATCCAGATCACTCGGATGATGTCTATGTTCTTGACAAAGCCATCTATGGACTCAAGCAAGCACTTCGTGCATGGTACAAAGTGTTATCAGAATACTTGCTCAAACACAAATTCGTAAAAGGTTCAATCGATCCAACTCTATTTATTAGACGTAAAGGTGATGACATCATGTTTATGTCGATGATATCATTTTTGGATCTACAAATCCTAAATATTGCAAAAAGTTTGAAAATATCATACGACAGAAATTTGAGATGAGCATGATGGGTGAGTTAAAATTCTTTTTGGGTCTATAAATTAATCAAACTCCTCGTGGTATCTTTATTCACCAACACAAATACACGATGGAAATTTTGAAAAAGTTTGGAATAGATAAATCTGACTCAATAAGTACAACAATGACTCATAAGCCTAAACTAGATGAAGATAGAGGAGGTAAACCAATTGATGCTACAAAATACCGTAGTATGATTGATTCACTTATGTATCTTATAGCTAGTCGACCTGATATTCATTTTTCTATCTGCATGTGTGCCCGTTACCAATCAAGGCCAACGGAAAAGCACCTTACTGCTGTTAAACGGATCTTTCGGTACCTCAAAGGAACCACTCACATGGACCTTGTGTATCCAAAAGATACCGGTTTTGGACTAATTGCCTATTCAGATGCAGATTATGCAGGTTGTCAAATTAATTGCAAAAGTACTTCTGGCTCTGCTCAATTCTTGGGGGAGAAATTAATAAGTTGGTCTTCAAAGAAGCAGAATCACACTGCATTATCAACTGCTGAAGCTGAATACATTTCACTCTCCGGATGCTGTGCACAAGTATTATGGATAAAAACACAATTGATGGACTATGGTTCTTCTACGAAAAAATCTCAATTTATTTTGATTCGCAAAGTGCCTTTGCCATCTCTTCTAACACCGTACAACATTCAAGAACAAAGCACATAGTAGTCATATACCACTTCATTAATGAGTATGTAGAAAGACGGACCTTGGAATTGTACTTTGTGAAAATTGACTATCAAATTGCTTACTTCTTTACAAAAGCTCTGCCACCAGAAAGATTCGAATACCTAAGACAACATTTAGGAATGGCAAGCATTTGTGACAAACATGACGAGGAAACTTAGAAGGTCAAAGAAGTCAACAAAATTGCAAACATCACATGTACATCTGGTAAATCAAAACGGTAATTATTCACTCATAATGGTTGTTGATTAAATCACATATGAACACCCGCTTTTTAAAGAAAGGACCATGTACGTACGCTTCAGTGCATCAATCCTTCAGAAAAGAAGAGAAATATTCTTATTTATTGTGAGCAAAATTTATACAAGAATTTACAAAAAGTTTTTCTTCCAAAAACCTTTTAATAATTTTTTTTGCTCACAATAACCAAATCTCGAGCAAGTGTTTATGATTATTTATTTAATCTTTTTTATGCTCGAGTAAGAATAAAAAAAATTCAAAAACAATGCTACCCACCCTAAGAATAGATAAAAAAAACCAGTTTAAAATATTAAGCTATTTTTAAAAGGGGGGGGGGGGAATGAAAAGTTTGTTTTTGAAAATAATCAATAAGTCGCATTTAAATGTTGCTATTATGTTGTTGAAATGAAAAATAAATTATAAAAGTTGTTGTAAGAAGTTGGGATATCACCATCACTTCGAGGGAGAGTGATAGATTTTATTTTAAAAACAAAAACAATTTTTGATATAACACTAACGTTCATTTATTTGAACTAACATGTTTTTAAAATGTTGTCAAAAGTTAAAATAAAAACTAAAAGTGTTTGTGTGAAATGGGCTAAAGTCAAGGGGGAGTTTTGCTAAAAGGTATTAAAAGTGATTTGAACGCTTCCCCGGTCCAAAAACCCTCGCAGACCTGAGTCAAATCAAAGAGGTCAAAAGGTCAAAATAGGATGTGAGAAATACACACACACACACACTTGCTATCACACTTGCCTTCTCTCTCTTAAAACCCTAATTCACTTGCATCGCATAACTCTCGCCATTTTAAAGATTTTCTTGCCGATTAAGTCCATTTCGTGCAAAAAGTAAGCTTGCAAATCTTTTCATTATATGGTTTTACATCTTTGTCTTCAACATCAATCTTTAATTTAGAGTAATTTAGGCATAATCGAATAATTAAGTTTGCGTTAACATGTTGACTTTGAACACTATTGAGTTTTCGATTGTGATATGTCTTGATCCAAAACTTGCAATTAGATGACTGAGATAAGATGATTAGATAATGCTTTTGAAATAAAATGGGGAATTAAACGGTTTGATTTGGTGCAAATGGGTCAAATTCGGGGAATAAGATGAACAATTAGGGCTGCAACACCATAAGGGGTGCGATACGAGACTTTAGGATTAGAGCCAAAAACGCATTTAATATTATTTAAATTTTCCAAGACTTTTGACTATGATGGTAATTTTACCTCGCATCGCAGTTGAATTCTCTGCGATACTAGCTTTCCTAAAAGTCCTACGATAGCTTGCTATCACAGCTCCTCAATACGAGAGTCCTTTTCGAAACTTCTTGCGATAGAATACTCTATCACATCTTTTGGTCTGCGATACCTGTTCCATCTGTATATGTGATAGTTGACTTTATTTAACCAATGCCTGCGATACCAAATCCGCGATATCTAATATAGCGAAACTTTTTTCACCCACTATTTCTGAATGTTACTCTGCCCAAATTTTTTAAAATCTTTGCAAATTTTTATAAGTCCTATACATATATAAAGTTTAGCAAACATTTTAATAAATTTTGACTAAGTAACAACATCGATCAAACTTTCTTTTAAAAATAAAGTCATAACTTGTTCAAAATTAATAAAAATGAGATTTTTTTTTTGAAAAGCCAAATTGATTTTGAAAAAATTCAAAGTATTTCTCTAAATAGTTACAAATCAACACAAACTTACAAATCATTAAATGAATGAGATTTTGAACTTTCAAGACATAAATAATTGCGTAAGTTTAGTTTCTAAAAATAATTAGACTAGGATTATATCACTATTTTGCCTTAACATAACACGTGATGCATATGTATAATTAAATCCTATAGACTATTCTATGATTGCATTGCTTATGAATACTTTGTGTATATGTATGAATGGATTTGATGGATAATTTACAAATGTTATTGGTTGCCAAAGTTCTCAATTTTCAAAGCTAAACAATTATTACAACCATATAACAATATTTTTTTCACTCCAAGATGTTTTGATAAAATGGTTTTTTGACAACTTAATACTATCTTAACTAAGGATATCTCATCTTCATGGTAGTTTGTGGAAAACTAGAAGGGGTTGAATAGTTTTACGTCTTTTTATTTTTATAAAAACTTTGTTTCAAAAATGTTGATTTGAGTTTATGTGAAAATCTACTCTTCTACAATATAAACAAGTATATATAAACTAAATAACAAAGTAAGTAAAGTAGTAAATGAGAGATGGTAAGATCGAACAGCGAGACAAGAGATTTATAGTGGTTCGGCTACAAGGATACATTCCTTGCCCTACTCCACTTCTCAAGCACCTAACTCGAGAGTTTTCTTTACTATATCAACAAACTCTCTTATGGCGGAGAAAACCTTACACACCAATTATCACACCACAACTTCGTCACACCTTTTTCATAACTTCTTCACACCTATACTAATTTCACACCACTATCTCTTCACAACTTCTATACCTACACACGTTACTAGCCTAATTCCTTATGCTTACACTTATCTAACTAATATTCAAAACTTATACACAAATTGATGAATAATATACAAATGATGATACACAAATAACTTAGATGTTGAGGTCACACTTAAGTTGTAATACTTCTTGCCTTGATGGATAGAAGTATTCTACTCATGCACTTGAATGGATGAAGCTTGAATCACTTGGAAACAAAAGTTTATAATTATATGATCAAAGGAGTATGAAAGAATAGAGAGGAGATTTAGATCAGAAAGTTTGGAGTGCAAAAGGTGAGGAAAAAATGCAGGGAATGTCCTGTATTTATAGGCAAAGCTGGGGACCTTAGGAGCGTGGCCGGTCCCCTTAATAATTAAAGGGGTCGCCTAGTTAATTAAGGGGGCCGCCGCTTCTGAACGTTGCCCAGCTTTGTCTTTTAGTGGGGAAGGTTTTTCTGGAATATTTTTGCCATTTTTGGTTGAAAATGGCAATTTAGTTTCAAGCAAGTTCAACTTTTTGAGGCAATTTAGCATGTAATATAATCATAACTAAGCATGCATGCAAAACCAATTAAGTAATAGAGCAAACAAGCAAGTCATTCTACCTAAAGGAAATATCTTAATGCAAGGGCAAAGGCATCTAGTGAGTGAGAAACTAGTGATGTAACAAATGTGACAATGTAATTCTTGACCTTGTCCTAGTGTGTGCCTATATGTAATAAATGTGGAGATGTGATTGCTTCGACTCCTAATGCAAAGATGAAGATATCCTAAGAAGCAATCCAAATTCTCCTTGATTTGATTTTGCTCAACCCATGAATGTCAAAGGTATATATTAGATTATATATTTTGACAGTTCATGTGAGATTTCATGCATGATTTAAAAAAATATTTTTAGTATTATTCAACAATGCAAGAAAAATTGTTTTCATGTGTTTCCTAGAAGTGAGAATTGTTTGAATAAACTAGATTGGGTTTTATAGAAATGTTTATGCAATGTAGCTTCCCAATCTTCAATTTTGTGCGAAATAGATTCCTAGACACAAATACGAAGAGAAGAAAAGAAAAAATAAATTTTATGCAATAAATGATTAACGAAAATGCAATAAAATTTAGTCAATTTGTTCTATCATTCCTAATCCTAAACGTAGGTGGTTAAATAGTTCACGCTTAAGTGGTTTAGTGAATATATCCGCAATGTTATCTCCCGATGCAACCTTTTCTATAGACATGTTTCCCTTTTGTACATTATCCCTAAGGAAGTGGTGACGTATTTCTATATGTTTAGTTCTAGAGTGTTGAACGGGATTTTTACTTAAATCTATAACACCTTTGTTATCACATATAATAGGAACATTATCAAACCTAATGCCATAGTCTACGAGAGCTTGTTTCATCCATAGTGCTTGTTGACATGCCTTTCCAGCGCTTACATATTCGGCTTCGGTGGTAGAAATAGCAAGAGGCCAAGAGCGGTTTGCTTCTTCGAACACCAAGATGTTAGGCAACATCCCATAAATGTGCAAATACTGCTAGTGCTCTTTCGATCCACGTAGTCTCCCGCATGATCCGAATCCGCATAGACAATGGTTTCTATGCCGGATCCCTTAGGATACCATAATCCTAAGTGTATAGTGCCTTTAATGTATCGGAAGATACGCTTAACCGCTTCTAGGTGAGAGGTTTTGGGATCCTCTTGAAAGCGGGCACAAAGGCAAACACTAAACATGATATCGGGTCTACTTGCCATTAAGTATAGTAAACTACCTATCATTCCTCTATACTTAGTATTATCTACGGACTCACCTTTTTCATCTCTTCTGAGTTTCACTTCTGTAGCATAGGTGTTTTTATGCGTTTTGAGTCTTCTAGGCCAAATTTCTTAAGCATTTCCTTAATGTATTTAGGTTGGTTGAAAAATATTCCATCTTCTAATTGTTTTATTTGTAATCCTAGGAAGAATTTTAGTTCACCCATCATGCTCATCTCAAACTCATCATGCATGATTTTGGCAAATTCATCACACATTTCTTGACAAGTCGATCCAAATATAATATCATCTATATATATTTGAACAATGATGAGATTCGGGTTTTTTCTTTTTAGTGAAAAGAATGTTATCTACCATTCCCATGGAATAATCATTTTTAATAAGAAATGATTTTAATCGATCATACCAAGCCTTGGGGGCTTGTTTGAGTCATATAAATCCTTCTTGAGTTTATAAATATAATCAAGTTTTGCGAAGTCAATGAATCCCGGAGGTTGTGCCACATAAACCTCCTCATTGATAAAACCGTTAAGGAATGCACTCTTCATGTCCATTTGAAATAACTTAAAGTCTAGGGCGCATGCATAGGCAATGAGTATTCTTATAGATTCTAATCTAGCTACGGGGGCATAAGTTTCATCATAATCAATTCCTTCTTATTGATTATAACCTTGGGCAACTAACTTAGCTTTGTTCCTAGTTACTATTCCATTTTCATCTAGCTTATTCCTATATACCCACTTAGTTCCTATGATGGTCATGTTCATTGAATTTGGGACTAGTTCCCAAACATCGTTCATCTTAAATTGATTTAGTTCTTCTTGCATGGCCATAACCCAACTTTCATCCTTTAAGACTTCATTAATATTCTTAGGTTCTATTGCTAAGAGGAAACAAAAGAAATTATTTTTATCTTGAGCTTGTGATCTAAGGGTTGTTTAATTAAGGCTTCCTATTATATTATCTAACGGGTGTGATTTAGATTCCTTAATATTTACTACTTCATTTTCTTCTAAGTCTATGTTTTCATTACCATCTCCAAGGGGTTTTGCTTTACTAACCTTAGTAGCTTCTTCTTCAACTAGGTCATCGTCTTCTAGAGGCAATGTTTTAGGAGGTGGTGGTGTTTCATCAAATGTGACGTTTAATGATTCTTCTACTTTCATAGTGTGTTTGTTAAGTATTATATATGCTTTACTATTTTGTGAATAACCTAGAAATATTCCTTCGTATGATTTTGGATCGAACTTAGTAAGGTAATCCCTAGTGTTCAGAATATAGCATTTACTTCTGACTACCCTAAAGTAGCCTAAGTTAGGTTTTCTATCTCTTAACAACTGATAAGGAGTTTTTCCTAAAATTCTCCTAATTGATACTCTATTAATTATGTATGTCGATGTATCTACGACGTGACACCAAAATTTTTGTGGGATGGATTGTTCATTCAGCATTGTTCTACTCATTTCTTGAAGTGACCTATTCTTTCTTTCTACTACGCCATTTGATTGAGGAGTACGAGGATCAGAGAAATTGTGAGACATTTCATTTAAATCACAATATTTTTCGAATTGTACTACGTTATAAAATTCCCTAAGGTGGTCCATCCAAATAGATACTATTGTGCATCCTAATTTATTTTGAATCATTTTACGAAATATTTCAAATTTTTCAAAGGCTTGGGTTTTATCACTTAGAAACCTAGTCCACGTGTATCGTGAATAGTCGTCTACTATTACTAAGGTATAACGGTTTCCTCCATAGCTTCGCACAGCGGATGGGCCAAATAAGTCCATATGTAATAATTCTAGGCACATAGTAGTGGATACTATATTCTTAGCTTTGTGGCTTTGATACGCGGGATTGCGCCCTCGCAACAGGTTTTACCTCTCAAGGGATCTTGAGAAGCTTGCAATCCCCGCCAGGCAGTGTACCTGATCGTTGTAGTATAGTATTGTGACAAGTACCGGGGGATTGATCGTTCAACTCAAGAATAGTGTCGTTAGGATTGAAATTAATCTAACTAGGTCTAAAGGTGAAGGATGATTCTTTTTGTGTTTTTATATTTTATGAAAAGCAAGTAAAAATCTCGGGTTTTGGAAGAAGGGGCGGAATTAGTTGTTAATCAACTAACCCAAAAGCTACTACTTAAACTAATGTGTAAGAAAATAAACTAGGGTTCTACAAGGTAAGTGAAGCATGTCTACCTATGATGTATTACTCCTTGCTAGCTATCCAATTCTATCTATTGAATTGTCACACCTTTTTTCAATTGACGGGTTATATTCCTCAATACCATTCGTAGGGTCGTGTACGATCTTCCCTAGCTCTATAAGCTCCTACTTCACTCCTATGTCGAGCCGACTAAAAGCTCCTAATATGGGATCACTAGAATTCGCTTATGCATTAAATACAACCATATAATCGTAGTACACCTCCGATCATGTTTCTTAAGACGTTCAAGCAAGTTACCAATTGGAAGTCTGCCAGTTTTCTTAAGCCTAACATCGATATCATTCAATTAAACAAGAGACAATAGGAAACAAGAATTATAAGCTAAACCAATTAGACCTATCAAAGTGTCACACCCTAATTGATGAAGATAGACACAAACATCAACAAGAAATCAATAAGATCTAATCAATTATATACAAGTTTCACACAATCATAAGTAGACACAAGGTGAATTAGCAAAACATCATCAAAGAAGAGCAAACAACAATGATAATGGAAAACATAATTAAGATAGGATCAACAAACCAATATAAGATGTTTATAGAGTGATTGAAACCCTCTAAGTTGCTGGAAAAACACCTACCCTCACCCTAGAATCGGACTTAGGGTTTGGGGCTCACAAATAATGAAGTTATGATGTTATATTTATAGGCTGTTTTCTGCCCGGCCCGTCTTGACGGCGTCAGACCAACCTTGACGGTGTAAAGACCAAATTTTCTTCACCAAATTGTAGATTTCTTCGTCCTCTTCACGTGGGCTTTTGAATCACCTAAATCCGAGTTCGTATGCAAAAGTTATGACCAAAATAATATCAGCTACTCCGCGTGCAAGTTGTGATTGTCTTGATCATTGTGACGGTTTCACTAAGGTTTCTTCTTGTGTAAGCCTTCTTCCTGACGTCGTCACTCTATGACATCTGACGTCGTCAGGTTAAATCCTGACGTTGTCATGTGTAATTTAACTCTGGGCCGTCACATGTGTTTTGACCCTGACGGCCTTGGTGACGCCGTCAGGCCAAATAAAATACTCTAGGCTGTAATGTGTATTTTCCACATCCATCTCTTTTTCCACTCTTGACGCCGTCACTTGCAATTCCTTGACGCCGTCAGGTACTGTTTCCAGCAAGGATTTTGAGACTTTGTCGTTTTCTTCACTTTTTCGCTCCAAAAACGTCCAAAATGCTTCCTTTTGTAAATTTCCTCTCAAAAGTACCTAAAATAACAAAAGGAACGATTTAGGGTAATAATTGATCAAATAATTATGAATTCGAGCTTAAATGACCCCCCAAAAGCGGTACACTTTTCGCCTTATCAGGCTTGCATGAGCTTGTTTTCCAATTTTACAAGCATCTCAAAAGTGTTTATCATATCTTAGGTTTGGCAAATTTCTAAATAATTCCTTAGAAGCTAAAGATTGTATTTGTTGCATGTTTGCGTGTCCTAATCTCCTATGCCACAAAGTGGAATTCTGATCTAAGGTTTCTAGGCATATCCTTTCTTCCGATTTGTTTCCTAGCTTCATAACATGTATACCTCCTTTCCTAATTCCTCTACCTATTACTTTTCCATGCTTAACTATTTCGCTATCTTTCTCGGTAAAGGTAACCCTACACTTATTTATATGTTAAATTATCTACATGCTCAACATTTTCAGTAGTAAGGGAGTCTTGAGAGATCGTACCTTTGCCAATGATTTTTCCACGCAAGTCACTACCGAAAATGACATTACCTCCATTATATGCCTTGTATGAAGAGAGTAACTTACGGTTCCCCATCATGTGCCTCGAGCATCCACTATCCTTGATCCATTTGTCGGGCTCCAAGTCTATTCCTAAGCATATTTCATAGGTCGCTTTGGCTACAAGACATTTTTCGTCTCTTGGTATTTCCACTTCTTCTTTGTCACTATCACTCCATGTTCCACTAACGAAGGCGCCTTGCTAATCATAACCCGGTGGATTTGGACATTCGCCAATGAGATGATTTGGACTTCCACATCTAAAGCACTTTCTTTTCCCGTAGTTATCGCTTCTATTTCTTTGAGATGACCTTCTTTCGTCTCGTGGTTGTCTTGTGAATCTTCCTCGTCTCTTGAAGAATTTCTTGAATTCTCTTACGGCCATTGCATATTCTTCATCTTCACTATCGTCACTTGAATCATCATCATCATCACTAAGTTCCTTTTTGGCTTTTAGAGCAAGAGATTTGGTTTGTTGCTTCCGAATATCTTCTTATAATTTCTTCATGGACCTTCAAGTTGCCAATAAGTTCATCGAGTGATAACGTCATCAAATTCTTCGATTCTTCAATTGACGTAACCTTTGCTCTCCATTTTGGATGCAATTCCCTAAGAAATTTCCTAACACAATTCTTACTAGAAAAAGTCTCATCAAGTGCTTTTAAACTTGTGATAATAGTGTTAAATTTAGCAAAAGCATTATCAATTGATTCCTCTTCCGGAATCGTAAATTGTTCATATTGTTGAACAAGAAGATCTATTTTGTTGTCTTTGACTTGACTATTACCTTGGTGAGTGATTTATAGTGAATCCCAAATTTCTTTTGCGGTTTTACACATAAAAATTCTTTCATATTCTTTGCGCGGTAACGCATTATAAATTATCATTTTAGCTTCATTATATTTTGCTAGTTTCTTTTTCAAATCACCACTTTGTTTTTCAAAAGGTACAATTTCATCCATTTTAGTTTCCGGATTATTTTGAATAGGGGTAAAATCACCAAAGATAATAACATGCCAAAGATCAAGATCTTTAGATTTCACATAAGTTTCGAATCTATTTTTCCAATAAAGAAAACCATCACTTTCAAATACTGGTGGTCTTTGCATAGATTGTCCTTCTAAATATTTTTCTGATTCCATAGATCGATTCAAGTTTTAAAATATAATACATTTTAAAAATCTTGTTTGACATAGCTCTTGATACCAATTGTGGAAAACTAGAAGGTGGTTGAATAGTTTTACGTCTTTTTATTTTTATAAAAACTTTGTTTCAAAAATGTTGATTCGAGTTTATGTGAAATCTACTCTTGTACAATATAAACAAGTATATATAAACTAAATAACAAAGTAAGTAAAGTAGTAAATGAGAGATGGAAAGATCGAACCGCGAGACAAGAGATTTATAGTGGTTCGGCTACAAGGACCCTTCCTTACCCTACTCCACTCCTCGAGCACCTAACTCGAGAGTTTTCTTCACTATGTCAACAAGCTCCCTTATGGCGAAGAAAACCTTACGCACCAATTATCACACCACAACTTCGTCACACTTTTTTCACAACTTCTTCACACCTATCCACTACTTAATCACACCACTACTTCTTCACACCTATATTAATTTCACACCACTATCTCTTCACAACTTCTCTACCTACACACCTTACTAGCCTAATTCCTTATGCTTACACTTATCTAACTAATATTCACAACTTATACACAAATTGATGAATAATATACAAATGATGATACACAAACAACTTAGATGTTGAGGTCACACTTAAGTTGTAATACTTCTTGCCTTGATGGATAGAAGTATTCTTCTCTTGCACTTGAATGGATGAAGCTTGAATCACTTGGAAACAAAAGCTTGTGATTATATGATCAAAGGAGTATGAAAGAATAGAGAGGAGATTTAGATCAGAAAGTTTGGAATGCAAAAGGTGATGAAAAATGCAGAGAATGTCCAGTATTTATAGGCAAAGCTGGGGACCTCAGGAGCGTGGCCGGTCCCCTTAATAATTAAGGGGGCCGCCTAGTTAATTAAGGGGGACGCCCCTTCTGAACGTTGCTCAGCTTTGTCTTTTAGTGGGAAAGGTTTTTCTGGAATATTTTTTCCATTTTTGGTTGAAAATTTGAATTCATATATTTATGGTTAATTAACCATATTTATTTAATACCAAAAATGATTTTCTAAAAAATATAAAATGTTTGTGAAATTTTATAAAAATCTAGTGATTAAGAAAATTGTTCCTTTGATCATAGAATGCAATAAACACTTTGTTTATTCATACCTTAAGTGATTTGGATGTCAAGAGAATATTGGTCACTCAATTCTTGTTTACGTCATAATTTTTAGTTCAATGGGTTTACGTTTTGTGATTATCAAAACATAGAGATATCGATAAATGTTAATAATGTTTTAAGGCATTATTTATATCAACAATCTCCCCTTTTTGATGATACAAAACCTACACTCATTAAGTCTAAAAATTAATTTTTAGACAAGTATTTAGTGAGTTTATATTCACTTCTCCCCCTTTTTATAGAAACAAAAAGGTTACGCCGACTAGCTTTATAAATGAAGATAGACGGGGCGAAAGCCCCCCTTGATGTGTGCTCCCCCTCTTTTGAGGGCACCAAGGAATCGAGCTATGGAATGCCTGGCTACAAAAACATGTTACGAGAACAAGACATATATATGCAAAGCAAACATAACTAATTAATTCACTCAAGCATACAAGATGGCCATATAAAACATATGAACATCATTACAACATTCAATATGCTTTAAGCATATTGATTACAATATAATGAAAGAGACAAAATAGTCCTAAATTGGCAAAGAGAGCACTTGGACTTGCTTGCAACCCATGGTTGAGTGTTTTTATTTGTTTGAGGGGAACATAAGCTTAAAGCTTAGTTGTTTGATGGAGAAGGGTATGGAGCGGAAGAGGTGGATCTCACAATGTTGTATCGTGTTAAGGGAGGTATGGGATGAGGACAAGTGAGATGATATTCGATCCAAGAAATATCTTCACTCAAGTAGAGGATTTTTTTTTGGAGGAAGATGCAACAAGGGAAATAATGGGTGTAGTTGGTAACTTGATCCAAGTTGAGAGAGTGGGGTAAGCAATTTGCATAGGATGATGATGGAGGTTGCCTTTTGTTACGTTGTGCAAGATGCATAGCAAGGAGATCACTTAGATCATGGATTTGGTTGATTTCTTCACGGAATTTTTGCTTTTCCGTGGCAATGTGAAGTGAATCATTTGGTTGATATGGATGAAGTGGGGTTGTGTAGTTGGAAGTGAAGTTATTGGAGGTGTAGTTTGATGATTGACCAAATTGGTATGGATCATTGTAGTTGGATTGAGGTTGAGATGTGTAGCTTGATATGAAGGTGGATGTTTGGCCAATGTTGTATGGTTTGTAAAGTGGATCAAAGGAATGTCCTTGTGGATTTGGAGTGTAGTTGGGGAAGTAAGTAGTTGGAGGTGTTGGTTGATTTCCAACTTCATTAGTTGTGATGGACTTGTTTCGAGGGCTTGTTTTTCTTCGCCAAACGGGGTTTTCGGTTATTCTGGCTAGCCTTGAGGCTTTTGATTTTGGTTTGTTGGGAGAATTCATGATGAGATGAATGGAGAGTTTGAAGAATGGGGTATTTATAGTGTGGGATTTGTGTGATTAGGGATGGATAATGTTTGTTTGGGAGATTAGCACAAAATATGTTTGTGAATTTTGGGAAGTGTAGGATGAAATGGGCTAAAAAAGCATAAAAGATTCTGTAAACCCGACCATCAGATGGCCGGTCCCCTTAATTAGAGGCAGGTCCCGTTAATAATTAAGGGGCCGCCTTATATAATTAAGTGGGTCACCCCTTCTGAACGTTGCCCAGCTTTGTCTTTTAGTGGGGAAGGTTTTTTTTGGAATATTTTTGCCATTTTTGGTTGAAAATTTAAATTCATATATTTATGGTTAATTAAACATATTTATTTAATACCAAAAATGATTTTCTAAAAAATATAAAATGTTTGTGACATTTTATAAAAATCTAGTGATTAAGAAAATTGTTCCTTTGATCATAGAATGTAATAAACATTTTGTTTATTCATACCTTAAGTGATTTGGATGTAAAGAGAATATTTGTCACTCAATACTTGTTTACGTCATAATTTTTAGTTCAATGGGTTTACGTTTTGTGATTATCAAAACATAGATATATCGATAAATGTTAATAATGTTTTTAGGCATTATTTATATCAACATAGTTATTAGGGCTAGTTATCACCTAAAAACTGATAATGCATCTCTTTAGCTACGGAACATAATAGAGTATTCAAGTTCTAGATATGTTTAAGGAAATCTCACACTTATGCAGCAAAAGCTCATTTGAGACGTATTATATTTGACTTAACTTAAAACTTCTCATCTTCAAGATAGTTATTAGGAATAGTTATCACCTAAAAGCTGATAATGGACTCCTTTAACTAGCCAACGTAATAGAGAGTTTAAAGCTTTGTCATTTGTTAAGAAATCTCATGCTCATGCAAACAAATTATCTTTGTAAATTTATTTCCAAAAACATGTGCTCTAGTTTAACTAGATTACTTAAGTTTGTAACAAACGATGATACTTTTTCCCAAAACTTCATAATGGTTAGATAAACGTAATTTTTAAAAGCATGAGCAATATAAAACAACGTTATATCTATACCTTAAATATCTTTTGAAAAAGTATCACAATAAAACAAACTTTAGGTGAGGAAAATAAAAACAGACAGAGAGAATTAAATCGCATGTGAAAAGAAAAGAGCATGCGCTTATGCTATAAAAGCAAGAAAGCATAAGAAAAGAAAAGAAATATGCTTGAAAAGGAAATGCCAGAGCATATAAAACAGACAGAGTGTAAATAAATAAATGTAAATTTTATCCATATACTTATTCTTTTCATGTCATTTCAGAATCAATCATCAAAAATGGCTCAAGAACAAGTTCATGATCAACCACAAAACATTCAGGAGGATGCTCCAGCTGTACATCTACCGACAAATGAAGAACTTGTACCCACAACCGAAAACATCAGAATTAGTGAATGCAACCACCACTTCTGCATCTCCTTATTTGAATGTGATCACCCCATTATCCCTGAAATCCTACAAAATCACCACACTTATCCCATACTATCATTATCCGACTCTATAACTCCAATGATATACTTACAAAAATTATGGCGTCAGGTTGTGTTCCTCAAAGAACAAAACCCAACACAATCCAAAGCATCATTGAAACACAACAAATCACACTGAAGTTAGAAGATCTTTGCATGGAACTCAGTCTTCCTGCTGCAGAACATGGCAACCTTACTGCATATGAGCAACCACCGAATGTGAATCAGCTCAAGGAATTCTTTATTGAGCTAGGCTACGATAAAGATATTGAAGGTCCGTCCACGTTCAAGGTCTTGTTAGCATTCAAGAGAAAATATCTTCCTGCAAGATGGGCTACCCTCTTCTCTATTCTTAATCAGTGTGTTACCGGTAAAGAAACAGGAATTGATAGAGGCACCACATCACTATACCAGATCATGTATGGTATAGTGAAACAGTGTCACTTTGATTATGCGAAGCTGCTATGGACAGATGTTGTGGATCATGTCCGAAGAACTGAGAAGAAGAAGTATGTATGCATTCCTTTTGTCCGATACTTCAAACTGATGATTACTCAATTCATAAGGCAACATCCAACCATCTCAAGAAGACAAGAAGATCCAACAGCTAGATTGCCATATATGAATAGCACGAGTGGTGATTCTATTGTTACTGCAAATGCACCCATGCCGATACCACAAGGCTTGTTGGAACTAACTAACAAGTAATCAAATGCATATAAGGAGTATCGTTAGTAAACACTCCTATGGAAAGCTCAAAACCGAACGGACCTACACCAGGAGTAGATAAGGTCAAAGTAGAGTCTAGAGCCACGGTAGGAACCTCTAGGACAAGAAGAAAACATACTGCTAGGAAGAGAACTAAACCGGGTAGTAAATTATCGCAGTTAGACGAAGAAGAGGATGATGATGACGAGGATAGGAAAACAAATGAAGGCGAAGAGAAGGTGGGGAAGGATAAGGAGAAAAGTGAACCTTTTAAGGAGAATACGGATAGTGAGGAGTTTAGGTATAGTGATGATCGTCATGATGATGATGATGGAGATGATAAGGGGACGGAGATGACACCCATACACCAGAGATTAGGATGAAGACGAAGATTGACACCAGTAGGTCTAGGTCCACTGAGCAACACCGGCTCACCCCTCCCATTAATTTTGATGTCGAACCTCCATCCCCACCACCATCAACACAAACACCAGTACCACCAACAACAATAACAGCAACAGCAAAAACACATACAACAACCCCAACTCACATTTCACAACAATCAACATCAACATCCTATGTTAAACACATTCCAACAATGTCAAAATCCACATTGTTTCAAAGAATCAGAGCTAATCCAGTACCACTTGTTACAACATCACACTTCAATGAAGTAATGAGAAAGCTTAGAGCTGACATGGAATCAGGGTTCACAGCTCAACGACAAAGTGAGTCTCAAGCTAGACCGTCATCATCAACAAGAACTTTATCTGTGGAACTACTCTCAGAACTCATGCTAGATAAGTTCTTAAATGATGGTTCACTAATGGAAGCTCATCCCAACATCTACAACGGTTTACTGGAACCCGAAGCTCAACCATCGGCTCTAACTCAAGCTGAAAATCAAATTCAGAACCTTGAAAATCAGACGACCAAGATGAACTCTGAGGAAATCAAACTTATACAAAGTTTGTCATCAAAGGTTGGAGAATTAGAAAGTCAATGTCGTCCTCAGTCACAAAGGCGCGATCAGGATGATCCCAATCAAGATGATCCTGAGGGGGAGAAAAGTGCTAAAAGACAAAGAACAACAACCTCTACAACCTTCTCAACACACAAACAAGCTTCATCTCAACAAGAACAAAAATCAGATTCACAACAACAAACTGATGAACATGAAGATGTAAACATCAACAATGTTGCAGTTCAAAATGAGAATCAAAACGAAGGAGTAGATGGTGACATGGACTTCTGGAACGACATGACTTATAGGGAAGGTGATTTACCTCCAGAGCTCGGAGGATTCGATGTTTCTGATGAAGATGACGATGATGTGTTCGAAGATGTGCTGAAGGATCCGATACAAATGGATGAACAAATTAGAGATCCTATAGCAGAAAAGCTTGACAGCATGTTCTCAAATCTGCATGAAAGGTTTGGGATTAACATACAAGAAGATGATCCTTTGGAGCAAAGAGTCAAGTGCGTCTATGATTCGGCTATATACAAGTTCAAAAGCGACAGAGATTTCAATACAAGACTTGTCGATCTAGAAGTCTCAAAAGCTCTTTGTGTCTCTACTCCTTCAACAATTAGAAGAAATATCATAGAGAAGAGAAGAAGAGAACGCTCTCCATTATGGAAACAGATTCCCAGAGTTCCCAGATATGACACTGCACCCTTAGTTCCATACTTCAACGACGATCTCAAATACATGCTTTTCGATCCAAAGGAATACCAACCATCAACAAAGGAAGTTGCAACTTATGAGGAGATTCCCGAACCATTTCTGGAAGAAGAAAGATTCTTGGATATATTTTCTGAAATAGAAGTTGATTGTGATGATTATGAATTCGATTCATTTATCGGGATAATTAATGTTAATGAAAGATCAAGGGGTTTCTATAGGATAAAGCAACTCAGATGCAAGCCTCGTGATGAAGTCTTCTCGAAGTACAGAATTCTCAGATATGTTGAAGTCAACTCCGAATATCAACATTCTCATGGTGATGTTGAATATCACGTTGTTCGTATTGATAATCAACATTACCACTTCACTCAATCCGATTACTTGAATCTTCATCCTCATGATCTTGAAGATATTCTTAAGAGAAGAAGAGACTGCTTCAATAAGAAAGTTATTGATTAAGATGTGATTGAATCAGTTATAATATTCATGAAAGCTTATGTTGTAGTAGCTCACATTGAAGACTTCCAGATGGGGATTGAAAGCTATCAAAGGAAAGTCAACTTGACTCCTCCAATGTTAACTTGCATCGGTATTCAGAAGATCAAGTGTTGGACATGCTTCACAAGACCCGGCCTTGGACTTTGTGTTGTGTATCGATAAGAAGCAGAAAAGATTGTTTAGATTCGTTGAAGTAGCCAAGTTCTCATCCGGTACCTTGAAGTGGATTCTAAGGAATCTTGAGCTAATTAAAAGGAAAGTGGAGAAGCTGCAGATTGAGATGACTGCAAGCAATCATCGCATGTTGACAAGGGTTGTAAATGTGATCTGAGAAAGGCTGACGCTTCGAGTATCATGGAGAAGAATGGAACAAAGAATCGGATGTCGAAGCTAGCCCAACTGAATGCCCATAAATAGAAGACCCGAATGATCTACCCTTAGGGGAGATTGTTGGAACACGAAAAGTGTAAATCATTAGTCAGGGACTTCTATTTATCTTTTGTAATAGTTTAGGGTATATTGTATAAGTTGTAAGTTGCGACAGCATGTTACTATTGCAAAACTTGTATATCTACGATAGCATGCTTGACTAGACGTTGGGTATAAATACCCCTACCTTATGGGTTATGAGGTGTGTGTTCCTCTCATTATCAATGCGAGATTTTATGCTTATTCTCTCCTCTCTATCTCTCTCTCTCTCTCTCTCTCTCTCTCTCTCTCTCTCTCTCTCTCTCTCTCTCTCTCTCTCTCTCTCTCTACTCTAAAGTGCTCACACCCACTTTATATCATATAGATTAGTTTAGGTAGACGTGATATTACGGTCACAGACTTTACCTTTTTCATCTTTGCTTTAAATTCACATATAACACCCTTTACACTTTGAATATTAGTTATAATTGAGGGAGTAATAATGTTCACATTTTGAACATGTATGGAACTTTCACATAAGTCACGTCTAAGTTTGCTTAATACTTTGATACAAACAAATTTAGTGATTTGTTGTAAACATATATTGGGTTACTTAAGACGTTGTCATGCACAAAATAGGCGACATTACTAGTCTATTTAGAAGTGTAAGATGGCCCAATGATTGAAAGCCCATAGAAATAAACTATGTTTAAAGTCATGACGCCAAGTATGGCACGACTCATTTCACCCATATGTTTATGCAAAATTTATTGTTTAAAGAGAATGAGTAAATTTGAAGTGTTTTTTTGTGTACTGTCTTTTATCTTTTATTTAGTCGAGTTTGACAAAAATTTAATCACATATATGCTACATTAAATATGTTGTTTTCTTATTACAGTGTTAGATAATAACTTTTTAAATTTTGTATGAAAAATATATGATGTCATGGTCAAACTTATAATCTTATTCTTTTAAATTACTCCATCTTTTTACTTTACTTGTGTAATTTTTTTTAACAAAAATGGGTTTTTTTTCCCAAATTTCAAAATGGGTGCAGGGTCACAGAATTGACTTTTTTAAGCTTTGCTTTGAATTGACATGTAAAACCCTTTACACTTTTGAATATATGTTACATTTGATGGGAGTAATAATGCTCACGTTTTTGTTTTGAATATGTATGAAACTTTTACTTAAGTCACGTCTATGTTTGCTTAATACTTTGGGGCAAAAAAGTTTAGTGATTTGTTGCAAACAAATGTTCACTGGTACAAAAAGTTGTATTGGTCACGCCAAAAATGTGTGACGATATGCATATAGTCACACACGTTTTTTTCGTTGTGTGTCACCATAGGTCCCGCCACCGTAGGTGGCATATGGTCACATTGTTGAGTTCGTGGCCTTTTCCATCGAAAAAGAATGACCAAAACCCCGAATATATGTGACAAATTAGGCACAAGTTTTGTTGGATTAGTCATTATCAGTGACCGTAAACACTTTATAGTCACGCGAATGTTTTTTTAGAGTAACTATTTTTCAACCTTTGGCCACATAAATATATAATATATGTGACATTTGAGATGATTCTTTCTAGTAAATGTGTATTTTGTGTGACTATTTCCCGTCCTGTGGCCACATGAATATACAATAAATGTGACGTTTGTGATGATTTAGTCACACAATGGGTCTTAGTCACATACAATTTAAAACAAAGTGGCCAAAAGTGTTAATAAGTGTGACCATATGCTCTTTAAAGTGAACAAATATGTATTTTGTGTGACTATTGTTCATCTCACGGTCACATGAATTTTTAGTTTGTGTGGCCTTTTGTAATATGTAGTCACACAATGCATCTTTGTTTTGGGTATTTAGTCACATACAATTAAGCATCAAGTGGCCAAAAGTGTTAATAAGTGTGACCATATGCTCTTTAAAGTGAAGAAATGTGTATTTTGTGTGACTATTGATCATCCAATGGCCACATTAATTTTATGTTTGTGTGGCCTTTTGTAATATTTAGTCACACAAAACATCTTTGTTTTGGGTATTTAGTCACATACAATTAAGCATCAAGTTGCCAAAAGTGTTAATAAGTGTGACCATATACTGTTTAAAAGGAAGAAATGTGTATTTTGTGTGACTATTGATAATCCAATGGCCACATTAATTTTATGTTTGTGTGGCCTTTTGTAATATTTAGTCACACAAAGCATCTTTGTTTTGGGTATTTAGTCACATACAATTAAGCAAACAGTGGCCAAAAGTGTTAATAAGTGTGACCATATGATGTTTAAAGTGCAAACATGTATGTTTTGTGTGACTAATGTTCATCCAATGGTCACATGAATTTTTAGTTTGTGTGGCATTTTGTAATATTTAGTCACACATCGAATTAAACAAAGAGTGACCAATAATGTTAGTACTGCTAGTACTACGTTCGTACTGCTGGAGCAGAGTTACAACTGCTAGTATATATAAAACAAAATGTATACAAATGAAGCAAATATATGCACAATTGTATTTCAAATTGAATAAAACTCGAATGTATATAAATGAACCAAATATATATACAATTGCATCATTGCCATCATCAACATTCAAGGTTCCTTACTTGATCTTTTCATCAGCTTCTTTCTGCAAAAAAAATATTGGAAATATTGGTATTAAAAGTTAGTACGGCTACTACACAGTCAATGCTGCAGGTATATAAGCAAGATAATAGAATTTGAAGTAAAATTTACAAGTTTATCTGCCAATGAACTAATCTCAGCATCTGGAGATTCTCCGTCTTTGTTTTCCCTTCCTTTGATCCACAATACACTACGCCATTAGTTTTACATGTGAATAATAATCGTCCATTTCTTAGTCTATCTGCTGAAAAGCAAGTCATCCTATAAACAGATGCTATGAACTGTAAGAAACCAAGGCACTAATAATGCTGCATAATATAATATAAGATCTGCCAACCATGAAACCGTAAAAATATACTACATGGGTTGGCTTTTGGTGACTGAGATGGAGCATACCCACGCCTCAATTTAATTCCAGTCCCCCGAAAATGAAGTGTGCCAGAAAATCCAGATAAGGGAATTTTTAGCCAGGCATCCCATGTATCATCCTCACCCGTGAAAACAGGATGTAGCCCCTGCAAGAAACAAATAACGTGCTTAATGCTAACATAAAATACGACAAAATTAGATGTCCCAAATATAAGTTTAGCATCAAAAACCAACATACCGGGGTAGACCCTTGCATATCAACTCGGGCAATAAATAATCCAGATGGTTGAAGTGTTCTGCCGTGCCAAATTACCTGGAACGAATAAATGTCAAACACATTACCAAGCAAGCAAATCACTCACATCTTGTACAAATGAAACAGTTTGACAAAAAGCAACCATATTTAAGTTAATTTCCTATATAACAGATGTTATGTTAGTCTTTTGATAGATCACATACGCGACTGCGATAAGCAAACTCCAACTGTTCAGCAACATCCTCCCGGAGTGGAAACCAATCAAGACTCCCTTTACGAGCAAAATAGTGGCCTCTTAGAACACGTCGATTGTCTACCTGCAACGATTACCACCACACGAATTTATAATCAAAAACATGTTTTAGGCTAGTTTTAATCCATGAAAATCAATATAAATCATTTTATATTCGATTACTTAATTTATATTTAAGAAAATATAAATTAAATATGTGTTTGAGCATACCCATGAACAGAGTAGGATAGGTGAGATGAGGGTGATGGTGGCTCGATTGTGCTGGTGGTGGATGTGGTGGTTATCTCAAACCAAACAACCGAAGCAAACAATATCACCCATACAGTTCCCTTGTCTTGATGACGGTGATGGCGTGGAGGAGCGATGGTTGGTGGAACGACGGCGAGATAAGGCGGTGAAGTGTGGCTGTGGTGTGAGTCGGTTCTAGAGAGAAGGAGAAGAGATGAATAGAGAGAAGATAGATCTGACTAAGATAGTAGTGTTAATGTTTTGATTTTGGGTGAAAAAGGGGCGCCATATGAGCGGAGTGGGAGATTGAAATTTTGGGGAAAATTAAGGGGCGGGATCTTGAGCGCTATATAAAAAATTTGGAGATTGAATGCCTATCAAATGAGCTTGAAATGTTTAATGAGTAGAGCTCAACCTTATATAAGTTTGACTCGAGTTATTGTTGAGTTCTCGAGCTTGTAAGTGATATAAAATATGTGCTTTTTTTTAATATGTAAGTGTACTAAGTGTAAATACTTATTTATGAATGTATCAAGCTTTTCGAGTTGAAGTCGAACCAAATTCAATTCTTAGGTTATATTTCAAATTTAATTTTTTGTAATAAAACACATCTTTACAGATAAATCGAGCTTTTCGAGTCAAGCTCAATCCGAGTTCAAACTTTCTTGATCCCGGATAACATATGATCGGGAGGTCCCTGGATACTTGCTTCTTAGTGTCTGTGACAAATGGTATACATCTACCAAGCCGGTGCAACCCATGCATGACCAGTGATAATGGCTAATTCACACGGGTCATGGGTCATGTGCATTAGGTTATCACTGGTCACATTCATTAATTAATGGGTATTTGACATCGATCATATGGGTCATATGCATTGGGTGGATAGTTGCTTAGAGTGTCATGTTACGACACATCCATGACTATTGACAATTGGTAATTAACATGGGTCATGGGTCATGTGCATTGGGTTATAGTGGCTTTTAGTGTAATGGAAACCATGCATGACCGGCGATAATGGCTAATTCACATGGGTCATAGGTCATGTGCATTAGGTTATCACTGGTCACATTCATTAATTAATGGGTATTTGACATCGATCATATGGGTCATATGCATTGGGTGGATAGTTGCTTAGAGTGTCATGTTACGACACATCCATGACTGTTGATAATTGGTAATTAACATGGGTCATGGGTCATGTGCATTGGGTTATAGTGGCTTTTAGTGTAATGGAAACCATGCATGACCGGTGATAATGGCTAATTCACATGGGTCATGGGTCATGTGCATTAGGTTATCACTGGTCACATTCATTAATTAATGGGTATTTGACATCGATCATATGGGTCATATGCATTGGGTGGATAGTTGCTTAGAGTGTCATGTTACGACACATCCATGACTGTTGATAATTGGTAATTAACATGGGTAATGGGTCATGTGTATTGGGTTGTAGTGGCTTATAGTGTCATGTTATCAACCAATACATTCCTGGTGATCGAAAATATAATGGGTAATTAACATGGGTCATGGGTCATGTGCATTGGGTTGTAGTCGCTTATAGTGTAATGGAAACCATGCATGACCGGTGATAATGGCTAATTCACATGGGCGACTTTTTAAATACAAAATACACTAAAGGCCGGGTGCGCTTGGTTCAAACTTGGGAAAGGGAAAGGGAAAGGGAAAGTGTAAGCTAATGGTCGGGAAAGGGAAATGTAAAGAATATCAATCCCCCCAATTTATTGGGTAATGATCCATTACCCACTATTGGGTAATGGGTTATTGCATTATGCTTTGCCAAGCATATTTTTTCACTACCTTTCCCATTCTTCACCCCCTATAACCCCCTACCAAGCATTAGGGGTGTTCAAAAAACCCGAGAAACTGACAAACCAAGCATTCAGTTTCAGTTTTTACTTTTAGATATCCATGGTTAACCGAACCAAACCGTATATAATATAAATAAATTACCCACCCCGCGATGGATAGTTAAAATCTTCCAACTAATCGAACCGAACCGCCCCGTGAACACCACTACCAAGAGTATCAAACACACTTCATTTAAACTTCTACAATAATATATATATATATATATATATATATATATATATATATATATATATATATATATATATATATATATATATATATATATATATATATACAAACTTATCAAACACACTTCACACATTTCCATAATCCTCTCTTTCTCTCTCACACTCACAGTTACAACTCACTCGGATCTAGGTTTTGATCCCAAATCTCAAAAAGTTGATAAGATCACAAATGAATATAATCCAAATACCCCTTAGAGCTATTTATTCTTAGGCTTAGGTTGATTATCTGTTATAAGAATTGCGTTGCATTTGTATTGATAGAATAAGGAAGAACATGTTGTGTTGTTTTTGCGAATAATTAGAGCAAAAGAGATATTAAGGTTTGCTTGGATTAGCTTATTTTATCTTAGGATTAGGTTGACTATCTATTATAAGAATTATGTTGCATTTGTATTGAGAGAATAAGGAAGAAAAGTGGCGGATGTGTGTGCGAATATTTAGGCTAAAACATCCAAGTATCAAAGATGGAAGATGTATTAATGATGGTTGGACAGACACCACTTTCAAGTATGAACATAAACTTGTTCTGGTGTTGTCCATCCATTATTGATTCATCTTTGCTCTTTGTCAAAATACAGAAATAATTATCAAGTATAATTTGTATTGATAGAATAAGAAAGAACATGTTGTGTTGTTTTTGCGAATAATTAGAACAAAAGAGATATTAAGGTTTTCTTGGATTATCTTATTTTATCTTAGGATTAGGTTGAAGTACAATAAACATATCAAGAACTTAAAGAGTTTTTTCATATTTTTAGTTACAATGAAAATATTTTCATTGCATTGTTGATATAAATTTAATATGATTTCATTGATTCATGATTAGCTCTCTAATGTCGTAGGACCTACATAACTAATATGTATGTTCGTCACATTTAAGTGAGCAATATAAATGATAGTAAGAATTTGGTTGCTAAGAACTTAAAGCTCAATTATCAGGGCAGATCTATCTAACGATGTAGATGGGTTCCATCGCTTTAATTGGACCCCATTTTCTAACGATGTTTAATGGTTCTTTCAATAATCAAGATTAAACAGAAGTGAAGCGTTTTTTCAGTTTTTCTTTCAAAATCTATTAAGATATTGGCAGGACTTACTAGCCCCTAGCTGTTTCAATGGTAGGAGCAGGGAATGGGATTGTGGCACTCCACTCGCCGCCAATGCGGAAGCACTTCCACGACATGGGAAAGGATCATGGGATGAGGAAAAGAAAGAAAAGGTGCACCCGCGTCTTTGTTTGCATCACTGACAGTTTGGGCAGGCCCGCAGGACCGGCTGCTTCTCCTCCAAACTTCCTTCCTTTTCTCCGTGCCCGTTCCGCTCAAGCGAACCGCCCTACCTTACTACAACATAAGGACAGAAGGGAGAAGGTTGTGAAGGTGAAACGGGGTCCAATTAAAGCGATAGAACCCATCTACATCGTTAGATAGATCTGGCCTGATCATTGAGACGTCTTCAATGCGATAATGATATAGTGTGTATTGTTCATGACAGGCCACACTCCTTCATTATCGCATTCAAGATGAGTGATGTTACTTAGACTCTATTCTTTACTCAACATTTGTAGATTGTTTGTATCACTTTGTTTTCTTTATATATATGTATGATGTATTTTTGATATAAGAATTATGTTGCATTTGTATTGAGAGAATAAGGAAAAAAAGTGGCGGATGTGTGTGCGAATATTTAGGCTAAAACAGCCAAGTATCAAAGATGGAAGAAGTATCAGTGATGGATGAAAAGCCACCACTTTCAAGTATGAACATAAACTTGTTGTGGTGTTTCATCCATTACTGGTTCATCTTTGCTCTTTGCCAAAATACAGAAACATTTATCAAGTATATGTTCAACTTGTCATTCATGCACGATTAGCTCTCTAATGTCGTAGAATATACATAATTAATATGTATGTTCATCACATCTAAGGGAGCAATATAAATGATAGTAAGAATCTGTTTTCTAATAACTTAAAGCTCAATTATAAGGCAAGATCTATCTAACGTTGTAGATTGGTTCCCTTGCTTAATTTGGAAAACGTCTACTACCGTTTGTGTGGTTGATCTTGATCACCAGTTTTGGCTCTTTCAATAAGATACATTCTTGAAAGTGCCAAAGCGTGATCAAGATCAAGCACACTACCGTTATTAGACGGTGTCCAAAAAGCAAAGCAATGGAACCTTTCTGGAACGTTAGATGGATCTGGCCTGATAATTGAGACGTCTTCAATGTGATAATGATAAAGTGTGTATTGTTCATGACAGGCCACACTAGTTCATTATCGCATTCAAGATGAGTGATGTTACTTAGACTCTATTCTTTACTCAACATTTGTAGATTGTTTGTATTACTTTGAGTCTGGAATTTCAACATACCTTTCCATTCTAAGTTCCCATACTGTTTGCTTTGTTTTTTCAACAATCTAGCAATGCGGCTGGTGCAGTCCTTTATTCAAAGGGAGTTAAAACGACAAAGCGAGCAGTAGCAGGAACTTAGAAGGGTTATGTATGTTGGTTTATTGCATTCCATTCTTTTTTATGATCTAAAACCAACCATCCAGCAAGTAATGTGGCCATTGGAGTTACAAGAACAAAGGTTGTTTCAAACACACCCTGAATTGCAATATTATCTTTTATTTCATTTACACTATATTTTTTAAAATTTTAATATATTTTTTAATTTTTTTGTAGCAAATCCATGGTCAGACTACTTTCCAAAGGGATATTTGGATCAGGTCAATCATGAAATTTTGCAGATTTCTTCAAGTCAATCATGTTCCATTGTGGCTAGTCTTTGTTGGCGACTAATATGTATATAGTTCTGTCAAGAGTTATAAGCATTGATCCCTGGCAAATGCTCGTCCCAATGGATCATGATTGGCCTGAAGATGTTGAAAAGGTTCAAGCCACCTGTGGGAAACATCAATCCTTTCCTGCATTAAACATAGGTATTTTGGTTTTCCCATATCCCCTTTTTATACTCGTTTCCATGTGTATCTCAAATCAAAAATCCTAGTTTATCAAATCTCTAAACAAAAACCTGCAGGAAGTATTCATAAACAATGTCTGCAAACAACAAGAGATCAGCACAATGGGTTGAAGGAGAAGGTTCAAGCAGGTCTGCTTCAAAAAAGAAAGCGGCAAAAAGTGTAAAAAAAATTAAATTGGATGGAAATGCGTGGTACAATTGGTGGGCTGCTGAAAGAAAGAAAGCAGGAAAAACACAATCTATCAAACAACATGCTGAGGATGAAAAGGAGTACAAAGCAACAAAAAACCAATCTCTCAAACAACATCCCAAGGCGTACAAGACATTGGATGATGATGATTTGTCTGATGTGGAGTTTGATGGGTTGGATTATGAAGATGCACATGTGGCATTTGACCCGGAGAAATCTCCAAAATTAGATTAGTAGATTTTTAGAATGTGTAACTTTTATTTCCAGTATTTTGTAATTTTTCATTTCAAGTTTTAATGGAAAATGTTTAATCTTAATTCTAGTACTTTTGTCATTGCTGAATTTTCTCATTACTTGTTGATATTAATATAACGATTCACCCTTTGCAGTATAAAAAGATTCTGCTGCTAAGAAAACGTTACTGCAGCTGGTTTTGTACATTATTTTGTAATTTTTCATTTCAAGTTTTAATGGAAAATGTTTAATCTTAATTCCCGTACTTTTGTCATTGCGCAATTTTCTCATTACTTGTTGATATTAATATAATGATTCACCCTTTTCACTAAAAAAAAATTGTTGCTAAGAAAACGTTACTCCAGCTGGGTTTGTACTGCTAGAACTGAGAATGCAGGGGTGGATTGGTAACATTTACACTTAACGGTTTAAATCCCTAATCAAATTGATAATTCAGTTTCACACACACATAATTTCTCTATAATCACAAACACTAACATCTTTTATCAATCATTTTCAAAATCCCCAAATCACAAAACACTAATTCAAGATGGTGTTGCCAATTGAATCAAAACGCACATTTGTTGACAGACACAACATGGTCGCTTTTTTGAAGAAACCAGATGGTTCTGAAGGATTCACACAGATAATCGATTTCTTGAATGCTACCCCTATTAGGTATGCATTAACTGTGAATCCTCCTATATGCATTTCTTTTATTAAGCAGTTTTGGGCTACTGCTAAGGTGATAACTTTTAATGAAGGAAAACAGATTAAGGCTAAGGTAGATGGCCAAGATATAGTCATAACTGAGTCATCTATTAGGGAATCTCTTAACCTACCAGATAATGAAGTGATTGTGTGCCTTGAAAATGCCGCCATTTTCAAAGGTTTGAAAAAATGGGGTATGAGAAGAAGAATAATAGATTAAAATTTTACAAAGATCTCTTCTCATCTCAGTGGAAATTCTTGATTCATACTCTCTTACATTGTTTGAGTCTTAAAACAACAGGTTGGAATGAGTTTGGTACAACCATGGCATCAGCTGTGATATGCCTTAGTAAAGGAAAACCTTTTAATTTTTCAAAAATAACTTTGGAGGGTATGATCAAGACCTTGGTTGATGATGGTAACTCTTTATTATATCCAAGGTTTTTGCAGCTTATTATTCCAAATCAATTGACTACTATTAAGACACATAGAGCAACTTTTTATGCCACATCACTACAAAAGAAAGTATTTTCAAATCTGAAAAATATCGGCAAGGATTTTTCAGGAAGGGTTACACCACTTTTTTCATATATGGTGAACCTTCCACAAAAAAAGGGTGGGGATGTCATGGAAGGGGCTGCCACTTCTGCTGCTAGCTTAGAAGCAGAGCAGGCCAGTGGTAACATACATGAGACTGAGTATACATCCGTTGATTCACCTCTCAGTGAAGGTAACACATCCCGAAGTGATGAGGGTAGATCTGAAACACATGAATTGATGGATACTGATGTACAAAATGTCAATTCCAATGATCCATCTCTCGGGCTAGGTAACACAAGCTGAAGTCGTGAGGCTAGAATGAAACTTATACAGGATTTGAAGGACAATTGTACTCAGTTAGAAAAGGATGTTCTTGGCCTCCAAAAGTGCACAACAAAACAAGGTGAAAAGATCAAAAAGTTGAAAAAGAGACTTCGATATTTGGAAAGTCAACAGAGCTCAAGAAAAACTCAGTTCAGACGTTTGAAGAAGGTGGGCACAACACACAGGATGAGTTCTTCTAAGGCTGCTAGTTTAGAGGTGATGAGGCGAAAAATAAGCCGTTTTTAGGGGGTCATTTAAGCCCGGAATTGGATTTATTTGATCAAATATTGCCCTAAATCGTTCCTTTTGTGATTTTAGGTACTTTTGGAGTGAATTCTGGAAAAGGAAGCATTTTAGACGTTTTTGGAGCATAAAAGTGAAGAAAACGACAAAGTCTTAATTTTCCTTGCTGGGAACAGTACCTGACGGCGTTAAGAGGCTTTATATGACAGCGTCAAGAGTTGGAAGTGGTGACAGTCCAGAGAAAACGTGACGGCGTCACGTATGGCCATCAAGGTTCAAGATATGGTGACGGCCCAGAATTATAATTACACATGACGGCGTCAAACTTGGATCTAGGCAATCTGATCTCGTTATGGGCGGCGAATTGACGGCATCAGACATTTCTTCTTGACGCCGTCACCTTGTAAAATCTATATATAGTTTTGCAATTTTCATTCATGATATGTAACTTAAGAGGGATAACTTTGGAGAAACCCTAGCACAAATTTTACTGCTCTTTCAAGGGTTTTTACCCTTTGAAACCTTTCATGTTCAATTGAGATAAGTATCCTTTCAATTCATTCAATATGTCTATGTGTTGTTTGAATATATCTTATGCTTGTCTTGAATTTAACATGCTAGGCTAGATCTCTTGTATGTTTGCTTAGATGTAGTGAAACCTAGATGTTGATTATGGGTTGATTGTTTGCTTATAGTTGTTACGGATGAATGATTTCGATGTTAGGCTTAAGAAAACTGGCAGACTTCCATAGGGTAACATGCTTGAACGTCTTAAGAAACATGAACCAATGCGTACTAGGTTATTATGGTTGTATTTAATGCATGAGCAAATTCTAATGATCCCATGTTAGGAGCTTCTTGCAAGCTCGACATAGGAGTGAAGTAGGAGTTTATAGAGTTGGGGAAGTACGTACGCCACCCCACAAATGGTATTAAGGTATATAACCCGTTATCCACGCAATTGTAACAAACTATCAACCTTTAAAAGATATCTAGGGAGTAATGAAATCTAAGTAAACACAATTCTCCCTATTATTGTTCACACCACTAGTTTAATTAGTTTTATTTTCAGTTTTGTTATTTTATTTTGATTGCATCTTAGTATTGGGTTAGTTGACTAGCAACTAATTCCGCCCACTCTTTCAAAAACCCGAGATTTTAATTGCTTTCATAAAATATAAAAAAATACAAAAATAATCATCCCTCACCTCTAGACCTAGTTTTTAGGCTTTCTAATCCTAGTGACACTATTCCAGAGTTGAACGATCAATACCCCGGTACTTGTCACTATACTATACTACAACGATCAGGTACACTGCCTGGTGGGGGTTGTAAGCTTCTCGAGATCCCTCGAGAGGTAAAGCCTGGTGCAATTCCCACGCATCAAGTTTTTGGCGCTGCAGCCCTGGGAATAGTTATTTTTTAGGTTAGAATTTCTTTTTATTAGGTCTACTTGCTAGATTCCTTTTTAGTAAGATTTTATTTTTATTTCTAGGTTTTCTTTAGTCTATCTATTTCTTCGTGTCTTTGTTCGTAACCTTTACCATCCGACATCATGGAAGGTGGTAACATCTTTGAACCCATCAACCCACCACAACAAAACCACCCGCAAAACCCACCACTAGCAAACCAACCTCTTGGGCCCCGAACCCTAGGAGAGTATTCCCGTCCTAGCCACCAAGGCTATCGAAACACTATTGAGCTCACCCAAGGAGCCAATGTGTCCCCCTTGCGATTCGACACCATCCGGTTGGTGCAAAGAGGATGTGCATTCCATGGACTTCGTTCTGAAGATCCTATCTCAAGGATTTCCTTAAAATCGTAGATTCTATAGACTTTGATGTTACAACTAGAGAGTCGACCCGATTACGCCTATTCCAATTCTCTCTACGTGATCAAGCTAGTCAATGGCTTGAACGTTTACCCGCGGGATCTATCACCTCATGGGATGATCTCACCACTCGTTTCCTTGCTCAAATTTTCCCACCGGGGAGAACTACCAAGCTTAGAGATGATATCTTGATGTTCCAACAACGTCAAGGTGAAACTCTATATGAAGCATGGACTCGTTTCAAGGACTTACTCCAAAACGTCCCCCATCATGGCATAGATCTTTGGCTCCAAGTCCAAATCTTCTATGACCATATCGATCTCTCCACAAGGCGAACCATTGACCAATCGGCCGGTGGCAAGCTACGTGATCTAAGTGCGGAAGAATCATGGGAACTCATAGAAGATCTTGCTCTCTATGACAACGAAAGTTGGAATGATCCCCGTGATTTGAACAAAGTGGTCAAGGCAATATCTTTGCCTTCGAACAATTCTAGCACTCCCGACCGTAGGATCATGGAACTTAAGGACCAAGTCAAGTTTCTCATGAAATCTTACGAAGCTCCTAAGCCTTCAAGCCAAGTGAACAAAATCACTTCTTCATGCGAATTATGTAGTGGTCCCCATGACACTCGTGATTGCGTGGAACTCCCAGGAACAGCTTTTGCGGACTACGCATCCTCGCGTACCGACGAAGCGGGAGACAAGTGGTACACTTTCAAACCCGAGCCAAACCCTTACGGTGATTACTACAACCCTTCTTGGAAAAATCACCCGAACCTTAGGTGGAAACAAAACCAAAACAATTCTTCCAATCCGCCTAATCGTTACCAACCAAACGGTCCACCCTCCAACCGTACTTTCAACAACAATCCTTCTAATAACTATGGTAGTACCAATAATCTTGAAGGGTTGATGTCCAAGTTTATGGCATCTCAAGAAGCTCGCATAGCTAAGTTTGAAACCGAATTCAATCAACAACAAACGGAGATGACCAATAAGATTGACAACTTGTTGAAAGCCCTTAACAACCAAGCGCTAACTACACCTAGAAAGGACACTAGGGACGCCAATAGCGGAATCCAAATTAAGGACCCCTCGTCATCCAAACACGTCCACTTTGTCAATGTTGTCACTATTAAGCCAAAAGATAAAGATATAGAAGAAAGTGACAAGGATGAATTTGGAGTAGAAACCGAGACTAGGGATGAGATTAAGGAAGTTGAGGTTAATAAGGGAGAAAAGTTAGAGGAAGTAGATAACGTAGAAGAGTACTTTGATAAGTTGCCCACCAAAGAAGAACGGGAATATCACAAGGATTTATTCGATGATCCCGAGACACCATATATCCTTGGTTCACCCCTTATTAAAGTAGGTGATCCCTCTAACATCAACATACCATGCAACATTGGGCATATGCATGTATGGAAAGCTTATATCGATCCTAGGTCTCCTATAAACATCATGATTAGGACTTATTATAATTGGGTAATGAAGAAGCAACTTGGTTATAGGATGATGCCCCGTAAGAATTTGATAAGTAATTTTGTAGGAAGAGTGAAAGGATTGCATGTAATTGTAGGAAACTTCACTTATGTGACCAACTTTGTGATTGTGGAGGATACTCGTCCGGTGATAGATGATTGCCTAAGTCAAGTAGTGTTCGGAAAACCGTTTGTTGAGGCTTCTAAAATGAGTTATGATCCGACTCTAGGGATAGTTAGATTCAAGGATGAGAATGATGAGATTGCTTACCAAATGCCCTATAAGATTGAACAATACTGCCTCCTATCAAACATAGAAAAGGAACACAAACAAGCGGTTCACTATAGGAATGATGAGGATAGACGTAAAGGAGTAGAATATGTCATGAATAGAATACTTGGTTTCTACAAAGAATGCTTTCAACTAGGTCCGGAATACAAAACTAATATTGGAGATGACCTAGAGAGTGAGACCAACGATGAGGTCACGTAATTGCCCATGACCTTGAGTCTAGCTACAAGACTCGTAAATAAAGAAAAGCGCTTCTTGGGAGGCAACCCATGTTTTGTGTGATTTTTATTTGTTTGATTGTTATTTGCTTCCGTATGCATGCTTTATTTTTATTGTTGGTAGATCATGTTTCAAAATAAAATGGTGAAAATACTTTATTTTGTCGTTTAACTTCATCTTAACTTCATACAAAGGTATTTCACAAAAGATAAGTGTAAGGGGAAACCCCAAATTTGTTTTTAAGAACGAAATTGATCATGTTTCTCCACAATATTAAATGGACATGTGTATTAGTATTTGTTAGAGTCAAATGCTTGTATCGAGTCATAATGATGTTTTTCAGGATTTTCCAGGAAGTAGGACATAAGTTTTTCCAGAAATTTTCTGGAAACTTAATGTAAAGATTTCTACAGATCACTTCTGACATCGTCATGAGTCAACTCCTGACGGTGTCATGTGTAAAATTCTGGAAATTTTGCTAGTTTTGTTTTTCTAACGGAGTCTTAAAGTTTTTGTTAATTCTTTAGTTTTATAAACTCCAGGAAATCTGCAAACATTCATTCCACAAGCATTATATCTTACATCGTTTTCTAGGACTTGTTAGTATATATAGATTGCCGCCGATTTTACGCGAGGTTGCCTTGTTTGTTTTCTCAGGTTTAACAGGTTATGTATGACAAGAAGATGATTTATATTTCTGGAAGGGAAGCTTTGATTGTTCATTTTCTTGGAGGAAGATCTAACCTTGTTGACACACTATCCACACCGAGCGAATCAGGGGAGTATTTGATTTCATTCTTTTACCTGTTTTACTTTTACATTCTTTAATTGAACATTGGGGACAATGTTCATCCTAAGTGTAAGGGGAGGGTAAATGATGATACCTTATAGGATACACTTGCACTTGAGTTTGTTTGTTTGATGGTAGGTGTGTAATAAAACTAAGAGAAATACTTGTTAGTGTCATTTTAGCGCCAAATTTAAATTTTTTTACAACATTTAGGAGTGAAACTTTAGCCTTAGCAAGCATCTCATGGATAGGAGTTGTATGACTAGCACAATACCGTACCATTCCGAAAAATTTTCCACCTAAATATGTGAGGTTCGCCTTTAGATTTGATAGGAAAAGCATTTATTATTAGTGCTTATGAGTGTACTGGTAGCATTTAGATTCTAGAACTTGCATTAGTGATGCATCCCGAGACCGCTAGTGAGACTACATTCGTGTAGTAGGATTTACTACATGATAAGAGGCATTAGGATCACCCTTGTGTTAAACCCGTATCATAATTACTTGACCATTTAAGTCATATTACTTGGCTAGTTAAGTCAACTAATTTTTCCCACACCTTAGCGTTGTACTCATTTTTAGTACACGAAACCCCTAGTACACCCCTCCGAGCCTATCTTTTCGTTTCTAACTTTAAGCATCTTACTTAAAGGAAGAATTTATTACAACCCACTTAAATGTACACCCAAATTGCCTTAGCCTTCCGTGTATGCACTCATCTTTAGTGCATTATTGTTATTTGTTAAACCCTTAGTTAATTATCTAATTGATTACATGGTTGCTAAGTCGAGTCATATCCTTGTACATATTGTTTTGGGACGATTGGGACTCATGGGTAAAGTACTAATGTTATGGAGTAATGGGGAAGAACATCATATATTACCCCTATATGTGTGTATATCAAAAAAAGTACTCCAAGTGTTTTGATTATCTTGATTCGAGTCATTAGATTAGTTTATTGTAAAATATGTAAAAATTTAAGTGTAAGGGGAATGCTCATTCCCTATGATGTATTATTTTGGATGGTAGAGTAAGAGAGTATGTAAAAAAAAAAATCAAAAAAATAAAGAAAAAAAAAAAGAAAAAGAAAAAAAAAGAAAAAAAAAAACAAAACAAAAAAAACAAAGACATACGGACTACCATCCCGTTTCATTCTATGTTTATTTTAAGTTTTTATTATTTTTGATTTATTAGCTTAATTCGAGTCTAGTCTTGGCTTAGCAACGCCATATTGTACATGTAATTAACCAAGATGATTAACTCGCCACCAGTAAAGATTGCCTATATCCAACAAAACTGTGTATTAGATATCCCTACACCTAGCGTTATAACCCTTTAAAAGACCTCTTTGATAGTTTATCCTAGGTGCTTACGCCATGTGGTGGAGGTTTGATCCTTTCCCAAGCTTATGGTAATCTATTTTGTTATGACAGGTAGTTAGAGATGTTTTCCATTTCCATATTGTGATATATACTTTATTATACCCGAGAGATGTGAGTATCTAAACACTATTTGTGAGGTGCTAGTGTATGACCTCCGTGCTTGTCTTTGGTCTTTAGTGGAACGATTATTTATTGTAATTACTTTTATATTAGTGTTAAATGACCCCTAACTTGTATTTTAATTAGAATAAAAGCGTATTTGCTTGAGGACAAGCAAATCTCAAGTGTAAGGGTATATGATGAGGCGAAAAATGAGCCGTTTTTAGGGGGTCATTTAAGCCCGGAATTGGATTTATTTGATCAAATATTGCCCTAAATCGTTCCTTTTGTGATTTTAGGTACTTTTGGAGTGAATTCTGGAAAAGGAAGCATTTTGGACGTTTTTGGAGCATAAAAGTGAAGAAAATGGTAAAGTCTTAATTTTCCTTGCTGGGAACAGTACCTGACGGCGTCAAGAGGCTTTATATGACGGCGTCAAGAGTTGGAAGTGGTGACGGTCCAGAGAAAACGTGACGGCGTCACGTATGGCCGTCAAGGCTCAAGATATGGTGACGGCCCAGAGTTATATTACACATGACGGAATCAAACTTGGATCTAGGCAATCCGATCTCATTATGGGCGGCGAGTTGACGGCGTCAGACATTTCTTCTTGATGCCGTCACCTTGTAAAATCTATATATAGTTTTGCAATTCTCATTCATAATATGTAACTTAAGAGGGATAACTTTGGAGAAACCCTAGCACGAATTTTACTGCTCTTTTAAGGGTTTTTACCCTTTGAAACCTTTCATGTTCAATTGAGATAAGTATCCTTTCAATTCATTCAATATGTCTATGTGTTGTTTGAATATATCTTACGCTTGTCTTGAATTTAACATGCTAGGCTAGATCTCTTATGTGTTTGCTTAGATGTAGTGAAACCTAGATGTTGATTATGGGTTGATTGTTTGTTTATAGTTGTTACGGATGAATGATTTCTATGTTAGGATTAAGAAAACTGTCAGACTTCCATAGGGTAACATGCTTGAACGTCTTAAGAAACATGAACCAATGCGTACTAGGTTATTATGGTTGTATTTAATGCATGAGCGAATTCTAATGATCCCATGTTAGGAGCTTCTTGCAGGCTCGACATAGGAGTGAAGTAGGAGTTTATAGAGTTGGGGAAGTACGTACGCCACACCACGAATGGTATTAAGGAATATAACCCGTCATCCACGCAATTGTAACAAACTATCAACCTGTAAAAGATATCTAGGGAGTAATGAAATCTAAGTAAACACAATTTTCCCTATTATTTTTTACACCACTAGTTTAATTAGTTTTATTTTCATTTTTGTTATTTTATTTTGATTGCATCTTAGTATTGGGTTAGTTGACTAGCAACTAATTCCGCCCACTCTTCCAAAAACCCGAGATTTTAATAGCTTTCATAAAATATAAAAAATACAAAAAGAATCATCCCTCACCTCTAGACCTAGTTTTTAGGTTTTCTAATCCTAGCGACACTATTTCTGAGTTGAACGATCAATCCCCCGGTACTTGTCACTATACTATACTACAACGATCAGGTACACTACCTGGTGGGGGTTGTTAGCTTCTCGAGATCCCTTGAGAGGTAAAGCCTAGTGCAATTCCCACGCATCAGGAGGATCCTCCCAAACAGGGGAGGAATGAAAGCAGAGTCTCAGGGGAGGAAACAACAAATGCTGAAGGTGCTTGTGCTGATATGCATGTGGATATGGATATTGGGATTGATAGTGGTGATAATATGGATGATGACTATGTAGTTGCTGACAATGAGGGTAATGAGGCGGTTTTGGAAGATGTAAATAAAAAGCAGGTAGTGGAATTTCCAGGTGAAAATATTATACAAGCTTCAAAGATCATGGTGGAGACTAATACTAGTTTGGGAGAAACTGCTGCTACTAGTAATGTTGAACAACTGGCTAAGGTGGTACAAGATGTTTCTGCTGCTACAACAAATCAAGTTTCTACTGCTGAAGAGGTTGCAAAGAGAGTTGATGAAGCTGAAATAGCTAACTTTATGGATGAGAAAAGGAGATCTAAAGTGTCTGAATTTGAAACAGAAGAGCAAGTAGCATTCATTCTTCAAGAAAAGGAGAAAAAAGAGCTCATGCAGAAAAAATGCAAGCTTTTATTGATGAGGATGAAGTTCTACAGGCTAGAATTGCAGAACTTTACAAAGATAAGACTTTAACTGACGATAACAAAGTACAAAGACTTGCTGATTTGATAATGAAAGAGGTGTAGAATTAGCTTTGAGTCAGCTAAGTAAGTCAATGAAGCAAGGTCAAAGTCAGAAGAGGAAAAGAAATACCACAAAGTCTCCGCTCATGAGTGTATTGAAAACATACTTAAAGAATCAAGGTTTTTATAAACCTCATCAACTCAGGGGAAAGTCATATGACGAAATTGTACATCTATACTACCACTGCAAGAGATATATTGAAGAAAAGTTTATCCCCATGGGTACAGAAGAAACACCATCAAAGAAACAAAAGATCATTGAAGACAAGCATGCTAAGAAGAAGAATGATTCACAAAGAAATGAAGACAACTCTTCTCTTGATCAGATGATGGTGATTGTTCCTGAAACATTATATGTTGATCCTATTCAATCTAGACATCCAATCATAGACTGGGAGATTTACAAAGATAAATTTGGAAAGGCTTGGAAGATAATCAGGCTTGGTGGAGGATCAGCAGTGTGCAAAAGTTTTCAGGAATTGATAAGAAGAAGTGACAGAGAAGACTTAGACAGATTATGAGAGTTGGTTAAAAAAAACTCAAAACAATCAAGAAGCCAGATGTGAAAGAGCAAGAGCTGTGGGTTGAGTTACACATGTTATATGAACCTGATCCAGCTGATATCTATTGGAACTTCCCAATTCATGATCTCTCAACTTCATGGAAGTTTTATGATAGCTGCAATGTACATCAGTTATCAACACAAGGTGGAGTTGATGTTTTTATGCTTGCAGAAAAAGAGTATCCTTTGAGTGCTAATTTACTTGTTGTGATGATATCTAAAAAGATCATATGTGAAGAAAGTACAGAGGTAGTTAAAGATCTCATTGAAAGAATTCGTGCTCAGTATGAGAGACAAATGCAAGAACGGAATCAAAGAAGATAAGGTGTTTGGAGGTAGCAGGGGTGTAGCTTCTCTGTTTTCATTAAATAGAGAATTGTAGCTTCTCTGTTGTTTGTACAAAATTTACTAATGCTATTATTAAGTTACTACTACTATTACAATAGTTGTTTGTGTAATTTAGCCTATTGTAATGGATTTAGACTCCAAAAAGTCAAGCTTTTCTATGGCAATGAAAAAATTTGCAGTTTTCACTAGTATATCTACTTGCAGGCAAGCTTTATTCTATCTGCATTTTCCATTTATCATGTATATGCAATTGCAGGCAATTAAGTAACATGTTACTTCATTAAAGTTGAAAATTGACTTTAGAAAGTCAAGTAACACTGTTCCTATATGGGTTACAAAGTACATAAGTTATCATAAATGTGTGACCATATGTATCAATTTGTGACTACACTTAAATAATGTGTGACAAAATATGACTCTATGATTTAGACACCTAAATAAATACTTCAGGTGACCATATATATAGCATCTTTAATTTAGTCACACAAAAACTCAATATGACTAATATCAAGGTTAATGATAACTGACTTCACATTTTGCTATAAGTAATAGTCACATGAATATTTCACAATGTGACTATTTTGAATGTATTGGTCACATATAATACCCTTATGATGTGGCCATAAACATCATTTAGAAACACATGTGTGATATGGTGTGACTATTGTAAAGCCTATAGTCACATGATCGTGCTTCAATTAAGTGTGGCTATATGTATTGACTTACGTGAATTTTGGTTACACTTAATCATGTTTCTATGGTTTAGTGTGACCATATATGACATTTGGTCACACTCTTCAAGTGTGTGACATATATTTGTCACTCTTAAATGCATTTCGTGACTAACGCTTCAAACTGAGTTTCTAGTTGTCACACATTTCAAATTCATATGTGGCTAACTATTCAGCAAAGAATAGCAGTCACGTTTATATAATGTGTGACAAACTTGACTATATAATTTAGCCACATACACAAGTACTTCATGTGATCATATATCTTTTTTGGTCACACTGTTCAATTGTGTGACATATATTTGTCACATATGTATATCTATAGTGTGACTAATGTTTCGAGCTGATTTGTATCAGTCATACGTCCCGAATTAAAAGTGACTAAAATGTCGAAAAATATTTACCAGTTACCCTCTAGTCACATATATACACTAATGTGTGACATATAGTTTACGAAATGGTCACACAAGTCGGATCAAGTGTGGCTGTTTGTTTAAGGCTAGTACATTTAGTCACGTAAATATGTTGCTGTGTGGCCATTCAAAATACGCTATGTGTGACGAAAGGCCATATTTGTACTAGTGGTTGGGTTACTCTAGTGATGTGTTCTATCTAGGTGTAATATTTCTATCAAGTTTTAATATTTATAATTTTCGACTAACCAATAGACCAACACTTACGGGCAGTGTACCCAATTAGATGTAGCTAGTGAATGGTAAGAACGGGTCATTCGCAAGGAGTAAGTGAACTAAAGCTAAACTAAAAGTATTCTAATTATCTATTCTAGTAACGCAAGGGTTTTAATCTGAGAGATTGGCACGGGTTTGGTATTTCTAATTAACTAAATACTCATAATAAACTAAGAAATGCAAGTAAATAGTTAAGAAGAAGGTAAGGTCGAGGTCTTATGATACGAGAACGTGCTAGCCATGTTCATCATATCAAGTCATAATTGTAGGTACTAAAATACTAACCTAACTACTATCAACCATGGCTTAAGATTACTAGAAAAATAGATAGAAAGATAGAGATGAGGCGTTTAAGGTTTTAGAGATAAAGAGAGATATGGTGGTGAAACTTGGAGAGCAAAACATACATTACACACTTTTTCTCATTCACACACGCCACATAACTAAAAGCACTTGTATGGGTTTATACATCATATGCCCCTAAGTGGGTTTCATAATGGGCTTGGGCCTTTTCGTGGGTTGGACTAGAGATACATAAGACTATTTTAACTAGCCTTTTAACCTATTAGCTTGTCTAATTCCTACGAGCCCGCTACTAAACTATTACAACTTCTATCACAACGTGCAAGGTTCTTATTGGTAAATGACCATCACTTTTATAATCCTAACAATCTCCCCCTAAAGGGTGGTCATTTATAAATGATGCCTCTTAGTGCCTTGATCGTGATACAAATTGAAGACTTAATCTTCAACCTTGTGTGAAGTAAAAGGATAGTCTTGATTCTTCTATTCCTTCACGCTTTGTGATCTTGATTTGAGATTTCTTATTCATTCTTGCCTTTGATCAACATCTTCTTATGATTGTTGTTGTGAAAGTTCCAACATACTCGTACGACTTGAATGTCTTTGTTCTTCATACTTGTGCCTTCCTCTCTTTTATACTTGAACTTTTTCTTGACATTATGACTATCTCTTGATTTTGATTTGACTCTTCATCTTTAACTTGTTATCTTTGTCATGAATGTTCTTTATTTGAGCTTGTTGAGGCTGAAACGAGCAAGTATGAGTATGTGGATCTGAAGATGTTGAGATATATGGTGGTGTATGGTCTTCTTCCAAGGCGACTTTCATTAATACCTGTAAAAAATAAGGTAGCTAATAATCACGTTAGGCCAATCGATCACAGTTGAATTTTTCTTAAAGGAACGATTGTTTTACTGATGAATGTCTTGATTCCATTCACCTTGGTCAGGCACATCTGTCGTCCAAATCTTGTTAAGTACATTTGTATATACATTGGATAAATCCAAGTATACACCTACGTCATTAGGAATTGGTTCATGATAGGAATCTCCTTGGTAGGATTTCTGGAACCTACGTGTTTAGATATCGAGAACATTTGTAGCATAGTGTCCTAACATTTTTGGAATCTTCTGTGACAAACGGTAAATTTTCAGACTATTATTTTTATCAGAAAACTTGAAATATTGTCTTTCTAACATTTACGGACTAATTAAATTCAAAAACGATAATTTATCTCGCTTATTGTGAAAAACGAGCCCAAACGCGCACCGACACCAAATTAGCTATGGTTTGCATCTAATAAATACATTCCAGTGTCAATAAGTAGTTTTCATAAAAATGCTCATAAAACTTTATTTTACGTATTAGTGCTCAAAAACGCCCAACCAAATCACCACTTTTGCATTTTACCTCAAATTATCACACTAAATACCACACAAGCTCAAAATTTGTTTTTCCCCTTAGTCGTACGTCCCCCACAAACAAACAACCCTTGGTGTTTGTCTTCATTCACTAGTGCATAGTGATATCATCATACTTGTTTTATATCCCATAACACAACACACACTATTTCACAACCAAGGAAGACCATCCAACTCCTTCCTCCTCTCCCCTAACTCACGTACGAACCAAACACACCCTAGTTCACCATATTTTGTTCATTCTTTGAAGAAACAAGTTGTACTTTCGGGTTTAGATCGAGATTTGGTATAGTTCTTGGGTTTATTTGAGGTCATTTGGTTTCTTGAGCACCCTAAATCTACTAATCTTAAACAAAACTTGTATCATAATTTTTCTAAGACCTTGTACTTTCTTTGTGCATATTGGCTTGAATCTTGCTAAAGTACATGTTATTGTGTCTAATTGTTTGAAAACTTAAAAATAACTATGTATATACATACATATGCCACGGCCTACATACATGCATGCACTAGACTCTTTTGTATCACCATACTTGTGTTTGTTTTTACTTAATCTTTACTTACTAAAGTCCTTGCGGTTGATTGTTCAATTCATAAGTTATTTATGTTTATGTATCTATTATGAGTATTATTGTACGGTTTCGTCTTTCAACAACACCATTTAGTTGAGGAGTGTAAGCTACGGATCTCTGATGAGTAATGCTAGTAGAATCAAAGAAATTTTGAAGAATCTGATTCGTGGACTCTGTTCCATTGTCTGTTCTTACATATCGGACTTGAGCTTGTATAACATTTGGTGTTTTGGCTTTAGAAGCAAGAAAATGAACCCAAGTGTATCTTAAGTAGTCATCAAAAATAACCAAAATATATTTCTTTTCATTTCTACTGACGACACGCATCGGTCCACACAAATCCATGTGTAATAAATGCGAAGGAGCAACAGAACTATGTTCAGATTTGGATTTGAATGTTGCACGTGTCATCTTTCCTAATTCACAAGCTAAACAAAGATGATCTTTCTTGAAAGATAGTTTTGGCAATCCTCTGACGAAATTATTTTGAGCAAGGTCATTTATCGTTCTGAAGTTCAGATGAGAGAACGGCGATGCCATAGCCAGGCTTGTGATGATGTTGCTTTTGCAAGCAGACAAATTGGCTTTGGTGAAGTTATCTCTTGAAGTGCAATTTAGTTTAAGTTCAAATCCCTGGAGCCTTTGAGAATATCAACGCCTTCAAGTGTATGAACAATACAAGAATGTTTTCTGAAAGCCACCTCTAAACCGCTATCACAGAATTAACCAATACTAAACAAATTGTGAGTCCTTCGACAAAGTAAACTCGTTGAATTGTGGCCTTATCATGAATGAGATCTACATAACCATTAATTTTAGCTATGTGATCATTCCCAAAGCGCACTATACCTAAGAATTTGGCCACGAAGTTCTTGAGCAATGCCCTGTTCCCGGTCATGTGCCGGGTGCACCCCGAGTCGAGGTACCAGACGCACACTTGGACAAGCTGCACATCAAAGAAAAAAACAGAAAATTGGGAATCCGCTGATAAAGTGGTTCCATGTAGTTAGATAGTATAGAATGCACACCTAGTGGATTGAATTTTTCTAATGAAGTAACGTGATGAGCCGAAAATCTTACCGCTTTTAGGGGGTCATTTAAGCCCAAAGTCGAGATTATTTGATCAAATATTGCCATAAATCGTTCCTTTTGTCATTTTAGTTACTTTGGAGAAGAAATCTGGAAAAGGAAGCATTTTGGACGTTTTTGGAGCGAAAAGTGAAGAAAACGGCAAAGTCTCCAAATCAAGATGGAATTTGTACTTGACGGCGTCACGTATTGCTTGTGACGGCGTCACGTTTTGGCAAAGAGGTGGATAAAAAGGTATAACGAGATGCGCTAGGATGTTTTCGGAGATTTAACACGTGACGGCGTCACCAAGGCCGTCACGTGTAATTTGCTCTTGACGGCCATGAGAAGATTAATACATGACGGCGTCAACTCCGGATCTAGGCAAATACGAGGAATTCTTTGGCGGCGAGTTGACGGCGTCAGAATCTACACGTGACGCCGTCAACCCCTAAAATCTATATATAGTTTTCTAATTTTCATGTATTGGGAAGAGAATTTTAGAGAGACTTTTGGGAGAACTTGTGAGGAAACCCTAGGTCGAAATTTACAGGGTTTTTCACCCTTTTATCATCCATGTTCTAATAAAGATAATTCTTCCAATAATCATTTAATATGTCTATGTGTTGTTTGATTCTATCTTATGCTTGTCTTTACTTTAACATGCTAGGCTAGGTTTTCTTTGTGTTTGCTTAGATGTAATGAAACCTAGCTATTGATTATTGGTTGGTTGTTTATTATTAATTGTAATGGATGAATGATTTCGATGTTAGGCTTAAGAAAACTGGCAGACTTCCAATTGGTAACATGCTTGAACATCTTAAGAAACAGGATCTGATGTGTACTACGATTAATTGGTTGTATTTAATGCATAAGTAACTACTAAGGAGGCCCTGTTAGGAGCTAGTAGTCGGCTCGACATAGGAAGAGGTAGAAGCTTATAGAGTCGTACACGGCCCTACGAATGGTATTAAGGAATATAAACCGTCACCCACGCAATTGTAACAAACTAATCAACTAGTAAAAGATAGCTAGGGAGTAGTGAAATCTAAGTAAACACATTTCTCTCATTGTTGTTTTTCTCCACATTTACTTTCTTGTTATTTTATTTTCATTGCATTAGTAGATATTTGGGTTAGTTGACTAGCAACTAATTCCGCCCACTGTTCCAAAACCCAAGATTTTTACTTGCTTTCTAAAACACTATAAAAATACAAAAAGAATCATCCCTCAGCTTTAGACCTAGTTTAATTAAGTTTTGATCCTAACGACACTATTCCCTGAGAGAACGATCAATCCCCCGTTACTTGACACTACAGTATACTACATTGGTCAGGTACACTGCCTGGTGGGGATTGCAAGCCTCTTGAGATCCCTTGAGAGGTAAAACCTTTTGCAAGGTTGCAAAACTACGCATCATAGTGGTAGGTGTTTCTTGCTTCTTAACTGGTTGCCACCTATAGCCTACGTGTTTAAACACTCTTCCAGTGGGAACCCACTTTAAGCACGATCTAGGATGAGAATTAGAGTTATCTAAATTCCTATCCTTGGAGATCCTTGGCTTTTGTTCTCTAAACTTAGTGATTCGTAAGTTCGATGTAGCACTCCTTGTGGTGTTGGCATTCATGTTTTCACAATTCATATTATCATGCACACATTTTACAAAAGCAAAATTATAAGCAACATAATTAGAACAAGCATTCATGCTATTAGAAGCAACAGATCCATGCAGATTTAAGTTTTTACAATCATCCATTCGCTTAGAGCGTTTTTTTATTAAAAGCATTAAAATATCTAGGTTTTTCTACAACTTAAGGTTGAGAGGCTCTAGTATTCCAAGCATTTCTCTTAAGTGGTCTCTCTCCGCTACAAGTAGTTTCTAAACCTGGATCAAAAAGTGAATCTGCATTAGGAGATTTTGTAGATTGACCGTGTTGAACTAATTTCTATTTCATACGTTTCTTGTTCTTGTGTTTCTTTGACCATTTGGGATTCTTATCTATTGGGGGAGGAGTTAAAGAACACACTGGTGCATCTAGAGGCATATCCTGACTAAATAATGCTTTCTTCCTAGCTATTTCTAATTCTTTCTTATAACGCATATCATTTGCACCATAAGGTTCACAATTAGAAGTAGATGCAATGTTGTACATTCCAGAAGCAATTACATTAGGATTAGATAAAACCTCTTTTTGTTTTGGCTCAAGAATATGAGTCTTTTGTTTTTGAGATGCCAAAAAGGTTGGTTGATTCGAAAAGTATGAAAAATTTTGATTTTCCAACTGGCGTTTTGAAGTAGACTCATGATTCTTGTTTTTCGTCAAATCAAGCACTTTAGATTTGAGTTCCTCATTCTCTTTTAAGATTAGTTTCAAAGAATTTTCATAGGAAAGCTTGTCGTATTTGTTTTCTTCAATTTTTTGTTGCCAGTCTAATTCAAACATTAAACATTGTTTTTCAAGTTTAGCAAGAGAATTTTCAAATTTGGCATCACGACAAGACAATTCCTCGTTCAACTCAACATTCTTTTGCAAACACTCTTTTAGACTCTCTTTGAGTAAAATGTTTTCCATTTCCAAAGACGTTTGTTTATTTTCCAAATTCACAATTTTCTCTTCATTTTGTGTAAATTGTGGTTTGAATTATTTAATTTGATTTTGAAAATATTTCTTTTGAATGTTCGTGTTTAAGCAAAGAAGGTCATATTCATCTTCAAGAGATGTGACATATTTCAAATCATTTTGCATTTCAATCATCAATGCCTCTTCAAAGGCTTTAAGTTTATCGTTAATGCTATTCACGTGAGGCACGATAAATAATTTTATCTGTTTCTTGACTTCCCTCAAGACATCTATTTCATAAGAATTAGAAATCACAAGTTCATCAGTTTGAAACTCTTGCTTTGCATGAATAATCGTTAACTATCCACTTATTTGATTTCTGGATGACAAAAGGTTTTTCTTGCTAAACTCTTATATTTGCTAGAATGATATGGATTGATCGTAGTTTGATCCACATGTTTCTTAACATTTGTTGGTTTTCGTTCAAAAGCATTTTCCTTATTTACCAAACCATAATCGGCACTAAAGTAGGAGAAATTGGTTTTTTTTGTTTAACTTTTAAATGTTTTTGAATTTCCTCATTAGAAATGACGTTAGGAACAAACATGTAATTTTTGAAAGTATCACGTCTCATGTAATCAGTATTATATAAACTTTGTGTTTGACGTTTGACTATTTCAAGATAAGAAGGATTAGAATAACCAAGTCCCAGTTTTAGATCCATGACTGAATATGGTTTGGGGAGTAACATGTATGTAGTCTAAGGAGTTTGATTGGTAGTGCGAAGTTTAGTTTCAGCTTTAGTTAATCATCGAATACAATTAGCCTTTTCTTCTTTAAGTTTTGAAACTTCACCTTCAAGATTCTTTTTGGTTTTTTCAAAACTAGTGATATTTCTTTTAAAATGAAAAATCTCATCTTGTAAATCTCGAATTTGACGTGTTAGCACTAATGGTTGTTCAGGCTGCTCTTCATACAACATGTCTTTGATTTTCTTTTCTAAAGAAGCACTTTTTTCTTTTTCTTGTTTTATCAAGTTAGCATAATTCTGAATTTGAGTTTGAATAGTGGCATAGTTTTGAAGCATATCAACATGATCTTGACTTGTTGATTCATGATTACTATCGGTACTATTTGTAGGTAACTTCGGTGTAGCACTTGCAGATGTTTCACTACTTGTGTTAACTCTAGTTGACTTACTAATGGTACTAATGTGACCATGTATAAATTCATCAAGATCATCATTATCACAAGCATCTGATGTGTGTACCTTGTTGCCAAGAGTGTCATCTTCTTCAGCATCAGTGTCATAGCTTGGAGTAGCATCATCATCAAGAGGTTCAAATTCATGTTCCATTAAGCTTTCCATGCCTGCCACTTCTTCAACGTGAGCCATAAATACCATGCTTGGTCCACAGATTTCTTCATCCTCTTCATCATTTTCTGTTTCCTCCATATCAATGAGTGATTCAGTGTCAAGCTCCCATCTATAACCATTATCTGAGGCAAGAGTTGAGTTAATTTGATCAGCTTTAAGCTGTTAGTGATAGCAGTCATTTTGCTTTTGCCTTTTAGAGAGTGGTCCACTGAGAGAGTCATTCCAATTTTTGCAATATTTTTCATGAGAGATTTCTGAAATTCATGAATGGTTTCGGGAGTATCTTGAATAATGACCGGTGTATTTGGTGGAGTATACAGAAATCCATCCAGAGTGTATGTCATGGTACCATGGTCAATTTCTTGAGCTTGATTCACCTGTATGGTTGATGTTGAGGTAGGAATGATGGTTTTCATAGGATTCGTGTGAATGCCATATTCATGTTGGATTTCTTGTCTGATGAGTTGAAGTTCTTCTTCACGATGCATTGAAGTGAGAGTCATCCATACATCATGAGCACTTTTTCGACGGTCCATTTTCTAGTAAAGTTCATTGGGAAGAGCTAACATGATGAAGAATTTGACTCTGCTGTCAGCAGTGAATTGAGCACGTTCAGATTCATTAATTCTTCTTCAGATTGGAGTCTAATGATCTCTGGGTTACCTTGATCAACAATGAACTTCATTTCATATGGTCCATTTTTTATTGAATTTAGCATGAGTTTAGCATCATCAAAATAAGTGAACCATAGCTTGAAGTTGAGTCTCCAGGCAGTGTAAGATCCAGGAAGAAGCATTAGTGGTCCATTATCAAAAGTCAATTCATCATGAACAGTAGACATTGTGATAGTGGATCTTGTTATGAGATGTTGTTTTTGTTTGAGAGTGGTGTGTTTAGTTTGTTTAAAGTTAAGATGGTTAATTGTTTGGATTTTTGAATTGTGATATGTGAATGATTAAAGTCTCTTAGTAATTTTGATCTTTTTGAAGGATTTGAAAATTATAAAAGTCTTCAAGTCAAATAATCGCAGATAAGTCTCGTGAACAGTAACTATTGCAACTTTCTGGTCAAAATTAGGCAGAGTTTTCTTTCGTAAAATGTGGGTAATAGTAAGTCTCGGAATATCAGGTATCGCAGAACTTTGTGATATCACACCAATACATAAGCTATCGCAGCAATTTCTTGAAATTTGAGTAGAGTTTTCGTTCGTAAACAGTGGGTAACAAAAACCTTCGCAAAGGAAGTATCACAACCCTTTCTATCGCAGTTCAAACCAATTGCTATCACAGACATCTATCGTAGCAAGAGTGTCTATCGCAGATGTTACAAAACCTAGTATGGCAGCCAAAACCCTTGCGATGCGAACAAAACTGATGCGAGCAAAACTAAAATCCTATTTTTACGAGCAAAAGTACACTTTTTCTAAAACCCATTAAACCACAAAGATCAACCTAAATCTTCACTAAATACTTAAAAGTTTTGAGTATAATGATGAAAAACACTTTGTTTTTCTTCACAAATATGTTATCCTAACATACGTTTTACAAGATTAAGCATGTTAATGAGTAATCGTAATATCACGTACGAAGTATAATATATTCTAGAGAGAGAAAGGTATAAACTTCAAGAAAATCAAAACTTCTAAAACTAATGAAGATTAAAACAACACTAAAACAAACACTACGTGAAACAACAAATCATATTTGGCTCTTGATACCAATTGTTGTTCCAATAATATCACGCCTACCTAAACTAATCTATATGATATAAAGTGGGTGTGAGCACTTTAGAGTAGAGAGAGAGAGAAAGAGAGGAGAGAATAAGCATAAAGCCTCGCATACATAATGAGAGGAATACACACCTCATAACCCATGAGGTAGGGGGTATTTATACCCAACTTCTAGCCAAGCATGTTATCGCATACAAGTTCTGCGATAGTAACATGCTGTCGCAACTTACAACTTACACAATATACCCTAAAATATTACAAAAGATAAATAGAAGTCCCTAAATAATGATTTACACTTTTCGTGTTCCAACACTACACTCATTTTGAAATTTGGGGAAAAAGATCCGTTTTTCTTAAAATCTTTACACATGTAGAGTAAAAAAGATGAAGTAATATAAAAGCATAAAATTATAGGTATGACCATGATGAAGTAATATAAAAGCATAAAATTATAGGTTTGACCATGATATCATATATGTGCCATACAAATTTTCAAAAGTTGTTATGTAACGATTAGGGCTTAGCACGATCCGAAAACTAGACCGTACTGAAAACCATTTTGGCCGAAACACCAGTCCGAGGACTGGACTGAAATGTTTGGTCCGTGTCCTAGTCGGTCAGGTCAGGTCCAACAAAGTATAATGTCCAGTTGTATATAAGATCGAACCGGACCGACGACTGAAAATTGTTAAAAGGGTAGACCGATGACTGGATCGAAATACATTCGGTCCGGTTCGGGCCAGTCCACAGTCTATAATGCTCAGCCCTAGTAACGATGTAATAAGAAAACACCAAATTCAATGTAACATAAATGTGATTTAATTTTTTTCAAACTCGACTAAATAAAAGGTAAAAGATAGAACTCAAAAACACTTCAAATTTACCCTTTCTCTTTAAACAATGAATTTTGTATAAACACAAGGGTGGAATGAGCCATGTCGTATTTGGCGTCTTTACTCTATAAATGAGATTATTTCTACGGGTTTTCAATCATTGGGCTATCTTATACCTCTAAATGGACTAGTTATGTCACCCATTTTATGCATGAAAAAAATCTAGAGTAACCCAATATATTTTTACAAAGAACCACTATTTTTTTTTTTTTTGGATCAAAGTATTAAACAAACATAGACGTGACTTAAGTTAAAGTTTTATACATATGCTAAACGTGGGCATTAATGCTCCCTCAGATGTAACATATATTATTAAGTGTAAAGGGTATTACATGTAAATTAAAAGCAAAATTGAAAAATGTCAATTATGTGACCCTGCACCCATTTCGAGATTTTGGGAAAAAGATTCATTTTTGTTAATTTTTTTTATTTAAAGTAAAAAGATGAAGTAATTTAAAGAATACATTATAAGTTTGACCATGACATTATAATTTATCATACAAAATTTCAAAAGTTATTATGTAACATTGTAATAACAAAACTCCAAATTCAATGTAACATATACGTGATTAATTTTTTTTCAAACTCGACCGAATAAAAGATAAAAGATACTTCTAAAAAAACACTTCAGATTTATCCTTCCTCTTCAAACAATAAAGTTTGCATAAACACAACGGTAAAACGATTCGTGTGGTCAAGTTCAATTGCTATTGTGTTGATGTGTATGAATAAGTGTTGATGTTTTTATTTTCAAATTTAAGTCGTGGGAACTTCTTGTTGCACAACTATATGTCCATGTTACTTTTCTCAAGTTTTAACAAGGAAGAAAGTGAAAAGAAAGAGGGAAGAAAATGAAGTATCGTTTTGTATGATTTTAAGATATAGGAAAAGAAAAAAGAAAGTAACAATAAGTTTAAACCCTTAGCCCTTAACCCTAAACAATCTTTTTGAGTTAGAGTTAAAAAAAAAAAAAAAAAAAACTTGTCAAATTACATCACTGCGTTTTACTTGCTGAGTGACAAATATTTTAGCGAGGCATATTAATCTTTATACAAAATATACAACTTTCCATTTCCTTTCCCCTAAAATATGGATTTTCCTCTCAAATTACTTTTCATTTCCATAAAAATAAAAATAAATAAATAAATAAACACTTTTCTTTCCTTTTCATGAGAAACGGCTCTAAAGCATCTAAAAATCTAAAATTACATCACTTTGATTATTATTTTTTTCTTTCAAAATTTGAGTAGTGAAATGAATGTATGAGTAGTGCAACGCTTTTTAATCTTGAATCTAATCAAACAATTGTGTTTTCTAGAGTAAATTGGTTAGTTAACTAGAAAACACCCAAACACATAGATGTAAGAAAACGTATATTACAGTGAACGTAACTTTAACAATGTTATGATCCAATCAAGCGAAAACACTAATATAGTGAAGGGACATAATAGAAAATGAGACTGTTTTTGTGTTTTTCTTGTTAACGACGTGGTTTCAGAAGATTTCGTATGTAAGTTTAGATGTAAGTCATCCTCATATTCCTCTTTTTATGCATATAATATAACTATTAGTACCTTTTTTAGCTAATTTACACATGATTAAGCGCTCTCGTTATCATTGTAATTCTAGACAAAGTAAAATATTAACAAAACTTCTTATCAGTAACAAAATTTTATTTTACTTTTGAGGGGCAAAAATCATAATGCCAAAATTATATCAAGAATCTGCTCTTTATTTAAAAGATTCATATAAATGTCCAAATTAAAAACAAAATAATCTAAATAATAAAAGAAACACGTCACCAAAATTAAACATGAAACGAAAACTACAAAGGTTATGTTATTAGAGCATCTCCAATGGATACTCTAACAATAACTTTTTACTATCTTAAAAAGACTTCTGAAAAGGTTTTCTCGAATTGCATTGAAAGCTTTTTAGAAAGACTTGATGAATTAAGTGTCCTAAGGGACTGAGGTGAGGGACTCACTCTCATCAGTTGTACTTCAATGTTTGTTTGATTAATATATTTTACCAGGGTGCATGATTACTCCCCTTTACGAAAAAAAAAGACTTGATGAACTTCAAGTCTTTCTCAAAGTGTGATTCATTAAATGGATTAAATGCAAAAATTCATTAAAGACTTTTTACATTGTGTATGCTCTTAGAGCACCCACAATGGGTCAAATAGGCAAAAGATTTTTCCTATTTTAAAAAGCTTTTTAAAAGTGTTTTTTTGCCATTGCATCAATAGTTTTTCAAAAAGCTTTACTCAAAGACTTGACAAACATCAAGTCTTTCTAAAAAACTTTAGCTAATAAATAAAATATGCATTAAATACTTCAAGTCATTGAAGACTTGAACCGTTGTGGATGCTCTTAATGCAAAAAGTCTTTAAAGACTTTTTGCATTTAATACTTCTCATATTTAATGTAAAAGACTTAGAGGAAATACTTTGAGTTTGTCAAGTCTTTCTATAAAAGATTTTCAAAAAAACTTTCACTACAATGCCAAAAAACCATTTAAAAAGACTTTTGGTAATAGTAAAAAGCTATTGATAGTTTGTGAATTGTGGATCTTCTTAGTACCTCCATTCATTCATAAAAAGTACATTGTTTTGTACCTTCTACCTCCTTTGACCCGCTATTTAAAATATTTTTTATCAGTTTATATTTCGTATTTTTTGCCAGTTTTAATATTTTTGACTTGTTAAACTTTATATTTTTTATTTACTACTTTCTTTTTCATAATTTTATAATATAAGCAAAATTAAAAAAATAATAATAATAAAAAAATGTGGGTGTCACCTTGCATAAACTGGGTTCTTAATACCTATCCCAAACTACAAATAGTAAAAAAGTAAAGACAGTTTTTACCGTTAGAAAATGTTTGGACAAAAAAATCCATCACTCCCAGCTCCTATTTACTACTCACCACTGATTGACTCACTCCACCGAAATACTAATAATAACAAACCAAATCCACAATCAGATCCACCAACACAACAACACCTTCTTCTTTCACTCCCCCCCCCCTATTATCATGACGTCATCCTCCTCCTCATCATCAGATCTCCTTTCCTCCGTTGACCACTTTGACCAGCTCCCGGACTCCATCGTCCTCCTAATCTTCAACAAGCTCTTCGACGTCAAAACGCTAGGCCGATGCTACGTCGTTTCGAAAAGGTTCCAAAACCTCATTCCCCAAGCTGAAAACGTCGTCGTTCGAGTCGATTGCGTTATCTCCGACGATGACGTCACTCCCAATTCCATCAGCGGTGAGTCACGTGTTGGTACTTTTGCTAGTTTCTTTAATTTTGTTGTTACTGGTATTGTTAAGCCTATTCAAGCCCTAGGTAGTCATATATTAGGGAATCCGAGCCGGTTATCGAGTTTACGGACCGGGAATGAGAATGAGGCTGCGGTTGTTGGTGTTACTCATCATTCGCCTACTCAGGTGTTGAGGAATTTTAATGAGATTAAGTTTTTGAAAATTGAGCTGCCGAGCGGCGAGTTAGGTATCGAGAGTGATGTTTTGTTGAAATGGAGAGCGGAATTTGGTTCTACGTTGAGTAGTTGCGTCATTTTAGGTGCGTCGTCTGTTGAGAGATGTGAAAGCAGTGAAAGTAGTAGTACGGAGTATGTGAGTGAGGATGGGGATGGGAGTATACCGGAATCGTTTTATACGGACGGTGGTTTGAAATTAAGAGTAGTGTGGACGATTAGTTCGTTGATAGCTGCGTCTGCGAGGCATTACTTGCTTCAACCGATAATTGAGGAACATAAGACGTTGGATAAGTTGGTTTTGTCGGATTTGGATGGGCAAGGGGTGTTGAGTATGAATAAGGAGCAGCTGGAGGAGTTGAGAGTGAAGCCGTTATCGGCTTCATCCGCTTCGAAGAGGACGCTTGTTCCGGCTTTGAATATGAGGCTGTGGTATGCGCCTTGTTTGGTGTTGCCGGATGGGAGTGTGTTGAAAGGGGCGACATTGGTTGCGATTAGGCCGAGTAGTGACGTGGAGGGGAAGGAGGAGGTCGTGGATGGGAATTTGGTTGCGTCTGTGTTTGATGAGCCGTATGGAAGTGCTGCGAGGATGTTGGTGAAGAGGAGGACGTATTCGCTTGAGATGAATTCCTTCTGAGGTAATGATACAGATGGTTTATCAGTTTTTAACGTGTGTAGCTTTGTTTTATTTCATGAAAATTGTTAAAACTATGCTGATTATATTGCTGGTTTAGTTTTTTTTTTTTTTTTTTTTTTTTTTTTTTTTTTTTTTTTTTTTTTAAATAAGAATATCATATGAGTATTCAGTTTGATTACTTGCTACTTTGCTGAAATGCTTGCAGTTAAACTTCTATAAATGCATGGTTTTTGTATGGGGAAGTTGCAATATATAGTGGACTAGTGGTGTACTTCTCCCAAGATTTATAAATAATGAATTCCTTTTGTGGTCATGAGTCTTTTCATCAGTTTCAACTTGTAATGTTCGGTTTGATTTCATTAAAGCTGTTATACAATACGTGCTCATTTGTTAACCCACAAACTGTAAATGCTGTAATGGTTATAGTTAACTTCTATAAATCTGTGTATTTTTATGTGACGGGCAGTGGCAAAGCTAGAAAATTTTCAGTGGGGGGTCGGGATCTAATTTTTTTTCCTAACGCTATTTTTCGGGTAATACAGAAATTTTGGGGGGTCGAAACCGAATATACCGAAATTTTTCTACACGAAAACTATATACCCCCTACATCGCAAAAAAAATTTCGGGGGTCGGGCGCCCCCTCCCGCCTCTATGTAGCTGCGCCCCTGGTGACGGGTTTTGGGAATTTCAACCACAACAATGCTAACATGTACAGGAAATGGAAAACATATTAATCTACTTATCTAAACTTATAGATTTGTCTTAGTTGTATTTGATATTGAACAATGCTCAAGATGTTTTTATTGTTTTCGGTTCTATGGGTTACGTCCATTTACGTAACGCGATAATTGAGGTGATGGTGAAACTGTTTTTATTAAGGAAGCCTTTTCACTATTTGCTGGTTTTTGTGTGACGCAAGTGTAAAATGACTAGTAGATTTGAATGCGCTGGTGAATAGCTTTAGCTGGTTTGATGTTTGATGCAATTTAGATTGACCATTCAATTTTGACTTGTAGTTTGTTTCAACAGTTTGTTCTTTTTTACTTGTTTGGTAAAGGAGTTGAACCTTCTGTTTCAGACGTGTTTATCATTTTATGCTCACATTTGTTCCATTTAGGCTTAACATCTTATATTAGTTTGCCTAATATACTTCTTTAGCCTTATAGATTAGTCTAAATGATACATGTTTTTGAGCTATGCTACAGTTATCTCTAATGTTTTTGACTTCAATGGTTACTGCTGATGTATCGGTTTCGGAACAGGCAGGTAGTGAAAACTCTTAATACCTGTTTGTTTCGGGAAATGATACACTAGTAGGAATACTTCGAGTTCTGACTACATTGGAAATAATTTTAGCAAGTTTCATGATTAAATACAAGTTAGATTTCAACCTTTGTCTATTTTTAACCAGGATTTCGTCGGGTATCTATTCTGCTACAGATATATGGTTGTATATCAGGCTCACATTTTTTTATAAATAAGTATCATCTGGCTCTTTTGATGTATATGCAATACTTGACATAATGACATTATCTAGATATTTGCTTCACTTACATAGTTCATATCGTTACTTGTTTGGAAGAGTAATTGACTCACTTTTTCCATATGTGTTAGCTTGTTATGCTCACATTTGTTCCATTCAGGCTCTACATCTTTTAATATTTTTATTAAATAATGTAAACAGAGATGAAGAACAATGATATTTAACTAATGGTTTTATTGAATTGATAATGAAAACAAAGATTACAGGGAATAAAAATAACTGTGCTTAGCTTGGAGACTAAGCTAGGTTAACTAATGGGCTGGGCCCTTATTACTAACTCTAACATCCCCCAATGTAAAACCCAAAAACGATAAGCAAAAGTCTTCAGCGAAGCAACAATCCTAATCTTCAACAAACGCAAAGCTAATCAATCTCACAGGTCTCAACTAACCAAAAAAGGACTTCAAAAACTAAATCATCAACAAAAAGGTAACAAATTACTTAGGACCAATAATCTTCTTTGGTCACCAGATACAATTTTCTTGGTCATCATATACCTTAACAGATTCTGTCCCAGCAATAGCAGTAGCTGCAGTAGAAGAATTCACATTCACAGAATTTTTAAGACGAGCATATTCCTCGGCAGAAATGGTGATCGTTTTATCAGAGGTGCTAGAAGTATGTGGAGAGGAATCCTTTTTCTTAGCTAAGAGTTTCTTGCAATTACGCGTAGTATGCCCTAATTCATGACAATAATAACACTCAACTGCATCTGATTTAGATCCTTGGGAATCACCAACTCGGTCATTATGACCATTCCTAGAACTACCTTGAAATCCACCACGACTAACAAGAGCACTATTAGGAGCCAATGTATGAGGAGACTGGAGAGTCTCATTACGAAGAACTCGAGCAAATGTGTCTCGAAGAGATGGAATCTCTGACTCATTCAAGAATTGACATCTTAGAGAATCAAATTCCGGTCGCAAGCCGGTCAGAAAGCTCATTACAGCTATTTGGTCCCTTTGCTTTTGCATCACTTTCACATCAGCACTTAGGGGCCATACCAGATACCTACATTTCCAACTTGGAGAAACCTAAGTGGCATCAGTAACTAGGAACACACACCCTAAATAAGAACCATCCTAACCTCCTTTTGGCAGTGTATAGCTAGGACCAAGTATGTATCTTTCACTCGTCACTATTCCTAGCAACATACACCGCCACACCAAGCCCACTTTCCCTTCACAGATGGAAACCTACTTTATGGATCACTAGAAGCCTAATTACTGAGACATATCCAAACAAATTCTCAGTTACCTAACAAAGGCCTACTAAGAATATTATTTGGAAATACTTAGAAGCAAGCTACCAGATACCAAGATACAAAGCCATCATCTGTAGTGAGCTTATACTCTTCAGTTTCCCAAAAAAACAAGAGAAATGAAGATATAGGATTAATTACTTTAAATGTTGCAGAGAATAACTGTGGGCTTATATGTTTGCATGTGGCTAAGTAGCAACTCTTATATTATTCACAGTTTTCTAAAGTTAAATGGTTTTAATTGCGGTTTTTGGAAGTTGATTATTCAAGTAATAATTTTAGAAGGCTTCTTGACCAGATTAGAATTGAAGTGCGTAAATTTTACATGCTTCTGGATGGTATGTTTGTGTGATGGGTTACATTTTGTTCCGTTTTTCTGATATATTTTTGGTAATTTCTTAGACTCAGATAATTTCTTAGCTTGTGAGTTATTTTTGGTAAACTTCAAATGATTTGCTTCCAGTTGTTACTTCTTTGATTCAGTGCAATGCTATGAGATTCAATATTTGTATGAGTTCTAAGTTATTGCGATTCATTTTGATATCGTGTGTTCTCACATGAGTGAATAGAGTCGATAGAAATATGAAATAAGCTGAACCTAGAGGCAGGATTGTTTATCTTATCACATAGTTTAGATGGTTATGACTTGCATCCATTTTTGTATTCACTGTCTGCTCTTGGTGTGAGTATGTGTGACCAATATCAATCTCATTTGCAAATTAGCACAAGGATATGTACCACTAGATGGTGTCTTGTATTTGCTAGACATTATAGGTTATAATGTTTAGGAATCTAATTCCTTGTTTGCTTTAAAGATACCGCTTAATTTGTAATATCCTGGTAAATTTTTCTCCGAGGAGAAACTTTCCTATTAACAAATATATATTGGAGTTGGGAAGTTGGTGGGTGAATAATGGATGGTCAAAATCGGATTGGGTTACTAAACACATTTTTTTTTCTTTTGTTTGAATATCATATAAATAATTAATACGTGAAATATGATCACAAAACCATGGCTAATAACAATTTCATTGTTCGTTTTATCCATTAAAATTACATTTCCGCAACGTACATCTGTTGGCCCATATTCTTTTGACTTTACTCTTTTTTTTTTTTTTTTTTTTTTTTTTTTTTTTTAGGTATGGGAGAATTTCATATATCCTCATCCAAAGTTAGGAATAACTTAGCCAATGTTCATGTAGGCAGCTCCCTACATTTATAGAAAAGAATATCAAAATTTCTGAGTGAATCCGTCGTGACCATCTGACGGCGTGAATGGGTAGCATATCCCTTTTGTTTTGTTGAAACGTTGTAATTTTTCATAATGTAAATGTGGGGAGTTGGCTGCATGTATCCCAATCAAATATACTGATGGAAAACACTTGAGCCACAGTATTACAACCCTTTTTTAAAATTTCATCAAAACAAAATTGTGATAGGACCATTATACTCAGCCTCTCCTTTTTTTTGAACCCGTCCATAAGCGAACACCGAATCATTATTGCAGGAAAAAAAAGTGATTATTCTACATTTGAATATAAAGTAGTTGATTAAAAGTTATTACTGAGTATTGTATATAAATAATTCTAGAAAGCTGAATCTTTTTTGACTGAAAGCAGCAACTAAATATGCATTCGCTAAAACCATGGGTATCCATCTTTGAAACTTCATTACAACACAGCTCATTTAATAAGTTATATAACTCAGTGAACAATCAAGTGGGATACTAGTTTAAATGTGTGCTACAAACTGCCAACAATTTTTTTCTGTTGCGAAACACGAAGGGTCTGCAACTCTGCATTATCATTTTCTTTTTGGCATATATCTCACATGTTCTTATCTTCCAAAGCTTAACTATATAATGATTCTTGTTCTTAATTTCTTATTCACTTGTTTGACTAGGGACTTTTCATCTCTGATTCTCTGTGAATCACTTAGCGTGATTATATATAAGGATAAATAACCTAGAATGATATTATGGTCATAATGATATTTATAGATAAACCATGCATTATGATAATACTATGAAGTTTAGTTAGGTATTGGAAGTGGATGTACGGAATTCCTTTTTGATTAACCCAATTAACCCGTCAGAGATAAAAGATAACCCCATGACGACCTATTTATAACTCACCTGGCTGAAAGTGGCAAATTTTATGGTCAATTTTTATCTGTCATCTATTTATTTGGCACAGTATTTAATAAATTTATATTTTTTCAGGTTTACAAGCATACATAAATACAACCTTTCAACTGCTTCTTGGGTGTTGAGAATTTCGAAAAATGGATAAAGAGCACAATTTTGTTTTATATGTAGCCTGACACGTGTGTTGATGATTCCAAATTCTATTGTGAGATGGAACCTGTTGGTGTATTTTAACTAAAGCTAATATCATAATGCGGTTCATTCCATTGGGCAAAGAGTTGTGAACAGATGACATGGTAAGAGCTTCTTTGGCTAGTCGTGTTTTTAGGCATCTAGTTTTGTTGGATGATGTCTGTGAATATTTGTTGGTATGATATGTGGATAGTGCTTCTGTACCTGTATGTTTGTTTTGCAATGTTTGTACTTGACTTACGCTCTTTTTTTAGTAATGTATCCTGTAACTAGTTACATACAAATACCATTGTAATTTGTAATTGTATCAATAACATGGATTCAGGCTTATGGTGGCAAATGGGCGGAAAACAGGTCAAAATGGGTAATTTGGGTATGGGGCGGGTGGATTGGGGTTTGCCTGAAATACTTATGGTATAAAGTATTTGTATTTCAGTATAATAATTTGCATCAAATATGATGACATATATTGATTAAATATATGTTCTTGTTGTGGAAGGGCGTGACCCTTTCAAGTGGCTTTACACTTCGGAAGACGGTCCTTGGAAATTTGCCTCATTGTCGTTTCTCTTTATAAATAGGCTTAGGCTCCATAAAATATTTTTAAAATATTGGAATGTATTTGCCCCAATGTCCTTTTGGGTGGCTATAGTGAAATTGGGAAAACATCTCTTTTCCTACAATGCAGTTGACACTCCGCAGATTGACTGATTAGTCAGTCGCTTTGATCCTCCCAGGAAGGCTCGTTTAGGTGGCTTCCATCTTCATGGATTGTGGGAGTCTGGAACTGGAGTTTAAATGGGGAAAGTTGGAGTTAGGGATGGAAAGAAAACCTGTAATTTGTTGGTATATATATGTAATGATAAGATCCGATGGGGATTGAGGCGGGTTTGGGGATGTGGATGGCCCACACCTGCTTAATTGGAGTTCACCATCTACTAGAGAGCAATTTGATTATGCGTATGACAGACGGTCTATTTTGAAAGCTCAATGACTGTAGTCCTCTGACCTTAAGTGACCGATATTTGTAGAGACCTTAAGTGACCGATATTTGTAGAGATCGCTTTTTTATGAACTAACTATTGTTAGGCTTGACACAACAAGGGGGTCAATCCCCTTCATTTGCTACGTCAGCTTTTTCTCTCCAGCGACCAAGTTTAATTTTATTTTTATTTTTTTATTTTTTTATTCTTAATTTTATTTTTTTTTACTACAAACTTAATAAAACATTAATTTCATTAATATTTAAAATATTACATCGATCGAAAACATTACATAATAATTAAAACTTAATAATTAAACTACAAACTTAATAATTAAAACTTCAATTGTAATCCGGGTGATCCCAGGTTTGAGAGTTGTTGGAGTCGTAACCATCGTCGTAAGGATCAAAGCTCGCAAACTTCTCTTGTTCTAACTGAGCTTCCAACCTGCTCAGCTCCCGCTCATCCTCAGAGTTCCAGTCATTATCAGCAGCTTTCACATCTTCCTCAAAACTTAGCTGAAAGTGATCAAGATGAGGTTGTTGTTGTGGCTCAACAACTCTTGGTGCAGATGAACTTGATGCACCTTGCACAAATTGTTGTTGTTGTTGTTGTGGTGCATCAGCAGCTGCCACATTTTCCTCAAAACTCCAACGTATCTTGTTGGATTTTTCGTTCTCTGTCTTCTGCACACAACCCCACAATGTTTCAACAACATCAGCGTCTTTGCGAAACTCATCGTACAAAAACTGATCGATCACATATTTTCTGTCGACAGAGATATCTTTGCACTCTGTGTATCGTGTTCTCAGGCGTTGTTTGCGTAACTTCGCCAGCTCAAACTTCTTAATAACTTCGATAATTGAAGCTTGGCGTTCCTTGTCGTCTATGTCGACTTGTTTTTCTGACATAGTTTTGAACTTGTTCGACAGTGTGGGGAAGCTTACAAGCCATTTTTTGTGTGTTTGAATTGTGTTTGAAAGTTTTTTTTTTTTTTTTTTTTTTTTTTGCAACGGCTAGTAATATAAACGGTATAATTCATATTTTCAATGCATGCAACGGATCAAAAGGCAAAAAAAATAAAAATAAATAAATAATAAATAAATAAATAAAAAATAACTCGGTCGAGGTTGAGATCGAAAACCTCTATATTCTTCCTTGAACTCGTTCGCGGCCTACAACACACAAAAGGGATGATCGGTCGTTTGGAGGTCGACCGAATCAGTCGCATATGTTATTGTGTCTAGCCTTATGAAATAGGATTAAGGTAACGAACTTTTAAAAAGTGCGTTTATTGTAACAAAATTTTATTTTGTTCATTTGAGTTACTGAACTTAATTTAGATTCTTTTTCATATTTTCAGGGTTACCAAATTTTTGGCTAGTCAAGTAATACAAATGTTGTGTTTTTACACGTTCAGTAATTTTTATTACTTCAGTTAGCTCACAACATCATAATTTATAAGTTCACTAATTCAAATGAACCTTATCTTATGATGTATATATATTTTTGAAAACTCTGGTAACATATTTGTATATTAATCCTATCAAAATAACACAGGAACCTATTATCAAAAAATCTAGACACAAAGTGCACCGTCTCTTTTATTTTTTTTATTTTTTATTTTTTTTTTATTTTAGTTTTTTTTTATTATTTTTTTTTTGCAAATTATTCACATAAACAAGCGTTAGCAAATCTAAACATAAAAAGTTGATCGTTGAAAGTTGAAAAATACAAATAAAAATAGTTGATGTTTGTGGTTACTGATGCAATTTGATTGCTAGCGAAGACTAAAATGTGAACTTTTTTCCGCTTAGATCTATGTCATTATCTACTAGACTTATAACCACCGCTATGTGTACCCACAATAAAATCGCACAGCCTTCATTCAGGGACGGAGCCAGAAACGAATATGACTGAGTGCACAAAATTCTTTTAACCGTAATATAATAGAGTTTAAGATGCCAACTAAATAAGACTAAAAACACATTTCGATTGATCGGGGTCATTTAAGATTCATTTGGGAAAATTTTGTGTTTTTTCTTAAAATTAACACTACATCGAAAAAATTCATAGGTGTCACGGGCACCCGCGGGACACCCCCTGGCTCCGTCCCTGCCTTCATTGATTCGTGGGTTGAGTTTACCCTTGACAGTGCATACCATTGCTTGTCCGACTTATGGTTAGACATTCTTTGCTGTTAAATTTTGTGGGTACTCTCCGGCATGGACGGAGCTTCCTTAGGGCAGGAGGGGGTGCTGGCCCCCCCAAGATTTTATCTTCTAGTGAGTCGTTTATAGTAGTACCTACGAATGAAATTAGAAAAACAAGAGTGATTAGATCCAGTTTTGGCTTAAAATTGGTAATATTACGTTCTGAAACATAAAATAGTTTAGTTTTACCAGGTATAAGTTAATTTTGGTCAGTTACAATCGAGTTACTGGAGTTTGCTTATATATGTTGAAACAGGGTATGGAGATCAAAAGGAGGAAGAAGATGACAATTTTGGTTCATGTGCACTTTTCACCCTATATTTTGATAGTCTTTACATGTTTTTCCTAATCATCTAGATGTATTTCATAACATGTAACAGTTATAAAAGTTGACATTTTCAACCCCTTTTTTAAGAAACTATTACAAATAATAAAATAAATTAAATAATACATGATTGTGAATTTGTAATACGGAGTAACAGATTACTTGGGGGTGACCGTGCATAGCGTAATTTCGGCCCCCTATCAAACTGCTCAAGCTCCATCCCTGCTCTCTGGGCACGATTTCCTTCTTCTAGCCATCGCAATCCCTAGCTGTGTATGGCTCAACCCAATGTTTTAAAACCCGTGTTTTTAATTGACTCGGCCGATTCACCGGTTCACTGGGTCATTGGTTCAACCGCCGAGTCAAACCAATTCTATGCCAAATGAAAAAATTACCATATTTGAATTGTTCAGACAGAAAAACGTATCACACTTTCAGTTTCCAAAATAATAACAATACAATATCAGGCAAGTTTATATGGAAGTAGTATTCATATATTGTTTTTAAACATCCAACAATAACAGTTGTGTAAATTATTTTTATAGTTTATAAAAACTCATTTCAATAAGCACAATTTAATAAGTATATTTGACTACATGCTATAAATGTCATCGAACTAGATCACCACTTGGTTGGCTTATCAAAGGCATCACCTAAAACCTACATTTGAATATTTCTTTCTTCTCATCCCAAACTTTTTTTTAGCAAAACGCAAACTCTTTCATAAACTTCCTCACCCAGAAACTGATACGGTGATTCCCATTGTCAACTATCACCACCACGTCATGTTACTATACTCTAACGCATAAAATATTGAAAATGTTGTCTGTCTATAACAGTGTTTGAAAGCGTATGGCTCATTTATGTGAACAACAATGTCCGGATACATCATCTGTTACATGATTCTCTTTCTGTTTCTTTCATATAAGCCTTGACCCGAACGGTTTTACAAAACCGGGTCGGCCCGGGTCATGAGAAACCCGTCGGTTTAATCCGATTTCGAAACTGCCAAAAACCCGTTTACCTCCGCCCGGTCTTCCAACCGGTTCCCGGGTTTTAAAACATTGGCTCAAACTCGTGTTGCTTTAGTTTAAGGGTATGTTCGTCACTACAAGATTATTGACAGAATATGCTTTAAAAAAAATAATAATAAAAATACTACTTCATTTAGCTTATAAAAATAATATTTTTTTATAATTTCCATGTCTCCATCTACAACTACATTTTCAGTTCCAATTACTTTTGCTAAATATACCAATCTCAACTAAAAAAGTTATTTATATATAACACTTCGAATTTGGATAATGATTCCCAGGATGACTTTATTTATTTTCAAGTTTTTTTTGCATGTGATTGGATACCGAACATATCCGTTATTTGGTAACTTTTACAAAACAGTAACAAAAAGAGTATTCGATTGGCCACTAATAACAAACTTCCGCCACACACCATTGTAAATGGACAATGCAAAATGGCTAGAAGTATTAGCTTTATTTACTGGCTAAGGAATAAAATATTAGAAGACATGTAGATATCCTTGTATAAAAAATTTAATCTTTTTTGTCATAGTTTTTTTGACATAGTTTTACCATACATAATATCAGTTTAAGCTTATAAGTTTTTGATAAGCGTCTACGAAAGAAAAAGGTAGATCAATAACTGAAAGAAAGCCACAATGGCACATAGGGGCGGACCAAGGGGTTCCCGGGGTTCTCGGCAATCCTACCGTTTCTCGCTTCGTAGTGTAAATTTGTCAAAAATCTTGATGTTCTTGAAATGAACGTGGTGCTTAAACATTGTTTTGACATGTTTTATTTAATGAATCTAATTGTGGTTGAAAAACTTTGTGGACATCACTTAGAGGGCAAGGTGTGGTCTCGCCACTCCTCCTCGTCGTCCAACGTAGAGCTCGTTGGAGCTCGCCACGGTACCACCACCCCCTCATTGCAGCTCGTTGTTGCATGCTTGCTGTTAGGTCACCATTTCTTACCAGTTTAGCCTTTTAAACACATTTTGCCCTTTAACCTCAAAAATATGTTTCATAAGAAACATTTTGTCGAATGTTGAAATTTTGACTTTCAATGGGATGACATGTACTTGCACACAGAGAAAATGCATCAGGTACAAACAAGTATACAGATGAATCAAAAAAACTCATTCTAAATCAATCTAATTGCTCAGAATTCTCAAATTAACACACAAGATCACATATTAATTCATTCTTTCACTCGAAATTCACCAATTATTATCATGGTTTGGGGTTATGATTTGAGACTTTGCACGCATGTTAGCATCATAATGTAAGAATATTGTACAAACAAACACCTTAGTAGTAGCAGCAAAGACATCGACATCTAAACCCTAAAACACACGATTTCAAACCTATGTTGTTACTAACTGAGCAAACACACTAATCGAGCATTCTTTAGTGTTCTTTAAAGCTATATGAAATAATTAAATAGACTAAACACATAAAAAAGAAACGCCCCGATCAATAATTACATGAACCCTAGTTTTTGATTATGCCTTTTTGACCGTTGAAAACATTTGAAACATTTAGAGAACGATTAGACAACAACAATGAAAAAATTAGAAACTCACAATTATGGAAACAATCGAGGATAAAAACTCGTTAGCCTGAATCGTTGAGATTTTTAATTATGTGTGAAACTTTTGAGAACATTTGTAAAAACATTGATTAGAGCCCGTTTTATTTATTTATTTTTCAAGCAATGTCCTTTCACCTAATTTTAAGACTTTTGTGAATCTATACTCATTAAAGGTTAATTACTTTTCCACTTGAAGTCCAAACTAGATTAATTTGGGATCGTTGCAGAAAAGATGTCTTTTCTCCCCCTCGAATTAGCATTTATTTTGTGAAACATTTTTTGCAAATATTAATTCGAGAGATCATAGAACCTTTTGAAAATGAGTTTTTTAGACCGAATGATGAAGAAACATTTTATCCTTGAAGAATAATGATTAGGTGTGCAAACTTCATGACTTTGTGAAAAATTTTCTCCCCCTCAAAACATGTTCCATTTTGACAATGTGAAGCAAATTTTGTTTTAATATAGGAACATAGTTTTGAAGTTACGAAATTTGTACACAGAGAAAGAAGATTTATTTATTTTATTATTATTATTATTATTTTTTTATGTATATACAAAAAGAGTTTGATGTTTGACTCTCTCAGTTTTTAAGAAAATTTTGCAAATCATCTAGAGTCAAACACAATATACCAATTTGGTGAACTAAATCAACAAACCTTGATGGAGGTAATGCCTTTGTAAACAAGTCCGACACTTGGTATTCAGTACCCACAAAATCTAATTCAATTGTACCCTTCTCGACATGCTCTTTGATGATAAGATAGCGGAGAGCAATTTTTATGGTCTTGGAATGATGAATGATGTTGCATGAGATAGCAATAGCACTCTTTGAGTCGCAGTACATCGGGATCTTGTCAAATACATAGCCGTAGTCTATGAGCTAAGTTCTCATCCAAAGGAGTTGAGCACAGAAAGCAGACATGGCTACATACTAAGCTTTGGTTGATGACAGTGATGTACAATCCTGCTTTATTGACTGTATCCTTTTCCTACCAAACTAGATTTATTTCTAATCACTGTGCCTTCTGCGTCCATCTTGTTTTTCCAAATCCATTTAAGTCTAATGATGTATCGAAGGGTGATGTTGATAATTATCTCGCATGTGAGTAGGATCCAAATTGCGTGTAGACGACTCAGCAATATCAGGAGTGAGTTGAGCCGGTGCAAATGGGTTAAAGAAATCTTAAAGAACGCCTATGGGTCATGCTCTGCGGTTTGTGGAACTGATTTAGGTATGGAGTCTTCAGCTGATTGTCGTGAGTTGGACACAGTTTGTTCTGCTGTTGTTGGAGATGCAATTGAAGGGCCGTCTCTCCCAATTTGTTGTTGTTTGTTGAGGTGAATCAGGTACTTGAATGTTTTCAGGTTGTGCAGCGGAAATTGGTGAGACCTTAGAAGGACGGTTTTCAATTGTATCATCGAACAGTGGAGCAAACAGAGTTTCCAATTCTTTGCGGTTGAGAGACAATGGTTCAGCCGAAGAGTCCGGAAAGTTAAGACGGTTGGATTCGGGTCCTAAGCTATTTTGCTCAGAAGCCATTTGTGTGAGTTCATCGAAATTAGCATGAATAGTTTCTTGAATTTCTCTTGTACGACGATTCCATATCCGAAAGCCTTTGGAATTTTCACAGCATCCAACGAACACTCCGATGTTGGCCTTTGCTTTAAGTTTACCTAAATCATCACGATCATTTTTCGGATAACAAAGTGCTCCAAATACATGAAAGTAATCGATGTTTGGTTTTCTTTTGTGAACAATCTGATAAGGTGTTTTGTGATCATGCAACGGTTTTATGTGTAACAAGCAGGTGAAACAGCTTCCGCCCATAAGTAATCTGGTAATTAAGCATTGATCAACATGGTTCTTGCAGCTTCCACTAACGTCCTGTTGCGTCTTTCAACTACTCCATTCTGTTCTGGGCTTCTTGCAATAGATGTTTGATGTTCAATTCCCACTTTCTCAAAATATGACCGAAGTGTCTGATTCTTAAATTCTGTACCATTGTCAGTTCTGACCATTCTGACCTTGTTATGTAACTGAACTTGAATTTTAGTGAGAAAGGTGATGATCATTGAAGGAGCTTGATCTTTACTTTGTAGAAAATAAACCTAAGTCCATCTAGAGTAATCATCCACAATTACAAGTATGTAGCGTTTACCGTTGATGCTTTGAACACGCATCGGGCCACGCAAATCCATGTGAATCAATTGCAAAACATGATTCGTACTGTGCTCGGATTTAGAACGAAAGTGAGCTCGAGTACTTTTTCCTTGTTCACAGGCCGAACATAAGTGATCTTTGGTAAAACCGAATCTTGGAAAACCATCAACAAGTTTATGACGAGCAAGTTCAGTCATAGTTTTGAAATTCAAATGCGAAAGACGTTTATGCCATAACCAAGATTTAGTCGATTCTGCTTTGGAGAGAAGACATATCGGAGATGAAGCAATCATATCAGACATCGATATTGTATAAAGATTTGAACCACGTGAGCCGGACATTAGATCATTTCCTTGTAAGTCACGAACGAAACAAGTTTTCTCACGAAATGCTACTTCTAAATCCCCATCACAAAATTGACCGACTGAAAAGAGGTTGTGACCTAAGCCTTCCACATAATTTACACGACTGATTTCAATGTTCCCACTTACATAGTCACCGTATCCTATGATTAGAGCGTAATGATCATTCCCGAATTTGACAGTTTCGATAAACTTTGAAACAAAGTTGACTAACAGTTTGAGATTGCCTGTCATATGTCGGGTGCATCCGCTATCAACAATCCAGAGAAAAATCTTAACCACCTGCATCACAAGAAGACGACGAGGATGGAACAGAAGTAAGGGTGGAACCCAAAGAAAGTGCGGGTTCAGGTTGGTTAGAAGCACACGTATTCAATATTTTAGGAATCCATTTAAAGTATGGTTTATATTATAACTAACGTTGCCAATTCCAACTAGTTCTCGCTTTCTTTTTGGTGAATTCACTAGCTTTGGGCTTGTTCCTAGATTTGTTCCTAACTATGGGGGTAACTGTAACCTTATTAGAAACCGTAGATGGCGGTTTTCCTAATATAGACTTAGAGGCAGTAGTTGGCCTAGAAGGAATGCCTGTCCTACGTTTCTGATGACAATTTAAGAGAGAATTGGCTACACATTTTGCATGATCACCAGATGATATATTTTTACGACAAAACACACAAGATGCATTAACATTCAAAGGTTCATCATTCGTTACATTGAGATTTTGATTACTATTTGCCAGATTAGAATCTAAATCAGATGCAACATGAGTTTTATTCAAATTCCTAAGTTGATCTTCTACTTCTTGAGCTTCTAGTGTTCCTCTCTTACGTTGCAAGATCCTATTCTTCTTGTTACTTTTTCGATTTGGTCTGCTAACGTTTTTAGTGGAGACTAATCCTGTAGAAGTGGAAGAATTAACATTAGAACTTTGAGCATGATTTCCCTTATTTGTTTTGTCTAAGTGGTATAATCCTGATGCTATCACAGTGGTGTCAACAAACTTTCCTTTCTCAAGTAGCTTAATTTTCTCTTTTAAGTCAATGATGATGTGATTTTATCCTGAATATCAGACTCAAGTTTCCCGTTGCAATGAGAAATGTCATCGCGGTTTTGTAGCCATTCAATGTTTTCAATTTTTAAATCCGCAATTTCTTTCTCGTATTTGAGACACAGACCTTTTAAAGACTCATTGTTTTTGTAAACCTGACAAGATTTTGAAACATTTTGACTTTGAAGCTGCAATTCCAGTTCAAGACTTTGAGCTTGACACCATTCAAGTCTTTGTTTGAGTTGACAAATTTCATTTGAAAATTGTTTTGTCACATCATCATTGTTTTTTCTCATCATTTCATTATCATGTTTTAATGCCTCTATTTCCGTGTTCAGCAAATCATTATCAGCACAATGATCTTCCACAAGCATAGAAGTACCAGATTTATAAAGAGCATTCATGATAACAAACATAATATCAGCATTGAGAACTTTTTCCAAGAGTCGATCAGCATCATTTTTTAAAACACTGTTTTTTTGCTTATGAACAAAAATCGCATTTTCATTTGAGTTGAAAATGTTTATCATTGATTTGACTTCTTTTTGAATTTCCTGTTCCCAACGTGTGGCTCAGTGACATAGGTGTTGAACGATTGGCAACATTTGTTTTTGAAAAATATCTCTTTTCTCGCTCGTAAGCGGATTGAAAAGTGTCAATTTTTATTTCCGGATTACGTTCAATTGTTTCTTCCAAAATTTCGATGTCGTCCATAAAAATTTTGAAATAATTTAAAACACGACAACTTTTTGGTAAAGGTGTAACGTCACCAGAAGATGGTAAAGGACCATTTATTTGTGCCACAGTTTGGACAGGAGCCGCATTAGAAGATGAAACATATGACTCAGTGACATACCAAGATTTCTCAGGTATTTCTTTTTGAAGAACAAAAGATTTAGAAATATGAGGAGCTTTTGAATAATCATATGGTTTCCAATATTCAACTTGACTCATTTTGGATTGACTCTCTTCTTCAAGTTCTTATTCTTCCTCAGTATCATAAAAAATAGTACGCACAATCGAATCATCAAGCATTTGTTCCATACTGTAAATTTTAGGATTTGCTTTTAATGCTTTGTGAAGAAACATAGATTTGAAATCACCAATTGCAAAACCTTTATCGGGTCTCGGTTTTAATGTAAATTTCTGAATTGTTGTGACTGAGCCCCCGGTTTTGTAAACAACATTACAAAATTCTTTCAGTTGGTTTTCAAGATCAACAATGTCACCAATTAATTTTTCTTCACTTTTCCTTTTTCGCACTTTATGTTCACAAAAATCCTTTTTGCAAATTGACAACTCTATTTGTGTTTTTGAAAGCTCTTTTTGAAGTTGTTCAACTTGTTTTTAAAGTTCACACTTTTCATTTTCGAGTTTTGAAGCCAACTTTCCATTTGACTCAATTAAATCTTGCATTTTATGTTGAAGAACTTGTTCTTTATTGTAATATTCTTGAAAAGCTTTTTCAAAACTTTTTTCATGTTTAACCTTGTGTTCCAGATTTGAAAGTTGTATTTTATAACACTCAATATCTCTTGTAAGTGACGTATTCGTTTCTTTTAATATTTTATGTTGCTCGTTCTTTTGCTGGATTAGTAAAATTTGAGCCTGTAGTTGTTTGGCCATCAAAATGATCTGGTCAGGATCAGGATCAGAGTAAGGTTCATTTTTTTTTGACATGATCATGTTTGTCGTTCTCAATTGGATCATCAAATGAAACAACTGTGTCATCATCATATATGACAACTGTGTTTATTTGTTCATCTTCTTGAGAAGATAAAGATGAGTCAGATGGAACAACGTGCGCCTTATCTGATTTAAAAGCAGAGGGTGATACTATATCATGTATTAGGAAAGCATTAAGATCATGTACCTGAGACAAACCATCAGTGTCATACACTGGGCCTGAATCATTCATATGAAGTTCCTGCATGTTGGCCATAAGCATCACAGCTGCATTAGCTTCCAGATCTTCCATGTAATCATCGTTGTACGCATTTGCCATGAAGCTGTTCTCCTGCTCAGTGAAATGTCCTTCCTTTTCATCTTTGAGATCCATAAGTATTGCCTGCTTGTAAAACTTACTGCCCTGAGTTCTCAGTTTTGGACATGCAGTTGCAATATGACCTTTCTCATTATAGTTGTAACACCACACTGCATTCCCAGAGTTCAAGTTCCCAGTTTTAACTGTTTTAGACCTTTGCTGAGGAGCACCTGAATTGTTTCTGAACCCTCCATTGTTATTAAACCTCTGACCATTCCCAAAATTTCCTGAATAACCTCCTGAACCTGATCGACCAAAGTTACGATTCTGTATTTCAACCCTGCCATCTTGCACAACAGCTTGATTCCTTGTGTTAGAAGAAGAACGTTGACGGTTGTTAGTCTTGTTGGAGAATTTGCTGAAAGCACGAGCAATGAGAGCAAGTCCCTGATTCAGCGTATTAAGTTCCTCATCGTCATCTTCATTGGAGTTCGAGTAGTACACTGCATCACTGTTGGTGTATGGAACAAGTTGAGTTGAAGTATGCTGCGGAGATGAATCATAAGAAACCATTTGGTTTGAGGTAGAAGGTTGTGGATAACTGAAGTAATTTTGTTCTTGAACATAATCTTGATTTGACATTGGAGGTGGAGCATAGTTAGATTGAGCTACGAGTGCCAAAGAATTTGGTGTTGGTGGTGGTAAGTAACCTCCTCGAAGAGCTCTATCTTTTTCCACTTTAGGTTCATGGTGTTTCAGAAAATCATACAACAAGCCATATGGTGCATCATGAAGATTTCTGGTTTGACGAACGAATGTCACATACTTTTGCCAATCCGGACCAAGACTACCGACGAATTTGGAGTTCACTGCGATCCTTGGTACTGTAATTTTGTGTCGTTCCAAATCATTTACCACATTAGTGAAATGGTGATAATAGGATTCAAGCGACTTTCCTGGTTCAATTGTGATGTTTGTTTATTCCATGTAGAGTTTTGATTCCATATCATCTTTGTTCAATTGAGTGCCTTCCATTAGGAGATGAACATGTTCCCACATAGCTTTAGCCATTTTCTGAGCATCGACACTTCGATAGATTGGATTTGGTATTCCTTGAAGTATATAGATCGTGACATACTCATCGGCTTCACGGTGTAGTTTCTGTTCTTCTGTGAGTAAAGATTCTGGAAGAGGTTTCTCTACAGGAGCACGTGGAGGATCAGCAGATGGGTCACCACCTTCAAGTCTGGTTGGCCACTAAAATGGTCCTTCAAATATCACTTGTTTTAAGAATTTCCCATGGAGTTTCCTAAGTTCAACAAATCGTAAGAATCGACTTGACCACTGAACATAGTTTCCTGGTGTAAGCATTGGGGGTGTATCAAGTGATCCTGCCTCATGTCTGGATTGTTGAGTTGTAATAACTTCACACATTCGATCAAACCAGTGAGGTTGTTTGGACGGATACTGAATTGGTTGTTGTGACATTGGATATGGTTGTTGTTGAGGAATGATTTGATGTTGTTGCATCATGAGATATTGTTGTTGTGGACGGAACGGTTGTTGATACGATTGTTGCGGTTGTTGATACAATTGTTGCTGATGGTATTGCTGTTGCTGATACTGCGGATACTGATATTGCGGAGGATGAGAAAAGAAGTAATTTGGTGGTTGAGACATCTTTAGTGATTATGTTAAACTTGGATCGTTAAGGATAAATAAAGGTTGGAATTTTAGGTAGACTTGTTAACTTGATAACACTCTTAACTCGGTAAAAAACTTGTGTGCTAACTTGGTAAAAACTTTTCTACTAACTCGGTATATCTTCCTTGAGAGCTTAACTCGATAAATCAAGCATAAAACTTAACTCGGTAACTATATCTTATAGTACTTAACTCGATAAAGCTATGTTTCCTAACTTGGTAAATAGAATTCAATTAAGCAGAGTTTCCCCTAAGTATTGAGTACAAGGATCCTTACTAGATAAACGATAAGGAAGGGCAAACTCGCCAATATGAAACTTAACTCGATATCAATAACCCTAACTCGCAAGTTCAAGCTAACTCGAAAGTCAGAAAAACAATCCTAACTCGATAAAAATCGGGCAAACTCGCTAAATCAACGATGAACAGTAACTGATGCCAAGAAATCACGTCTAATCCTAGTTTTTCCGACCAAATCTAACCTAAAACAACCTATATTATCCCTTGGCGAATGATACCACTTGTTAGGTCACCATTTCTTAACATAAACACATAGAATTCTAGAGAGAGAAAGCAAGTTTAGAGAGAGAGAGAGAGTGGAAGGAACTCTTGAAATGAAATCACTAGAGAACCAACACCCTCAAATGAGGGGATACATGAGTATTTATAGGTAAGGTCTAGGGCTTCTCTAAACTTTGACAATATTACAAAATAAGCCCTTAGACCTTTACCAAACATATAAACTTATCATAAAACTTAATAAAAACATATTAAATCACTAACATACTATCATAATATTGCAATCTATTACAAAACTCAATGACCGACACTTGAATTAATAAAGTCTATTCCCAACACTTGCTCATGCAGAAGACGAGCAATAAGTTCTGACAATGAGTACCAAGTGGAGCAAAAGGAGCACGATTTTAATTCTTTTGCAAACGGTAATATTACCGTTTATATCAAACGGTCCTTTTTTTTTTTTTTTTTTTTTTTTTTTTTTTTTTTTTTTTAAGTTTTACATACCCTATAAATACCAAACCAATTTCACATACTTTCATCACTACAACTCAACAAATATATAACTTCAACCAAGAAAATGCCTCAAACCCGAACAAACCCGGTTATTTCACAACCCTCGTAACTTCAAACCAGTGATACGTGGGATCGTCAAACGCTTCTACTCCCTCGTTGCAAAATTCCCCACAACCTTCATCGCCATATGGTTCACATCCTTTCAATCCGATGGACGTTTATGCTAATCAACAACTTGTGTTGCAACAAGGGGGTTCGTAAGTCATTCTCAACGAATGTTGCCACCATAATTTTTTAACCCGTCTCAACCATCCTCGTTCCCAGCTCATCAATCACAACCCCAAGTCGAACCACAACCTCATGTCGAACCTCAGTTTAAAGTTCCAAAAGCACGGTCACCGGCCAAAGGTAGAGGCAAGAAAACCAAGGCCGTAAAAGAAAAAAAAGTCGTAAATTTAGATGCCGACGATGACGATGACTTGGAACTTGTAGGTCAAACGCGTGTGAATCGGAAATGGTCCAAGGCCGAAGAAAAGCTTCTTGCGGAAACTTAGATAGAATTTTCACAAGACAAAGATATGGGCAATGACAAAACTGAAGACTTCTTTTGGAACGAATTTACAGAAACGTTTAACCAGCAAACTGTGGATGACCCTAGAGGCAAGAATATGCTTACTGGTAAATGGACGAGGATGAACGACGACTACCAAAAGTTCAACGCTATATTTAAGCATTTGGGGCATCGAAGTGGTGAGAATGAGCATGATCAAATCAACAATGCCAAGGCGAGTTTCGCAGAATGCTTTGGTGCGAGGGGTTTCACGTATGAGCATGTTTGGGAGTTTTTGAGAAATTACCTGAAATGGGATGCTGAGGAGCCGTTAGACATTTCTTGTCTCGAGGATATATTCAGGCCAGATGCACGACCTTGTCCCAAAAGAGCCAACAAACGAGCTGGAAAGAAACAAAAGTTGACGGATACGTCGAGCGCGTCGAGCTCCGGTGGGAGTCAAACGAGTACTTTTTCGGGACAATTATCTGAAAAGTATACGCAAGCAAAAGACGCTCAAACGGCTTGTTACGAGGCGAGGAGGAGGAGGGAAGAAAGGGCCTTGGAAATGCAGGAAATGCAGATGCTCATGCTAGATCCCAGCTTGGTTACTGACCCGGTCAGAGCCGAAATCATTCGCAGGAGACAAGTAAAAATAACGAAGAAATACCAACAACTCGATGAGGATGCCGATGAATAAAATGTTTAATATGCATTTAGTGTCGTTTTTTATATTTTCGTATTGTTTTTTTTAAATTTCGTATCGTTTTTTTTTCTTTTCGCGTCGTTTTTTTTCCCCGTATTGTAACTTTTTTAATTTGATGAAATAAATTTAGTTTGATGTGGTATTTTTAATTTTTGTGAAATGAATTTAATTTATTTAGTGAAATGAATAAAAAAATAAAGTTGTAAGTGGTGGCCCCAAATGAGTAAGTTGAGGTTAGTTATGAGTGAGGAGAGGTTAGTTGTGAAGAGGTGTTGAGATGATGTGGCACCTGTGAGCTCAAATGAGGAGGTGAAGCTTCACCACGACACCCACTGCTCTTATACAGACAATACGCTCATGTTGGATTCTATGTCAAGAAAAGGCTTAAAGTGTGACATGAAAAGAAGATAAAAATGAAACGAATCAATCCTTACTTTTTTTTTTTTGAGCAAACAATCCTTACTCAGTTGATCAATTTAACATATATGTATATGTAAGTAAGAAATCATTTTCAAATAGCCTAATGACAAGTCATTTGACCTTTTCCCTCCAACCTCATTAGATTAAGATTTGAGGGTGGTTAGATAAAGGTTAAAAATAGGCACGAAAATAGTCCAATCGAATCGCGTACATCTGAGTCAATAACAGGCCATCTCAAATAATCTGGAATAAACCTCGTCCATTTCGTATATGAGTACACATAAAGATATTATACACACACAACACTCATATTCGCACATACATCTTATCTACAACTTGTTTTTGAACTGTCAAAAGACACATCTCTATGTGAATCGTATGGTTGGTCAAACAGTACAGAAATATTTGGTGTCACTAGATCGAATGTACATCCCTATGATAAACACACAACGTGTCAATTCGCGCCATTGAATGCGATGTTGTTACATTAAGTGGATGTAGAAAATGATGCATTGTTATATTTTGGTGAAACCAGTTACATATAATCGCAATTGCAAGATATCGCAAGTATAGATAGCTCATATATAAATAATTATACGCAAATATAACTTGTATAAGACACAGCCTATGGGGCTGGATAAGTGGATATAAACACTTTGTCCATCCCACAATAGAACAACTTAAACAATTCTAAGCAAAAAAAATTGAAATACTGTTTTTTCTAGACGAAAAAGTTATAGTACACACCAAAAACTTTGCAGAGCAACTACATATGTACCGAAGATTATTTATTTATTTATTTATTACGTAGTATTATTTTTTTAATCTCAAAATTCGATTCAGGTTTACGATTATACCCATGGTCGTTGTAATGCCCTTTGTGGCAAAAATCTACCACACCATTATTACAAATATGATAGCCATGCACGTACAGTGTCTTAAATACTACGTACACATGGTGTATGAAGACCCGATATATATACTGTAAGTCGATAACAGTTTTCCTCGAAAGGAAAAAAAACAAAAAAAGATTACTATCATGGACATCTTACGCCCACATATGGTTTGGTGATGGAGATTCTACATAAGTAATCTGTTGTTGTTTTAACTGTTTATAAAACTTATTAATGAAGGCTTCGGCCGCTTTGTCTACTTGACTGATCTCCTCTTCTACGTGCAATGCTAAATCAACCTCCCTCACCCCAGGACTCTCCATCGTTGGCAACACCACTGGTGATTGTTCTATGACGTCGCTACCATTATTCAAAGCCTCAAATGCTGCACTTTCAGTCTTATTTTCGCCATCTTGATGGTTGTAGGATTTGCATATGGAACCACTACTTTGTGTTTTGTGTTTCTGAGGTGAAATAAACAATGTGTTGATGTCGTGGGAGGTGAAACGACAAGAGAAGGTGGTGTAGCGTTGGTGGAGGAGGAGGGATGTAAAAGCTTTCCGAGCTAGTTTGCCGTTTTTAAGCTTAATATGGAGATCGACTAGTAGTTTGGTCTTTGCTAGAGTTTTCCTTAACATGTACAGCACTATTTTAACCTCTTTCCTTAACCTCTTGCTCATTGTGGGTGCACTACTTGATTCAATCTCCATTTCATGCAAAAATAGAGGTTAAATGGTGGTATATAGGATGGGTCCTTTGGTTGATAACATTTGGAGAAATGAGAGTGACCTATTTATAGCTCATCTAATAAAACCATCTCACATCCAAGTTTACTTTTGAATAAGTTAAAATCACGCTTCATATAACGTATTAGCTAAGTATTAACAAATATTGTAACCTCAAAGTTTTATTTGAAATATGTTCTTTTACATATGGTCTGAGTGATTATTGTTTTAGTTGTAGTTTCTAATTATCCTCATTACTTATAAGCATTAAAATATGTGTTTTTTGATGTTATATAACGAGTTAACAAATCCATAGATAAAACTTTATGTAAATATATTTATGCATGTCTAATTAATAATCTTGTGTTGGAATGATATGTTCGTTCACAGCGCCGATCGGCTTTTTTGGAGAGGACATTTTCTAGTTTTTGATAAGGACATGTTATTGCAAAAGTTTTTGGTGATGACTTGTCCCTAGTCAAAGGATCCTTGCGCTAAAGCTTTGTCGCTAACGTCTTTGGCGAGGACGGCTTTTGAGTCTTACATACCGACGACAGTTAGGACTCACGGAGTTTCTTAGTCAAAGTTTCCCAACCTGGCTCACATGACATATGGCGAAATCATGTCCTCGCCAAAGCCCATCGCTAATTAATCAATTTCATAAAAAATAAAGTACGTACTTTTTCCCCCCCTATCATATATGCAATATGGTTACATGCAAATAATACAAACGAATTTTTAAACGACTGTGTCTTGAAAACAATAAAACTTAACATACAAAAAATAAAAGTTATTCTATTCGGATGACTAGAGTTATGAAGTCTTGTCTCGAACACCTTTAAATGATTAAAGTGGTTTGACGTTAAAATACGTGCATAGCTTACAAGGTTAGGCAACTAAGTAGGACATGGTAGTCAATGTTGCTTCAACGTTATGTTTTTACTTTCAACTTTTTGACCTTTTATTTTGTCTGTACCACACCACAGGAAAATTTTGAATTATTTATTTATTTATTATTATTGTTATTGTTTTTGAACTTGGAAATGTTTTGAAATTCGTTTAATGACTTTTAACCTTTTTCTTTTGTAAATTATGGAAAATTTTGCTAAATATCGTAGATAGTGCAGTAAATGAATGTTCAATGAATATTTTAAAAACCGTTCGGTTAAATGCTTATTTATGTTTGTTTATTTATTAAATGAACGAACATAAACAATATTTTTCGTTTATTTAGTTAAATGAACGAACATGAACAAAAGTCGGGTTTGTTCATTTATGTTCGTGAACATCCGATTATACGTTTATTAACGTTTGTTTATGTATATTTATTTGTTTACGTTCGCATATCATATCTATTTATTGTATTCTTTAAACTAGTTTTAAACAAATCAATACTTATAAAACAAAATATTATGCACAATTTTGGAAAGTTTATGTTTGTTATTCTACGTTCATTTATATTCGTTTAGTGTCTTAATGAACAGTCGTTCAAAAAAAAATGGTGTCTTAATGAATGAAAATAAACGAACATGAATAACTCATTTTCTTAATAAATGAATATAAACAAGAAAAATAATCCATTTAAGCTTTGTTCAAATTCGTCCCATCGATTACCCTAATTGTAGGTTTAAGTGTGTTGACCCGTTTGATCCGTTAGGAATAATGTATTTTCTAGGTCAACGTACCCATTTTTGTTTATGTGTGGCCAAATTGCCACTCAATCATTTGGTCTCAACATGTGTTTATGATCTTCTTAAGTCAAGGGTCGTTTTTGGGTTTTTGAAGGCCTAGGGAGAAATGAAATGGGCCTTTAATGTAAAGGACGAATACAAATTGTATCAAACGAAGAATAAAACGTCTGCGTGCTGTGTCGGTTATTGTTCGATAAATAATTTATAATATAATCACAAGCCGTTTAATTACTTACGTATTTCGCAAAAATATGTCATATGTCTATATAATTTGATTTTATCCGTTTTCATATAACTAAACTTTAAGAATATGTCATATGTCTATATAATTTGATTTTATCCGTTTTCATATAACTAAACTATAAGACTAGATTTAGCATATCACTATCGTGTAGTCACGAGCCTCATCATGTAAGGAGTATAAATACTCCATCACCTCACAAAATTGAGGGTGTGTCTCATTGTAATCTCATATTCATTATAAGAAAACAAGTTTTCTCCACCTTTCTCTCTCTAGTTCTTTCTCTCTATAAAATCTTCATAAATCGTGTGTTGATGCTGATACAAATAAAGATCTTTGATGATTCATTTTTGTTAAAGTTATAGTACATATATATATTAAGACAACCCGTTACATGGGTCTTAAACTAGTAATAAGTAGAATAAAAGTACAACAATTAGCTTAACGAGACATTTAAATGAGTGAGACATTAATAGACAAAGAGTTAAAATAGACACATACTTTTTTCAGTGAATCATTTTAATAGTCACATTTTTTTATCTGTTTTAGTTATTAACCTAATTTTAGTATAATAGAATGGTTATTATCAATCTTATTTATCAACATGGAATACACATAATCAGTCAACTTTTCTAATGTTAGTTAAATTACATTCGAATGGTGGCATTTTTGTTAGATGTATTACCACGCTAGACAACTTGACCGGTTATGCCTCCCGAGTGGAAAATTGGAAAATTATTAACCATTTTAGTCCACTGAAAGTACGTACATGAACAAAAAGGGTCCAAAAACGGTTTAATTAGTACGTTATGCCTCCCGAGTGGAAAATTGGAAAATTATTACCAAACACGACATGTTGGATATTAAACTTAAATTCCAAACATCTCATTACCTATTGAGATTAGTAGTTATAAGTTATGTCCTAGAAAGGGGATTAAACATTTCTAGATATACTACCGGTCGTTAGATTATAACCCTATTTTTAATGTTGTTCTTATAGACATGTTATAAACATACGTGAAAATTCAAAAGTAAACTAATAAATAATAATGTATATGAGTCGTTGATATGTGTATAATCTCGTGTTCATTTGAATGTGACAACAACATGTGCCTTATTTTGATATCTAAAATGCAATGAACATACAGATTTTGGTTATTATGATTAATTGAATCTATAAATAATGATAATAATACAAATAACAACAACAATAATAATAGTAACTTTTTTTTTTTTTTTTTTTTTGAAAGAAAGTATAGAGTATAAGGATTTGTTTTAAAGGTTTACTTAAAGTATGGAAACCGAGAATTTTACATTTAAGTTGATAAAGCTAAAATTAAGATCAGATGCTTTTATAAAGTTGTGTTGTTGAAAGTAAATTATGCTAGACCTATAAACAAATAACGTTATTTTACATTCAACCCAAAACGCTTTGTACCCCCCCCCCCCCCCCCCCCCCCCCCACTTCAATTTTTTTTTTTTTTTTTTTTTAACATCTGTTTTTGATAGTCATTTTAAATAAAAGATTTAGTTTTCCTAAAATACATTTTCCTTTATCATATAAGAATTTTAGTTTTCTCAAAACTTCTTGTTAGTAGATATAAACTATCAAGAAACTTGTTTTTTTTTGTTCTAGTTTGTTTTTTCCTAATACATGCGCCTACGAATATTTCTTAATTGTATGTGCAGTGATTAAGAGCGAGAAAGTGATTTAAATTTTTCATTATGTGAACTAGTTATGAGTCCCGTGCACGCACGGGATTTACACATAAATCAAATTTATTTTAAAATTTTAGTTTAATATATAGACATATAAAAATTTACCCGTAAAAATTGTGATATAAGTACAGCTAATTAATATGCATAAGTCTTTCATTATGTATTAATATCTATTAATCTTTTGTAAAAACTTTTATTGGATGAAAGTTTTCACTTTGTTCAACTGACATAAATATTGAGGTTGAGGTTAATGTTGTTGCTTAACTATTCATATCATATTGTACAAAATATGCGAGTTTAGTAGCACATAATGAGCATTGATGAAATTAAAATATTTTTCGTAAAGTTTTTCGAAAATATTTTTCTGGATATCCGTATATAAACTTTAAATAATAATTACATGAGTCGTTGTTATAAGTACAATCGCATATATTTATTTTCATAACACAGTAACTCGTGCTTAGCATTTGATATTTATATTACCGTTAATAATAATTTAGCCGTATTTAATATTCAAACTCGTGTACGCATAGATTAAATTTTAAATAGGATAACATGAGTCATTATTTGACGTATATAGTAATATATATATATATATATATATATATATATATATATATATATATATATATATATATATATATATATATTTATTTATTTTAAAAATATTTAAAGTTTATTAAAACTAATTCGTATATTAACAAAATTTTGTATTTTAATTGATGAAAGTCTCAAAATAATACTAATACTTATTTAATTATAAACAAATTTCATATTATAAATTATAGAGAATATAAAGTGTAAGGGGTTATTTATTTATTATCTAAAGTTATTTGAAAATATGGAGACTTATAATTTTACACTTAACTCTATATAATATATTTAAGATTCAACCACTAAAGTTTTATTAATTACCTCCTCTTTTTGTAAGTTTTTGTTTTATAAATTTGACACATATATTTTTATGTGTTTATTTTCCTCAATTAAATTCTCTATCAAATTTATTAAAGTTTGACCAAAAATCAATTCAATTTTGACATTTTATTTTATTTTTATTTTTTATGATGACTTTATATTTTATTTCATCAAAATAGAATTTACATAGTGGTTGAAAGCATACGGGCAACAAGCTGCGCCGCTAGCCTATTAGTCCAATCATATTGCTTGATTTTATTTATGTGTCAAAATCGAGCTCTCTTATTAGTCCAATTCATTTTTCAATGAGAAGTGTTTTACTAAAACACTCCGAAATGACGTAACTCCTTTATTATATAAAAAAGATTTTAGACATACGGCCTTAAGAAGATTTTTAAAATTGTTTTCAGAGGATATAAGCATTACTTAAATACTAATAGTAGAAAGGTCAAACCCAGGAGTGAGGGGGCGTGCAAATTCACAGATAGGGATGGTAATGGGCGAGAAAAAACCCACAATCCGCGGGTACCCGCCATAACTGGGTGGGTAAACGCGTCAATTTTCACCCACGGGTGGGTCGTGGGTGAAAATCTTTACCCATCACTGGGTGGCGGGTGGGTGACGGGTAAGGCATACCCATCGCGGGTAAACCCATGACACCCATTTAAAATACCCACGGGTATACCCGTCAAAATTCCCATAGGTGTACCCATAAACACATGTTAAAATTAATTATACTAATTAAAATATTTATGATGTTGCATGTATAAATTTATCAATTACTACCAAGTCTAAAAATACATTAACCTAAAAGTTTGTTTGAGTTTCAAGAATAAAAAGAGAGTAAGAAAGATCAAATAACCAAACCAAAGTTATATTTGGCAAATTGATTGGTTTCTTATTACGCAGTTTCATAGTTAGTTTTCATATCATCGTTTTGTAATTTTGTTGCATAACACTAACCCATGGGTTTACCCATGGGCAACAAATACCCGCGGGCAAGGGCATGGGTATAAATTTTTACCCATTGGTGGGTGACGGGTGAGAAAAAAACTACGTGGGTGGGTGACGGGTTAGAGGTACCCGTGCCCATTGCTCACGGGTGCCATCCCTATTCACAGAGAGAGATGAATCACACAAAGAGAGCTGCTGTTAGTGTTGATGCTTTCATCAAACTCAAATTCAAAGGTAGTTGTAGTACCAAATATTTTTTAAAAAACCCTAACCTTTTCTTAGTAGGTATAGGATTAGGTCCTCACAAAACTCTCTTAGCTTCTCCAATTCACTCGAATTCTTGCTTAAATGTTGCTCCTCCTGAATCTGAATCTGCACCTCACAAGATTACCACTTTAAGTGAAGCGTTACGTCTCTTTGATAAACTGACAAAGCAACAACCTCTTCCTTGTGGTATTGAGTTTAATCAGGTTTTAGAATTTCTTACCAAAATGAAACATTATCCTACTTCACTTGATAGTTTCAAACAATTATGTTCCCTTGGTGTTACTCTTGATAATTACACCATCAACATTGTCATCAATTGTTGTTGCCAACTCTATCTTACCAATGAAGGCTTTTCTGTCTTAGGCTGGAACTTGAAGCGATCATGTACTAGTTGTATTCCTGATATGCACACTTTTAGTATACTCTTAGATGGGCTCATCTTGAAGATAGCTAGGATTCTCGAGGCACATACATTTTTCACCAAATTGATCCATCACAAACTTTGTGAACCTGATACACTTCTATACAATAAAATTATTGGAGGGCTTTGTAGTTTCCATATACATGATGTCGGTTTTCCTGACCAACCGAGTATGCTTAAAGATTTTTCCAGTTTTCATAAAAAGCAAGATGATCTTCGTTTGGCAAAAACAATGATGAAGAATGCTGGCAATGTTTTCAGAGAGATGATTTCCCAGCAAGATATCTCACCGGATGTCGTCACTTACAACTCATTGGTTTCTGGCCTTTGTAAGTTACATTGTTGGCCGGAAGCCTCTATGCTGCTAAAACAAATGTTGGATACAAAAATTTCTCTAAATGTGCAAACCTGTAATATATTACTTACTGCATTATACAATGAAGGCAAGATCGATGCAGCTAACCTTGTTCTCTACTTCATGCATAAGAACGATATTTCTCCAGACATTGTAACATTCAATTCAGTTATAGCATAGCAATGTCATTTTTTGACATAATGGTGTCAAGTGATGTCGTCCCTGATGTCGCTACTTATAATATCAGTTTGTTAAATGGGTGTTGTAAGAATGACAAGATGGATGACGCCATGCTTCTTTATCATGAAATGAATGAAAAAGGGTTAAAATCCAATTATCTCACCTGCATCACCATCCTATTGAGGTTGTTCTCCGCTGCATGTTTTGGAGATGCGTGCAAACTTTTTGATGAGATGCGTGCACAAGGATATATGCTTAATCTATCGACTTATCATGGTCTTTTAATGATTCTTGGTTCAAAGCAGCGAATCGATTTGGCGCTCTCATTGTTTCGTTTGGTGGGTGATAGCGAGCTGAATGCTAATATTTCTGTGTACAATGAGCTTATTGATGGTGCAATCCAATCTGAGAAGTTTGATATTGCATGGCATCTTTTGAATGAGCTAAGTGTCAAAGGTATGAAACTTGATAACCGCACATATACTGCGATGATTCACCTTTTTCTACTATAGGTATTCTAGATGGTGCGAAAAAGATGTTTTCTGAAATGGAATAGAGTGATTACAAGCCAAATAGTAATAACTACAATGATCTTCTTGAAAGGCACCTGCTGAAAAAGCAATGTGATGATGTAGAGATGCTTTTACACAAAATGGCTGAAAGAGTTTTCCATCTCAATGTTACAACATGGACGTTGCTACATCAATTAATAGCAGCCGGATCACTAAATACCACTATTCTTAAGTTGTTTCGTAAGTTTGACCCAACAGTATGTTAAAGTTGATTGGTACGCTTCGACCTAAAGAGCAGATGGACTTCTTTTGTTTTTCTTATAATCTATATTACCTACGAGATGTTGAAAATACAACTGTCTCTTTATGTTTTCTAGTTGATTGTATCTGCTGGTAAGAGTTTCATATGTATGATGTTGGTGTCAATCGAAGCTTATTCCATATGTGCACTTTTGTGAACTAAACCTTGTATCAGGGTTTTTGAATTTATGAACCAATTGTCTTTTATCAATATGCTTTAGTATCTTATGAATATCAATGATATAATATAGCCATTGTGTTATCTGGTTTGATGAGTTGAGAAGCAGCTTTGATTATGATACCAACCAAGTAGGAAGAAAGGCTGAACATCATGCTTTGTTAAATCTAGGTGGTAGACATTTCACTAAGGTTGAATAGTTATAAAAATTGTGACAGAACTTGCAATAAAATAGATTTTTGGAAACATGGAAATTGATCTTTGGAAATGGCATATGCCAATGTGGAAATGACCATCATAACACCAAACAACACCATGTCTTTCCGGACCAACCGCCAACGATTTCCGAAAAGTCTTTTCCCATTTTTTGGCGGGAGCAGAGCATTCAAAGAATGCACCAAACGCCATGAATAGTGCAGAACTTCTACTCTATGGGGATCCAACGCCTCGCGAGATGGACTTTCTCATGTATATCGATTTTACTTCCTTCCCTTCTTCGGGGGCTTCCCCTAGTTTGTCAGGACCCACTTTTTTAAATATTACAATTTATAAATTCTACCCTCAACAATTACACGCTTTAAAAACCCTTAACTAATATTTTATTCATTAAATTAATATAAAAATAACATTTTTAATAAAAAAAATACAAAATTAAAATAACGAAAAGAGTAAATAGGTTTAATGGATGTTTGGTCCAATATTTGGTCCAATAGTCTCCTTTCCACTGTTAACACACACACACACATACACACACATACAAACGTAAACCAAGAAGCACACTTAAACACACACACACACACACACACACACAAACGCAAACACAGAAACACAACTGATCATCTTCTTCAACAGGGGGTGTTTGTGTAAGTTCATTTTTGACAAATCCCGCGTTGTAACGTACGTTGTTGTAGCAATGTAGAGCACGCAGGTCTAACGCGAGGAAGGAGAGAGTGGAAATAACGCCATAACAACGTTAAAATTTAGCCACCTAGGACGAATTCGCGTTGCTACGTTGTTACTCCCTAGCCTCTTAAGTTGGTATAGACAGTTATCCCCGTATTATCCATTTAGCATGAGAATGCACATGATACCATTAAGAATCTTGGAAATGACCATGGATGTAGAACAATTATGTAAATTTATAGGAACCAGCCTCACGCATATTTGTTGTCTTAGCCATATTTTTGATCATGGGGTGAAACACAAGTTTGAAATGCAGGTACCTAAAGATTCACGAAATCTTGATAAAAATGTGGAGAAGCGATTAGCTATGCATTAAGTAGAGAAGATATCAAAACTGCTATACTTGGAGGGCCTTGATAGAACACTCCTAAAGTTCGTCCCCGGTAAAAGTTGAAGATTTTCATTGAAATTTTTTCTGATATATAATGAACTTGGTACCACTTTAGTAAATATCTCTAGAACTAAGAGTTGGAATATCATATATGTAATGTATGCTCATTTCGTGGGGTTGTTTGTTTAATCCGACTTTTGCAAATCCCATGGATCGAGTAGTTCATGGATCACTGGGAGGATGACACAGATATGTATGGCACGAGACAATAATAAACCTCTTCTCTTGATTTGGACCATTTTTTTATTGTTTACAAGTAACGACATTTGGTCTGCGCATGGTCGGATAACATGGACTAAAAATATGAAGCCAGTCTGCTACTCTGCTGTACACAATAGTGGGTTAATTCTCAATTGGTGGTTTGCCCTCTTTTTATTGCAGTTTACAGCACAAGACACCTCTAAATTCACGTTGCACAATTTGGACCAAATTTTGAGACTTAACAAAGCTGGACTTTAAGTCGGCGTCAAAATCAATTAGGATGACGCAGATGTACCTAATTGCGGAAGCATGCCAAATTCTATTCCTGAAATCGACTTGAAACAAATTTAGCGGTATTATAGATCTAACACTTAATCCTAAATCAGCTCTGCATCTTGCTTAGCGACACCCAGGGTTAAAAGCTAGTAACCCTAATAATAATCACCATAAATAACAGAACTTGCATACTGATGTCAGTTGTGATAAATAAAAATAATATAGATATAATTTAGATTCTTAGCCCAATTACTGAAATCATTCATGATAATCCATAAAGTAATCTTGACTAAACTGTTCAAATAAAATTATATCTCCAAATCATTAACATTCTTCTAGGAGAGTCATGTCCACTTTCTTGTTCAGTCACTTGATAGTTGTTCATAGCATGGAGATACCTCTGCCAAAGACACAAATTAAAACGAATTCCATAAACAATTTTCATCTAGAATTAATTTTGTTTGTGTGAGTATAAAGGGGTGAGTAAAACTTATTAGGCAGAACACATGTAGCGTTCCACTGGCAGCATACTTTATATCAGTTATTTGCTCTCTGATAATCCTGGGTCCAATGTTGATCCACACATTATATACTCGTAAAGCTGTTACCAAATAAAGCACTTCAACCATCGTCTTGTCATAGTTGCAAATTACAAGAGAAGTAATTACTCTATACCCTTAGCAACATAGCCACATAGTTAGCTTGTAAACATTGATATTTTGTTTGTGAACAATTTAAAGCTTCATAAAAGAGCAGATGTATATAGAAGACAGACGTGTGCCTTAAAATACAAGTCCTCTTCTGCACAATAGGTACACGGAACCAATTCAAGTTTCCCTGTCTCGGAAAGGTCATCTACAAATTTTTTTACTTCAACATTCTAACAGAAATGAAAAGGAAAATGAACAAAAGGGGATTATATAACCCATAAGTAAATACAAGATGTTGGAGTCGCGTTATGAAAAGAAAACTTAACCTGATGGGTCATCTTGGAATTCAGCAAGACGCTTAAAATGAGAGGTTTCTTTTATATACATAAAGAAAATGAGAATCTTCAATTCGCAAACAAATGCTTCAAGATCAATGATGACATCAAATAAGTACGTATTATTTTCATCATTTGTCCTATGTATTTGACTTGTTTTATAATATTATCTATGAGAATTGATACTTAATCGTTTACTTTTGTAATTCTCAGTTATAAACAAGCGTTTGGTGAAAGTTAGCTATTTTGGACGTAAAATGGAGCAAAATGGAACAAGTTGGAAAAGTCTATTGAATTGAAGGAGATACGTCGTATCATTCTAGACAGATACTTCGTACGACCATACTTAGATGAATTCGAAGACCATTGCCTGACTTTGAAGAATGCGCCGCATGTAATATTCTCATGCGCCGCATATGAAACTTTGGTCAGCAAAGAAGATCTGACTTATCTACTCCAGATACGCCGTATTACTTTCATTACATACGGCGCATCAATCTCAAGGCCTTACCAAAGATTATCCAAGATACTGAAGGACATGCGCCGCATAGAGAAGTTACGCCGCATCTGAAGACGGTGTACGGATATTCCAGAATATAATAATCTTGGACACCACACAAAGTTATATAGATATGCCGCATCAACTAAGTTGATGTGCCGCATCGCACCCTCAGACAGAAACTATAAATACCCCATTCAACAACTGAATTTCGTGTGCAAAAAAGTCTAGAAAAGTACAAGCAAACCCTAAGGAGAAGAATACAAACGAATAGGCAACATAAGACACCACCTAAACAAAGATTTCAGAGCAGTAAGAAGGTCTTACTAGTGTTTTAATTCATTAAGTAGTTTTGTTTTATTGTAATTGTACGCTTTAATCCATCAGAATTGTTGGGCTTGTCTATGCCATAGGACTCCCGTTTATATTGTTTTTCCATCGATTAAAGTTTATTTGATGTTCATTTGGTTCTTATTATATTGATAACCTCTGTGTCTAGCTGTGGACTGCTTGGGCTGCCATACCCCTCCCACGATTACTTCATTAGCATTATAAGTTAGTATAAGCCATTAAAAAAGGTTAAATAATATAGACATAAGTAATCATTAAGAGTTTACATGCCTATAATTTAGATACGAATGAGAGAGAATAGATTTTAGTACTCATCCTATAAAACTAGCAATAAAACAAGTGACAAGCTACTTAATCATTCGTCAGACCTCTTATTTATATCAGTTATCTATCTGGGTACTTGTTCAGAGTTCATGTATTCTATCTCACTATTTTTATTACTCTTATAATCAACTCAAATCGTACCAGTCTCTCAGGCTGAAAACCCCCTTGCGTTAGATTAGGTTGTAAAACTAACTTAGGAATTAAAATACTGATAGACATTCTAGGTGTTAACGTTCCATTCTTAGTGATCGACACTCTACTTACCAACTAGCTACATTGATCAGGTACACTGCTCGTTAGTGTGTGTTATAGGTTAAGTCGGCTAAATATAAAATTAAAACTTGATAAGAATAATCTATACCTACAACGATATATGCACGCATCAATCAAGAATAACTCTTACCTCCTGCAGGTCCTTGCACGCAGAGTACAACAATAATACCCAACACAGATAGTTTCTTTATCTACACAAGCAAAAGAGATTTAACTTTCACTTCACAAACACAAACACATGCTTCCAAATCACTTCACAAACACATGCTTCCAAATCTGGAAGCATATGTTTGTTGATAGAGTGTTCGTACATTATGTTGACTGGACTCCCCCGTCCATGTATATCCTAATTGTTAGAACATGTATATCTCAATCCCACATTGCTATGAAACCTATGTCACTTTATAATAACTTTCCACCAATGTCTTCTAAATGGATTAAGCCCCTAGTACCGGGCTTAGTGGTGGGTTTTAGGTATGTTTTGGCTTTATATATATATATATATATATTGAAGCGTTCAAATGAGAAGCCTAAATTTTGTGAGAACGCGAGAAGCAATCCTAGCCACTCATTTTATCCTCCTTTAACTTTAATCTAATAGCTTATATTAGTTAATCAACTTTTTGAAAATTTCTTAAAAAATTTTGAAAAAATTTTCGAAAATTTTCAAAAAAAATTCGAAAAAAAAAATTTTCGAAAATTTTTTTTTGAAAATTATTTTTTTCGAAATTTTTTTTTAGAAAAAAATTTTTCGTTCCAAAATTTTTTTTTTCGAAAAAAAAATTTTTCGAAAAAAGTTTTTTTTAAAATTTTTTTTTCGAAAAAATTTTTTCGAAAAAAAAAATTTCCGGATTTTTTTTTCCGAAACAATTTTTTTTGAATTTTTTTTTCCGAAATTTTTTTTCGTCACATGTGAAAAAAAATTTGAAAATTTTTACGAAATTTTTTTTGTCACGTGTGAAAAAAAAATTCGTCGCATAGTAAATTTTTTTTTCGTCACATGTGAAAAAAAAATTTCCGTCACATGTGAAAAAAAATTTCGTCACATGTGAAAAAAATTTTGGAAATTTTCACGAAATTTTTTTTTGTCACGTGTGAAAAGAAAAATCGTCACATGTGAAAAAAAAATTCCGTCACATGTGAAAAAAAAATTTCGTCACATGTGAAAAAAAATTTTGAAATTTTCACGAAATTTTTTTTGTCACGTGTGAAAAAAAAATTCGTCACATGTGAAAATAAAAATTCGTCGCAAGTAAATTTTTTTTTTCGTCACATGTCAAAAAAAATTCCGTCACATGTGAAAAAAAAATTCGTCACATGTGAAAAAAGAATTTCGAAAATTTTTCAAAAAAATTTTCGAAATTTTTTTTAAAATTTCTCAAAAAAAATTTTGAAATTTTTTTGAAAATTTGTTGAAATTTAAAAAAAAAATAGTTAGCTAATAATAGCCATTAGATCAAAGTTTAAGGAGGATAAAATGAGTGGCTAGAATTAATTCTCGCGTTCTCACAAAAATTAGATTTCTCACATGAATTGCCATATATATATATATATATATATATATATATATATATATATATATATATATATATATATATATATATATATAAATGGTCAAAAGATGGGCCTTGAGCCTTAGGGCTCTTATGGTCTATTTGAGAAAATTATGGAATTCATTTTTTAATAATCCAGAATTTCATGTGTCGGCTCATTAACAATTGCAACGTTTACTTTTTTGTCAGTTATACCATAACGGTATTTTGAAGAGTTGCAACTGTTGAAGATACCCCTTCATGCACATCATGAAGCATCAATCAGATTCGTCATATTCAAGTGTTTATTCTTGAATTGATTGTTGAATCCTCAAAGCAGTCGCACCATTTAGGGCGAAATTCTATTTTAGGACACTGCATATCGCAGGCCTCAATCAAGTTGTTGTAATCTTTCAATTTCTGTATTATACACTTTGTATTACGATTTGTAAATTCCTAACAATCTAAAACAGAATTTTCATGATGGATCAAACGATGCTGAAGTCGCATGTTAAAAAAACTTGGAAAATTCAAAGGTTCTGATTTTCATCGTTGGCAACAGAAGATGTTGTTTTACTTGACAACGTTGCATGTGTCGAATGTTCTCACGGATCCTGAACCAACAGATCCATATGTGGAAGGACATAATGTTCCTACTGAGGCACAAATGGCAGACTATGAAAGGGTTGCCTCTCTTTGGAATCATAATGAATATAATTGCAGAAATTATCTTTTGAATGCATTGGATGATTCCTTGTATGATATTTATTCTTCCTTTACAAGTGCAAGGGAAATATGGATATCTTTAGAAAAGAAATACAGGACTGAAGTTGCATGTTCCAAGAAGTTTGTTGTTGGAAAATTTCTAAACTTCAAGATGAATGATGCAAAGCCTGTTGTGAAGCAAGTGGAAGAACTCCAAATCATAGTCCATGAATTGGAAGTAGAAGGCATGGGTTTTGATGAAGCGAAAAGTGTACCGCTTTTGGGGGGTCATTTAAGGCCAAAGTCGAGATTATTTGATCAAATATTGCACTAAATCGTTCCTTTTGTCATTTTAGGTACTTTTGAGAGGAAATTTACAAAATGGAGCATTTTGGACGTTTTTGGAGCGAAAAAGTGAAGAAAACAACAAAGTCTCAAAATCATGCTGAAAATTGCACATGACGGCGTCACAGGTTGCTAGTGACGGCGTCATGACTTGACAAAGAGGTGGATAAATCAATTACACGTGACGCGCCAGAATGTTTTCTAAAGAGTTCGTGACGGCGTCACGTTATAAAATGCCAAGACCGTCACGTGTAAATGCGAAGAGAGACGGCCCAGAGTCCACAAAGAGTGACGGCGTCAGAAGTGGATCTAGGCAATACGAGTATTATTTTGGCGGCGAGTTGATGGCGTCACACCTATCTCTTGACGCCGTCAGGATACAAAATCTATATATAGTTTTCTAGTTTTCATTCATTGTGTGCAACTTTGAAGGGAGTAAACCCTAGACAAATTTTACGGATATTTTAAGGGTTTCAAACCCTTGTTTCATCCATGCTTAATTGAAGATAAGTCTTTCACCAAATCATTCAATATGTCTATGTGTTGTTTGATTATATCTTATGCTTGTCTTCTCTTTAACATGCTAGGCTAGGTTTTCCTTGTGTTTGCTTAGATGTAATGAAACTTAGATATTGATTATGGGTTGGTTGTTTGTTTATGATTGTTGTGGATGAATGAATTCGATGTTAAGCTTAAGAAAACTGGCAGACTTCCAATTGGTAACTTGCTTGAACGTCTTAAGAAACATGATCGGAGGTGTACTACGATATATTGGTTGTATTTAATGCGTAGGTAACTACTAATGAGGCCATATTAGGAGCTAGTAGTCGGCTCAACATAGGAAGAGGTAGAAGCTTATAGAGTTAGGGAAGATCGTACATAGCCCTACGAATGGTATTAAGGAATATAACCCGTCATCCATGCAATTGTAACAAACTAATCAACCTGTAAAAGATAGCTAAGGAGTAGTGAAATCTAAGTAAACACATTTTCTCTCATTATTGTTTTCACCATAATTTAGTTTAAGTTTAGTTTGTTTTATTTTGATTGCATCTTTTAGTTATTTGGGTTAGTTGATTAGCAACTAATTCCGCCCACTCCTTCCAAAATCGAGATTTTACTTGCTTTTTATAAAATATAAAAATACAAAAAAAATTATTCCTCACCTCTAGACCTAGTTTTAGTGAGTTTTAACCCTAGCGAACACTATTCTTTGAGTTGAACGATCAATCCCCCGGTACTTGTCACTATACTATACTACAACGGTCAGGTACACTGCCTGGTGGGGATTGCAAGCTTCTTAAGATCCCTTGAGAGGTAAAACCTTTTGCGAGGGCGCAATTCCACGCATCAAGTTTTTGGCGCCGCAGCCCAGGGAATAGTTATTGTCTAGGTTAAAATTTCTCTTTATTAGGTCTACTTGCTAGTTTCCTTTCTAGTATGATTTTTATTCTATTTTTATAGGTTTCCTTAGTCTATCTTTTTCTTCGTTCCTTTGTTCGTAACCTTTGCCATCCGCCATCATGGAAGGTGGTAATCTCTTTGATCCTATCAACCCACCACAACAAAACCATCCACAAAACCCACCACAACCAAACCAACCTACTAGACCCCGAACTTTAGGAGAGTACTCCCGTCCTAGCCACCAAGGCTCTCGAAACACCATTGAGCTCACTCAAGGAGCCAATGTGTCTCCCTTGCGATCCGACACCATCCGGTTGGTGCAAAGCGGATGTGCATTCCATGGACTTCGTTCCGAAGATCATAATCAACATCTCAAGGATTTCCTAAAAATCGTAGATTCCATAGACCTTGATGTTGGAACTCGAGAGACGACCCGATTGCGTCTCTTCCAATTCTCTCTACGTGACCAAGCTAGTCAATGGCTTGAGCGTTTACCCGCGGGATCTATCACCTCTTGGGATGATCTCGCCACTCGTTTCCTTGCTCAATTTTTCCCACCAGGGAGAACAACTAAGCTTAGAAATGATATCTTGATGTTCCAACAACGTCGAGGTGAAACTCTCTATGAAGCATGGACTCGTTTCAAGGACTTACTCCAAAAAGTCCCTCATCATGGCATAGATCTTTGGCTCCAAGTCCAAATTTTCTATGACCATATCGATCTCTCCACAAGGCGAACCATTGACCAATCGGCCGGTGGCAAGCTTCGTGATCTAAGTGCGGAAGAATCATGGAACTCATAGAAGATCTTGCTCTCTTTGATAACGAAAGTTGGAATGATCCCCGTGATTTGAACAAAACGGTCAAGGCAATATCTTTGCCTTCAAATAATTCAAGCACTCCCGACCGTAGGATCATGGAACTTGAAGACCAAGTCAAGTTTCTCATGAAATCCTATGAAGCTCCTAAACCTTCAAGCCAAGTGAATAAAATCACTTCTTCGTGCGAATTATGTAGTGGTCCCCACGACACTCGTGATTGCATGGAACTCCCCGAACAAGCTTTCGCGGATTACGCATCCTCGTGTACCGACGGAGCGGGAGACAAGCGGTACACTTTCAAACCCGAGCAAAACCCTTACGGTGATTCATACAACCCCTCTTGGAAAAATCACCCGAACCTTTGGTGGAAACAAAACCAAAACATGCCCCAAAACAATTCTTCCACTCCACCTAATCGTTATCAACCAAACGGCCCACCCTCTAGCCGCACTTTCAACAACAATACTTCCAACAACTATGGTAGTACCAATAATCTTGAAGGATTGATGTCCAAATCTATGGCATCTCAAGAAGCCCGCATAGCTAAGTTTGAATCCGAATTCAATCAACAACAAGCGGAGATGACCAATAAAATTGACAACTTGTTGAAAGCCCTCAACAACCAAGTGCTAACTATACCAAAGAAGGACACTAGGGACACTAGTAGCGGAACCCAAATTAAGGACCCCTCATCATCTAAACACGTCCACGTTGTCAATGTAGTTACTATTAAACCAGTCGCTAATAATAGGGAATAAAGTGATATGGATGAGATTAAGGTAGTTGTGGAGAAAAAGGAAGAGAAAGTTGTTAGCATTAAAATATTTATATATAGAAGTGATGGTCATTCTCATATTGTAACTTTGTGTCACTTGTTAAGATTAGTAATAGAATAGTCAATGGGCCTTGGACTTGGTAAGCTAATATGTTATTAGTTATGTTTCATAAGCCTTTATAATCCAACCATGTAACCAAGTCCAAGCCCAAGCCCATCAAAGCCTATGTATGGAACTATATAAGGCACCTTACCTCTCATTTGTAAGGTGTGCTTGTGTGTGTATTGTGTGTGTTTTTTAATAAAAGTTCTCTTCATCTTTATTTCTATTTCTACAAAACTAACGCCACACATATATTACCAAGTCACCATCTTTACTTCATCTAGTCATTGTATTTGTGTTAAAGTTGATATATCTAAGGTCATACAAGTGGTATCAATCGCCTAACAATGATTTAGGAGTGTTTTCATCAAGTTTTTTGTTAAAAAGTTACACTTTTCATTCATTTTGTGTACTTTTTCTTCAAAAAGTTTTGATCTTTAAGTGTTTTTGTGTTAAAGTTGTTGTTTTTATTGAAGCTTTAGTGATTCTAAGTGTTTTGGGAAAGATTTGATCAAAAGAAACAAGTGGAAAAAGTGTTTTTGGTTGAAAAAATCGGATTTTTGAAGTTTTCTGGTCATCCTACGCGTAACTTTTGGGCATAGTACGAATATCCAGCTGTGAACAGTACTTTTTGTCCTTTTTACGCATAAATTTTGGCATAAACCCTTTTCTTACGCGTAACTAAGTTCAAAACCCTTTTCTTACGCGTAACTCTAGTCAAAACCCTTTTCTTACGCATAAGTCTGATTTCCTACGCATAAATGAAAATCCTACGCTTAAGTTCCTACGCAGAAGTTCTACGCATAAGTTCCTACGCATAAGATCTACGTATAAGATCCTACGCATAAGTTTTCTTCAACGATCAGAGCTTACTCAGTACTTCCCTAACTTGGATAAGTTTGTGGAATACTTCGACACGGGATATCTTTCAAGCTTGGATAAGTTTGAGAGATCAATTTGGTTAAAAAAACCTTATGCGTAACAATTCTTACGCATAAACTCTAAGTTTACGCGTAAAATCAAAGTCTACGCATAAACATTATTGTTTACGTATAACTTAGATCTTACGCATAACTTACAGGTTACGCATAACATCTTACGCGTAAGATTATTCAAGGTTTACGCGTAAAATCAAGCTTTACGCGTAAGTTTTTGACTTTTTGACAACCAAACTTCAAACGGCCATAACTTTTGAACCGTAACTCCGTTTTCGACGAATCAGCTGTCAAAACGACCGCGAGACCGAGAAGAAGGACACGTTGAATCATCTAAAGATCATTCAAGCCAAGCTTCGAGGCCCAAATCCACTCCGAACGGAAGTTATTGAGGTTTCAAGGTTTCAGATCAAATTTTTCACCATAAAAACTTGCATCAACTTACACTAAACACAACTCCTACTTCGTTGAATCGATCCAAGAATCAACTTTATCAATATACACTTCATCAATGGCAACTCAGCAAGACATTCATGCTGCCGGTGCCGAAAACCGACCTCCCATGCTGTCAAAGGGTGGATACTCACAGTGGGCTAGTCGTATGATGCGTTATCTTAAGAGCAAAGCAAATGGAAGTCTTCTCATTAAATCCATTGTGGATGGACCCATCAAACCATCACAAGTACTAGACCCTGGTGATCCAAATGGTACCCCCCCAGTACAACCATACTACAGAGAACATAATGAGACTGAATACACTGTGGAAGACAGAAAACAGATTGAAGCTGATGATCAGGCATTTCATTACGTCGTTCTTGGTTTACCTGAAACCATTTATGCTACTGTTGACAGTGAAGTAAGTGCTCATGCAGTCTGGGAAAGAGTCAAGAGGTTAATGTATGGGACAGACATCGGGAAACAGGAAATGGAAACACAACTGCTTAAGGAACTTCTCAAGTTTACTTCAATTCCTGGTGAATCCATAGAGACGTACTACCACAGATTCTGTAAGATCATGAATGATTTATCAAGACACAACCTCAGTCAGACAAATATTGCTAACAACACCATTTTTTTGAATGAGTTACAACCAGAATGGGGAAGATATGTCACTATTGTTTATCAGACAAAGAATTTGCATGAAGTGACTTATGATCAGGTGTATGACTTTTTGAAGCAAAATCAAGATGAAGCTAATGAAGTAAGAGCTGAATTACTAGCTAAAAAGCATGATCCTCTAGCATTAATGGCTGATACACCAACACCTATACCAGTGAACACACAACAACAACCATCATCATCTTCCACTCACAACTACATGCAACCATCCTACATTCAACAACCAACACCGGTCTACCAACAACAGTTCTACCCACAGCAACAACAACATCTTATTCCACAACAGCAATACCCACAATTCCAAGAACCAGAATTCACTGAAAATGATGAAGCTGCTGCAGCATTGACACAAGCGTTTGCTTTTCTGACAAAAGCTTTCCAAGGACGCTATTCTACACCAACAAACAACAACCAAAGGATTTCATCAAATACTCGCAACAGGCAGATCGCTCAGCCGAGTTTCAATATGGGCAATGGAGGCCAAATGGTTGGAGTTTATGGTAATCAGCAAGGATATGCAACTGGAATTAACATGGGTAATCAGAATATGCAGAATGCAGGTCAGTATGCAGGGAATCAGATGGGTCAGCATGTTGGAAATCAGAGGGGTCAGAATGTTGGTAATCAGGCAATGGGTAATCAGAATAGGAATGTGGCAGCTCCAGTTGTTGGGAATTATGGAAATGTGAATCAGGGTAATCTGGTAAAGTGTTTCAACTGCCAAGGAGTAGGTCATATGGCAAGGAACTGTCCTACTAAACCGAACAAGAAAGATCTAGAGTATTTGCAGAAAGCAGTACTGTTGGCACAAAAAGAGAAGGCAGGATTTCAGTTGAACGCAGAGGAGAATGATTTTATGGCTCTTATGGATGACATGGAAGATAGAGAGGATATCGATGCGAACTGCATATTCATGGCGAATCTTCAGGAAGCTAAGTATGACACGGATTCTGACACACTTCCTGTTTATGACACCAGTGCACCATCTGAGGTATCAAATTTCAACACATGTCACAATAATGATATATTTGATATGTCTCCTCATGAGGAACAGCATTCTGAGAAGCAAGCACCCACTTATGATACATACCTGGACACGCCAAGTAGTAGCAATACTTCTTCAGCAACTCCAGATGTGAATCATAATGGAGGCTTCGTTTCACAGCATGCTGAGAATGATGAGGAAACACGTGCTTTATTTGAATCATTATTAAATAATTGTGGTATTGAAATCGAGAAAGTAAAAAAGGTCAATCGCGATGTTAAGGCCGCGAATGAGAAATTGACCACTGAGCTTGAGAGATACAAGGAAAATGCAAAAAGTTTTCAAATTCACAAAGATCGCGAGTCTGAATTTGAAATTGGTTATAAGAAGTTACTTGTTAAAGATAGGGAATGGAAAAACAAGTTTGCTAATCTTGAAATAAGTTCAACAAAAACCATCAACTCTTTAAATCAAGAAATTTCTGAGTTAACAAACCAACTTTCAAAACAAAAAATATCTTATACCAATCTTGAAAAAGAAAGGGATGAGTTGAAAAAGGACTTCGCAAAGAAAGAAGATAAACTTTTGGAAGAAATCGTAGAGTCAGAACACATGATTGCTCATTTAGAAGAGTTAGTGGTTAAAAAGGGTCAGTCAAGTCAAACAATGCACATGATTGCTAATCAAACTAATCCGATTTACCACACAAAACATAAAATGGCTCTTGGTAACAAAACTCCTTGTAATCTCAAGAAAGCTCAGCAAGCTCAGAATTGTTTGTTTAATGGAAATGTTTTGTTGGCTAAGCATGATCCTCCCATTGTTCGTGATTCTGTGGAAACGATTGAATTGGCCGAAGAGAGCATTAATAAAATGAAACAAAAGAATCCTGATTTGAAACCGATTGATTACAACAAATTGAACAAACTTTCGGGAATTACTTTTGTTCCACAAAAAGAACCATCAGTGTTTTCCATAAAACGTCCATTCTCAAAAATGTTTTCAAAAAAGGTAGTTGCTTCCAAATCGATTTCAAACATGGAACAGATTTCTTCAAACAACACTTTTAACACAAGTGCTGCAAGAGGATATCTTGATGATCTTAAAACCAGAATTGGGCAACTTAAAACGACTTTAGAATCTAAAACGAGACTTAATGAGATCAACTGGAATTCCACGGTTCATTTACAGCTTAAAAAGATTCTCGAAAATGAATTTGCTCCTCAAATTAATAACATCCATGCTCGAGTAATTCATTTTGAACAAGCATTTTTGAAAGAAACAGCTGACTTCGTCACGGATCACAAATCCCTGATAAAGAAGGCAAATGAATCTTTTGAGCAAATCAATGTTTTGGAAAACCTAAATGATTCTCTCTTCGAAGCTGTTATGACCACCGATATTATGTCCATCATTTTACAAACATATTCTGTTCAAGACGATGAACGACTGAGAGCTGAAACCTCCGACATTGTTTCAAAATATGAAAACGCTCTTATTAAACTTGAAAAAGAAAATGTGTCATATTTTAAACAACTTGATCGAAAAAAGGAAGAATGCAAGTATGACAAATTGTCGTATGAGAGTGCCTTAAAGAAAATGAAAGAGCAATATGATTTTTTGAGGACTCAGCTTGAAAGTCAAAAAGGAAAGGGTGAGGAAACTAAGTTTGCAAAACCATTGACTTCGGAGAAACCAAATGTTTCAAACACGGTTCAAAAACCAAAAATGTCAATTTCACGGTTTGCTCCAAAAGTCGATGAGAAAAAGGATTTGACAAAACCAGTCACTCCAACACCCTTGCCCACGAAAAGTGAAAATGAAAAGATTGTTGAAAAAGGAAAAGCGGTTGTCGAAACACCAAAAGTGATAGCACATGGCCTTTTTAGGATTAGTCCCACTAATGCGTCTGCCTCCACTTCTAAGACAAATGCGTGCAAAAAGGATAATTCTAAAGAGTCTAGTGATGCTAAAAAGGACAACAATATAAATCCTAATGTGTGTGCCTTACCTTCTACAGGATTAGAATGCACCTCTAGGAGCAGCAGACTAAAGCCTAGGAGCAATACAAGGAACAATAGAGTCTCGCCTATTTCTACGAGTAGTAGCAAGAATAAAGTTGAAGAAGTAGAAGAACACCCTAGGAATTTATCGCTTTGTAATAAGAAACATGATTCATCTGAATGTAATGTCGAAAGTACTGGTTCTAATGCATGTAATGACTCTGTTTGTTTAATACGCAAGAAATGTTTAATTAATGATGCTCATGATGAATGTGTTTCTAAGAATGTGAATGTTACGCCTAAACAGAAGTATGTTCCAAAGGGAACTAGTGCCAGATCTAGATCTATAGAAAGATTAGTTGCACGCTTTAGATCTACCACTAGTAGTCGAATGCCTAGGAACTACCTTAAGTTTTGTATGTGGATACCAACGGGTTGAGAGTTCACTCTTAAGGACGGCAAATTAGAAATAACTCAAGCTAAACAAGTAGCAACTGTCCATGAGTGTGATTCTGCTTTTACTCCTAACCCCATGGAATCCAATTCAACACGGTTTCCAAATACAAACTCTTCTGTTCTTGGCAGGTTATCAAAATATGTCTTTGGATCGTCGACTCGGGTTGCTCCAAGCACATGACCGGGAACTTAAAGCTGCTGATCAATTTCATATAGAAATTCATGGGAACTGTACGCTTTGGAAATGATCATGTAGCAGCTATCCTGGGTTTTGGAGATCTTCAGTTTGGGAATTTTTTGATCACTCGAGTTTACTATGTCGAAGGGTTGGGACACAACTTGTTTTCAGTTGGGCAGTTTTGTGATGCATATTTAGAAGTTGCATTCAGGAGAAACACGGTTTTTATTAGAAATTTGGTTGGTGATGATCTCTTAACTGGTAATCGTGGTACAAACTTGTATGCCATCGACATCAACCAAATGGCTTCTACATCACCAATTTGTCTTATGACAAGGGCAACCGAAACTAAGTCCTGGCTGTGGCATAGACGTTTATCCCATCTCAATTTCGACACCATCAACAAGTTAGCCAAAGACAACATCGTCACCGGACTTCCTAAGTTCAAATACACCAAGGAACACCTATGTCCATCATGCGAACAAGGAAAAAGCAAAAGAGCATCATATAAACCCAAAACCGTACCTAGTTCGGAAGCAAGGTTACATATGTTGCACATGGACTTATGTGGCCCAATGAGAGTTGAAAACATTAATGGGAAGAAGTATATTCTTGTTATTGTTGATGATTATTCAAGATATACTTGGGTAAAGTTTTTGAGATCAAAAGACGAAGCACCAGGCATCATCATCACCTTTCTGAAGCGTATTCAAGTTCTACTTCAAGCTCCAGTAAGGATTATAAGAACAGATAATGGCACAGAATTCACAAATCAGGAGTTAAGAACTTACCTCGAAGATGTTGGAATTACACATCAAACATCAGTTGTTAGAACTCCACAGCAGAATGGGGTAGTTGAAAGAAGAAACCGAACTCTTGTGGAAGCTGCTCGCACAATGCTGATTTTTTCTAGTGCACCACTATTCTTATGGGCTGATGCTGTAGCCACTGCTTGTTTCACTCAAAACCGATCCCTAGTACATCCAAGATTCAATAAAACCCCATATGAGCTAGTGAACAACCGTAAACCTGACATCTCTTACCTTCACGTGTTTGGCGCTTTATGCTATCCGACGAATGACAGAGAAGATCTAGGAAAGTTGAAAGCTAAGGGTGATATTGGAATCTTCATTGGATATTCAGAAAACTCGAGGGCATTCAGGGTGTATAATAGAAGAACAAAAAGGATTATGGAGACGATGAATGTGAAGTTTGACGAGATTTCACAAATGGCTTCTGAGAGATACGCTCTAGAACCCGCGCTTAATCCGATGGCTTCTAATCAAAACGGATTAGGACCCGCACTAAACCAGCAGACTTCTGGACACATCAGTTCAGGACTCGTACCTCAAGGAGCTCAGTCAACAAACACGGATAAACCTTCAGAACAAGAACTGGAAAATTTCTTCGAGTTAATGTTTGATGAATATTATGGTGGCACTTCGACAAATGCATCTCAACAACATTCCGCTGCACCCGCTCAAAACCATCAACCACCACCAACACCACCAGATGCATCCACAACAATCGAAGCTGAAGCACCAACTACATCAACATCATCTACATCTACTCAAGCAACTCCAGTACTTGAAACTGTTCTACCAAACGTTGATGAGCAAAACCAAAACACAAATTTTCAAGAAGAACCAACAAATAATTCAAACGATGTTACGTTAGAAGAAGAAGAAGAAGTATTTGAAAACCCGTTTGCAACAGACTCTGCTGAATCTTCTTCAAGGTTACAAGAACCATCTAACACACATTCGCTAAACCCAAGGTACCCTTCTACGTTTCAATGGACAAAAGACCATCCGTTAGTACATGTTATTGGTGATCCTTCAATGCCAGTTCAGACGAGGAGACAACTCGCCACCGATCTCGAATTGTGCATCTACGTTTGTTCAATCAGCCTCAAAGAACCAAAGAACATTCGGGAAGCAATGGCAGAAAACCCTTGGATTGAAGCGATGCAGGAGGAATTTCTTCAATACCTGTTACATGACAGTTGGGAACTTGTTGAACGACCACTTGATAAACGAGTTCTTGATCTCAAGTGGTTGTGGAAGAACAAACTGGATGAGGAAATGACTGTAATTCGCAACAAAGCTCGTCTCGTGGCTAAAGGTTATCCACAAGAAGAAGGGATAGATTTCGAAGAATCATTCGCGCCTGTAGCTAGACTTGAAGCAGTCCGGATTTTCTTGGCCTATGCCGCTCACAAAAACATCACAGTCTATCAGATGGATATTAAGACAGCTTTCTTGAATGGAACTCTGAAAGAAGAAGTGTATGTGAGTCAGCCAGAGGGATTCATCGACAGAGATCATCCAGACTACGTCTACAAGCTGAAGAAAGCCATTTATGGTCTAAAACAAGCTCCAAGAGGTTAAACGGATCTTTCGGTACCTACGAAGCACCATTAACATGGGACTTTGGTATCCGAAGGATTCGGGGTTTAATCTAACAGCATTTTCAGATGCAGACCATGCCGGTGATCAAGTTACAGCAAAGAGTACATCAGGTGGAGCACAATTTTTGGGTGAAAAGCTAGTAAGCTGGTCTTCAAAGAAACAGGACTGTACTGCACTATCAACCGCCGAAGCCGAGTATGTGTCTCTATCTGCGTGTTGTGCCCAAGTTCTTTGGATGCGGACACAGCTCACAGATTATGGCTTTACTTTTGACAGAATACCTATGTATTGTGACTCAAAAAGTGCCATAGCCATCTCGTGCAATCCCGTACATCACTCTAAGACGAAGCATATCAAAGTCCGCTACCATTTCATCAAAGAACACGTGGAAGAGGGTACTGTTGAATTATTTTTCGTTAAGACTGATTACCAACTCGCCGATCTATTTACTAAAGCCCTTCCAAAAGAACGGTTTGACTATTTAGTTCGACGAATTGGCATGCGAAGCCTAACTCCTGAGGAGCTAGAACGTCTTCTCGAATCTTCTTGAAAAAGTTTTCAAAATCGCTTCGCTGTAAATATTTGAAAAAAAAAAAAATATACAAAAGTTGAAAAACCTACAAAAACAAAATACAAAAATATAAAATTTTCAAAAAATACAAAAACAATATAAAATCAAAAAATCCAAAAATATTCTTCTCACGACATGTCTCTCGTATAAATCAATATTCTGTACGTTTCTAGCAATGTCATTCAACAATGATACGGACATGTACAGATGCTTGAGCGGGAGTTCTTTTTAATGTTTTTCTAAAACACGTCGTTTCTCAAATGTTTTCTTTACAATGGCTTTCGTATACATCAGTACGAAACCCGGACTCTAACGATGACTTCTGATTATTTTCAAATCAAGGACTCGTACGTTCAATGACGAACTCTTTTTCAAAAAGTTCGAGTCTAAACAAACCAAAAAGATTTCAAGCATAAACTCGTTTTCAAAACAAAATTCTTGAACACTTTTTCAAGATTGTTCAAAAGATTTCTCAAAAGTAGTGCTCAAGATAACTCCCTAAAAACCCTTAATTAATTTTAAAATGTGCTATCATTAAGGGGGAGTACAAAAACAAAATGTTCCGTATTCATGCAAAATGAAATCTGTCTATCTCTCCAAAAAGCTTTTTCTTAATCAGTTTATATCAAAAATATCACATTATGCTATTTTTGAGGGGGAGAAGACATGATTAAAATGTGATCAATGATGTTTAAAGCTTGTGACTGAATCTCAAAAGAGCTAGACTCAGAATGTACCAATGAATTGACGAAGCTTAAAATGTCAGTAATCGAAAAGACTTGTCCTGGACGGGTAATAATTTCAAGCTAGTCTAACTAGTGATGTAAGCGTGTCTCGAATAGGACTTGTCTAAGTAGAATGTACCGTATCGAGAGACTCTCTTTGGACTTGACCAGGACGGGTAATAACTTCAAGCTAGTCTAACTAGGGATGTAAGCGTATCTCGAATCGGTCATGTTCACTGAAAGTGGATCAATTCAAAAAGTGCAAACTCCTCACGCATGTGCAAATTTCTTTAAAAATTCATGAGCACATGTGAAGGGGGAGTCCTTCAAAAGTAATGCAAAACTCTCGAAGTGTCAACAATGTGTTTTATTATCATAAACACTTTGAGAGATTTTCAATAAATGGTTTCATGGCAACAATAGGATAGTCATGGAGTTATAAGGTGACTAAGGTTAGGAAAAACCGTCCTATGATCCGCCAGAGCCGGAGGGATCTACCCAAGGACAAATCCAATAGATTAGAATTAGAAGTCCTTAGGTATGATTGAAAAAAGGAGAAAATGAGAAAGGAGAAAGAAGGGGTTGAAGAATTAAAAAGAAAAGTTATGAAAAAGGGTGAAAAGAAATAGCCCTCCATATGTTCAACCCTAGGGCAGACACCGGGTTCAACTCATATGCTACTGGTTGTTACTAAGGTGACACCGGTATTGAAGACAAAGACGTCATGGACCCAGTGACGCACTGCACTAAACCTTCTTAACCACTCAAGTTCTCTTAAAAGAGCTTGTTTCATTCTCACGGGGAACCGGTGTAATCTATCGACTTATCTCTTAGAGATGGTTGATATTGAAGCAGGAGACCTCTCCCTAATCTCCGCATAGGAAATCAAATGTGCACTTATCGAGTCTAGAGCCCCGAGATTCATCAAAAGATCTCATAGGAACACATAATATTTCTACACTGGTTGTTCATCATTAAGGACGCCAGATGTAAACTTTAGAGTCCTATGTAGATCTTAGCAATCTGCCAGAACATTTACGAGAGAATTCACACAAGTGTTTCTCAATGATTGAATGGAAACTCCTGCCAGGGTCAACATCAAACAGCCCTGACAGCAGGTCACTTCGGTAATTCCTTATGGGTTACGCTTAGTGTTCGCGGTGGTTTCAAAAGGTCTACAGTCGTGGAGTGATACCCAGCGACTCACCCAGTCATTGAGCTACTAAGTAGGTCTCGTAAGCTCTCTCGAGAGTATCTGACATGGGAACGGCCTTGGTAAGGGTTAGAAGGAGTCTTCACACTATGCTGTTGATGATCTCTAATTCTTATCTGTAAGTACCGGATGCTTTATTGCTAACTGTTTATATGCAGGGACACTTCATCTCCATGGCGACAGATTCCACATGCTCATACATGCATCTCAAAGTCAAAGGAAAGTTCTCACAAAGATCAAAGCAAAGAAAGGTTCAAAGAAAGATTCTACGCAATGAGAAAGAATCTACAGAAGTAAAGTGACAAAGATCTGTGTGAAAGAACGGGAACTACAAATGCATGTATCACAAAGACTGAAGATGTATGAGCATGTTGGAATGGCAAACAACCACCACAGACGCAGAAGTGACGAAAGGTAGATAACTCCACATCACAAAGAAACAAAGAACGATGAAAAATCAGTCATCAAAGATCACAAAGCATGAAGGAACAAAGACTAAAGACTATTCTACAACGACACACAAAGTTGAAGACAAAGAACATGGAAGACCCACTCACGTGGAGCATCATTCGAATGACCACCCCTTAGGGGGAGATTGTTAGCATTAAAATATTTATATATAGAAGTGATGGTCATTCTCATATTGTAACTTTGTGTCACTTGTTAAGATTAGTAATAGAATAGTCAATGGGCCTTGGACTTGGTAAGCTAATATGTTATTAGTTATGTTTCATAAGCCTTTATAATCCAACCATGTAACCAAGTCCAAGCCCAAGCCCATCAAAGCCTATGTATGGAACTATATAAGGCACCTTACCTCTCATTTGTAAGGTGTGCTTGTGTGTGTATTATGTGTGTTTTTTAATAAAAGTTCTCTTCATCTTTATTTCTATTTCTACAAAACTAACGCCACACATATATTACCAAGTCACCATCTTTACTTCATCTAGTCATTGTATTTGTGTTAAAGTTGATATATCTAAGGTCATACAAAAGTTGAGGAAGTAGAAAATGTAGAGGAATACTTTGATAGGTTACCTACCAAGGAAGAACGGGAATACCATAAAGATCTATTCGATGACCCTGAGACACCATACGTCCTTGGTTCACCAATCATTAAAGCGGGTGATCCCTCTAACATCAACATACCATGCAACATTGGGCAAATGCATGTGTGGAAAGCCTACATTGATCTTAGATCTCCCATAAACATTATGACTAGGACCCACTACAATTGGGTAATGAAGAAGCAACTTGGATATAGGATGATGCCCAACACGAGTTGGATGAGTAACTTTGTGGGAAGAGTGAAAGGATTGCACGTCTTTGTAGGAAACTTCACTTATGTTACCGATTTTGTGATTGTAGAAGATATCCGTCTGGTAATAGATGGGTGCCTAAGTCTAGTAGTGTTCGGAAAGCCGTTTGTTAAGGCTTCTAAGATGAATTATGACCAATCTCTATGGATAGTTAGATTCAAGGATGAGAACGATGAGATAGCTTACCCAATGCCCTATAAGATTGAACAATTACGTCTTTTATCAAACATCGAAAAGGAGCACAAGCAAGCGGTCTACTATAGGAATGATGAGGATAGACGTAGAGGAGTAGACTATGTTATTAATAAAATATTTGGTTTTTACAAGGAATGCTTGCAAATAGGTCCGGAATACAAAACTAAAATCGAGGATGACCTAGGAACCGGAACCGATGACGAGGTCACGTAATAGCCCATGACCTTGAGTCTAGCTACAAGACTCGTAAATAAAGAAAAGCGCTTCTTGGGAGGCAACCCAAGCTTTATTTGTTTGATTGTTTGTTTGTTTGATTTTATTTGTTTCCATATGCATGCTTGATTTTTAGTGTAAGGGAAATCTAAATTTGTTTTTAAGAACGGAATTGGACATGAACCACAACAATATTAAATGAACATGTATATTAGTATTTGTTTGAGTCAAATGCTTGTATCGAGTCATAATGATGTTTTGCAGGAATTCCAGGAATTAAGGCGTAAGTTTTTCCAGAAATTTTCCGGAAACTTAACATGAGATTTCTGTCAAAACACTCTTACGACGTCAGGATTTTAACCTGACGGCGTCAGGTGTAAAAATTCTGAAAAATTTTGCAAGTTTTATTTTTCTAACGGAGTCTTAAAGTTTTTGTTAATTCTTTAGTTCTATAAACTCCAGGAAATCTGCAAACATTCATTCCACAAGCATTATATCCTTATATACATAGATTGACGCCGATTTTACGCGAGGTTTGCCATGATTATTTTCTCAGGTTTAACAGGTTATACTGGACAAGAAGATGATTTATATTTCTGGAGGGAAGCTTTCAACGTTCATTTTCTTGGAGGAGGATTTAACCATGTTATCCATTTATCCACACCGAACGAATCAGGGGAGTATTTGTTTTCATACTTTTACCTTATTTGCTTTTACATCTTTTCATTGAACATTTGGGACAATGTTCAGCCTAAGTGTAAGGGGAGGGTAAATGATGATACCTTATAGAATACAATTGCACTTGAGTTTGTTTGTTCAAAAGTAGGTGTGTAATAAAACTAAGAGAAATACTTGTTAGGGTAATTTTAGCGCCAAATTTAAATTTTTTTTACAACATTTAGGAGTGAAGCTTTAGCCTTAATGAGCGTCTCATTGATAGGAGATTGTATAACTAGCACAAAAAAACCATACCACTCAAAAATTTTATCAAAAAAGGTAGTGACCATCCGAGTATTAGATTAATTGGCTAACGCGCCAGCACTAGTGTATGACTTGGTGACCATCCATTATGCAAGTAACGCGCTAGCGATCGAAGAAGTGCACTAGTTATCATCCGTTAGTTGAGGCGTCAAAGACTCGTACCGTCCTTCTACTAAGTGAGGTTCGCCCCTAGACTTGTTAGGAGAAGCCTTAGAGCTTATGAGTGTACCGGTAGTACTTAGATTCTAGAACTTGCGTTAGTGATGCATCCCGAGACCGCTAGTGAGACAACATTCGTGTAGTTAGGATTTACTACATGATAAGAGGCATTAGGATCACCCTTGTGTTAAACCCATATCATAATTACTTGACCACTGAAGTCATAATTACTTGACTAATAAAGTCAATTAATTTTCCCACACCTTTGCGTTGTACTCATTTTTAGTATACGATACCCCTAGTACACCCCTCTGAGCCTATCTTTTTGTTTCTAACTTTAAGCATTTTACTTAAAGGAAGAATTTGTTAACAATCCACCCCAAATGTACAACCAAATCGCCTTAGCCTTCCATGTATGCACTTATCTTTAGTGCATTATTGTTACATGTTTAAACCCTTAGTTAATTGTCTAATTGATTACATGGTTGCTAAGTCGAGTCATATCTTGTACATATTGTTTTGGGACGATTGGGACTCATGGGTAAAGTACTAGTGTTATGGAGTAATGGGGAAGAACATCAACTATTACCCCCATATGTCCGTTAATCTAAAAAAGTTCTCCAAGTGTTTTGATTATCTTAATTCGAGTCATTAGAATAATTGCTTGTAAAGTATGTAAAAGTTCAAGTGTAAGGGGAATGCAAATCTCCTATGATGTATTATTTTGGATGGTAGGGTAAGAGTGTATCCAGAAAAAAAAAAATTTGAAAAGTCAAGAAAAAGAAAAAAAATAGAAAAAGAAAAAGGAAAAAAAACATACGGACTACCATCCCATTTCCTTTTATGTTTGTTTTATGTTTTGTTAGTTTTTGATTAGCTTGAGTCGAGTCGAGTCTTGGCTTAGCAACGCCACATTGAACATGTAATTGACCAAGATTAACTCGCCACCAGTAAATATTGCCTTTATCCAAAAAAACCGTGTTTACCATATCCCTACACCTCACGTTATAACCCTTTAAAAAAACCTCTTTGATAGTTTATCCTAAGTGCTTACGCCAAGTGGTGGAGGTTTGATCCTTTCCCAAGCCTGTGGTAATCTATTTGCTATGACAAGTAGTGAGAGATGTTTTCCATTTCCATATTGTGATATATACTTTATTACACCCGAGAGATGTGAGTATCTAAACACTATTTGTGAGGTGCTAGCGTATAATTTCCGTGCTTGTTTTTGGTTGAAGTGGAACGATTATTTGTTGTAATTACTTTTATATTAGTGTTAAATGACCCCTAACTTATATTTTGATTAGAATAAAAGCGCATTTGCTTGAGGACAAGCAAATCTCAAGTGTAAGGGTATTTGATGAAGCGAAAAATGTACCGCTTTTGGGGGGTCATTTAAGGCTAAAGTCGAGATTATTTGATCAAATATTGCCCTAAATCGTTCCTTTTGTCATTTTAGGTACTTTTGAGAGGAAATTTACAAAAGGAAGCATTTTGGACGTTTTTGGAGCGAAAAAGTGAAGAAAATGACAAAGTCTCAAAATCATGATGGAAATTGCACATGACGGCGTCACAGTTTACTAGTGACGGCGTCATGACTTGACAAAGTGGTGGATAAATCAATTACACGTGACGCGCCATAATGTTTTCTAAAGAGTTCGTGATGGCGTCAAGTTATAAAATGCCAAGACCGTCACGTGTAAATGCAAAGAGAGACGGCCCAGAGTCCACAAAGAGTGATGGCGTCAGAAGTGGATCTAAGCAATACGAGTATTATTTTGGTGGCGAGTTGACGGCGTCACACCTATCTCTTGACACCGTCAGGATACAAAATCTATATATAGTTTTCTAGTTTTCATTAATTGTGTGCAACTTTGAAGGGAGTAAACCCTAGACGAATTTTATAGATATTTTAAGGGTTTCAAACCCTTGTTTCATCCATGCTTAATTGAAGATAAGTCTTTTATCAAATCATTCAATATATCTATGTGTTGTTTGATTATATCTTACGCTTGTCTTCTCTTTAACATGCTAGGCTAGGTTTTCCTTGTGTTTGCTTAGATGTAATGAAACTTAGATATTGATTATGGGTTGGTTGTTTCTTTATAATTGTTGTGGATGAATGAATTCGATGTTAGGCTTAAGAAAACTGGCAGACTTCCAATTGGTAACTTGCTTGAACGTGTTGAGAAACATGATCGGAGGTGTACTACGATATATTGGTTGTATATAATGCATAGGTAACTACTAATGAGGCCATGTTAGGAGCTAGTAGTTGGCTCGACATAGGAAGAGGTAGAAGGTTATAGAGTTAGGGCAGATCGTACACAGCCCTACGAATGGTATTAAGGAATATAACCCGTCATCCATGCAATTGTAACAAACTAATCAACCTGTAAAAGATAGCTAGGGAGTAGTGAATTCTAAGTAAACACATTTTATCTCATTATTGTTTTCACCATAATTTAGTTTAAGTTTAGTTTATTTTATTTTGATTGCATCTTTTAGTTATTTGGGTTAGTTGATTAGCAACTAATTCCGCCCACTCCTTCCAAAACTGAGATTTTACTTGCTTTCTATAAATTATAAAAATACAAAAAGAATCATCCCTCACCTCTAGACCTAGTTTTAGTGAGTTTTAACCCTAGCGAACACTATTCTTTGAGTTGAACGATCAATCCCCCGGCACTTGTCACTATACTATACTACAATGGTCAGGTGCACTGCCTGGTGGGGATTGCAAGCTTCTCAAGATCCCTTGAAAGGTAAAACCTTTTGTGAGGGCGCAATTCCACGCATCAGGTTTAAACTTTAACTTTCTTGTTGGTTCTATTATTGAAAAATTGCCTCAATCCTGAAAAAACTATAAGTTATATCTTAAACATTTGACTAATGATATGAGTTTTGAGCAACTTGTTCTCAAAATTCGTGTTGAGGAAGATAACAGGATGCATGAAAAGGCTGATGCAAATTTGATAGAGCCAAATGCAAACATGGTTGGAGAAAGCTCTTCTAAATCAAAGAACTACCACAAAAACAACAAAAATGGTGGTTATTCTGGACAGAATTTTCCAAGAATAAGAAGAAAGATTACACCCAACAAAAGAGCAACAACTTCAAGAAAGTTTATCATTGTTGGGTCTGTAGATGTTGAAACTTAGACCTTGATAGATCTTCTGAGCACTCTAGAATCGTTAGTTATGTTAATGTAATCACCAACACACTAATAGACAATCTCTGTAACTTGTATTTTAAAGCGGAAACAAACACAAGTTTTAATACTAAGAACAATCGATCCTCTATGGATCTTTTAATAATAATAAAAGTGTTTTCTAAAACGTAACTCAATACATAATCATGTGTTCCTTTTATACACAAGGAACCCTAAACCGTTTCACAAGAAACGTATATTCTAAAAACTTCTAAAAGATATGCATTATCGCTTCCTAAATAAACTCATGCATATCCTAACTATATTACATAAAACATGGAAAAACTATATCCGTCGAAACTAATCATGCTGAAACTAAACTTCAGCAGAAACAATCTATAAGCAGAATCTGTCTCTTCAGCAGAAACCATCAGCAGATTCTTCAGCAGAATTCCCAACAATCATCCCCTAATCTTGAATTTGACATGGTTAAGTTCAAGATTCTTGATAGATTTTTAAAGTGACATACCAAGAGGAGTGAAATCGAACATCATCAGCAAAGAATCATCATCAGCAGGATCTCTATGATCAGCACATACTTGAAAACTCCATTCTTTGCAGCAACAAATGACCAAATGTACATCAAAACAAATTAGTTTCATACTATTCTCATCACATCCAGGTGTGTGAACTTCTGTGAGAGGTGAATCATTGAAAATAATGGATTTGATGTCTCTTTACCAATAGCCATCACTACTGGAGTAGCCAAATATTTTAAGTTCGAAAACTAGGGTACACTGATGACCAAATGATTTTTAGCAAATCATCAGCTGTAAACGGATTTGAGATGTCTTTACCTGTAGCCGTTTGCTCAGGACTAGTCAATTATTTGATGAGAAATCATCTTGGTCAACTGAATACCAAATATGGTTTTCCACTGCCTTTTCCACAAGCCATATACATGTGGGTTAGCCAATTATTGGAAATCCATAAAGGAAAAATCCATGGTCAATTGACAACCATTTCAACTCTCAGCTATGAAGCATGGGTGAGTTGAGTACCCTATAGTTTTGAGCAAACTATTACAGCTATCAACAGATTTGATGTGTCTTTACCAAAGCTGTACCCTTTGGACTAGCCAACTTTTTGATGGAATAGTCAACATCAGGTAAGTTGATAACCAGAGAATGTGTGAGAAACACCAAACCTGCATACAATATACACAATACTATACAAAATTGTTAGTTATTTTATTTTTTTTTATAATAAAAGAAATAAATATACAACAATATACCATCAAATAGAAGCTGCTCTGGAAGTCCTAATCCTGAGTTTGAACACTATCACCAGAGATTCAGCAAACAACCTAGCATTCCCAACTGGATCAGGAGGAATCTTCAACTTTTGTTGAAGTATTTTCTCCATCAGAGACACTTTAAGAGGATACCTTTTGCCAAGATCCATAAGAAGTCTAAGTCCAGATGTAGTTTCCAACACATGAACATATGGCATAGGGTAAAACTTCCAACTCTGAACCTTCCATCTCTGATTGTTTTTCCATATATCATAACCAGCACCAGTGGGAGTAGAAGAATCAAACAGCACTCTGAGGTCACCCAATAGATACAATCCAGACCCTGTAGGAGTATGAGTTGCATAATATTTGTGAACCAAATCATTGAGAGTGAGCAAATCCTGATGATCCACAAGATGTAGTATTTCTTGTAGAAATGTAAATGATAGAGAAGTTTTATCCAGTCTATAAATGGTATTGATCTGTCCATTTTTTAGACAACTCCCAGTGAACCAAAACATCTCTAATTGCCTCAGGCCAATCATCAGGGGATCCTTCTTTGATAAATGAAGCATCAGAAGCATTCGCATCTATTAGTCTTTGTGCTGAATGTGAAGTTATGACTTTAGCCATTCTCTTAGCTCTTCTTCCAGGAACATAAATGGCATCATGAGGTAAAGAAGATTCATCAGGAACTTCAGCTTCAGTAGATACACCTTCTGCAGCATCAGTTTCCACTGATGGATTATCCAATTGTTCATCAGTAGAATCCTGAGAAGAATCAAGTGCAGCAGATGCATATTGTTCATCTATAGCCTTCCTCATCTGTTTGGCTCTAGCAGCTTGAAGCTCTACTTCTCTTTCCTTAATCTCATGAAATCTTGCCATTTCAGCTTGTTGTTCATCATCTAACCTCTTAGCAGCCTCTTCAACCAACCTTTCCTCCTCCATTTGTTTCCTGGTTCTCTTTCTAGATGGAGGAGCTTCTGCTATCACTTTAGCTTTACCTTTATCAATACAAGATGAAGCAGCAACAGGTGGTACATCAGTATAAGTGGCAGGTAAAGATACCTTATTAGCAACAACAGGAATATCTATATGAACAGAAGAACCAGCATCAGCAAGAATGGTAGGAACATTCTTAGGAGCACCCATTCCATCTTTATCACACCTAGACTTGATTCTATTATACATATGAACCAATTTTTCATCTGAAAGTGCCCACACTTGTTTCCTAGTCCAAGCATTGTTATATAAAGCACTGCTTTGACTTTTTACATAGGTTCTCATATAGTCCTTTTGTTGTGTTTGAGTCATGGGTTTATCTCTTTTTGATTTGGATCTTTGCTCATCTGCTTCTTTCTTCCTCAACTTCATCTCTTTCACAATTTCAGAAATCCAGTCCTTTTTATCTACCTTATTACCAAGAATTTCTGCAGCTAAGTCAGGAGCAGCAATCACTTGTTCTCCAATATGCTGCCAGTCTGACTCATCAAAATTTTGAATAGCAGCATCCAATTCTCTCTGTCTTTCAATGGCAAGGTAGAAATGGATCTTTGTGTAGCAGAATGATATTCTGAATCAAATTTGGCTTGCTCTGCCTCAGCCATCTCTGAACTCCTCTTATAATCTTCCCATTCTTTAAAGAGTTTTTCTTGTGCAACTCTTTCTTCATCTGTAACAATCTCATCCTCATATACTTCAACCCCTTCAGCAAAATCATCATGTGGAATATTCAAATCTTCCATAGGATCAGCATTTAACTTATGAACATCTGAATCAAGTAGATTATCAGCAGATCCTTGAGGCTTGAGGGTTTCAGTGATGTCATCAGGAGAAACTTGCTTAATAACAGATGGATCATGAACAGGGGAATTCAAATACTCTTTTCCTGCTACAAAGAATGTATCTACTGATTCATGAACCCCATCAGTAGTCTTGTCAGCAGCAATGGCACTAGATGGTTGTTTCTCCTGAAGAGTATCAGCAGCTTCTGCCATAAGAATATCATCACCACTTGACTTCTTAGAAGATTCAGCAGCTTTCTTTGCCAAATATTGTCGTCTACTTCTTCTGCTGAAGTGAATTGTAGGCTTAGGTTGAGATACTTCAGCAGCTTTGGGATAAGGAACATGTGACTGTCTAGCAACTTCAGCCAAAATTTCAAGACCAAATTTCCCTCCTGAGGTACTTCAGCAGTATCCATTATCATCTTGCTTTGCTTATGCTGAGTCAATTTTGCCTCCAAATCCTGAACTTTGCTTTTCAGCTTCTCAATTTCACTACCAAGAGTAGACTTGGTATCAGCAAGTTCCTTTTGGAGATCATTAGTCTTTTTCATATAACTGCAAAGCAAATCATATACAGAAGTGAGAGTAACAGGGTCCTCTGCTCCACCAATAGATTGCTCAGTGGTAAATGGAGCTTCATTGAACCTAGCAGGAGAAACAGACTTATGTACAACATTGGGAGAGCCTTCATTAACTGGCTCTCTCAGAGGACTAGGTGTTGGTAATCTAGTGGTCTCAGAGTCAAGAGGCATTGGTACATGCATACCAAGAGACTGAATTGTCTCTGCAACCTCAGGAGTTTGCTCAACAGGAGCAACCTGAGATGGTGAATTAACAGGACTAGGTGACATATGGGCAGGGGAAGGTGGTGGTAGGTCAGAAGAAACAGGTAATAGTTCAGCAGTTGTAGCTGGCTCTTCCTCATTTACCACTTAAGGATTACCATCAGCAGCAACACCAGAAGATGATAGATTACCATCATCAGCAGCATTTTGATTAGGCAAATTGCCAGCATCATCACCCTCAACTACATCATCATTGCCATGTGGCAACATAGCATCTAACAGAGGACGATGTTCCCCATTATAGTTTGTTTTCATTGAGGCAAACAACTTAGAACCAAGACTCTTAATAGGCACAAGAATCCTATCTTCAGTGGTTATGTCTAAAATTATTTGTAAAAACCTAGGGTACATTAAGAACTTATGCTGTTGTTTCTCAATATTTTCTAGCATATTTTCAAAAATGAACTTTGAGAAATTATAAGTTAGACCCTTAGAGAGACAGACAATATCACAACCCAATTGTAGAGAGAATTGATCCCATCTACCACACTTGTTGCTTATACATTGGAGCAGCAAATGCACCAAATACCTCCACTTGGGACAAAATTGATTCTTCTGCCACTTAGTTGTGTCAGTACTTTGATATCCAGCTTCCCTTAGCCCAACAAGTATCTCAGCAGTGTTGGAGTGGTAAACACCATTCTCATCATCAAACTGAAGCTTTGTCCTGATCAAACCTTCTGTCACCACATACTCAACACCTTCAATTACAGCTACAATCTCTGTGTCAGATCTCTTCACTACAGATGCCCAAAATTGTTTCACCATTGATTCATATATCACATTGGGACAGTGTGTCAAAGCATAATTAATCTTTGAACGCTGTAGAAACTCCACCATTAAATCAAACTCTTCATGACCCTTAGCCTTGTTCAAAATAGCATACTTGTTATGATCTCTCTTCAATTGAAGTTGTGCCATTTGAATGATTTTGGGTGAGACGGTTATGAATTACTAAACGAATGATGGGTTTAAATGGAGTGATGGGAGAATAATTTAGTTTAGGCAAAGATATGCAAAGTAGGTTATATTTGGAAGTTCCCCAATCGTGGTCAAAATTATCGGAACTAACTGTTGACCAAGTCTGACGTGTAATGTGAAATCCTCCAAATTCAAAATCACCCTTGAGCAGAAATGAAGGTCAAATCTGCTGATGAATGGTGAATGTCAGCAAGAAACCAAGCAAGAGTAAAAATATCTTTGGTGAATATCTTGATTTTTACTGTGCCACCCAACTCGCATTAATTATCATAACGCCTAGACTTTGCTTATTTAATAACCTCAAATTACACTTCTCAGACATCAAATTAACCCCAAATCATCTCAAAACCCTAATTTCACAATTAATCCCAATTCTCCCTCAAATAATGTCTTCCAAGCCCGAAATCATAGACTTAACCTCCTCCTCTTCCTCCTCATCCGATGATCTTCCACCATATCCCTCAGAAATAGATGATTCTGATTATGCACGTGAATTGGAAAGGCGATGGAATGCCTTGGAGAAGGGGGAACCAAGTAATGCCCCCATTCCTGCTGAGAGACAATATGTCTCTCCCTTAATTTTCACATCTGATGAAGACTCTTCAGAGGATGAAGATGAAGATCCATCATTTCTTCCTCCTTCCACACCAGAGAGACCCCAACCAAGGCCTAGGAAGAGAAATCCATCTCTTCCAACATCACGGGGTGTGGTGTTGGGTCTTCCTGCTCCAGGACCTGGTTCTTCATACCATGGAAGCAGGGGAAAGGGCAAGAGGACAGATGTCGTGGGTAAGGGGAAAGGGAAAATGGTGTAATGTAGGTGATGAGGTTCTTGAGCATCTTCATCGTCGTTTTCATCATTCTTCCTCCTCTTCTTTTTCCATTTTCACCTTCAGCTTCTTCATCATACTGGTTATGCATCAATCAGCTTTTGTAATAGATAAGAGGAGCTTGACTAGACTTGTATAGGATTGCATCTTGTAATTTCATTTGAAGTTGTTTGTAAGCTGCAATATGCTCTAAGAATGAATGAAAAACTCATTTGCTAATTTTGATATCTTTATATCTTTAATCAATAGAAATCAATCTCAGCCTCCATTAGACTTTAGAAGAAACAAATCTTAACATCCATATTAACATATCATGGTGAAAATCAGCAACAACTTGCAATGGCATCCTGCAAAATAGACACAGACTAGCAAACAAACTTACAATACATTAGTTGGTTAGTGTTAAAAGAACTCAAAAAGTATACAAATTATACAAGGTTTTACAATCACAATCCTCCCCTGAGGCATATGCCTCCCCTGAGGCTTATGCCTCCCCTTAAACTTTGCATTTAAGGGTTAAGCATACCAATATGGACCAGTAAATGTTGAAACCTTGGTCCATCAAAAGCTTTGGTTAACAAATCTGCCACATTATCATCTGTGTGAATTTTGACCACTTTAATTAAATGTTTCTGTAACACCCCCAAAATCATCACGTCAGCGGAAGACTTGAAATGTCAGCGGAAGACTTAAAATGTCAGCGGAAGACTTTTTGGGTGTTACTTCGAGGATCTTTATCACAATCATAGAAAATGACACAAAAGTGACGCTTTAAAGTTTAATTCATTCAAAATACCAAATATTCGAGACATCAAGATGTTTCATATTTTAAACAACAAGTTTATTTGAAATATGTCAAAATGTTTATTTAAGCCCATGCCGGGTTACAAGCCCACTCCGTGCCTTCAAGTTCCTTCTTGTTTAGTTACCTGAGATAAACACATGCTAAAAGTGTCAACACAAAGGTTGGTGAGTTCATAGAGTTTATAGTTTCGAATATCGATTTCCAAAATCAAAGAGTTTATAAGTCCACAGTGTTTATAATAAGAGTTGATTATCCAATTAAAGTGTGAGAAAATCCATAGTGTTCATAGTTTAAATCGTTGATTTATCAAAATCAGAAAATGAATGATTTCCTTATTAATTCAAAAATAGTCCATTGGTTTGCCCTTCACCGGGTCAACACCAAAATAGTAGTTTGTTTGACCTAACCGGGTCAACACCAAAATAGTTTGTTCGTTTGCCAATTATTAATAGTTTTCTTGCTATATAGTGAACACAATCTCATAGTTTAATAAAACAGTGGGCTACAGCATTGTACACCCCAAACATCAGTCGTTGTAATACTGTATCATGACTACAGTACTTCCGTTCTATTGCTCTAAGCTCATGACACTCAACGATTAACAGGCATCAAAATTATCCATAATAATGACGTAAAACAGTGGCCCTCAAGATAGGTATTTACCAGTAACCTATGAAATCAAATAGCGTGCATTTGGTGGCTTTCCTCTAGCGACCAAATGGGGATTGTCAATCCCTAATAGATCTATTCACAACTACTTACGCTCACCTTTTGGGTGATTAAGGTGCATGAAGGAGGGACTTTTGGTAATCGGTACTTAGGCAATAGAAATCAAGTATAGCATATCGTCGAACCGTCACTTATAATCATGTCTATAGCAGGTATTTATGAGATATAAAAATGTGTAAACCAGTAAAGTTTATATGAAATACAGTCATGTATTTAGTTAATGAATACTTGTAAAAGTAAAAACAATAGTTAAGCATGTATCTCCCCCAAAAACGTTTATAAATCATTGTAAAACAAGTAAGAGTAGGGGCTATGACTCACCTTAGTAGTACAGTAGTAGTGGTAGTAACATAATCTCAATGGTGCAAGGCAACGGCCTCACACACAACCTAAAAGATATGATATGTTTTAGTTGATAGTCTAAGCCTAGTTTTTATCGCGAATATTAGTCATTCAGTTTGTTATTAAAATTTGTGTTCGTTTAAATGCTTGAAGTTCAAGAACAAAGTTATATATACATATAACTTGTGAGTGTATTGATCGATGATCGATGTGCGATGGAAAATCATCAAGAATATGTCGAAGTATGTAGACGATGTTTTATGATGTTAGTTTTAAAAGAAAAGAAATAAATGTATCGTTATACATATATCGTTAAAATTAATTATAGTTACGCGAATATTTATATCGTATATATATATAAGTTAAATTTATAAGAGTTTTATACTAAACATGTGTATTTGTATATAAAATATTAATATTATTTTTATAAAATAATATTTACAGAAAATCCTTTAAGTTTTACCAAAGTTACACTTTTAACCCTAACGAATATAATTTTACACCGTTAGTCCGTAGTTAACAATCGTTTCATTTTTAAGTCCAAATAATATCAATATTTACATTTTTCAACTCCAATTATCATTATTTACAGTTTTAAACTCAGAAAATCAGAAATTACAGTTTTTGACCCAAAGTTTACACTTTTAGTCCCCGGTTATGAAAATTTTGCAAAGTTAGTCCAAATTTTACCAAACTTGAAATTTAACATTTTCACTTTTTCTATAAGCTCAGAATAATCAGATAAGTTTATTTCAAAAGCTTATTTTCTCAAAAAGTGCTTATTTTTACAAATGGGCTTAACGAGCTTAACTTTAAGGCCCATTAAGGTTTCGTGATCCAAAGGGCTTACGAGGGGTTTGGGCCTGGTCTCGGGTTCGTTTTTATGCTACAAAAACATTACAAAAGTGCTTAAATGGTCAGCTTATACGAAAAGCTTAAAAATAGCTTAATGGATTATTAAGCCCAAAATCAAGTTATAAGGTATTTATGAAAAACAGGTTTTGGTCGATCAAAAAGGGGTCAGGCAAAAGGTCTAAATAAGCTTATAAGGTTACGTCTTTTATGTTTCCTGTTTGCTAGCCATGTCAACAATGAGTTCAAGTTTTAATATCGATATGTTATGTGTCTAGATTTGAAGTAATCGAGGCTAAGTATGTGACTAAAATCGATTCTGAAAACAGTTTCTTAGTTAAAAATATTCTAAGTGTTTTTACTAAAATCGTATAGGTCCAATGACTTTTAAAACGTGTGATATTTATTAAGTAAATGTTATTTTTAAGTTCAAAACTTTATGCCACTTGATTGCTAGTATATTAAACGTTTAGGATGTCAAATAAAAAGTATATATTACGTTTTTACTTAACGAGATAACGGATCAAAGTAAAGTGCCAAAAATAGAAAATTATTGAAATGAAAACATGAATTAGGTGTCGTGTAGACTTACTTTACTTCAAAAGGGGGCGTAAAAACGTATGTATGGATCGAGCTGGGGCAAATGGGTAGCGTGGCTTGACACACGACCTACCAAAGGTTCAAGAAAAGCAAACGAGGTACTCTTGGATCACTTCGACACTTCGTACGATGGGCAAAAGGTTCGTCCCATTTCTTGTGTATCTCAACTCGAAAATATCTATATTGCTTGTTTGAGTGTGTGTGTCTAACTGAGGGAAGTAGGGGACGACTATTTAACATATTTGGAGCTTTGTGATCACAAGAGGTTGTGTGTAGTCGTGTAAACTTTGTATGGCACCTCAAATTGTACCCAATCGACTTGTAACATGATAAAGGAATGTGTAAGACATTTCTGACATTCTTACACGTTTAATTATGGGTTTTCAATGATTGGAGAGGTTGGGTGGTCGCTTAGAAGCTTGGTGACACGTTTGATGAAATTGCCAAGGGTGAGTTTTGGGGTTTGCTTGGGTCGTTTTTAGGGTAGTAAACGAGTGAGGGAGGTTGTATCTTTTATCATTTGTGATTCTCGGGTACTAGGTGAAACAAGATGAGTAATAATATGTGGGTATTGTATGTTGAAATCGCAAGAAAAGAGGGTGGTTTTGGGTTTGTGTCGCGGCTGGAACACAAAATATCAAAAAGGGCGCTTGGGTCTTGGACCTGGTGGGCTTATGTTGTGGGTCAGGCCCAAAAACGAAATAATAAAAGAAATAGAGATTTAAAGTGGCCTGTTAGCAGCAGTTTGTGTTTGTAGTGGCCCGTTGGGTCTTGTGGGCCCACTTAGGTGATTTCGAGAGTCGGGTTTTGGTCCAATAATATTAGTGAGCAATCTCGGGAATTTTCGTAGGCTTCGGAAATATATACATATGGTACGGTAAATAAACGAAACATATAATTTTAATTATAAATGTTTTAAATATATAAATATTGTACGGTAAATATACGAAACGTATATTTATAAAATATAAACGTTTTAAATTTATTATATTATTCGCGATATTTATAGATTATCGAGGTTGTGTGTAAGCATCGTTCCTAGGCAATTGGTCAATCATAAATGTCGTAGTGGTTCATATAATAAGTTACGCATAAAAAAAAATGTTCCCCGTAAAAAATGATATTTAATTCATGTAATATCCTTTTATTCAATTATTGATATTTACTAATCGTATGGGAAAATTACGGGAGGTTACAGTTTCTCATAAGCATCCCTGATAAAGTGGTGCCTGATTTCAATATGTTTGGTTCTATTATGAAAAACTGGATTTTTAACAATGCAAATGGTACTTTGATTGTCAATGAAAATGGTGGCATCCATGAAATTATACCCATAATCCAGCAATTGATTCTGAATCCATAGAACCTGTCCACAACAATTGGCAGCAGCAACATACTCTGCTTTAGTAGTAGAGGTAGCAACAATGGTCTGTTTCTTGCATTGCCAAGAAATCAGTCTTCTTCCAAGGAATTGGCAACCTCCAATTGTGGATTTCCTATCCATATTGGCACCAGCATAGTCACTGTCACTGTATGCTGCCAGCTGAAAGGGAGATTCTTTTGGGTACCAAAGACCTAATTTGGGTTGGCCTTTAAGGTACTTAAAGATCTTTTTGACAGCATTCAAGTGAGAGGTAAGTGGAGTGACTTGGTGCCTTGAACAAGCACTCACAACAAATGTAATATCAGGTCTAGAAGCAATCAAATACATCAAAGAACCAATCATGGACCTGTACAAATGAACATTCATAGGAAGATCAGGTTCAAGATTGTTCTTTGGTTTGGGAGCTTCATAGGGAGTAGTGGCAGTCCTGACATTCTCCATATCAAACTTTGTCAACATATCCTTTACATACTTATCCTGACTAATAAAAATACCATCGGGTTTTTGCTAAACCTGTAAACTCAAAAAGAAAGTGAGCTCCCCCATAGCACTCATTTGAAATTCACCCTTCATCAAATCCTCAAACTCTCTACACCATGCTTCTTTTGTGGAACCAAATATAATGTCATCCACATAAACCTGCACAAGAATAATATCCTTGGAGTCTTTCTTTAGGAAGAGAGTCTTGTCAATGGCACCTCTTCTGTAGCCATGCTTCAGCAGAAATGTAGAAAGCCTAGCATACCAAGCTCTGGGAGCCTGATGAAGTCCATAGAGAGCTTTGACAACCTTATACACATAATCAGGATGATCAGGGTCTTCAAATCCCTTGGGTTGAGTCACATAAACCTCCTCTTCAATCTCACCATACAGGAAAGCACCTTTGACATCCATCTGATAAACCATAAAGCCCATATATGATGCATAGGCCAAGAATATCCTGAATGCTTCAACTCTGGCCACTGGTGCAAAGACCTCATCATAGTCAATGCCTTCCTCTTGCCTAAACCCTTGAGCCACTAACCTTGCTTTGTTTTTCACCACAATACCCCTTGCATCTCTTTTATTCTTCAAAATCCATTTTGTTCCAATGGCATATTTACCATCAGGGAGAGGGACCAATATCCAAACCTGCTGATTCTTAAATTGCAGCATCTCTTCTTGCATTGCTTCAAGCCAGCTTGAATCAGCTAGTGCTTGAGGAACACTGGTTGGCTCTATCTAAGAAAGAAAGCAGGCAAACAGACAATGTTTGAAGTCTGTGTGATTGTCCCTCTTTTGATTGTAGACATAGGAAATGAAAGCAACTTCACCATATTTAGTGTTCTTGACAGTGCTTCTAGTTCTAACAAGTGCTTGAGGATCTCCAATAATCTTTGATAGGGGATGAGCATTATTGATCCTCTTTGTTGCTGTGGGGTTGACATTAATTGTGGCATCAAGGTTGTTGACAGTAGGCCCAAACTCAGTATCATAAGAAGCTGAGTTAAAGAGACCAGGCTTGGGCTGATAATTACCAAGATCAGAAGGACTTGGAAATCTTGTAAATGGCTTCTCAAAGTCTGTAGATACTTAAGTAGAAATGGGAGATTGTGCAGCAGGACTATCAGCATCTTTGATCACATCAGTAGGAATAAGAGAGCCTTCAGTAGAATTATCAGCAGCATCCTTGTTTCCACTGACTGCTTGTACTGATTGTTGAAGTATGGTATCAGTCTCTTGTGCAACCTTTTCACTGAGTCTCTAAGCTTCCTGAGTGGCTGCATGTTCTTGCTTCTTAAGTCTAGCAAGATCCTCTGCATAATGTGACTCATCTTCTTGTTCAGCAGCAGAATGATTACCTACAAAATGGTTAGGTGGAAAAGAAGGTACAACAATGGCTTGTTCATCTTTCTCAGAGTCACTCTCTGAGTCATCATCCATGGAACCTGCAGGGTTAGAAATTGGATCTTTGGTACCTGCATTTGGATTAGAAGCATGTCTAGTGTACCCCAAATAATCTAGGTCAAAATACCAAGAATGGCCCTGTCCCTTAGTATTAGGCTGATCTTCAAGAAATCTTAGGTTAAGGGTCTCCTCTATCCTTTTGGCATTCAAATTGTAAACCCTATAGGCCTTGCTATGATCTGAATAACCTACAATGTATCCCTCATCAGCTTTCCCATCAAACTTTCCCAATGTATCAGCAGTATTCAAAATGGTCACTTTACAACCAAAAGGTTTAAGGTAATGAATGGCTGGAACTTTCCCAATGAGAATTCATAAGGTGTCTTGACATGATGTCTAGTGATGGATACCCTGTTCAAGACATAGCAAGCAGTACTTACTGCTTCAGTCCAAAACATAGTGGGTAACTTAGAGTCTGCAAGCATGGATCTTGCTGCCTCAATTAAGATCCTATTTTTCCTTTCAACAACCCCATTTTGTTGTGGGGTTCTTGGAGTACTATACTCCCTTTTAATCCATTTAGACTTACAGAATTCTATGAAAGCAACATTTTTGAACTCTGTCCCATTGTCACACCTAATGCCTTTAACCATTTTATTTAGCTGGTTTTCAATTAGGGTAATAAATTCTTTTAAAATAGAAGTTGTTTCATCTTTAGATTTCAAAAAGAATACCTAGCAAAACCTGCTATAATCATCAGTGATAACCAGGCAGAAGTACTTATGATCAATACTTCTGATAGGAGTTGGACCAAAGAGATCCATGTGTAGCAACTGAAGAGGTTCTGAGATGGTACTCACAGCTGTTATGGCTTTGTAAGAGGCTCTGTGTTGCTTTCCCTTGTTGCAAGCAACACAATTGTGTTCATTGGTGAAGAGTTTTGAAGGAAGGCCCTTAACAAGACCAAGTTTAGACAACTTGTTGATGGTCTTGTAGTTTACATGAGCCATTCTCCTGTGCCACTTTGTAGATTCATCCTGGGAAGCTTTGGCCACCAAACATGTTAGATCACCTTCTGGCTTAACGTCATTCAGATTGAATGTGTACAAGTTGAAGGTTCTAGGAACTCTCAGCAAAACAGTTGTATCTTCTGGAAGTTTGAAGTCCTTGGAGAGCACAAGACATTCATCCTCAGAGAAGAAAACCTTATTCTTAGTGTCACAAATTTGTGATACAGAGAACAGATTAAAGTGCTCAAGTTCCTTCACATAATATACATTCTCAAAATCTAACAGAGGTGTTTTAATAGTTCCTTTCCCAGTAATTTTTCCATCTCCACCACCAAAAGTTACACTGCCTCCTCCTTCTATAGGCACAAAGTCATGCATCTTATCCTTGTTCCCTGACATACTTCTGGAACAACCACTATCAACTATTCCTACTTCAGTACTTTTCAGAGGATGATCCTACAACAACAACAAAAGTATACAAAAGTTAGTACACATTGGAGACTCAAGTCATTGCTGACTTGAGCTTGCCTTGTGGATCATTAGAGGTAGGCCATGTAGATGGTTTAGATCTACCATTGTTCTTGGGCCTGTAATGCAAATTAGGTCCCTTCTTTGTCCAAGAACAACCTGCTGAGGGCTTTACAGCAGTATCCCAATACCTTCCACCAACATATAATGAGTCAAACTGTCTAGGCCAATAACCATTAGAAAAGAAAGAACTAGTGGGTCGAACATAAGGTCTAGTACTGGTTCTTCTCCATGAAGAATGTTTTTCAGCAGAATTGGGTTTCTGCTGATGTGGAATAAAAGAGGGTATTTCATTAACATTCTTCCACATTTTCCTAGGTTTTCTTTGACTAAAACATACACCCATTCTTTGCTCATGAAAAGTACAATCCTTAATCAAATGAAATTTACTTCCACACACAAAACATTTCTTCTTGTTAGAAGATTTATTCAAAGTGAAAGATGTTCCATAACATGAAAATGCATTCAAACCACAATGATTAACAGAATTGTTTTTAACAGAACTAGAAATATTGTTTTGCAAAGAATTAGAAAACAAGTCTTCAGAAGAAACTGTCTTGGAATCAGCAGTAACTCTAGCAGGCTTGTGGGGAGTATTGGGTGATGTCTTGGGTGTGGTCTTGGAAGTGGTCTTGGGAAGGTCTGACTTCTCACTTGAATCACAACTGGCATATGAAGTAGACCCTTCATCAGAATACTTGTCACTGTCACAACAAGAGACAAAGTCAGTAGATTTAATAACAGTGTCTGGCAAGTCACTGGACTTTTTGCCATAGAGATGGTGTGATCCATCAAAGTCAACAGGTATGGACAGGTCTATTGGCATATGTTCCCCTCTAATAGGTCCAGGTACAACATTCATTCCCCCTTCCTTAACAAATTTTACAGGTGTTTGAAATGCTAAGGCTGGTTCAGGGTCAAAAACACTGGACATATCAGGATAAGTTAATTCTTCAGGATCTATATATTTCTCATATCCTAATGCTTTTCTAGACCTAACAGATTGACGACCATCAATCAATTTATTTAAATTCGAGGCCCCTTCTTGCCACTTCATACGACCAGCTACCTCTTTATCTAACTTAACTTGTAATTCTTGTTTTTCTTTCTCTACATCAGATTTTTCCTTTTCAGAACGTCTTAAATCTATTTTTGCACATTCTAAATCACTTTCTAAAACTCTTATCTTTTCATCACATTTAAGTTGATTCTTTTGAAACCAAACCTTTTGTTTTTCTAAAGTTTTTAAAGCCTTTTTATAGGCCTCAACTTCTACATAACACTCATTGTACTTAGGTTTCAATTCATCATATTCTTGTTTGAGTTCATTGTATCTTACACTACATCCAAAAACACAATTGTGTACCTGAGAGATGCCCATCAAGGAGACTTGTTCTGTTAGGACCCTTGATCTTATATCTAACACAAGTTATATTGAGAATAGAAGAGAAAAGTAGAGAGAGAGAGAGAGAGAAGAGAGGAATGGGAACTCTTGTATGTGAAATGAATAACCTTGATATTACCAAGAGAACCAACCTCTAAATGAGGCCTTACATGGGTATTTATACTTGTAGTCTAGGGCTTCACATATCTTTGACCATATTACATAACTAGCCCTTAGACTTTATACAAGCATGAATAATACACATAAACTTAATAAACTAGCATTTACTAACTATTACATGAATATATTCAACTAACTGTTTGACTCAATAATGATCGTCACTTTTAATGCTAACAATCTCCCCCTAAGGGACGATCATTGAGATCTCTCTTTGATTACATAAATGATCAACACTTCTAATGCTAACAATCTCCCCCTAAGGGTGATCATTGAGATCTCTCTTTTGTGACCTTGATCTTTGATCTTTAAAGCTTGTTCTTTTAGAACTTTGAGTCTTGTTGTGTAATACTTTTGCTAGTTCCTTTGTTCCAATCATGCTTTGTGATCTTTCTTGCCTTTGATCAACATCTTCAAATATGGATGTCTTTACGTCTTTTCCAACATGCTCATACTTTGTTTGACTTTGAATCCTTGTGAAGTTCTCTTTTCTTTGACTTTAATCTTTGTTTCTTTAGTTTGTAGATTCTTTAACTTTGACTTAGAAACGTTCTGAACTTTGCTTTGCTTTGATCTTTGAAGAGAGCTTTGCAGAGTATGAGCATGTGGATCTTTGAGTGATGGTAACGGTCTTTCTCCAAGGAGCATTCATTAGTACCTGCATAAAACAGTTAGCAATAAAATATCCGGTACTTACAGGTTCGGAATTAGAGATCGTTAACAGCAAGTGTGAAAACTCTCTCTAACCCTTGCCAAGGCCGTTCCTGAACCAGATACCCCCGAGAGGGCTTACTAGATTCACCGAAGTACATCAATGATTCAGGTGAGTTGCTGGAGATCACCCCACAACTGTAGACCGATATGGAACATAGTAACCATCATGATAGATAAGGCAAGATCCGTAGATCTCATAAAGACTCTTAAAACTTGTGTCCTTTTTGGCGAACACAAGTGTATTCATAGGAAGTGTATCCTAAGAGATCTTTTGATGTATCTCATGGCTCTAGACTCGATAAGTGCATAATTTGGTTTTCCTATGCGGAGACTAGGGATGGGTCACATGCTTCAATATCAACCATCTCTAAGAGATACGTTGATAGTTTACACCAGTTCCCCGTGAGAATGAAACAAGCTCTTTTAAGAGAACTTGAGTGGCTAGAAGGTTTAGTGCAGTGCGTCACTGGGTCCATGACGTCTTGTCTTCAATACCGGTGTCACCTTAGTAACAACCAGTAGCATATGAGTTGAACCCGGTGTCTGCCCTAGGGTTGAACATATGGAGGGCTATTTCTTTTCACCCTTTCATTTGCTTTTATTTTTAATTCTTCAACCCCTTCTTTCTCCTTTCTCATTTTCTCCTTTTTTCAATCATACCTAAGGACTTCTAATTCTAATCTATTGGATTTGTCCTTGGGTAGATCCCTCCGGCTCTGGCGGATCATAGGACGGTTTTTACTAACCTTAGTCACCTTATAACTTCATGACTATCCTATTGTTGCCATCAAACCATTTGTGAAAATTTCTCAAAGAGTTATGATAATAAAACATACTTTGTTAACACTTTGAGAGTTTTGCATTTCATTTGAAGGACTCCCCCTTCACATGTGCTCATGGAATTTTTAAGAAATTTGCACATGCGGGAGGAGTTTGCACTTTTTGAATTGATCCACTTTCAGCGAACATGACCGATTCGAGACACGCTTACATCACTAGTTAGACTAGCTTGAAATTATTACCCGTCCTGGTCAAGTCCAAAGAAAGTTTCTCGAAACGGTACATTTCTACTCAAACAAATCCTTTTCGAGACACGCTTACGTGGCTATTTAAAGAGTTCCATTGTCAGCTTTTAGGTGACAACTAGCTCTAGTAACTAACTTGATGTTATTACCCATCGAGGATAAGTCTTTTCGATTACAAACTTTTGTTGTTTCGTCAATTCTTGGGTCATTTCTGAGTCGAGCTCGCATGAGATTCAGCCACAATCTTAAACACATTGATCACATTTTAATCACGTCTTCTCCCCCTCAAAAATAGCATATCCATGGTATTTTTTATACCAATTGATTAAAACCTTTTCTTTTTGGATAGCATATGGGAGAAACGGATGTTTGTAAATTCCGAATTAGTTTCTTTTAAGCATGATCTTTTTGGAACATCTTTTCATTACTCCCCCTCAAAAATAGAACATTTTGAGTAAATTTAAGCTTTTAAGGATTTTAGGGAGTAACATCTTGAGCTACATCATGAAAGGTTTTGAAAAACTTTTGAAACATTTTTCAAAATTTTGCTCAAAAAACTAAGAAGACTTTGATAAGCTTTTTGGAGATAAGTCTTCTTATCTTTTAGGATTGTTGCACAGACATGTACAACAGGGTCCTTTCTTTGAAAATTGCGGGTTATGCACTGTTATGTGTACATAAGCCATCATGTTTTTAGGATAAGTACACGGAAAATATTTAAACCTTTGATTGATTAAGCACTTTCCTTTATTTGAAGAACGAGTCCTTAGCAGAAGTACTAAGAAGTCATCATTGAAGCCTGGGTTTCGTACTGAAGTATACGAAAGCCATCAATGTTTTTGGATTAGACAACAACTTTTGGAACCCATTTAAGCACGGCGCCAACTGGGTTACCATATTTTGAAAACCATTTGTAAGTTGTGTCAATCCGAGACAAAGAAGTTGAATTCCAACGACGACTGAAAACCTGTGTTTCATTTTGAAATAAAGCTCGTGGAATCAACGGTGATTTAAAACTCTTTTGCTATTGAAAATTGTTTGAGAAACTCGGTGTCTCTTTTGGAGTTTTAAAACTTGAAAAAGAAGTTTTCCATCCTTTGTTGAAACTCGGCGTTTCATTTCGAAAATTCGTTTTTGAGATGAACGGAAATCTTCCAGAATTAGGATTTTTCCAAGCATAGCCATTCCTTTGTTGTAGCGGAAGCATTTCAGAGTATGAATATTTCAAATGTTTTGAACGGCTTTGCTTTGGTTTCCATACTGGCTTTACCGGAGTAAAACGAGAGTATGGAGTTTGAAAACCTTGATTCTTTTCTTTATGAGCACTTGCATTTGAAACCTTTTGAGGAGTAAATGTTTCAGAAAAATTAGGTCTCTTTGAAAACTTCCTTCCCTTTCGCAAAGAATAGGTGGTAAATTGAGAAACCCTTTTAGAAAAAGGTTTTGAAGATTCACCCGTGTAAACCTTTTCTAAAACACTTACTTGTGGTTTAGACTCGTTTGAAACTCGAGATTTTCTTTTTGACCGGTTAAGAACATCAAACTTTGCTTTTAAGGCATTGTATGACGTTCTCAAATCATTGTATTCTTTTTGAAGAGAAAGATGATCTGACGATGCCAATTTTTCTTGCAAAGAAGCATTTTGATTTTCAAGATGTGCAAAATATTTTTCATATTTGTCTGTTTCGATTGAAAAATCATTTTTGGCATCACCAAAATCCTTGATTTGTTGTGCAATTGTTTTTTCCAATTCAACAATTTTCTTTTGAAGCACAAACTTTTCTTTTTCAAAAAGATGATTTGGTGTGATCTGAGAGTCAGATTTGTTAGAAGTTTGATTCGGAACTCTTGACCGCTTGATTGAATCAAACAAGTTTTTGTAAATCTGTTTCAAATGCTCATTTTCTTTTTGTAATGATGCCACAGTATGTTCCAATTCAAGATTTTTTGTATCAAGTTCATCGAAATCAAACTTGATATTGGTATCATCACAATTTTCTACAAAAATCTTTTCTTTTTCTTTAAGCACTGATGTCAAAGAGTTTTCAGAAGACATTTTCTCATTCTTCTCTTGTAGTTTAAGTTGGAAAGAGATACTTTGTGCTTCGGGTTTTGCAAGATGTTTCTCAAACTGAGCTGTTCTTTTTGACAATTCTTCTTTGACATCAGCTGCTTCTTATGAAAGCTAGGTGATTTTCTTTTTGAGACAAAGATTTTCAGATTTCAAGAAAGATGTTTGCTCAAAATTCTCATTCACTTTCTTATGGCAAACAGATTTTGATTTGAAAGACTCTATTTGATTTGTGAAAAAATCCTTTTGAATGTCAAGTATTAAGCATTTTTCATCAAATTTGTCTTCAAGAGAATGAACGTACTTTAAATCTTCTCTCATTTCAGTGACAAGATGTTTTTCAAAGTACTCAAAACTTACGTTGAGATTTTTCACATGAGGTTCAATCTCATCTTTCAAAATCTTTTGGACTTCAATCTTAAGGCGTACATCTGATGAAAGAGGATTGGAGAAAACGCTGGTATCGATGTCTACTTGCTTAAACCAAATGGCCTTTAACGTATGCTCAATGTGATGTTTAAGACTACAAAATTGTTTCCTTGCTCTATTTTGCCATAACGTAGCATCATAAGTAGCAAGTTGAGCTTCTTTGAAAAATCTTTTCACATTTGTGTCTTTTCTTTTGAAAGGTGCTTTTGGAAAATCTGTCAATTGTGTACAACCATACACAAAGCCGTGGTACGAGAGTGGGTTTTTTGTTTGTTTTACTTTCAAACGTTTTTCCTCTTCAGATTTTAGAATATCTTGAGATTCAAACAAAAGATCATCTGACAATTCTTTTCCCATATCGTCAGCGTTATACAAAATAGGTGTCAGCTTTTGCACTTTGTTTAAAAAACACGGTTTTCCATTTTCAAAACCAATTCCAGATGTTTGTTTAGAAACTTCCTCATCTTTAGTAGGCAACATGTTGATTGTCTGAGAAGTTTGTCCCAATTTTTGAAGTTTGTTTTCAAGATCGTTTGTTCGTTTCGAAAATTCTTGATTTTCATTCTCAAGTTTTGTATTTACAATCTCAAAATTTGAGGTGGTTTTCTTAAGCCTTGAATTTTCACTTTTTAAGTCACTGTTCTCTTTTACAAGTGCTTGAACCTTTCTGTTGTTAATAACCATTTAAGCATCCAGATTTTGAATGGAACGTTTTTCACGAAGAACAGCTTCTCTATAACCAACTTCAAGTTCTTCATTTCTTTTTAAAAGTGGTTTGACAGACTCTCCATTCATTTCAAACTTCCGAGCTTGAGATTTAAGGTTTGAGTTTTCGAATTCAAGTTCAGCTTTTCTTTTAGTTACATTTTGAAAACCTTTTTCCATTTCTTTAAATCTCTCAAGCTCTTTTGTCAATAAGACATTCGCTTGCTTAGCTTTGCGATTGTCCTCATTGCACTTTTCAAGTTCATGTTTGAAATTATCGATTAAAGAAGCAAATAAGGCACGATCTTGTTCATAAGAAGATCCATCCTGGGCAGGCTCACTTCTATTAGGATCCATATCTGGAGTAACAAAAGTGATATTACTATCATTTTGTTCCACCACATATGTATCACTAATAGACTCAGAATGCTCAGGATGTGTCTGATTATGAGCAAACACATTATCAAACACAACACCATTATTTTTTGAATGTTGTACCTTAGTGAATATCTCTGTGTCTGATGAAGGTCTGATGTGATCATCCTCAGTATCCCAAACTGCTTCATTCCTTTGTGTACCATCAGCATCCGAATCATAGCTAGGACTGCTGCTTTCAACCTGCTGTTCTGAAGATGAATCACTGCCTGTGAAAACCAAACTGACATCTGATGCATCACCCTCATTGACTATTTCCTCTTCATTTTAAACATCTTTCTCTGTCTCTTTTTCAATCATCTCAGTTTCCTCTAACTGCATCTCTTTGTCCTTCTGCGCTTTTTCCCGTTTCAGCTTCTCAATCTCATTCCCTGAAGTGCTTCTTTCTTTTTCATTTGAATCCCTCTTCTTTTTCTGCATCTCCCTCAGATGAAGTGATCTTGCATTAAGCACCATTTCCAGTATGTTCATAAGATTAAGCAATTGATCTCTAAAGACTTCAACTTCCATGCTAGTGAAGTGTTTTTTCCATATACTGCTTGTTGATGCATAATCCCAAGAATTCTTAAACGCTCTAAAATCCATGGACATGAACCCTTTTAACTGTGTCTTGAGCTCTCTAAATCCTACCATGCAATCACTTCCCTGTTCAATTTGCATTTCGAGTTGAACTATGTTGTTTTGAAGATTCCTTATGAAGGTAACAACGTCCATTTCAGATCCGAAGAATGTCTCAAAAGTTCTAAGAAATGATGAATCCCATAATGGTTGACTTGCTTCTGAGAGGGCCACACATTGAAGCTTAACTGATTCAAAATGTATTAAACAGTTTTCTTTGGAGTGCATTGCGAGCTTTATCCTTACTTGCGTCTCTCTTCTTTTTGAACTTGATTCCATTATCAAATGTATAGTTGATATATCACACACAAAGGTCGAAATACAGAATTCAGATTTTCCCTCCAAAATAATTAAAAAAATTTACTCTCCCAAAATTTGAAAATCACTATGAAAGGCACTTCTAAGGTTACCAGAAAATTTTGAGTTTTGAAAATTTTTACGTCAAAATTTACCGAAAAAATTTGAATTTTTGGCCTAAAAATTTGAATTTCGGGTCAAAATTTTCAACGTTATACCAAACTTTGAATCTCGCGTAAAAATTGAACGTTTAATCTCCAGTAAAAAATAAATTTTACTCAAAATTTCTTACCAAACTTTGAATCTCGCGTAAAAATTTGAATTTTTTTTTTTTAAAGATAGATGTGTAGATGAATGGATCTTTCCAACGAAATAGGAGGTGTGTTTGATCGTCAAAAATTTCGAAACTTAGGTGGGTTCTCGAAAATTTTAGGTGATTTCGAAACTTTAGAGAGATTGCGAAACTTAGGATTGCGAAACTCTTGAGATTGCGAAACTTTGTCTTTGCGAAACTTAGGATTGTGAAACTCTGGAGATTGCGAAACTTTGTCTTTGCGAAACTTAGGAGATTTCGAAACTATTGTAGTTTGCGAGACTTAGTTGTTTGCGAAAAAATGTGTTCTCGAAAAATAAATTTTCGAAAATACAATCTCACAAAAAGAATTTCAAAATTATCCAATTTCGAAATTAGGCCAAAAGTCGAAGTATTTTCTTTCTTATACAAGAGAGAAAGTACCGAGTATCCAACTATGATCACGAAAGGAGCCGATTCTTGTGTTTTCGAAAACAACCTTGATTTCGAAAACAAGTACTTATGGGATTTCGAAACAAAGACAGTTTTTTGATTTATCAAAAAAGCACTCACAAATGAAGTTTGTAATCCAAGATTCTTGTACTTCTATGCTTAAAAACACCAAAACTTGAAGAAAGTTGCAAACTTGATGATTTTTATTAAACTTTTTCGTGATCTAGAAAACAAGTACAAGAACTAAATCGAGTTTTTTAAGCTAGAATTTTTCAAAAAGACTGAAACTTTCTTGTTAGAGAAGGTTTATAACACTAGTTTGTAATCAAAAAAAGTGTTAAAAACCAAAAAAAACAAGAAAAGTAAGAATTTTTGATAATAAAATCGTGATAAAAAGCTTAAAAACACGAAACTAACAAACCCTCAACCCTCCTAAATCATTGTTAGGCTATCTGATACCACTTGTTAGGACCCTTGATCTTATATCTAACACAAGTTATATTGAGAATAGAAGAGAAAAGTAGAGAGAGAGAGAGAGAGAGAGAGAGAGAGAGAGAGAGAGAGAAGAGAGGAATGGGAACTCTTGTATGTGAAATGAATAACCTTGATATTACCAAGAGAACCAACCTCTAAATGAGGCCTTACATGGGTATTTATACTTGTAGTCTAGGGCTTCACATATCTTTGATCATATTTCATAACTAGCCCTTAGACTTTATACAAGCATGAATAATACACATAAACTTAATAAACTAGCATTTACTAACTATTACATGAATATATTCAACTAACTGTTTGACTCAATAATGATCGTCACTTTTAATGCTAACATGTTCCTTCTTATCCTCTGAAGGGGAGTATGCCAGCAAATTTACTTGTTCAGAAGTAGAAGCTTCCTCTTCAGCAGGTTCATGAACAGTCCAATCAATCTGGTTATCCAGAGTCACCAAAGCTTTGGAAGGTGTAGCTTTAGAAGTCCCTGATTCCAATAGATATGAGCCATATCTAACTTCATCACCAGACTTTCTTTCCTTACATTCTCTTGAAAAGTGGCCCATTTGACCACAAGTGTAGCATTTAACCTTCCTTCTGTCAAACCTTGCTGCATCTCTTCCATTAAAACCAAACTTTCTCCCAGACTTAGTCTCAAACCTTTTGATGTTCATAGAAATCATTGCTAACTGCCATCTCAAGTGCATCTCCTCCATCTCCAATGGATCCACCTGTTCAAAATCCTCATAAGCAAGAAACTGCTGATGTTCATATTCAGCCACAAAGGAATGAAGAATATCTTCCATTACACTACTGGATTTTGATTTAGAAGTTGATTTAGTTTGGGTTTGAGAAGATGCTCCTGAGGTGTAACAACTTGAGGCATGGTGCACAGGTTTTGTGGTGGTGCTTACAAAGGCTGAGTGAGTGGATGGTCGAATGGGACTTCTAACATCAGGCTCAAGAGATTTGAGCCTGTTGTAGAGGTCATCAAAAGAAATCATGTCCAACCCTCCTTTAGCTTTGAGAGCAATGCTGACTTGCAACCAGGATGGTGGCAATGATCTCAAAAACTTAGCATTGCAGTCCTCATTATCTGGCCTAGCCTTCAGCTGATTAAGTTGACTCAAGATCTTGTGGAACCTGTCATAGCCTTTGTGGATTCCTTCTTCCTCAGATATCTGAAACTCTTGAAACTGCTGCTTCAGCATTGACCTCTTCATCCTTCTTGATTCTTCATTCCCACCAAATCTAGCCTTGATTGCCAACCAAATGTCCTTGGCATCCTCCATGAAGTGGAAGTCACCCATGTGGTCATCTGGTATTGCTTGGAGCAGAATTGTTCTTACCTTATTCTCCCTTTGCACGGCTAGAACTTCTTCAGCAGTTTTGGGACCTACAATAGTAACAATCCCATCAGCATCTTTGACATGTTTCTTCAGGCTGTTACTCTTACGGACAACTTCCCAAAGATTCCAGTCAATGTTTGTGATCCAGTTTTGCATCTTCATGGACCACAAATCATAGTCTTCAGCATTCTTCAAGTATGGGAATTTAGCATTACTGTTGGAGAAATTGAGTTGTTGGAGAGAAGTGGTGTTTTGGTTCTGGGTTGTATAAGCTTCATCATCTGATCCAGGCATTTTTCTTGCTTGTTTTGGATTGAGAGGGTGTAAGATTTGTGCTTCTTAGTATCACAGAGACTCTCCTGAGGCTCTGATACCACTTGTTGAAACTTAGGCCTTGATAGATCTTCTGAGCACTCTAGAATCGTTAGTTATGTTAATGTAATCACCAACACACTAATAGACAATCTCTGTAACTTGTATTTTAAAGCGGAAACAAACACAAGTTTTAATACTAAGAACAATCGATCCTCTATGGATCTTTTAATAATAATAAAAGTGTTTTCTAAAACGTAACTCAATACATAATCATGTGTTCCTTTTATACACAAGGAACCCTAAACCGTTTCACAAGAAACGTATATTCTAAAAACTTCTAAAAGATATGCATTATCACTGCCTAAATAAACTCATGCATATCCTAACTATATTACATAAAACACGGAAAAACTATATCCGCAAAAACTAATCATGTTGAAACTAAACTTCAGCAGAAACAATCTATAAGCAGAATCTGTCTGCAGATTCTTCAGCAGAATTCTATCTTAGCAGAATTCCCAACAGTGGGAAACCTGGTCATAAAGCCAAGGATTGGCACCACAAGAAATAACAAGGAGGAGGGAATTCAGGAGGAAATTCCAACCAAGCAAACCATGTGGAATCTCCAACAGAATTTGTTGGAGTAATTGAAGCCTTTTTTACCACGAATGATGTTGATTGGTGGTTGGATATTTGTGCAACAAAGCACATATGTAATTCAAGAAGTATGTTTGTTTCTTATCAAAAGGTAAAAGAAACTGAACCAATGTTTATGGGGAATGGAACTTCTTCAAAGATTGAAGGAAAGGGCAAAGTCATATTGAAGTTGACTTCTGAAAAAGATCTTGTACTATCAAACATGTTGCATGTGCCTAACATCACCAAGAATCTGATTTATGGCCCTATTCTTAGTAATAAGGGATTTAAACTACTATTTGAATCATATAAATTTGTAATCACCAAGGGTGGTGGGTTACCTTGATCAAGGACTCTTTAATTAAGTGTTGTAACTAATGACAATGTTATTAATAATAATAACGCGGGCACTAGCACCGCTTCTGTGTAAATGATTGATCCTTCTTTCTTATGGCATTCTAGATTAGGCCATGTTAATTTTCGTTCCTTGCAAAGAATGATAAACTTAGGCATGTTGCTTAAATACACAATGGATAAAATATCCAAGTGTGAAATTTGTGTTGAATCTAAATACACAAGTCATTCACATAAATCTGTAGAAAAATAAAATGAAATACTTGATTTAATCCATACAAATTTATGTGATTTCAAAGCAACACCATCAAGAGGAGGAAAGAATTATTATATTACTTTCATTGATGATTGCAGCAAATTTTGTAATGTGTACTTAATAAATACCAAAGATGAAGCCTTGAATATGTTTAAGACATATAAGGCAGAAGTTGAAAATCAACTAGACAAAAAGATCAAAATTCTAAGGTCGTATAGAGGAGGAGAATATGAATCCTATGACTTTGTTGAATTTTGTTCTACTTATGGTTACTTATGGTATTGTACACCAAACAACAGCCCCATACATCCCACAACAAAATGGCGTGGCTGAACGTAAGAATAGAACATTGAAGAACATGATTAATTCAATATTAATTACTTCAGGGGCTCCCCCTACTCTATGAGGTGAAGCATGTCTTGTTGCGAATACAATATTGAATAAATTCCTCATAATAAGATTGACAAATCTCCATATCAATTATGGAAAGGAAAACAACCTTCTTATAAAAGGATGAATGTGTGGGGTTGTTTGGAAAAGGTTCAAATACCAGATCAACTATGGAAGCAGAATTTGTTGCCTTAGACAAAGCTGCTGAAGAAGCAGAATGGCTTAGAGGCTTTCTAGAGGTATTCCCTTGTGGCCAAAACCAGTAACTACTGTGTGTATACATTGTGATAGTATGGCTGCTCTTACCAGAGCAAAGAATCATATCTATAATGGCAAGTCAAGACATGTAAGACGTCGCCACAATACGATAAAGGAATTATTGAGAAAAGGAATCATTTCCATCGACTACGTAAAGTCAAAGGAAAATATAGCATATCCTTTTACAAAAGGCGTTTGTAGAGAACAAATCATATTTACATTGAGGGGTATGGGCTTAAAGCCAACACAATGAGTGACTACTCGGCGGAAACCTAACCTAGCAGAATTGGAGATCCCATGGTCTATGTTCAATAGGATAACTAGTTGAGGAAAACTCAAAAGTACTAACACACATGTATGTCCATTCCTAAGATGAATTTTGTGTGTTTTCCCGTTGATGATTAAGGGCTGAATTTTAATTCTTAATAATGCTAATGGCTTTTACAGTGGAATACTATAGAATATTCTTGACTGGCATTAACTATACGAGATTGATGTATGGTCGCATCTTTGGGAACCAGATGGCTAAGTTCTCTAAAATTCTCATGAATAAGGATATGTTTATGACTGAAATGAACACAACGGTAAGAATCTGCTATTGCATAAATATGATATGTGTGATACATATTGTCTCGATTTACTACAAAAAGTGGCTAGTTCAAGGCTTATATTCACTATCCACAAAGTAGATCCGATATGTACTCACTAGGATAGATTCAAATCTAAAAGACACCTAATTTGATGCATGTCATATTACATTTGATGGAAATAGAATAATAAGTAATTGTCTTATTTTTTATTCAAATGTGGGGTATTATTGGTGTTTGAATAGAAAATGTGGGGTATTGTTGGAACATGTATATATGTCAATCCCACATTGCTAGAAGAATGAAACCTATGTCACTTTATAATAACTTTCCACCAATGTCTTCCAAATGGATCAAGCCCCTAGTAGTGGGCTTAGTGGTGGGTTTAAGCATGTTTTAGCTTGTTGGAATTCGAATTAGGTTTCATGTGTCAGTTCATTAACAATTGCAACATTTACTTTTTTGTTAGTTATACCATAATGGTATTTTGAAGAGTTGCAATTGTTGAAGACACCCCTTCATGCAGTATATATACAAAATCATGATCTATCAAGAAGCATCAATCAGATTCATTAGATTCAAGTGTTTATTCTTGAATTAATTGTTGAATACTCAATATAGTCGCACCAATTAGGGCGAAATTCTGTTTTAGGACACTGCATATCTGATGAGGCGAAAAATGAACCACTTTTAGGGGGTCATTTAAGCCCGGAATTGAATTTATTTGATCAAATATTGCCCTAAATCGTTCCTTTTGTGATTTTAGGTACTTTGGGAGAGAAATCTGGAAAAGGAAGCAATTCGAACGTTTTTGGAGCATAAAAGTGAAGAAAACGCCAAAGTCTTAATTTTCCTTGCTGGGAACAGTAGGTGACGGCGTCAAGAAGAAAATCTTGACGGCGTCAAGAGGAATTTCCATGACGATCCAGTAAATATTTGACGGCGTCACAAGGTAGGGCGTCAAGAGGAAAAAGCATGACGGCCTGGAAACACATAACACTTGACGGCGTCAGATTTGGATCAAGGCAGTCCGAGGAGTATTTTGGCGGCGAGATGACGGCGTCACAAATTTGTTCTTGACGCCGTCAGACCCTATTTCCTATATATAGTTTTCTAATTTTTACATTAAAGAGAGAGAAGTTTTGGAGAAACCCTAAGTACGAACTTGGTGCGAATTTTACAGGTTTTTCAAGGGTTCTTAGCCCTTGATACCTTTCATGTGTATTTGAGATAAGTATTCTTTTAATTCCATCAATATGTCTATGTGTTGGTTGTCTATATCTTGTTCTTGTCTTAATTCCATCATGCTAGGCTAGATCTATCTTGTGTTTGCTTGGATCTAATGAAACCTAGATGTTAATTATGTGTTGATTACTTGTTTATGGTTGTATTGGATGAATGAATTCGATGTTAGGCTTAAGAAAACTGGCAGATCTCCAAATGGTAACATGCTTGAACGTCTTAGGAAACATGAACTGATGTGCACTAGGTTTTATTGGTTGTATTTAACGCATGAGCCACTGTTTACAATCCCTATGGTTGTGCCGGGCATGGCATAGGAGGAGATAAGAGCTCATAGGATTGGGGAATTAAGTGCGCCACCCCATGAATGGTATTAAGGAATACAATCCGTCATCCACGCAACTATAACAAGTAATTAACGTGTAAAAGATATCTAGGGAGTAGTGAAATGTTAGCATTAAAAATATATATTGAAAAGTGATGGTCATTCTCATACGTGTAACTTTGTAATGTGTCGTAGTTTACAATAGAATAGTCAAATGGGCTTATGGTTTGGACTAATCTAATAGGTTATAAGTTATGTATTATGGCTAGTCCATAGTTTATGTAAAAGTCCAAGTCCATCACCAAGCCCATCCTAAGGCCCATAAGGTCTTAAGTCTTATGTATAAAAGACACCACACACCTCATTTGTGTGGTGTGCTTGTGTGTTTATTGTGTATGTTTCTTAATAATATTCTCTCATTTTTCCATCTCTCTAGTTACACATATACAATCCATATACTCTCACCAAGTCACCATCTTTCTTCTTCTAATCTTCTATATTTGTGATAAAGTTGGTATATCTAAGGTCCTACAAGTGGTATCAATCGCCTTACAATGATTTAGGAGTGTTGGGTGTTTGTGTTTTTCGTGTTTTTAAGCTATTTACACGAGTTTTTTATCAAAAAATTCTTACTTTTCTTGTTTTTCTTGGCTTTTAACACTTTTTTGATTACAAACTAGTGTTATAAACCATTTCTAACAAGAAAGTTTCAATTTTTTTTGAAGATTTAAAGCTTAAAAGTTCGACCTTGGTATTGTACTTGTTTTCGAGATCTCAAAATTTTTTATAAAAAATCATCAAGTTTGGAACTTTCTTCAAGTTTTGGTGATTTTATGCATAGAAGTACAAGAATCTTGGAACACAAACTTGATTTTGGAATCCTTTAAGTCTAACGATTTTTGTTGCCTAATATCGAGAAACTCAAACCCTAGTTATCGAGAATCTCACTCTAGTTATCATCATACGATTCCGTGGCTCACTCGGTGTTTTTCTTACTTGTATAAGTTAGTAAAAACACTTCGACTTGGGATAACTTTCTAAATTGTATAATTTAGAAAGTTTTGGGTGATAATTTTATCTAAAACGTATTCTAGATAATTTTATCTAAAATATATTCTAGATAATTTTATCTAAAACACATTCTAGATAATTTTATCTAAAACGTATTCTAGATAATTTTATCTAAAACACATTCTAGATAATTTTATCTAAAACGTATTCTAGATAATTTTATCTAAAACACATTCTAGATAATTTTATCTAAAACGTATTCTAGATAATTTTATCTAAAACACAATCTAGATAATTTTATCGAGAACAATTCTAGATAATTTTATCGAGAACACTTTTCGAGAATTTTCCGGGTGACAAAGTTTCGAGACTTTTTCTGGTGTCAAAGTTTCGAGAATAACCTTCACCAAACTCAACTCAACTCCTATTTCGTTGGAAAGATCCTAAGAACAACTTTTCACTTAGAAGTCAATCCATGGCAACACAACAAGATATTCATGCTGCCGGTGCCGAAAACCGACCTCCCATGCTGTCAAAGGGTGGATACTCACAGTGGGCTAGTCGTATGATGCGTTATCTTAAGAGCAAAACAAATGGAAGTCTTCTCATCAAATCCATTGTGGATGGACCCTTCAAACCATCACAAGTACTAGACCCTAGTGATCCAAATGGTACCCCCCCCCCCCCCGGTACATCCATACTACAGAGAACAGAATGAGACTGAATACACTGTGGAAGATAGAAAACAAATTGAAGCTGATGATCAGGCATTTCATTATGTCGTTCTTGGTTTACCTGAAACCATTTATGCTACTGTCGACAGTGAAGTAAGTGCTCATGCAGTCTGGGAAAGAGTCAAGAGGTTAATGTATGGGACAGACATCGGGAAACAGGAAATGGAAACACAACTGCTTAAGGAACTTCGCAAGTTTACTTCAATTCCTGGTGAATCCATAGAGACGTACTACCACAGATTCTGTAAGATCATGAATGATTTATCAAGACACAACCTCAGTCAGACAAATATTGCTAACAACACCATTTTTCTGAATGAGTTACAACCAGAATGGGGAAGATATGTCACTATTGTTTATCAGACAAAGAATTTGCATGAAGTTACTTATGATCAAGTGTATGACTTCTTGAAGCAAAATCAAGATGAAGCTAATGAAGTAAGAGCTGAATTACTAGCTAAAAAGCATGATCCTCTAGCATTAATGGCTGATACACCAACACCTATACCAGTGAACACACAACAACAACCATCATCATCTTCCACTCACAACTACTTGCAACCATCCTACATTCAACAACCAACACCGATCTACCAACAACAACTCTACCCACAGCAACAACATGTTATTCCACAACAGCAATACCCACATTTCCAAGAATCAGAATTCACTGACAATGATGAAGCTACTGCAGCCTTGACACAAGCGTTTGCTTTTCTGACAAAAGCATTCCAAGGACGTTATTCTACACCAACAAACAACAACCAAAGGATTTCATCGAATACTCGCAACAGGCAGATCGCTCAGCCGAGTTTCAATATGGGCAATGGAGGCCACATGGTTGGAGTTTATGGGAATCAGCAAGGATATGCTACTGGAATTAACATGGGTAATCAGAATATGCAAAATGCAGGTCAGTATGCAGGGAATCAGTATGGTCAGTATGCAGGGAATCAGATGGGTCAGCATGTTGGAAATCAGAGGGGTCAGAATGTTGGTAATCAGGCAATGGGTAATCAGAATAGGAATGTGGCAGCTCCAGTTGTTGGGAATTATGGAAATCCGGTAAAGTGTTTCAACTGCCAAGGAGTAAGTCATATGGCAAGGAACTGTCCTACTAAGCCGAACAAGAAAGATCTAGAGTATTTGCAGAAAGCAGTTCTGTTGGCACAAAAAGAGAAGGTAGGGTTTCAGTTGAATGCAGAGGAACATGATTTTATGGCTCTTATGGATGAAATGGAAGACAGAGAGGATATCGATGCGAACTGCATATTCATGGCGAATCTTCAGGAAGCTAAGTATGACACGGATTCTGACACACTTCCTGTTTATGACACCAGTGCACCATCTGAGGTATCAAATTTCAACACATGTCATAATAATGATATATTTGATATGTCTCCTCATGAGGAACAGCATTCTGAGAAGCAAGCACCCACTTATGATACATACCTGGACACGCCAAGTAGTAGCAATACTTCTTCAGCAACTCCAGATGTGAATCATAATGGAGGCTTCGTTTCACAGCATGCTGAGAATGATGAGGAAACACGTGCTTTATTTGAATCATTATTAAATAATTGTGGTATTGAAATCGAGAAAGTGAAAAAGGTCAATCGCGATGTTAAGGCCGCGAATGAGAAATTGACCAATGAGCTTGAGAGATACAAGGAAAATGCAAAAAGTTTTCAAATTCACAAAAAACGCGAGTCAGAATTTGAAATTGGTTATAAGAAGTTACTTGTTAAAGATAGGGAATGGAAAACCAAGTTTGCTAATCTTGAAATAAGTTCAACAAAAACCATTAACTCTTTAAAACAAGAAATTTCTGAATTAACAAACCAACTTTCAAAACAAGAAACAGCTTACACCAATCTTGAAAAAGAAAGGGATGAGTTGAAAAAGGACTTTGCAAAGAAAGAAGATAAACTTTTGGAAGAAATTGTAGAGTCAGAACACAAGATTGCACATCTAGAAGAATTAGTGGTTAAGTCGGGTCAGTCAAGTCAAACAATGAAAATGATTTCAAATCAAACGAATCCGATTTACCATACGAAACACAAAATGGCTCTTGGTAACAACAATCCTTGTAATCTCAAGAAAGCTCGGGAAGAACAGAACGTCTTGTATAATGGTAGTGTTTTTTACACCAAACATGATCCTCCCGTCGTTCGGGATTCTGTGCAAACGATAGAACATGTCGAAGAGAGCATTTCTAAAATGAAACAAAAGGATTTGAAACCCATTGATTACAACAAATTGAACAAACTTTCGGGAATTACTTTTGTTCCAGAAAAAGAACCATCTGTGTTTTCCATAAAACGACCATTCTCAAAAATGTTTTCTAAGAAAGTAGTTGCTTCCAAATCGATTTCTAACATGGAACAGATTTCCTCAAACAACACTTTTGACACAAGTGCTGCACGGGGATATCTTGATGATCTTAAAACCAGAATTGGGCAACTTAAAACGACTTTAGAATCTAAAACGAGACTTAATGAGATCAACTGGAATTCCACGGTTCATTTACAGCTTAAAAAGATTCTCGAAAATGAATTTGCTCCTCAAATTAATAACATCCATGCTCGAGTAATTCATTTTGAACAAGCATTTTTGAAAGAAACAGCTGACTTCGTCACGGATCACAAGTCCCTGATAAAGAAGGAAAATGAATCTTTTGAGAAAATCAATGTTTTGGAAAACCTAAATGATTCTCTCTTCGAAGCAGTTCTGTCTACAGATATTATGTCCATCATTTTACAAACATATTCTGTTCATGACGATGAAAGACTGAGAGCTGAGACCTCCGAAATTGTTTCAAAATATGAAAATGCTCTTATTAAGCTTGAAAAAGAAAATGTGACATATTTTAAACAACTTGATCGAAAAAGCGAAGAATTCAAATATGACAAACTGTCGTATGAGCGTGAATTAAAGAAAATGAAAGAGCAAAATGATCTTTTGAGGGCTCAGCTTGAAAGTCAAAAAGGGAAGGGTGAGAAAACTAAGTTTGCAAAACCGTCAACTTCGGAGAAACCAAATGTTTCAAACACGGTTCAAAAACCAAAAATGTCAATTTCAAGGTTTGCTCCAAAAGTCGATGAGAAGAAGGATTTGACAAAACCAGTCACTCCAACACCCTCGCCCAAGAAAAGTGAAAATGAAAAGATTGTTGATAAAGGAAAAGCGGTTGTCGAAACACCAAAAGTGATAGCACCTGGCCTTTTTAGGATTAGTCCCACTAATGCGTTTGCCTCCACATCTAAGACTTATGAGGGCAAAAAGGATAATTCTAAAGAGTCTAGTGATGCTAAAAAGGACAACAATATAAATCCTAATGTGTGTGCCTCAACTTCTACAGGATTAGAAAGCACCTCTAGGAGCAGCAGACTACAGCCTAGGAGCAATACAAGGAACAATAGAGTCTTGCCTGCCTCTACGCGTAGTAGCAAGAATAAAGTAGAAGAACACCCTAGGAATTTATCGCTTTTTAATAAGAGACATGTTTCATCTGAATGTAATGTCGAGAGTACTGGTTCTAATGCATGTAATGACTCTGTTTGTTTGATATGCAAGAAATGTTTAATTAATTATGTTCATGATGCATGTGTTTCTAAGAATGTGAATGTTACGCCTGAACAGAAGAAAGTTCCGAAAGGAACTAGGGCTAGATCTAGATCTATTGAAAGATTAGTTGCACGCTTTAGGTCTACCACTAGTAGCCAAATGCCCAGGAACTATCTTAAGTATTGTGTATGGAAACCAACGGGTAGAAAATTCATTCTCCAGGATGGAACATTGAAAGTTGTTCAAATTGAACATGTTGAAACATTCTATGAGTGTGATATGGATTTTACTCCTAACCCAATGGAACCAAATTCAAAACGGTTTCCAAATACAAAATCTTCTGTTCTTCGCAGGTTGTCGAAATATGTCTTTGGATCGTCGACTCGGGTTGCTCCAAGCACATGACCGGGAATTTAAAGCTACTGATCAATTTCATTTGGAAATTCATGGGAACTGTACGCTTTGGAAATGATCATGTAGCAGCTATCCTGGGTTTTGGAGATCTTCAGTTTAGGAATTTTTTGATCACTCGAGTTTACTACGTCGAAGGATTGGGACATAATTTGTTTTCAGTTGGGCAGTTTTGTGATGCCGATTTAGAAGTTGCATTCAGGAGAAACACGGTTTTTATTCGAAATTTGGTTGGTGATGATCACTTAACTGGTAATCGTGGTTCAAACTTGGATGCTATCGATATCAACCAAATGGCTTCTACATCACCAATTTGTCTTATGACAAGGGCAACCGAAACTAAGTCCTGGCTGTGGCATAGACGTTTATCCCATCTCAATTTCGACACAATCAACAAGTTAGCCAAAGACAACATCGTCACCGGACTTCCTAAGTTCAAATACACCAAGGAACACCTATGTCCATCATGCGAACAAGGAAAAAGTAAAAGAGCATCATATAAACCCAAAACCGTACCTAGTTCGGAAGCAAGGTTACATATGTTGCACATGGACTTATGTGGCCCAATGAGAGTTGAAAGCATTAATGGGAAGAAGTATATTCTTATTATTGTTGATGATTATTCAAGATATACTTGGGTAAAGTTTTTGAGATCAAAAGACGAAGCACCAGGCATCATCATCATCTTTCTGAAGCGCATTCAAGTTCTACTTCAAGCTCCAGTAAGGATTATAAGAACAGACAATGGCACAGAATTTACAAACCAGGAGTTAAGAACTTACCTTGAAGATGTTGGAATCTCACACCAAACATCAGTTGTTAGAACTCCACAGCAGAATGGGGTAGTTGAAAGAAAAAACCGAACTCTTATGGAAGCTGCTCGCACAATGCTCATTTTTTCTAGTGCACCTCTATTCTTATGGGCTGATGCTGTAGCCACTGCTTGTTTTACTCAAAACCGATCCCTAGTCCATCCGAGATTCAATAAAACCCCATATGAGCTAGTGAACAACCGTAAACCTGACACCTCTTACCTTCACGTGTTTGGCGCTTTGTGCTATCCGACAAATGACAGAGAAGATCTAGGGAAGTTAAAAGCTAAGGGTGATATTGGAATCTTCATTGGATATTCAGAAAACTCGAGGGCATTCAGGGTGTATAATAGAAGAACGAAAAAGATAATAGAGACGATGAATGTGAAGTTTGACGAGATTTCACAAATGGCTTCTGAGAGATACGCTCTAGAACCCGCGCTTAATCCAATGGCTTCTAATCAAACCAGATTAGGACCCGCACCAAACAGTCAGACTTCTGGACACATCAGTTTAGGACTCGTGCCTCAAGGAGCTCAGTCAACAAACACGGATAAACCTTCAGAACAAGAACTGGAAAATTTCTAAGAGTTAATGTTTGATGAATATTATGGTGGAACTTTGACAAATGCATCTCAACAACATTCCACTGCACCCGCTCAACACCATCAACCACCACCACCACCACAAGATGCATCTACAACAATCGAAGCTGAAGCACCAACTACCTCAACATCATCTACATCTACTCAAGCCACTCCAGTACTTGAAACTGAACTACCAAGAGTTGATGAGCAAAATCAAAACACAAATTTTCAAGAAGAACCAACAAATAATTCAAACGATGTTGCGTTAGAAGAAGGAGAAGAAGTATTTGAAAACCCGTTTGCAACAGACTCTGCTGAATCTTCTTCAAGGTTACAAGAACCATCTAACACACATTCGTTACACCCAAGGTACCCTTCTATGTTTCAATGGACAAAAGACCATCCAATAGAACATGTTATTGGTGAACCTTCAAAGCCAGTTCAGACAAGGAGACAACTTGCCACCGATCTCGAATTATGCATTTACGTTTGTTCAATCAGCCTCAAAGAACCAAAGAACATTCAGGAAGCAATGGCAGAAAACCCTTGGATTGAAGCGATGCAGGAGGAATTTCTTCAATACCTGTTACATGACAGTTGGGAACTTGTTTAACGACCACTTGATAAACGAGTTCTTGATCTCAAGTGGTTATGGAAGAACAAACCGGATGAGGAAATGACTGTAATTCGTAACAAAGCTCGTCTCGTGGCTAAAGGATATCCACAAGAAGAAGGGATAGATTTCAAGGAATCATTCGCGCCTGTAGCTAGACTTGAAGCAGTCCGGATTTTCTTAGCCTATGCAGCTCACAAAAACATCACAGTCTATCAGATGGACATTAAGACAGCTTTCTTAAATGGAACTCTGAAAGAAGAAGTGTATGTGAGTCAGCCAGAGGGATTCATCGACAAAGATCATCCAGACTACGTCTACAAGCTTAAGAAAGCAATTTATGGTTTAAAACAAGCTCCAAGAGCGTGGTATGACGAACTATCATCTTTCTTGCTTAAAAACAATTTCACAAAAGGAACGGTTGATGACACCTTGTTTATCAAAAAGTTCAAAGATGACATTTTGATCGTTCAAATTTACGTGGATGACATCATTTTTGGATCAACCAATCCTAATCATTCAAAACATTTTGAAAATCTCATGAAAAGCAAATTTGAAATGTCCATGATGGGGGAACTAAAATTCTTTCTTGGTTTACAAATACATCAATCCCCTCGTGGTATTTTTATCAATCAAGCTAAATATACGATAGAGATTTTGAAAAAACATGGAATGGAAAATTGTGATTCTGTTGGTACACCAATGGTCACTTCACCAAAAATAGGTGCTGATTTGTATGGGAAACCTATCGATCCGAAGAAATATCGGAGCATGATCGGTTCTCTCATGTACCTAACTGCTAGCCACCCCGATATTCAATTTGCTGTATGTTTATTAGCAAGGTTTCAGGCAAAGCCTACCGAACTTCACCTCAAAGAGGCTAAACGGATCTTTCGGTACCTAAGAAGCACCATTAACATGGGACTTTGGTATCCGAAGGATTCGGGGTTTAATCTAACAGCCTTTTCAGATGCCGACCATGCAGGAGATCAAGTTACAGCAAAGAGTACATCAGGTGGAGCACAATTTTTGGGTGAAAAGCTAGTAAGCTGGTCTTCAAAGAAACAGGATTGTACTGCGCTATCAACCGCCGAAGCCGAGTACGTGTCTCTATCTGCGTGTTGTGCCCAAGTTCTTTGGATGCGGACACAACTCACAGATTATGGCTTTACTTTTGACAGAATACCTATGTATGGTGACTCAAAAAGTGCCATAGCCATCTCGTGCAATCCCGTACATCACTCTAAGACAAAGCATATCAAAGTCCGCTACCATTTCATAAAAGAACACGTGGAAGAGGGTACTGTTGAATTATTTTTCGTTAAGACTGATTATCAACTCGCCGATCTATTTACTAAAGCCCTTCCAAAAGAACGGTTTGACTATCTAGTTCGACAAATTGGCATGCGAAGCCTAACTCCTGAGGAGCTAGAACGTCTTCTCGAATCTTCTTGAAAAGTATTTCCAAAATCGATTCGCTGTAAATATTTTTTGAAAAAACAAAATACAAAATTTGAAAAACCAACAAAAAACAAAATACAAAATTTGAAAAACCAACAAAATCAAAATACAAAAATATAAAATTTTCAAAAAATACAAAAACAATATAAAATCAAAAAAATCCAAAACTATTCTTCTCACGACATGTCTCTCGTATAAATCAATATTTTGTACGTTTCTAGAAATGTTATTCAACAATGACACGGATATGTACAGATGCTTGAGCGGGAGTTCTCTTTTAATGTTTTTCTAAAACATGTCGTCTCTCAAAATTTTCTTCACTATGGCTTTCGTATACTTCAGTACGAAACCCGTACTTAAACGATGACTTCTGATTATTTTCAAATCAAGGACTCGTACGTTCAATGACGAATCGTTTTCAAACAAAATTCTTGAGCACTTTTTCAAGATTGTTCAAAAGATTTCTCAAAATCTCTCAAAATTAGTGCTCAAGATATCTCCCTCAAAACCCTTAAAATTGATTTAAATGAGCTATCATTAAGGGGGAGTATAAAAAAAACTAAAATGTTCCAAATTCATGCAAAATCTGTCTTTCTCTCCAAAAGCTTTTTCTTAATCAGTTGATATCAAAAATATCACGATATGCTATTTTTGAGGGGGAGAAGACATGATTAAAATGTGATCAAAGATGTTTAAAGCTTGTGACTGAATCTCAAAAGAGCTAGACACAAATAGTACCAATGAATTGACGAAGCTTAAAATGTCAGTAATCGAAAAGACTTGTCCTGGACGGGTAATAACTTCAAGCTAGTCCAACTAGTGATGTAAGCGTGTCTCGAATAGGACTTGTCTGAGTAGAATGTACCGTATCGAGAGACTTTCTTTGGACTTGACCAGGACGGGTAATAATTTCAAGCTAGTCTAACTAGTGATGTAAGCGTGTCTCGAATCGGTCATGTTCGCTGAAAGTGGATCAATTCAAAAAGTACAAACTCCTCCCGCATGTGCAAATTTCTTAACAATCCATGAGCACATGTGAAAGGGGAGTCCTTCAAAATGCAAAAACTCTCAAAGTGGTAACAACAATGTGTTTTATTATCATAAACACTTTGAGAGATTTTCAAATGAATGGTTTTATGGCAATGATAGGATAGTCATGGAGTTATAAGGTGACTAAGGTTAGGGAAAACCGTCCTATGATCCACCAGAGCCGGAGGGATCTACCCAAGGACAATTCCAATAGATTAGAATTAGAAGTCCTTAGGTATGATTGAAAAAAGGAGAAAATGAGAAAGGAGAAAGAAGGGGTTGAAGAATTAAAAAGAAATGATGTGAAAAAGGGTGAAAAGAAATAGCCCTTCATATGTTCAACCTTAAGGCAGACACCGGGTTCAATTCATATGCTACTGGTTGTTACTAAGGTGACACCGGTATTGAAGACAAAGACGTCATGGACCCAGTGACGCACTGCACTAAACCTTCTTAACCACTCAAGTTCTCTTAAAAGAGCTTGTTTCATTCTCATGGGGAACCGGTGTAATCTATCGACCTGTCTCTTAGAGATGGTTGATATTGAAGCAGGAGACCTCTCCCTAATCTCCGCATAGGAAACCAAATGTGCACTTATCGAGTCTAGAGCCCCGAGATTCATCAAAAGATCTCATAGGAACATATGATATCTCTACACTGGTTGTTCATCATTAAGGACACCAGATGTAAACTTAAGAGTCCTACGCAGATCTTAGCAATCTGCCAGAACATTTATGAGAGAATTCACACAAGTGTTTCTCAATGATTGAATGGAAATTCCTGCCAGGGTCAACATCAAACAGCTCTGACAGCAGGTCACTTCGGTAATTCTTTATGGGTTACGCTTAGTGTTCGCGGTGGTTTCAAATGGTCTACAGTCATGGAGTGATCCCCAGCGACTCACCCAGTCATTGAGCTACTAAGTAGGTCTCGTAAGCTCTCTCGAGAGTATCTGACATGGGAACGGCCTTGGTAAGGGTTAGAAGGAGTCTTCACACTATGCTGTTGACGATCTCTAATTCTTATCTGTAAGTACCGGTTGATTTATTGCTAACTGTTTACCTACAGGTACACATCATCTCCATGGCGACAGATTCTACATGCTTATACATACATCTGGAAGTTAAAGAAAGCTCCCTCAAAGATCTTTACAACACAACGTTCAAAGAAAGATTCTACGCCAAAAAGAAGAATCTACTAAGTATAAAGACTAAAGATCAAAGTGAAAGTAAGGGAACTACGTGCATATAAATATCAAAGTCCAAAGATGTATGAGCATGTTGGAATGACAGACAACCACCACAGACGCAGAAGTGACGAAAGGCAGACAACGAATAATGAAAAGTCAGTCATCAAAGATCACAAAGCATGAAGGAACAAAAACTAAAGACTATTCTACTACGACACACAATGGACAACAACAAAGAACAAAGAAGATCAAGTCACATGGAGCATCATTCGAATGACCACCCCTTAGGGGGAGATTGTTAGCATTAAAAATATATACTGAAAAGTGATGGTCATTCTCATACGTGTAACTTTGTAATGTGTCGTAGTTTACAATAGAATAGTCAAATGGGCTTATGGTTTGGACTAATCTAATAGGTTATAAGTTATGTATTATGGCTAGTCCATAGTTTATGTAAAAGTTCAAGTCCATCACCAAGCCCATCCTAAGGCCCATAAGGTCTTAAGTCTTATGTATAAAAGACACCACACACCTCATTTGTGTGGTGTACTTGTGTGTGTATTGTGTGTGTTTCTTAATAATATTCTCTCATTTTTCCATCTCTCTAGTTACACATATACAATCCATATACTCTCACCAAGTCACCATCTTTCTTCTTCTAATCTTCTATATTTGTGATAAAGTTGGTATATCTAAGGTCCTACATGAAATCTAAGTAAACACAACTTCTCCACTTGTTGCTCACAACCTTAGTATAATTTAGCTTATTTTCATTTCTAGTATTTTATTTTGAGTGCATCTTTAGTATTGGGTTAGTTGACTAGCAACTAATTCCGCCCAAATCCTTCAAACCCGAGATTTTTACTTGCTTTCTAAAAAATATAAAAATACAAAAATAATCACCCCTCATCTTTAGAACTAGTATTTAGGCTTTCTAATCCTAGCGACACTATTCCTAGCTGAACGATCAATCCCCCGGTACTTGTCACTATACTATACTACAACGATCAGGTACACTGCCTGGTGGGGGTTGTAAGCTTCTCAAGATCCTTTGAGAGGTAAAGCCTGGTGCGATTCCCACGTATCAAGTTTTTGGTGCCGCAGCCTGGGGAATAGTTATTGTCTAGGTTAGAATCACTTTTTATTAGGTCTACTTGCTAGATTCCTTTCTAATAAGATTTTATTTTTATTTTTAGGATTTCTTTAGTCTATCTTATTTCTTTGTGTTTTTGTTCGTAACTCTTTACCACCCGACATCATGGACGATGGGAACATCTTTGAACCCGTCATCCCACCACAACAAAACCCACCACTAGAACCTCTTAGGCCCCGAACCTTAGGAGAGTATTCCCGACCTAGCCACCAAGGCTACCGAAACACCATTGAGCTCACCGGAGCCAATGTGACTCCCTTGCGATCCGACACCATCCGGTTGGTGCAAAGCGGATGTGCATTCCACGGACTTCGTTCCGAAGATCCAAACCAACATCTTAAGGACTTCCTTAAAATCGTAGATTCCATAGACCTAGATGTTGCAACTAGAGAGACAACCCGATTACGCCTATTCCAATTCTCTCTACGGGATCAAGCTAGTCAATGGCTTGAGCATTTACCCGCGGGATCCATCACCACATGGGATGATCTCACCAATCGCTTCCTTACTCAATTCTTCCCACCGGGGAAGACTGCAATGCTTAGAAATGACATTTTGATGTTTGAACAACATCAGGGTGAAACTTTCTACGAAGCTTGGGCCCGTTTTAAGGATCTCCTCCATAAGGTCCCTCATCATGGTATAAACCTTTGGTTATTAGTCCAGATTTTCTACGACCATGTTGACTATCACACTAAGCACACAATCGATAGGGCCGCGGGAGGTAAACTGCGTGATAAGAACGCCGAGGAGTCTTAGGAAATTTTCGAGGAGCTCGCCGCTGATAATCATGAGATGTGGGAGTTTAATCATACAGTAAAAGCGGCCATCAACGCAGTCTCAACATCTGGAGGAACCACTAAAATCCCCGATGAACTCCTATGCAAACTCGAGGCAAAAGTTGACTATTTTGAGGAAAGGCAAAGGAGACCTTTAAGTCCTAGACGGGCTACTGTCAATTCTGTCTCGAAACCAACTTCAACACCATTATCTGAGTCACCCTCTAGAGAAAATGTCGAGACATTTCAAAACTATGCCCCACCTTGTTCCCCTCCCGAGGAGCTTAGCTCGGAGTTTGAAGCTAGGATGAGAGAATATATGGCAACTCACTCAGATCGGCTTGCTAGATTCAAGGAAGCAGTCTATAAGCAAAAAGAGGAGATGCAGGAGAAAATGAATGAGATGATGAGTCTATTAGAGGAGTATGCCAACCAGAGAACCCCCGAAAGAATGCTACTAAGGAAAGAAAGCGCCACTCCCACTACCCAATTTGTTAATTCCATTATAATTGTCCACAAGGATAACGAGAAGGTAGAAGCCCCTGCTAAACAGACCTTAGAGAAACCACCAAAATCCCAACCCTTGAGTCACTACCTGAAACATGATATAAACGAAAACACCATAACAAATTGGATTAAGGGTGATGGGCGTAACCAACCTTCCAAACAGGGTTCGGAGAAAGAGGAAAAGGCAAAAGATGAGTATGATACGTTACCTGGGGGGTCAATATTCGAGAGGCTGTTGGTACAAAAAGTGGCTACTAAGCAAATGGCGTGTGGGAACTTTGAGATACCAACTAGCATCGGGGATTTGAAATATCTTAGTGCTTTCGCCGACCAAGGATCGGAAGTAAATCTTATTCCCCTAACTATTTACATCCAACTAACGTCAAAAATGCCAGCCCCTACTCGTGTTAGGTTGTCCCTCGCTGGACACTCGTACGTATACCCCCTAGGAATCGCAGAAGATGTATTAGTTAATGTCGCAGGGTTCATGTACCCCGTTGATTTTATGATCATCGATGATAAAGGAGATGGATGCATGCCAATAATCCTTGGGGCACCATTCCTCGCCACCGCTAGGGCTGTCATTAAGTATGAAGGTAGGAAAATTAAGCTTAAATCTGGAAAAAGAAAGATTAGCTTCCCCATGACTCCGCGAAGTGGGCATGAGAGTTTGAGTTGGAGAAAGATCAAAAACAACATTGACACGACACCCATTCGTGTTCAGAATAAAATTCTTGCATGGGAGGCAAGAATCAAAAGCTATAAGGAGACTAAATATGAAAGAAGCAAAAGCAATAAGGCTCAAGTCGAATTCGAACATACTCAACCCGCAGAAAATCATGTACCATTTGAGGAAGGGAACTTGGTACTCTTGAGACACTTGGAAACAAAGATACCACCCGATAAACCAAGTCCTTGGTGGTATGGGCCTTTCAAAATTGAAGGCGTGAGCCAAGATGGGATGGCTAACTTAAGAAGTGAAGTGGGTGGAATGGTGATTGCAAGTATCGATAGGTTAAGACACTACCACCATGACAGTAATGATCATAACTACATGGGGTATATCATTTCAAGGGATGAGGTCACGTAGTAACCCATGACCTTGAGTCTAGCTACAAGACTCGTAAATAAAGAAAAGCGCTTCTTGGGAGGCAACCCATGTTTTGTGTGATTTTATTTTGTTTGTTTGTTATTTGCTTCCGTATGCATGCTTTATTTTTATTGTTGGTAGATCATGTTTCTCAATTAAATAGTGGAAATACTTTACTTTGTTGTTTTGGCCTAGTCTTAACTCCACCTAAAAGTATTTTTGCAAAAGATAAGTGTAAGGGGAAACCCCAAATATGTTTTTAAGAAAAAAACCGATCATGATTCTCCACAATATTAAATGAACATGTATATTCGTATTTGTTAGAGTCAAATGCTTGTATTGAGTCATAATGAAGTTTTGCAGGATTTTCCAGGAAGTAGGACCAAGTTTTTCCAGAAATTTTCCGGAAACTTAACATAAGAATTTCTGTAGGTCAATCCTAACGGCGTCAAAAATTAATTCTTGACGGCGTCACGTGTAAAAATCTGGAAATTTTACCGGTTTTGTTTTTCTAACGGAGTCTTATGGTTTTTGTGAATTATTAAGTTTTATAATCTCCAGGAAATCTGCAAACTTCATTCCACAAGCATTATATCTTATCTTGTTTTCTAAGATTTAGTAACTTATATAGGATGCCGCCGATTTTACGCGAGGTTGTCTTGTCTATTTTCTTAGGATTTACAGGTTATGTATGACAAGAAGATGATTTATATTCTGGAAGGGAAGCTTTGATTGTTCATTTTCTTGGAGGAAGATTTAACCTGGCCACCTTATTATCCATACCGAGCGAATCAGGGGAGTATTTGATTTCATTCTTTTTACTTTTTCACTTTTACATTCTTTACTTGAACATTGGGGACAATGTTCATCTTAAGTGTAAGGGGAGGGTAAAATGATGATACCTTACATATGCATTTTCACTTGAGTTTGTTTTGTTTGATGGTAGATGTGTAATAAAACTATGAGAAATACTTGTTAGTGCAATTTTAGCGCCAAATTTAAAATTTTTTACAACATTTAGGAGTGAAACTTTAGCCATAGCAAGCGTCTCATGGATAGGAGATTGTATGACTAGCACAAAACCGTATATTCAGAAAAATTTTCCACCCAAATATGTGAGGTTCGCCTTTAGATTTGATAGGAAAAGCATTTACTATTAGTACTTATGAGTGTACCGGTAGCATTTAGATTCTAGAACTTGCGTTAGTGATGCATCCCGAGACCGCTAGTGAGACTACATTCGTGTAGTAGGATTCACTACATGATAAGAGGCATTAGGATCACCCTTGTGTTAAACCCGTATCATAATTACTTGACCATTTAAGTCATATTACTTGGCTAGTTAAGTCAACTAATTTTTCCCACACCCTTAGCGTTGTACTCATTTTTAGTACACGAAACCCCTAGTACACCCCTCCGAGCCTATCTTTTCGTTTCTAACTTTAAGCATTTTACTTAAAGGAAGAATTTATTACACCCCACTTAAATGTACACCCAAATCGCCTTAGCCTTCCGTGTATGCGCTCATTTTTAGTGCATTATTGTTATTTGTTAAACCCTAAGTTAACTATCTAATTGATTACATGGTTGCTAAGTCGAGTCATATCTTTGTACATATTGTTTTGGGACGATTGGGACTCATGGGTAAGTACTTATTTTATGGAGTAATGGGGAAGAACATCATATATTACCCCCGTATGTGCGTTAATCTTAAAAGTACTCCAAGTTCTTTGATTTTCTTAATTCGAGTCAATAGATTAGTTCATTGTAAAGTATGTAAAAATTCAAGTGTAAGGGGAATATTCATTCCCTATGATGTATTATTTTGGATGGTAGGGTAAGAGTGTATGAAAAAAAATCGAAAAAACAAGAAAAAGAAAAAAAAATATATAGAAAAAGAAAAAGAAAAAAAAACATACGGACTACCATCCCTTTTCATTCTATGTTCATTTTATGTTTTTGTTATTTTTCATTTATTAGCTTAAATCGACTCTAGTCTTGGCTTAGCAACGCCATATTGTACATGTAATTGACCAAGATTGTTAACTCGCCACCAGTAAAAACTTCCTTTATCCAATAAAACCGTGTATTTCATATCCCTATACCTAACGTTACAACCCTTTAAAAGACCTCTTTGATAGTTTATCCTAGGTGCTTACGCCATGTGGTGGAGGTTTGATCCTTTCCCAAGCCTATGGTAATCTATTTTGTTATGACAGGTAGTGAGAGATATCTTCCGTTTCCATATTGTAATTTATACTTTATTACACCCGAGAGATGTGAGTATCTAAACACTATTTGTGAGGTGCTAGTGTATGACCTCCGTGCTTGTCTTTGGTCTTTAGTGGAACAATTATTTGTTGTAATTACTTTTATATTAGTGTTAAATGACCCCTAACTTGTATTTTGAGTAGAATAAAAGCGCATTTGCTTGAGGACAAGCAAATCTCAAGTGTAAGGGTATATGATGAGGCGAAAAATGAACCACTTTTAGGGGGTCATTTAAGCCCGGAATTGAATTTATTTGATCAAATATTGCCCTAAATCGTTCCTTTTGTGATTTTAGGTACTTTGGGAGAGAAATCTGGAAAAGAAAGCAATTCGGACGTTTTTGGAGCATAAAAGTGAAGAAAACGCCAAAGTCTTAATTTTCCTTGCTGGGAACAGTAGGTGACGGCGTCAAGAAGAAAATCTTGACAGCGTCAAGAGGAATTTCCATGACGATCCAGTACATATTTGACGGCGTCACAAGGTAGGGCATCAAGAGGAAAAAGCATGACGGCCTGGAAACACATAACACTTGACGGCGTCAGATCTGGATCAAGGCAGTCCGAGGAGTATTTTGGCGGCGAGATGACGGCGTCACAAATTTGTTCTTGACGCCGTCAGACCCTATTTCCTATATATAGTTTTCTAATTTTTACATTAAAGAGAGAGAAGTTTTGGAGAAACCCTAAGTACGAACTTGGTGCGAATTTTACAGGTTTTTCAAGGGTTCTTAGCCCTTGATACCTTTCATGTGTAATTGAGATAAGTATTCTTTTAATTCAATCAATATGTCTATGTGTTGGTTGTCTATATCTTGTTCTTGTCTTAATTCCATCATGCTAGGCTAGATCTATCTTGTGTTTGCTTGGATCTAATGAAACCTAGATGTTAATTATGTGTTGATTACTTGTTTATGGTTGTATTGGATGAATGAATTCGATGTTAGGCTTAAGAAAACTGGCAGATCTCCAAATGGTAACATGCTTGAACGTCTTAGGAAACATGAACTGATGTGCACTAGGTTTTATTGGTTGTATTTAACGCATGAGCCACTGTTTACAATCCCTATGGTTGTGCCGGGCATGGCATAGGAGGAGATAAGAGCTCATAGGATTGGGGAATTAAGTGCGCCACCCCATGAATGGTATTAAGGAATACAATCCGTCATCCACGCAACTATAACAAGTAATTAACGTGTAAAAGATATCTAGGGAGTAGTGAAATCTAAGTAAACACAACTTCTCCACTTGTTGCTCACAACCTTAGTATAATTTAGCTTATTTTCATTTCTAGTATTTTATTTTGAGTGCATCTTTAGTATTGGGTTAGTTGACTAGCAACTAATTCTGCCCAAATCCTTCAAACCCGAGATTTTTACTTGCTTTCTAAAAAATATAAAAATACAAAAATAATCACCCCTCATCTTTAGAACTAGTATTTAGGCTTTCTAATCCTAGCGACACTATTCCTAGCTGAACGATCAATCCCCCGGTACTTGTCACTATACTATACTACAACGATCAGGTACACTGCCTGGTGGGGGTTGTAAGCTTCTCAAGATCCCTTGAGAGGTAAAGCCTGGTGCGATTCCCACGTGTCAATATTGCAGGCCTCAATCAAGTTGTTGTACTCTTTCAATTTCTATATTATACACTTTGTATTACGATTTGTAAATTCCTAACACTACTAACCCTATGTGAGGCTATCATTGTTGTTATGACTACGGGGTCCGAGGATGGTATGAATTTATCCCATGGAATGTTTCGCGATGGGGTACCTTGCCAGGTCTCCATGACCTCATTACATCTTTTTGTGCCTAAGTGCCATGATTGGATCATGTTGACACTTCCTATCTATTCCCTGAGGGATTCTTGTTCCATTTGGCTATTGTCACCTACCATGGATTGTGTGTTAGGGTGGTCATGTTTGCTTGTGTCAATAGTGAGGTTGTTTGTGAGAGTTTTTGTTTAGGATGTCCAAGCATGGGTGGGAGTGGCTAAATGCTTTAGTCTACTCTCTGTGAGTTCCCTAGTGTTGAACTTTTCTAGGTACGTGTTTTGGATTTCTTTTAAGTGTAGGGTAGATTGCATGTTATGTCTAGGGTTAGGGGCTAGGATGGTTGTACCGAGGGTGGTTCCAGGCAGTAGCTTGGTCTGATTGCTATATGTAAATTTATGCGAATAAGGACAAGTGAGTTGTTATGAGTTTACCTAAGTTTTTTCCGATAAGTGTGTGTAAGCGGACCCGAGTTGCATATTTGTCGGTCCCTTTCCCTGACATCCTCTAGCACCCTTTTCTACCCTAGAACCTCGAATAGTTGCGATTTTTGAGCTTTTGTGGATGACCTAAGAGTATGATGTTTCTCACAGAACCATGTGGGCTTCTTCAGGGGGAATGACGTGTACAGGACTGCAATGTTAGCTGCTGCATGCATCTTCCTCATCGGTTTCCTTGTGTTGTTTCTAGGTGATTGGTGAGTCTATTTTTCGGGTATTTGTTAGTTTTTCTCCATGTGAGGGAGAATGTCCACACGTTTAGGTCCAAGGTGGTTTTTGGGTGTCCCTGAAATTTTAGGGTGTTGTTCACCAGATATGTTTGACCAAGAAAGTAATGGTTTTAAGGATTTGTTTTTGTTTTTTGTTTTGTTTTGTTTTTTTTGTTTTTTTTTTCTTTCTTTTTGGGATTTTGAGTGAGAAATGAGTGAAAATAGGTGAAATTTTTGATGGAATGGGAATGGTTTTATTGTTTCGTTTCCCGTGTTGAACGGTAGGACCCGATGAGATTGATATAGATCAAAATCTTGGGTAACACTTAAACAAGAACCATACTACACTGCTGTGAGGCAGTATTTGCCCAAGTATATGAAAACTTGTGAAGTTGTATATGTTGCTTTCCTTTTATAGAGAGCCTTGTAGGGTTTAGAGATAAACCCTTTAGGGATGATCAACGGTCGTGATGCGTGGTTTTGCAACCTTGCAAAAGGTTTTACTTCTCAAGGGATCTTGAGAAGCTTGAAATCCCCACCAGGCAGTGTACCTGACCGATGTAGTAAGTGAGTGGCAAGTACCGGGGGATTGATCGTTCTCTAGGGGAATAGTGTCGCTAGGATTGAAAAATACGTAAACTAGGTCTAAAGGTGAGGGATGATCCTTTTTGTATTTTTATGTTTTATGAAAGCAAAGTAAAAATCTCGGGTATTGGAGGAGTGGGCGGAATTAGTTGCTAGTCAACTAACCCAATATTACTACGAATGCAAATAAAATTAAATAACAAGAAAAGTAAATGTGGTGAACTTCTTATAATGAGAAAATGTGTTTACCTAGATTTCACTACTCCCTCGTTATCTCTTACTAATTAATTGATTTGTTGTAATTGTTTAGATAAAGGGTTATTTTCCTTAATACCAGTCGTGGAGGCGTGTACGTCCTTCCCCAACTCTATAAGCTTCTATCTCTTCCAATGATGACACATTTAGTATCCTAACATGGCCTCCTAAATAGTTACTTATGCATTAAAAACAACCAATAACATCGGCGTACACAACCGAACACGTTTCTTAAGACGTTTAAGCTTGTTACCGTATAGGAGATTAGCCAGTTTTCTTAAGCCTAACGCGAAATCAATTACCCAATGCAATCAAACAAACTAACAATCAATAATTAATAGATACGTTTCATTAGATCTAAGCAAACACTAAAAAACCTAAGCTAGCATGTTAAATGAAAGACAAGAATAAAAGATAGTCAAACAACACATAGACATATTGAATTATCTAAAATATTAACTTATCTTCAATAGAACATGGATGAAAGAAGGGTATGAAACCCTAAGTTTACTGGAAATTTCGTCTATGGTTTTTATCCCAAGAGTTACACCCTAAAAACTTACACACAATGAAAGAAAAATCGAAAAATATAAATAGATATACACTTCTGACGGCGTCAAGTTTTAGCCTCTGACGCCGTCAGGTCGCCGTGTCTTAGGATTTCGTATCGCCCAAGAGATCTCTGACGCCGTCCCTTTATACAAGTTCTGGGCCGTCTCGTGTTGAGTTAAAAGGAGACGGCCTTGCTTCTGATACACCTGACGCCGTCAGGTGTTAACCTGACAAATTCTTCCAGGGCGTCTCAGCATAGAAATCCATGGCATCTCATCATATGGTGAAGGCGTCAGCCCCAAAGCGTGACACTGTCAGGTGTTAATTCCTGACTTTCTTGACTTTTCTTGTTCTCTTCATTCTTGAGCATAAAAACGTCCAAAAAGCTCCAAAATGCTCCGTTTTCCAGAATTCATGTCCCAAGTACCTAAAATGACAAAAGAAACTATTTGAGGTAATATTTGATCATAAAAACATGATTTAGGGCTTAAATGACCCCCTAAAAGCGTAACAAATATTTCCTTATCAAATACCCTTACACTTGGGATTTGCTTGTCCTCAAGCAAATGAGCTTTTATACCAATTAAAATACAAGTTAGGGGTCATTTAACATTATTATAAAAGTAATTACAACAAATGATTGATCTACCCTAATCAAAACAAGCACGGAAATCATATACTAGCACCTCACATATAGTGTTTGGATACTCTTATCTCTCGGGTGATATATATATATATATATATATATATATATATATATATATATATATATATATATATATATATATATATATATATATATATATATATATATATATATATACACTAGATGTCGAAGCCCGCCCGATGGGCGGGCATGACTTATAATTACCGTTGAAGGTATTAGATTTCGAAAGGCATGATTTGTAATTTACATTTTAAGTTAGTTATGTATGGATATCAATGATCTTTTACTGTATTAATAAAGAGATAGTCATCACTTATAATTATTTGTAAAATTCAATGTTAGGGCATCTTATTATCAGAAGAGCTAATGACCATACGGGGCATTGCGCAAATTTAGTTATATGGCCCGTCCATTTATGAATATAGTTAAGGAAAATAAGTTATAACACACCAATATAGTTGAGGAAAAACGGTGCCTTAGTTATATTTTTATTTTGTACTTGGCAACTTGAGACCAATCCACTGAAGTGACCATCTACAACATTTTGTATTACCTTTTGCAAATTAGATTCCAGTGCAATTTTCTCAGTTTCCAGCAACAACTGCAGCCCATGTCTACTTGTTTCACCGTGAGATTGAGAGGCGTTCTTGCTTCCATCAGTTGGTTGCATCTAAATCGAAGGCGGCTGAAATAATAGGTCGAGAGAGTAGTTGGAATTAGTAGTGAAAGGTAACATAACGGGCTGCAAGACGTATCTTTTGGATGCGTTTCTGTCTTCTGAAATTAGGATAATCACATTTGATCAGTTGCGATTGAAATAAGTTTTTTTCTAAAAAAATAAAAAAGTGTTTAAGCAGTTTTCTGAATTGAACGCCAAACTGAATTATGATTTAGCCACACCCAAACATTTGAAAACTGATTGTTTGCTAATTGACGGCGCAATGAATAAACAGATAATCATTATAAAACGCAATAGCCTCCAATTTAGCAGAAACATACATTAGACAAAAAGTGTTACGTGAAACCGGTGTTCTTGATTTCCAGGACCTTCGAATGGATTTTGGTCTATTTAGATTCTGCTTATATCAAGACCTTAGTTAATTATTAGCCATGAATTAAACATCTTTTCCTATGTTCCACTTTTCCATTTTAATTTTCCAAATGATAATTATAATAGACTTTGGTCGGACAGACTAACCCGATGATTTTTCTTCAGAACACGGAAACAGTAGAACGATGACTCTGTGGGATCAAACTTCACGTCATTTTTCCCCCACCTGGGGGAGAAATCTGGAAAGGTCTCCTTGTTGAACTTTACTTTCATTAGGAACTCCAAACCGTAATCCTCACCCAATTGTTTCATATCCCATGAGGAGTCGTGGTGAAGAATGATTATTACACCATCACCCCTTACCATCGATGAAGCGTTGTAAATTAGTTCGCCTACATACAACTGATCATCATTATAACCAGGCTTGTTTTTGGTATTGGCCATTTTCTGAACATCATTGTATTTTACTAAATATTTATCATTGTATTGCCTATCGGGCATATAAGTCCGACTTATAAGCCCTCCCGGGCATATAAGCCCGCCTCGGGTGGGCATGTCTTATAATTATCGTTGACGTAATTTACTATAGCGAAAGAAGGCGGGTATTCATAAACCGGAGGCTCATGTGGTGCCTGTAGGTCCTCAATCTCATACATTATATTGATATTAATACAAAATTGCAAAACTAATATGAGAAGATACATAAGCTTTGTGACACCATAAGAGTTATATGAAGCAAAAGCAAAGAACGCTAAAGAACACCAGGACGTTATCTATTTTATTCAATGGACACAAATGTTTGCTCTTGTCAAACCAACCCGACCCATGCAAAAATGATCAGTTTCAATCACAACTCATTGTTACCCATTATCCAACCTAACCCTATTGAACTAAGCTAAAGACATACTCATACCAAAATTATATAATCCAAGATTTAAATTAACCCCTTCTATGTAAATTAATAACGCCATTGCTTATCAAAATCGATTATTGCTTAAATAAGCCCTTTGGAGTTTGGAATAAGCGCCCAAACTACTAACTCATAATAGCTTTAGAGGGTGCCTACGATTGCTTGTTTAAGAGCTAATAAGCACTTGAAAACATTAATCTACAAATTGACATGTAATTCATTTCAACTAACTGTCTTATATAACCATTAAAAAACTGTTGCAACAATTAATATTATGCACTTTGCAATTTTTAAAAAGAAGAGATCTAATAGGATGGTGACAAAGTTATGAGCAATTTTTGTAAGCCATAAATTTGTCTCCTGACATTTCACTGATTGTAGTGGACAACAGTAGAGCACAAAATATTATGTTGAGTTTAAAATCCGACTGCATAGAAATAATTATTTTCCCTCGGCAGTAACAATGAGAGTCTATGCATCGAATTCTACTTCAACTTTTACTTCGATCGTATAATTCTACTTTGGATCTTAGTTTTATCTATGTGCGTTTGAAAACAAAATAGTACTGTATATGTTCAATTCCTACTTGAGTTTATCTAATCGGGGAGGTGAGGTTAAAGCTTATAAACTATACAATGATAAGTAATCTAACAGGTCAAGAAGCGTCATAATTAAAGCATATTCAATTCTAAACTGTGGCAAACTCCATTCAACTCATGTTGTTTGATATTACGTATATGACATGTGCACATGTGTTGTAGCTGGTAAAATATGTTAAAATGGTCTAACATTAAAACATGCTTAAAAGCAACTTTCAGTAAAACCAACATATTTATGTCGGAGCTATATCGTTTGGACACCTCACAAAGTTTTGAATCTGAAAGCTTTAAGAAACTCGATCCATTTTGACCCGTTACCTCACTCGTCCATATTGCTATCTCTATTATGATTATCTATGAAGTAAACGAGGATGGCTACATGCCGCCGCGTTGCGGCGGGGCAGCGATCGTTCGACTGTATATGCATGTACTGTAATATGGTAACTGGTTCTATCTAACACTAATAGCATGGCCTTACTATGTTTGTGTATAAATTTTTGTACAACAGGAAAAATAGATAAGCTGCACAATGCATTGCAAATATGTAACATTATAACATTGAGAGAGCATGGTCCTAGTTCATTGGCCCAAAAAAAGCTTAAAAGAAAGGAAGAAAGAAAATGGGCTAATGATCTGGATGGGCCGGGCTTAGCAGTGGAATAGGAGGATGATGCAAAAATTGCGTCACTGATTGACTCTGTATTTCGCGTCTGTTGCCTGATAAATGTAGCGTTACGTAAGTGAGGGACTTGTTCGTCTTTTTCTGTATGTTATTAGAATAATTAATAGGTAGCAACTATTTGGTTAGGGGCGCATAGTTTATTGTCCATAAACCCAATATAGAGATCAGAGATATTACTTGCAATCTTCCTAGCAAAGCCAAAAAAAAAAAAAAAAAAAAAAAAAAAAAAAAAAAAAAAAAAGCTAACGATTTGGATGGGCTGGGCTACCGGAGTGAATGACGCAAATTTGACGTCACATAAAAAGACAGAATAGACGCTCTATTATATATAGCAAGTAAGTATCGTGAATTAAATCTCATCGTATTGAATGTATACGTACTCAAACATGTCATACTCATATAAAACAAAAAGACAAATTTAGATGTTATAGTTTATGCATGGAGAAAACTTTATTAAATAAGAGAACAACTCATGCTTCGTATTAAACAACTAACTTTATTATATGAAGTCAACATGAGAAAACTTTATTAAATTAATAGTTTAAGTTAAATGTTGTATTAGTGATTAATACATTATATAAAATGGCTATGGACATTTATCTATTACGAGTAATAAGAATGAATTTTGTAATTGTCAAGTAAGCAAATTCTTTTTGGACAAAATAAGCCAAATCAAACGCCACTCTATTTGGGCCTGATGGTCTTCGACCCAACAACAAACACAAAACTCACTCTATTATATTTGGGCTCCCCTTTCTGACGTCAAATTGACGCAAGTGAATTGATGCTCTATTATATATATAGTAATGTACTGGGCCGGATATGAGATTGGATTAGTGGATCACATTATGGGCTGCGAGAAAAAAAAGGATCCAGCATGTAGAACGACGTCGTTGTTGATGACATATTATATATATAGTAATGTTACATGCATTGTTTGTGAAGTACGTTGACTCGTTCTCTTCGCGAGTGCACCAACTGTAATGATGTTAAAATAATACTTTAGATGGTTCAACAACAGCATGGCAACATTAGAAGAAGCAAAATACCCTAAAAAGTATTAAAGTCTAATAATCGATAAAACAATAAACAAACATTATTCAATGAATTTTTTTGTAAACACATAGATCTCTTAAAATCAGTCCGGCAACATTAATGACGAAATCTAATCGCGAAGGAAAGCCCCAAAATAGTAAGAAAGCAAAGATAATTCCAAACAAATGGCCTTACAAACATGCAAATGATTTTTGATTCCGAAAAAAACGTAACCACATATTGATAAATGTATGCAAACTAACACATCAAGTGACTGCAGAAATGGAAAACATGATAAAATCAGCGAACCTTATGAGATAGTAGATAGATGAAGAACCTTATGAGATAGTAGATAGATGAAGAACGTGTATACATAATTGAAAACATCACATATCAAGTAAATACAAAATCCAAAAAAAGAGAAATATTATCATGCGTGTTAATACGCACGTTGAAAAAGTATGAACAATCACATAAATTGTGGAATGTTTTTTATTGGAAGGGACACCAAGTATGATTCGAACTTCTATTTCAGATAAAAAAAAACACTATTGATAGCCAATGTAGCTTTAAGAATCTGATTCGCATATTCATGCTTACGGTTTAATTAACGATTTACGAAAGAGACTAAGCCATCAGGTTCTGGTGTCGTCATCCCCTATCAACGTACCGGCCATGATCTATCTTACTGGCTCTGTGATGGTTAACGAAAGAGGCTAAGACATCAGGTTCTAGTGTCGTTATCCCCTTACCAATGTATCTAAATCTTGTACTTTTATCCTGTGATATCATTACAGAAACAATATGAGGATCATATATTTTGACACAACAATGATTTTTGCAGTAATCTTAATGAACAAATAAAACACGTTGATCATTGGCATCAATAAGCTAACAAATAAATATAGTTTTCTTGTTAGTTGGTCTTCTGAACTCATGCCTACCGTAGGCGATAATTATTACTCCAATTCACTTCTCATCAAAATGATTAAAGAGAAAGCGGATTAGATCATGCCTTCCCATGTAAGCATTCATTTCCTTGGAGTTTGTATAAAAAGATGATTCAGAAGTGTGTTTTTTCCTGTATGAAACACATCAATATTAGAAATCGGAAAATAAAGCCATATAAGATTAATTGAAATTAACACTTACGATCAGATAATAATCAAAATATACCACTGCTATGTGGACCCATGATAGCAACAATAGCGTAAGAAAGTCCACATGTTCCCAGTTTGACTCGTTTGATAAAATCATCAAGCCCAACTCCATTGAACATACCATTCTCGTCTATGAGGTTGGTGGATTAAGCATTTATCTGACCACCATCATGGTAAAGCGACTTACTTGCACACTTCTTTTCAAAACTCCACTGTAGTAGTAGGAACTCCAGTTAAGGATTTTTAGGAAGCCATAAGCCATTCAATGTTATATTCAGTATACTGAATATCAATTATCAATTATCAATTATCAGTCACAAATACTCTATAGTTGCAGCTCCAACGTAATTAATCAATTTGCTAATCTGCTTGTAGCTTGCTCCTGCCTCTTTAGTGTCTCTTGCGGAGCTACAATAATTGGTCCCTCCTCAATAATCTTCAAGTAACAAATAAGAAATTATAGAAACAAAGCAAAAATAACAAAAAGAATAAACTAATGGCAAAAATAAATTTACCTTTTGATGACGCATTCGAACACGCAATTATGGCCATGTAAAGCTGTTACATTGTGTCATGTTGATCACAGAGAGGTTGAACACTTGAACAACATGTGGATAAGCAATAAACAAATTAATTAATTAATTAATTGTGAATTATGAAATCATCTTTAATTAAAAAAAAATTATCAGAGACATAAGCCAAGGCGCAGATTACTGCTAAAATAGTAATTGCAAATGTCAGTAATGCATACAAACCTTGTGACTGATAAGGATACAAAACTTGTGACCAATTGTTTATGTACACAATCAATTTCGCATGAGTAACTAATAATTTGTATCAGATTTTGTGTGTAAGAGCATCAATTACTAACCGTCTATTCTGATGAAGCATTGCCATTCTTAGTCATTTAAATATCTACAACTCCATCACCAAGCTTGTTAAAAACTACAATATAATAGAAAGAACATTTACTAAAAGGAACAATAAGATTTCATAATACAGAAAACAACTACCTACACATCTTAATCCAACATGTTTTGCTTCTTCAAGGATAATGTCACATAAGCAACATTCAGATGAATACCAGCCAACCCTAAGTGTGATTCAGATGGCTTATTATGGTAATAAAGTTTCATCATTAGGGGAACGTGCCAATAACCTGCAAATTGGTCTTCTCTAGTGGTAGATATGCCCTCAATAACTTTACCAACATCTTTGAAGAAATTCTTCCTATTGTATCAATAAGTACGTGTCAGAAATGATATAGATAAAATAAAGTTAGCAAAATACAAACGCAAAATAGCACATACACGTCTTCCTTCTTTATTTGAGAATTTTAAATTGCCCATAAACAACGTCTTGGATCATGTAGCTTGGGGAAGTGACATGGGTTTAAGGCTGTAAATTTTAACATGTACTTAGGCAATCAAAATTCCATACCATAATAGCATCATAGCATTTAGAAAATATTATGTCAATTTATAAGAAACAATGAGATAAGAAAATCAGCTGTAATAACCATACAACCCATATAAAATGAATATTGCTCTTTGATGATGATTTAACCCACCATAAATATATAAGCATAAAAAACTTTGTTTTAATCCTTGCACTCCAAAACTGCTTATTTGTTCAAATAAACAGGAAAAAAGTGAGCGAAAACACACTGTAAATAAGCACTAAACTACTTGCTAAACTGGTTTTGAGAACTTTGATATAAGTATATACCAATCTCCATATGTAACAATAACCAAAATCCTTCGAGTAATAATAGATATGGATCAATAAATAAGATTAGCTTAGAATACTCCTTTGGACATTTTCATAGATAATATAATATGCTTCTAGACAAACAAACTTCAAATCATGTCAAGCAATTTTATACCTTTATATGAAAGGACATATTTTCTGTAATAGAGCTATGCTCTTAGCGATATTTAGCCATCCTTACTAATACCGGAACTAAATTAGTGATCAAAGAGACAATAAATAGTAAATATGATAAAAAGAGAAGTAATATGAAGTTGAGTATCAACTGATAAGCAATTTTGTAACTTCAGCGAATAATGATTTTGTAGTTAACTAATTTGATAATACTATCTGACATTTATAAGAGAAGATACTTACTAAATCATGTCGCCTTGGGTACTTTTGTTAAAGGAAACGGGTCAAATGGGTCAAAATTTGAAGAAAGTATATTTGTTAAAGAAAACGGGTCAAATGGGTCAAAATTTGGCGAAAGTATATTTATAAATACACAAATACAGTTAGAGGCATACCACTATCTTTTGATGAAGGTATATTTTCCTAAATTATGTTTCTTGAAAGTTCATGGCGTCCACCAAATGACAGATTTCTTCTAGATAAGTAGCTTTATTATATTTGGATTAGAACACATACTTGAGATGACAGATTTCTTCTAGACAATGACCTCTCATATGGTAGCATGTTAGGATTATACATGTCTCGTTGAAGTCGTTCGTGCATCGAGAGATTCTGTTCCATATGACTCAAATCCTCATGAGACGGTTTCTGTTGCTGCTGATAGAATTCTTAAGCAGAGTTGGCTCTATGAAGACCAACATTACTTCTTCCTCATCTAGAGACCAGGCAGAAGCAAGTTGCCGTTCTTCCTCCATTTCGACCCTCTGTCTCAAGGCAATAGGCAATTGCCTACCTTTTAATTGTTCATGTTGAAGCATCTGGTGATCTAAAGATGAAATCATTCGTGCATCTAGTGTCTCATGGCCATAGGCAATATTTTGCTTGAATCAGAGGTTCTATTGATGGATGATCATATCTTTGTAGTTCAGTTAAAATTTTATGCTTCAGAAGAATTTCATCAAGCGAGTTATCGGACCTCACGTTTACGTGATCTCCCACGCCCGTCTAACATCTGATTTTATTCATAATATACTCTCAGTAGGTAAAAATTCAGGTAATAATGATAGAGAACATTATGTTTAAATTTAGCAGAGTTATAAGAACATTAAATGCTTGTGATACCAAATTGACTTGAAAGAACCCTCATGCACTTAAAATTTTTCATGATTAAACATGCATAATAATAATTACAAAGAAAAGAAACATTTTTAAATACTTTATGCAAATTTTAGGTTCACCAATCCCATGGTGCTTTCTCAGCTAGTGTTTGAATAGTGGATACCATAGCTGAAATTAGAAACAACTCAGTCAAGTTCTATAATGTACATAAAATGTAAAAGATGGAAATATATTCTATTCAGACAGATCATCAGAAATATGCATAGAAGAAAGACTGAATACAAATGCTTAATCACCTTCTTTTATCCACAACTACAAGAATTCGCTGACCAAGAGCTATTTGTGCAATATAATTTTTTGTTTGCATAGATAATAAAAGCCATCAGTAAAATAACAACAAAACCATAATGACATTAGCTAAAAACTGTAGAAAGAAAAACATTACCGTGGTGGTATAGCATATAGCAGTGTTTGCAAGGCTGATTGTTTGGCTTTTGGCTAAGATGCATGAAGCTAAAAGTCATAATATTAAAAAGAATTAACATCCACATGAAAATTAAATCATTAAGATGATAAGTTAGTGGTCAAAACTTACAACGTTATGGATCATAATGACAGTTGAGTAACACGTCAAAACCTATGCTTCAGATGAAAGCCATTGTGCAGGCTTAAAAACCATTCTTATCATTCACTTTCGGCACACTGCCTTTGTTAATATATTTAAATGGCACAACAAAGGGCTCGATGCAAAGAAGATCTTCCAAATAATATTTTCCAAGCTGATTAACTGCTAAATTAACAAAAACTAATTGGTTAGCGGCCTGTGAGCTATATACAACATTTGCTTGGTCGATTTTAGTCTTCAAGAATTAGATAAGTTCATTACCAAAAGCTTAAAAAGGACTCGTAAAAGTAAAATGAATAATAAAGCTACAAACCTTCACTTTATCCTTGGACTGAGCACTCCCTTTAAGTTGCGACATCCTAAATTTTATAATGCCATTCAGCAATATGGCCAACCAACCTTGAGAAAGTGGTATCGAAGACAACGCATAGTCTTCATGAACATGAGAAGGAATCTTTATAGTAGAAGATCTAGTAGCATCAGATGACGTATCACCAAATACCCACCGAAGCAGAATGCTTGTCCACTTTTGACCTTCATCCAATACATAATGATTCTAGACTAATAACATGATGGCATCCATCTTCTCGTATTACAGATACAATATTATTCGTAAAGAGCAAAAAGTTGTCATTTTCTCATTCCAAAAACATAGAATATACTAAAGCAAATGTTAGAGAGAGAGAGCTTTACCAGCCATGAATGATACCCGTTTTCATTAATCGATATATATGTAAAAAAACAATATAATTTATGGCTGAGTAGCCACTAAAGATAATTTATTCGAAGTACCTAATAAAATTGATCCACTTCAATCTGAACCTGAACCTGGAGAAGCATCAGATTTTGGTCCATCATCTTATTTGTTTGATGTTGAGCAACGTATTTCAACTAACTGTGTAATTTTATATGTTAATAAACATGATAATGTGTAAGTCAATAAATGGATTACATCAGAAGATGCGCTTCTTAGTGCAGGATGTACAAACATTCACGTCCCTGTATTACTAAACCTATGTAATTTTACATATTTAAATGTGTAACGTGCAAAAACCTGCAAAGAAACACACAGTAACAACTGATAACTAACATCTTGCATCAAAAACTCATCAACAACTCATAATATGTGTTCATACATTGTTCTAAAAAATAAAAACTATCATCTTTTCTATGCAAAAACATTATAATTATTGAATTAGGGTTTGTGTGATATGGTTTCTTCTATATCATAAGCCCACACGTATTCTTGTATGTATATGTTTTATATATATCCTATTCTGTGTTTTTTTTTTTTTTTTTAAATCCGGTATTAATTACTTGAATATTATATATTTGGTTTTGAAAGATATTACCAAAAAATTAAGTGGATCAGTTGGTAAGATTACTTATTAATTAATCTACCAATCCAGGTTCGAATCCTACATATTGAATTTTTTTAAAAAAGAATATTCAGCCTAAATATTAAAAACGAATTTTAATTAAAAAATCATATTGAATTTTTTTAAAAAAGAATATTCAGCCTAAATATTAAAAACGAATTTTAATTAAAAAATTGCTTAGGTGGCATCAAATTCGATTAGTACTGATGACATGGCAGAAAATGAATTACATGGCAATGACTGGGCAATGAGGTGGCAATATATATATATATATATATATAGGGGTGAGTTAAAATAAAAAAGATATATTTGATAAGAAGGGTAAGAAGGATTATTGACCATTGATTTAAAAATCAAAGGATGAGATTAAACTATATTATTAATTAAGGCTGGAAGGACAAAAAAGTCTTTTAACCATAATACATTAACACAAATTTATACGGATAATCACCTTCTTCTCTATTATTCTATGACATCTCTCTATCCTCCAACAACTTTTTCTCTCTAAACAACAACTTTCACTTTCAATAATTCATTAAATTGTCTAAATCTATTTAAAAAAAATACCCAGTAATATTGAAAGATCAGAATAGATACAGATGGTAGGGATGGTGTTCTTAAATATATTCTGGTGGTGGTGGCCGCGGAGCACTGTTGGTGGCGGAGTTCTATTCCGGTGGTTGGGATGGTTACATATCGTTTCATCGGCGGTGGGGTCAAGGGTGGATGATGAGGGCGATAGTCAAAACACCATTAATCATTAAAAAATGCATCAAAACTTCTTATTAAAGTCGATGTTAAACGGCAATCGAAATATTATCGGTAATGGGTTTTAACCTACAGTTGCTTTATTGATCTATCAACTATTAAATTGTCCATCCAATTTAATTGTAAATGTTTTGTGCATAAAAATGACTAAATGTGCATAAATTTTCGTAGATAGTTTGTAAAAAATGTGATATATTTGGGTAACTGTGAGTTATGTGAAATAATACTGTTTTGTGCATTAAAAATGGACTAAATGTGCTGCAATTTTAGTTGGAAGTTTGTAAAAGTTGGATACGTTTGGATAATCATGACTTGTGTAAATGTTTTGGGCATACAAATGGCTAAATGTACATCACTTTTCCTAGATAGTTTGCAAAAAATGTGATATGTTTTGGTAACTATGAGTTATGCGAAATAATACTGTTTTTTGCATTAAAAATGGGCTAAATGTGCTGCAATTTTAGTTGGAAGTTAAAAAAAGTTGGATACGTTTGGATAATCATGATTTGAGTAAATGTTTTGTGCATACAAATGGCTAAATGTGCATCAATTTTCATAGATAGTTTGTAAAAAATGTGACATGTTTGGTAAGTGTGAGTTATGCGAAATAATACTGTTTTGTGCATTAAAAATGGGCTAAATGTGCTGCAATTTTAGTTGGAGTTAGTAAAAGTTGGATACGATTAGATAATCATAATTTGTGTAAATGTTTTGTGCATACAAATGGCTATAGATGTGCATCAATTTTCGTAGATAGTAGTGATGTTTTTGGGTAAGTGTGAGTTATGCGAACTAATACTTTTGTGTGCATTAAAAATGGGCTAAATGTGCTTCAATATTAGTTTTCATAGGATGTTATGCGAAATAATACTCTTGTATTAGTTTTCACAGGAAATTAGTCAAAGCGACAAGTGTAAGAAATCGACATGTTCTCGATGACGAGTTGACAAATTATACGTTTTTGTGCATTAAAAGTGGGCTAAACGCGCATTAGTTTTCTTAGAAGCTATTCAAAGTGATAAGTGCAGGAAATTAACATGTTCTTTGCTAAAACTTACACGTTTTGTGCATTAAAAATGAGCAAAACGAGCATTAGTTTCAACATACAGTTAAGCAAAGTGATAACTTCCATAAGCTGATAAGATGTGGAACAACATATTTAAACACTTTGTATGCTAAAAAAAATGAATCGATATATGCATTAAAATATATATATTGAATTTAAATTATGATCTTTGCCAAAAAAAAAAAAAAAAAAAAAAAAAAAAAAAAAAAAAAAAAACTTTTTATCAAGTGCTTGGCAGACGAGGAACATCAAAAAAATGTATTATGTTTGGGTAATTGTATCTGTTTTGTAAAATAACCTTTTTTTTGGCATAAAAATGGACTAATGTGCAATAATATCATTTAAAGATAGTAAACTGGTATCCTTATTTCATTAGCAGACATTTATATGAAATAACATTGTTTTGTGCATCAAAATGGATGAAATGTGCATCAGTTTTAATAGGAAGTTAGTAAATTGATATCATTAGGTAATCAACATGCACTTTGTATAAAAATGGCATTGTTTTTTCTTTTTTCATTTTGTGAAAATATGAAGGATATATTAGCTCAAGAACACTTACAAAGGCTAAAAATAGCACTAGACATCAAAATGGTTTATATGTGCATTAGTTTTAATAGGAAATTAGAACAGTGACATGCTTAGGTAATCAACATGCCTTTATATGAAATGACATTGTTTTGTGCATTAATAATGGGCTAACTATGCATTAATTTTCATAGGAAGTTAGTGAAAGTACTCTCCTTAGGTAATCAACACGCCAATTCTTCCCTCAAAACCTGGTTATTACTTGCTGTCAAAACCCGATAAATAACTATGCATATAGCCAATTATTGTTGTATTCTACCTTATGTGTGCATAGTAATATTTGGTCTATGTATATCATTGCAGTGAGGCAACAACTTTTGGCTCTGGAGTTATGTTATCATTGGTTACTGGTATGAGAGGTGCTACCGTGATCTCAGTTGGAGTTTTCTTTGCACTCGCGAATGGTGGAAAATTTAAGGTGATCATGCTGTATCTCATGCGCAGTCTTCTTAATTGTTTTACTCAAAAAAAAGTTATGTGAATTATAAAAGTAATGCATTAATAATCCTATTTAGCATGGATAAAGTATAATGATGTATAAAAGTAATCGAATTTTGAGTCAACCGAGCGCAATTCAACTCAATGTGCTGGCCCAATGTGCATTAAATTTACCTGTTTTCGTTGGACCCATATGCAGGTGGAGGAGAAATTTTCACACCAGCGAGCAAAAGATGTTTTGTGTAATAAAACGAGATGCTTACTATCCACCATAGGTCTTGAATTTCGATCACAGTGATAAAATTTTGGTGACGGCTTGTTACTGAATGTGATTTCTCATTGCTTAATTACTAACAGAGGTAACAAAAACTCTATTTGTTTTACTGTCATCTAACTTATGGTTCTTGTGATATATGATTACAAATCAATTAGTTTTCTGCCATATGCTAAAATCAACCAAGATGTTTAGCTCTGGATATTTAAATATTGAATCTTGCTATATTCCCATGCTTGGAATTGGATAATTACTTCATTTTTAAGATATGATAAACTTGACATCACATTGATGTTGCAACATTTTCTCTAACAAATGCACACAATGGTAGTATCGGGTGCATAGTCGCATTTTAAATCATCTACTTGCTCTATTACGAGCTTTCAAATACACTACAACAGTTAAAATTAACTTCATATAATATTATTATAGAAAGGCAACTAGATATAAACTAAAGATTGATCTAGGCATCTAGGGTGTGTTAGGGATTGCTTAAGAAAAGATACTCAGCTAGCTACTTGAAAGTTTTTTTAAATAAGCTGTATTGAATAAGCAATTTTGAGTTTTTTTCTTCAACAGTAATTTCAAGTTACTTATCCAAAACACTGGTTTTAATAGGCACTCCCAAACACCTTAACTTAAATTGATTGCATTGTACCATGATCTTTCATAGATTTATCTTATGTTATTATGTTGGGTTAAATTAGGAATAACACCGTTTTGTGCATTAAAAATGGTCTAATTGTGCATTCGTTTTCATACAAAGTTAGTAAAGGTGACATGCTTAGGTAATCGGCACTCTATTGTGTGAATTATCAGTATTTCGTGCATTAAAATGGTCGAATTGTGCATTCGTTTTCATAGGAATTTAGAAAAGGTGACATGCTTAGGAAATCAATACACTATCGTTTGAAATGACACTATTTGTACATTTAAAATTCTCTAAATGTACATTAATTTTCATAGAAAGTTAGTAAAGGTGACCTACTTAATTAACGAGCATGCTAATGTTTGACAAGACATGGTTTTGTGCATTAAAAATGGTGTAAATCTGTATTGGGTTTTTTTTTAATGCCATTGTATTATTTTTTGTGTATTATTAGTGAGCTGAACAACGAAACGGATAAGGATGATTATGAACAAAGTTTGTCAAAGATTAGACATGAGCTGGGTAACATAGTATAACTGTATAAAATTGTTTTTGAGAGAGGCGAATGGGAGCAGCTGCTACCGGTGCTTTTCGTCCTACAAAAGGCTGTGGAACAGGGTTGTCCATTTTTGGACTTTGAGATGAATGTTGGAGTTGTGGACGATGCCAGCTTAAATAATGCATCATCAATATGCTCGGTGAACCATGCTCTTACTGGAGGGGGATTGGATCTTGATCTAAATGCATGCGAGGAGAATCCCAAGGCTCTCCAACTGCCCTTCAGCAGCAACAGTAGACCGGTCATAGCACAATTGCCTCAAAGGTTACCTCCTATGGTGGCTTGTCTAACTCGGAATAAAATTCTTGGAGGGGTTTCGACTTGAATAACGGAACTGATGTAGAAGAAATTGGTGGTGAATCAGTATCATATATAGGGAAGAAGAAAGTTGGGATTGTATGTTTTGGTGTGGTAAATGGTGTGTTAGTTTCTAGAAGTTAATACAGTTAATTTTTCTGATAGATCCGTACTTGTATAGATAGGTTTTTGTAACAAAATGTTCGTAAAATTTCTTGTATGTGATGCATTCATGGCCGTGGAAGCGATTTTGTGTTCGATTGGGAAACTATTTCCTTAGTGTAAAATTGTGTTACATATGATCTATGGATAATAAGATACTTCATCCTCGAAAGTAAAATCTAAAAGTAAAACTACATGATTGAGAAACTATTTCCTAAGTGTAAAATTGTGTTACTGACGTTGGCATATGTGTTTATGTGGGAAGAAGAAAGTTGGGATTGTAAGTTTTGGAGTGGAGGGAAGTGGGATTTATGAAATAGGTTGTTACGGTTAGAATATAAAATTACTTTTATACCCTTAATAGTTAGTTAGGATCAAAGTTAATCTCGTCCATTGATTTTAAATCAAGGGTCTAAAATCTTTCTTATTCTTTTTACCAAAAATTCTCTTTTTATTTGATCTCATCCCTATATATATATATATATATATATATATATATATATATATATATATATATATATATATCGCTACCTGTAATAGCAAATAGATTACCATAGGCTTGGGAGAGGATCAAGCATATATATATATATATATATATATATATATATATATATATATATATATATATATATATATATATATATATATATATATCGCTACCTGTAATAGCAAATAGATTACCATAGGCTTGGGAGAGGATCAAGCCTTGGAAGCTCTCGCTACCTGTAATAGCAAATAGATTACCATAGGCTTTCCACTATTTTGGCGTAAGCACCTAGGATAAACTACAAAGAGGTCTTTTAAAGGGTTATAACGTTAGGTGTAGGGATATGGAAAAACACGGTTTGTTGGATAAGGGATATTTTACTGGTGGCAAGTCAATTGTCTTGCTCAATTACATGCACAATGCGGCGTTGTTAAGCCAAGACTCGACTCAACTTAAGCTAATTACGAAATAACATAAACATAAAAAAAATAAAAAGAACGGGATGGTAGTCTATATGTCTTTTCTACTTTTCTTTTTTTTTTTTCCTATTTTTTTCATTTTTTAAATTTTTTGATTTTTTTTCATACACTCTTGCCCTACCATCTAACATAATACATCAAGGGGGCTCGTTCCCTCCCCTTACACTTGAACTTTTACATAAATCAATATAAAGACTCGAATCAAGATAATCGAAACATTTGGAGTACTTTAAAACATTAAGGTATATATGGGGGTAATAAATGATGTTCTTCCCCACTACTCCATAACACTAGTAATTTACCCATAAGTCCCAATCTTTCCAAAACAATATGTACAAGATATGACTCGACTTAACAACCATGTAACCAGTTAGACAATTAACTAAGGGTTTAAACAAATAACAATAATGCACTAAAGATGAGTGCATACAAGGTAAGCTAAGGCGATTTGGGTGTACATTTGGGGGTGGATTGTAAACAAATTCTTCCTTTAAGTAAAATGCTTAAAGTTAGAAACGAAAAAGATAGGCTCTGAGGGTTTTACTAGGGGTATCGTGTACTAAAAATGAGTACATCACAAAGGTGTGAGAAAATAACTTAACCAATGAAGTCAACGTAATTATAATACAGGTTTAAAACAAGGGTTATCCTAATGCCTCTTATCATATAGTAAATCCTAACTACACGAATGTAGTCTCACTAGCTGTCTCGGGATCACTAATGCAAGTTCTAGAATCTAAATACTACCGGTACACTTACAAGCATTAAAGATAAATGCTTTTCCCTAAAGATCTAAAGCCGAACCTCACATGGGACGCTTATTAAGACTAAAGTTTCTCTCCTAAATTTTGCAAAAAAATTTAAATTTGGTGCCAAAATTACCCTAAAAAGTATTTCTTTCAGTTTTATTGCACATCTACTATTAAACAAAACAAAAATCAAGCGAAGTTGTAGTTTCTAAGGTATCCAAATTTTACCCCCTTACATTTAGGTCGAACATTGTCCCCAATGTTCATTTAAAGGATGTAGAAGTAAAAATAAAATGGTTAAATCTTCCTCCAAGAAAATGTACATGTAAAGCTTCACTCCTAAAATATAATCATCTTCTTGTCCAATATAATCTGTAAGTAACAAAGATAACAAAACACGAAACCTCACGTAAAATCGGCAGTATACTGTATATAAAACTAAATCCTAGAAAGCAAGTAAAGATATAATGCTTGCAAAATAAATGTTTGCAGATTCCTGGAGTTCAAAAATTTGAGATTTTACGAAACTTTACAATTCTGGCAGCCAAAAAAACATGGATTTTTTTTTAGAAAACAGAGCCTGACGCCGTCAGGTTATAACTCCTAACGCCGTCAGGATGTACCTGACAGATATTTTTATCTCTTGTTTCCGGAAAATTTCTAGAAAAACCTGTGTTATAAGACCTGGAATTCCTGTAAAACATCCATTGTGACTCGATAAAAGCATTTGACTCGTACAATTACTAATATGTACATTCATATCTTATTATTATCGTTCATGTTCAATTCGTTCTTTAAAACAACTATGCGCTTCCCTTACACTTATTTTGTAAAATACCTTTATATGTAATCAATTCGAAGTTAAAAACAAAATAAAACATTTTTACAAGTTTATTAGAGACATGAACAATGAATAATGTGGAGTTTGTTAAACTCCTTGGACCGTTTTGAGCACTAGGGTTAACAATAACAATGACAATATATGCAGCGGAATTAAGAGTAAATCAAAGTTATTGACAACAAGGTTTTTCCCAATCACCTCCAATTATTATTTGATCAGAATAATAACGTGTTACCTAAATGTAACAAGGATCTAAGACACCTCAGACCTTAGAGGATTCGAACAACTCTAACTAGTTCTAGGCATTTACAAGACATATGCCCTAGAACACACACACACACCTTTACTGTATTCTACATTGTGAAAGACATAATAAAACATACGACTTGTATCCTCTTTATATAATAGAGGATTAGGTTTACAAAGGATATATTCTAAATAATAAAAAGATCCGTAGTAATCTTTTTCTTGCATTTGAAGTTTCATCCTTTGTCACATTAAGTCCCTCTTGTTTTCATTCTTTTATTTATTTTGTCACATCAAATCAAGAATCCCAACAAATAACGAGAATGAAAATAAATACGGAAATAAATAAAAGCAAATAAACAAACAAACAAATAAAAAGCTTGGGTTGCCTCCCAAGAAGCGCTTTTCTTTATTAACGAGTCTTATAGCTAGACTCAAAGTCACACCCTATTACGTGACTTCATCACGAGTCACATTCTCAATGTCATCCTCTGGCTTGGTTTTGTATTCCGGGCCTAACTGTGGACCTTTTTTTTGTAGAATCCCAATATTGTTTGCATTACGTAGTCTACTCCTTTCCTCTTATCCTCATCACTCTTATAGTATACCGATTGCTTAAACTCTTTCTCCAAACAAGTAAGGGATCGGTATTGCTCTATCTTATGTAGCATTTGATAAGTAATCTCCCTAACCTTGTCTCTAATCCTAACTAGCCCTAAGGTTGGGTCATAAGTCATCCTAGAGACTTCTACAAATTGTTTTTCTTATACCACATTAGATAAATTTATGTCAACCGCCGGGCTAACATCTTCTAAGACCACAAAGTCCATAAAATAAATGAAGTTCCCTACATAAAAGGGCAACCTTCTAACTCTCCCCACAAAATTACTTGTTTTTCCGGTGTTGGGGTCTCTCCTAGGAGCTAATTGCTTTTTTATAATCCAATTATAAAATATCCTAGATAAGATATTTATGGGGGACTTAGGGTCAATGTAAGCTTTCCACACATGCAAATGCCCTATATTGCATGGTATGTTTATGAGATTTGAGTTACCGGCTCGAATAATCGGAAGATTTCTATATATTGATGGGTTAGGATCATCCAACAGATTCCTATGGTACGCAAGCTCTTCCTCAGTGGGAAACTTATTGAAGTAATCCCTTACCTTTTCCTTTTCCTCCTCAACATCATTCTTAGGATTACTTCCTATCTCAATCTCACCTCCCTCATCGTCCTCCTGACTTCTATCAATGGGATTAATGGTAACTACGTTGACGAAGTGTACGTGTTTAGATGATGAAGGGTCTTTAACCTCAATTCCTCCACTAGGGTTCTTCAATACTTTTGTAGCAGGGGTTACCCCTTTGTTATTCAAGGCCTTTATCAAGTTATCAATTTTATTGGTCATCTCATTTTGTTGTTGGTTGAATTCGGCTTCAAACCTAGCTATACGGGCTTCTTGAGATGCCATAAAATTGGACATCAGTCTTTTAAAATTATTGGTACCACCATAATTGTTGGAAGGATTGTTGTTGAAAGTACGATTCGAGGTTGAATCGTATTGTTGGAAACGATTAGGTGGATTGGAAGAATTGTTTTGAGGCGGGTTTTGGTTTTGTTTCCACCTAAGGTTAGGGTAAATTTTCCAAGAAGGGTTGTAGGAATCACCATAAGTGTTTGGCTCGAGTTTGAAAGTTTACCACTTGTCTCCCGCTTCATCGGTACGTGAAGATGCGTAGTCCGCAAAAGCTTGTTCGGGGCGTTTCATGCAATCATGAGTGTCGTAGGGACCACTACAATATTCACATGAAGAAGTTATTTTGTTCACTTGGCTTGAAGGTTTAGGAGCCTCGTAGGATTTCATAAGAAACTTGACTTGGTCCTCAAGTTCCATGATCCTACGGTCGGGAATGCTTGAATTATTCGAAGACAAAGATATTGCCTTGACCATTTTGTTCAAGTCACGGGGATCATTGCAACATTCGTTGTCATAGAGAGCAAGATCTTCTATGATTCCCCATGATTCTTCCGCATTCTTGTCACGTAGCTTACCACCGGCCGCTTGGTCAATGGTTTGGTTTGTGGATTGAATGACATGATCATAGAAAATTTGGACTTGAAGCCAAAGATCAATGCCATGATGAGGGACTTTTGGAGTAAGTCCTTGAAACGAGTCCAAGCTTCGTAAAGGGTTTCACCTAGACATTGTTGGAACATCAAGATGTCATTCCTTAACTTGGTGGTTCTACCCGGAGGGAAGAATTGAGCAAGGAAACGAGAGGTGAGATCATCCCAGGAGGTGATGGATCCCACAGGTAAACGCTCAAGCCATTGACTAGCTTGGTCACGTCAACATCAAGGTCTATGGAATCTATGATTTTAAGGTAATCCTTGAGGTGTTGATTTGGATCTTTAGAACGAAGTCCATTGAATGTACATCCGCTTTGAACCAACCAGATGGTGTCGGATCGCAAGGGAGACACATTGGCTCCTTGGGTAAGCTCAACGGTGTTTCGATAGCCTGGCTAGGTTGGGAGTATGCTCCTAAAGTGCGGGCTCTAGGTGGTTCAGGTTGGTTTGGTCGGTTTGGTTGGTTTGGTTGTGGTGGGTTTTGTTGTGTGGGTTGGCTGGATCAAAGATATTACCACCTTCAATGATGGCGGATGGTAATGGTTACGAACAAAGAAACGAATAAAAAGATAGACTAAAGAAAACCCAATAAAATAAAATAAAAATCTCACTAGAAAGGAGTCAAATGATTAGACCTAATAAAAATAAAATTCAACCTAAACAATAACTATTCCCCAAGCAGCGGTGCCAAAAACTTGATGCGTGGTTTTGCAAACTTGCAAAAGGTTTTACTTCTCAAGAGATCTTGAGAAGCTTGCAATCCTCACCAGGCAGTGTACCCGACTGATGTAGTATAGTGAGTGGCAAGTACCAGGGGATTGATCGTTCCATAGGGGAATAGTGTCGTTAGGATTGAAAAATACGTAAACTAGGTCTAAAGGTGAGGGATGATTCTTTCTGTATTTTTATGTTTTATGAAAGCAAAGTAAAAATCTCAGGTATTGGAGGAGTGGGCAGAATTAGTTGCTAGTCAACTAACCTAAAATTACTACGAATGTAAATAAAATTAAATAACAGGAAAAGTAAATGTGTTGAACTTCTTATAATGAGAAAACGTGTTTACCTAGATTTCACTACTCCCTCGCTATCTCTTACTAATTAATTGATTTGTTGTAATTGTTTAGATAAAGGGTTATTTTCCTTAATACCAGTCGTGGAGGCGTGTACGTCCTTCCCCAACTCTATAAGCTTCTATCTCTTCCTATGAGTACATGTTTAGCATCCTATCATGGCCTCCTAAATAGTCGCTTATGCATTAAAAACAACCAATAACATCGGCGTACACAACCGAATACATTTCTTAAGACGTTCAAGCTTGTTACCGTATAGGAGATTAGCCAGTTTTAATAAACCTAACGCGAAATCAATCACCCAATGCAATCAAACAAACCAACAATCAATAATTAATAACTAGGTTTCATTAGATCTAAACAAACACTAAAAAACCTAAGCTAGCATGTTAAAAGAAAGACAAGAATAAAAGATAATCAAACAACACATAGACATATTGAATGATTAAAAAGATTAACTTATTTTCAATTGAACATGGATGCAAGAAATGTATGGAAACCTTAAGTTTACTGGAAATTTCGTCTAGGATTTTTATCCCAAGAGTTGCACCCTAAAAAGTTACACACAATGAAAGAAAAATAAAAAAAAAATATATATATATAGATATACACTTCTGACGGCGTCAGGTTTTAGCCTCTGAGCCTTCAGGTCGCCGTGTCTTAGGGTTTCGTATCGCCCAAGAGATCTCTTACGCCGTCCCTTTATACAAGTTGTTAATACAAATACCGTCTAAAAACATTATTTATATTCTACGATCTTTGCTAAGTTTTGTTAACGACAAAGTATAAACTTTAGTTTTTAGTAAATCACAACTTTAGTTTTAGTCTTGCATAACTAGACTTTACTTGCTACATTTACATTTTACATTAGACATAACATTTTCATATTACTAAAAATAGAAAATGTAATATGACATCATAGCTTACATCATGTGCATTTATGGAAAGCTTACTAAATCTAGTAGTTGACTTTCTATAAAGATCTCTTACACATTTGGATAGTCTCTTACTCAATCCATAGTGTGTTGACTTATGAAAACATAATTTGACATTGCTTGATATGGAAAGATCTCTTATATGCTTTAACTGTCAGACCCTGGCGGAACCCTGGGGGTACAAGGGCGGAACCCTTGTTTTGGTTCCGCCAGATCCGCCAGTGGTCTGATGTGTTTGGCTATAAATACCAAAGCCACTTGCAAGAGATCTTTTTATCACTTCTCATTATAATTCACACATACATACATTCCCATTGCATCTAACACCTTAAGATTTCATTTTCATTTGTGAGATCTTTTGTAGCAAAGAAGATCACAAGTTCATAACCAAATGTTACAAGGTTCAACATAACGTTGCAAGCCTTATTAGATTAGTCTTGTGTAAACTTGTGAGGTTTATACATTCATTCATTGTGTGTTTTCAGTAAGTGATTGGTTTTTATTTTAGGCCTTAAAATATATAGTGTGACGGGAGTGGTTGTACCCTTGTAAAAGAACTCAACATCTAGCTTTGTGTCGGTAATTGTGTGTAAGCGACGTGTAAGGTTTTCTACGCCGGTTAAAGGAGCTTGTTGACTAGTGAAAGAAACTCTCGTGTTGGAGAACTCGAGGCGTGGAGTAGGGCAAGGAAAAAGAGTCCTTGTAGCCGAACCATGATAAACTATCGTGTTGTGGTTTGATTGTTTCTTTCTCTATCTTGCATATTACATATCGTCGTTTACACTATATCTTGATTACACGAAAAGTTTTATAAAGATAACTAAGTTAAAATCGGTAAACTATTCAACCCCCCTTCTAGTTTTCCACAATTGGCATCAAGGGCTACGTTACTCAAGCTTTTAAAATTTATTGTGTTTTAAAACTTGAAACGATCCATGAATTTTGAAAGTTACAAAGAAGGGCAATCTATGCAAAGACCACCACTATTTGAACCAAATGGTTTCATATATTGGAAAAACCGTTTTAGAACTTACGTGAAATCAAAAGATATAGACCTATGGTATATAATTATTGAAGGTGATAACATACCTAATTTTAAAGATGGTTCAAATGGTAAAGATGAGGATAGCTCTTTTACCAAACACAATGAAGATCAAAAGAAACTAATTGCCAAAAATAATGAAGCAAAAATGATGTTTTACAATGCTTTATCAAAGAAAGAATATGAAAGAGTCTTTATGTGTAAAACCGCTAAAGAAATTTGGAAAACTTTAATAGTCACTCATCAAGGAAACTCACAAGTTAAAGATAACAAAATTGATCTTCTTGTTCAACAATATGAACAATTTAATATTCCCGAAGATGAGATTATTGATTGTACGTTTGCTAGGTTTAACACTATTATTACTTCACTTAAAGCACTTGATGAATCCTTTTGTACAAAGAATTTTGTCAGGAAATTTCTTAGAGCACTTCATCCAAAGTGGAGAGCCAAAGTGACGGCAATTGAAGAATCTAAGGATCTTTCAAGCATGTCACTCGATGAGCTAATTGGAAACCTCAAAGTTCATGAAATGGTAATGGAAAAGGATTCGGAAATAGTCAAAATCAAGAAAGAAAAACTCAAGTCGATTGCATTAAAAGCTAGGGTTCAATCAAGCAATGATGAAGAATCTAGCTCGGATAGTGATAATGAAGAATATGCAATGGCCGTTAGAGACTTTAAGAAGTTCTTTCGAAGACGAGGAAAGTTTGTAAGGCAACCTAGAGATAATAAGAAAGCTTCCCGAAAAGATCGTGATGATAAGAAAGAAAAGGGAGAAAGAAAATGCTTTAGGTGCGGAGACACAAGTCATCTCATAGGAGAATGCCCAAAACCACCAAAAAGTAAGACTCAACGAGCTTTTGTAAGTGGTGCTTGGAGCGATAGTGAAGATGATGACGAAGAGCCAAAGAATGAAGAGATTGCTCTCATGGCTCAAGATTCAAATGAGGTACAATCCTACTCTTCTTGCTCTTCTATTGATGATGATACATTGCAAAAAGAATATAACAAACTTTGTGAACTAAGTCTAAAAATTATAAGTAAAAACAAGTTTTTGAAAACTAAAAAGAAATTTTTGGAAAATGAAATCTATGAATTACAAGAAAAGGCTAAGAGGATAGAAAAGAGTAAAAACATAAACACATTGTGTAAATTATGTGAAGAGTTTAAACTTGAAATTGAGAAACTTAAGGTTACTCAAAATGACTTAATTAAACAAACCTCAAAGTTTAAAAGATTCGATAAAAGTATTTCTTGTGCGGATGAAATAATGAAACTTCAAAAGTCTCATTTGATAAAACGGGTCTAGGTTTCATGAAGTTAGAAACTTCAAAAAGTTAAACGAAACAAGACGAGAAAACACAAGAAACCAACAAAACTACTGCAGCATCTCACGGATCTGACCGAACCCAAATCAGGGTTCCGCCCGTTGAACCCAAAGGTTCCGCGAGGTCTGCAGAAGAAAGAAAAGTTTCTTTGTCGGATCGTACAAAATTCGTTAAAGTTACAAATAAGTCCAATGTTAGCATAAATAATACAAATCTAAAACCAGCCATTAGGATTGGGGTAGGACTTGATCAAAACAAATTTAGAACCAAAACCATTAAACCGAGATCTAAAACTCCTATTCCCAAATGCCCCTTTCCAAAGAGCAACTACAACATACAATTAAACTATCAACATGGTTGGAACCAAAACATACCTAGACCTTACCAATCTTCAAACTTCATGTCATGGAACCCATATCTTTCATTTCCATACATGAATCAAGTTAATGGAATGTTTAACCAAAATGGACCCATGAGATATTGGGGACCAAATGTTTGAATGTTTTTCACAAAATAGGTATGCTTTAAAGTTAGTTTGGAACCGGAAGAATGGATCAAAGATAGTGGTTGCTCAAGGCACATGACGGGTAACAAAATTCCCTTTTCCATATATCAAAAATGTGACGGAGGTAATGTCACGTTTGGTAGCAAGGCTAAATGCAAAATCATCAGAAAAGGTACAATTTGTAACACCCCAAACCCGACAAGGGTCTAAAGTGTAACATTATGGTGTCATTTCAGAACATAAAGCGCAAGCGGAAGACTTAGCTCAATAAATTGTAAATCTTGAGACTAAAAGGACTAATAAAATAAATACAATCAAAACCAACTTCTGAAATAATCAAACAAAAATCCATGAAGACTAAGGTAGGGTTGGTCCACTAAAAGCTCCTACTCTCATCACTCAATCCCAGCCTCCAACTTTATACCTGCCGCAGGGAAAAGAAAATGCGGCTGAGCTAACGCTCAGTGAACAGATATAAACATATGAAAGATAACTGATCATAAACGAATAAATAAAGAATCCAATGTGAACCTGCTAAGAAACAATGTCATAAAGAGTGTGAAGGGTCATATGAAAACGGTAATCAAAGAATAGTCCCGAAATGGTAAAAGGGATAGTACAAAATTTGCTCATGTACCAAAACATTCAATCAATCATTTCATTTCACAATTCATTATACCGTCAATTCATAAGTTGTACAAGGAGGGGAGACCTCTCAAGTACCAAATGGAGTAGCTAGCTCCCAGAAGTGAAATGGAGTGCATAGCACACACAACCAATCACTAAGTCAATCATTATCCATTCATTCATTTAGCCTAGGATGCATCCATACGCTCCCTGCAAAACAGAATACATATGCAAGTACGAGACTATACATACATATACAGAATGGCCATATGAACCATAATCATTATACCATAAGGGAACGCCGTGGATCAATCACACCTCCACAGAAAGTGTCACGCCATTGGTGCCTCAATGACATGACCATGTTACCTCCATGGCTAGGAATAATACCTTGAGCAATGGGTCAAATCAAATGGATCAAAACAAAGGGTAATAACGAAGGGATCATATCAGATGGGTCATAACAAAAGGATCATATCAAAAGAATCATATCAATGGTTCATATCAAGGGTTCATATCAAAGATTCATATCAAAGTAAACGAATCAAAGTCAATGAATGCGAATCATGAGAAACGAATAATTAAACAAACGAACCAACCGATAACGATGTAAAGAGAAGTGGGTATCCAGAATATTCGTACCGATACGAAATGCAAATGGAATAATGTCTAAAAGTAAGACTGAATATCCATACCAATACGAAATGTAAATGAAAGAATCTTTAAAATGAAGACTGAATATCCGTACCTTAATGCAAAGGAACAGAAACAAACGGATCAATGGACGTTACGTTTTCTTCAACCAATCTACATGGATTAGGGTTCCTAACATATTTAGTAAGTTTCTATATTTAGTCAACGTAGGGTATAAAAGTCATATTAAATGCCATTTAGGTTTCAAAACGTTAATAATTATGTCTAGGGTTTTAAGACATCATAAATACAATTAGGTTTAGGGTTTATAAAACTCATTTACTTTCATAAATAACCAATTATTATCAACCATTTAGTCATGATATGTATCGGATTAATTTAACTAAACCTATCAATATACTATATTGCTATTTAATTTATTTGCCATGTACATCCTTAGTAATATTATCTTTTTATTTGACTATCACCAATCCTACTAAAGTACTGAATTAATAACCTACGTGTATATATATTAAAAATGGTTTAATTAGGAGTTAAAGATATAAGTAACTCCATAACCCCTTAATGAATTTGTAACGTACCCGACTCGATTTCGATGATCCACTTGTATCTCAATAGTTTCGAATGCATTAAAAATATATATACATGCATCATCCTATGCATGCGTATACAAATCAGTGTTTGTTATAATAAATTTCATGTCCTATTTTATTTCATGCATGTACTATTATCTTATTTCTTGTATCAAGAATCAACTATCTAAGGACTTCCATGCTATTCATCTTCTTCGTATGTTTTATACCGAGTAATAACCGAGACCGATTTCGCACTCTTCTTTATTTGTTTATGAGCTTTACTACATTTAAGTTCGTTTAGTTATTTACATATTCGAACCATGACGTGCATGTACCACATGAAATAGGCTGTGATGAATAAATAAAATATGAGGCATGGGTCGAAATATTAAAGGTCGAGTGTATTAAGGGTCGATCCAGATTAATTATTAATACATAGGTCGATCAAACAGAAATAATAGGTCAAATAAGATCAGAAACCTAGGGTCGAATAGCTAATAAACATTAGATTGAATACACATGTTCTGTCATATTAAAGTTATGATTTTATGTGTCCTTTTTTCCATATTAATAGAATAACAACATGTCAGATTATGTTTAGTAGTATTTAATATATTCAGATTCTACAAACATGTGTCGAATGGAACAAGAAAACAAGGGTGATATTGATACCTTGATGATGAATCGAACAAAGAACAAGAACAAGAATAGACCCACGCTCAAAACCCTACTCACAATCAAATAGCCACAGCCACGAATTCCCACAGAAACCCTCCTTTGTTCGATCAAACTGTAGCAACAACAATCAAATATGATAATGATTTTGAGAGAGAAGAAAACGTGTATGTGTTTTGATAATCTGGTATGCGTATAACAGGAATGAGGGAAGTCAAAAGCGTTTTTTTCTTTTTATTCATATAATAGGAAAGGAGCGTATTGAAATTTTGGTAAGCATTGAAATATTCGTTTAATGAGTTTAATGGTAATCAATTCATTCGGTTATCAAAGTTAAATATAGGCCGAGATTTAAGCTCCAAATTCAGCAGTTTTACATACCTCAATTAAGACCAAAAATTAATTATAATAAAATTTAAATTGTACCCTTTTATTTTAATTTTTATTCCATATTTAGTATTAAATAACATGTATAACCATAAGCTTAGGATAATAATAACAATATGACAAAGTTTAGGTGAAATTTCAAAAATATACGCAATTTAGGTTTTGGAATTTTAGGGTTTTACAACTCTTCCCCTCTAAAAATAAAATTTCGTCCGCGAAATTGAAAAGAACCGGATAGAAACATACCAGATCACGAAATGAAATGAAAACGATTCAAACGGACGGAAGGTTTGTCTCTCATAACTCGATTTAGAAGGTTACGAACATTTCAGATTCTTCAATAAAGATTGATCATTTCAAACTGAATCCAACATATATGGAACACATATATAACAGATAACAGATCACCATTAGGCATATAGGCACATATGATGATCAGGAGTAAATTCTGACTTCGATTTATTAGCAAGTTCAAATCTGACATTCGAGAAATATAACAGAAAATAGATAAATGTATCAAGACGTAAAATACAAAGCATAAATGAAAAAAAAAATGAAGCGAGGAATTCACGAACTGACAACCCACCTCTTTTTAGGACAATCACCAAACTTATGCTCAATTAAACCGGATGCCTAGACTCAGAAACATGATAAGAATGTCCACTACGAATAAACGAATCAGCGAAGTCAAAAACCAAAGATGAAGATCAAAATGTGAAAGAAGACAGTCAAAGCATAAGGAAACGTCAAAGCAGAAGGAAGCCTAATGTCTACCCAATCCTCACATGTCATAGCCTAAGCTCTACAGGTCGAATCCTAAGCACTGATACCATAATTGTAGCACCCCAAACCCGACAAGGGTCTAAAGTGTAACATTATGGTGTCATTTCAGAACATAAAGCGCAAGCGGAAGACTTAGCTCAATAAATTATAAATCTTGAGACTAAAAGGACTAATAAAATAAATACAATCAAAACCAACTTCAGAAATAATCAAACAAAAATCCATGAAGACTAAGGTAGGGTTGGTCCACTAAAAGCTCCTACTCTCATCACTCAATCCCAACCTCCAACTTTATACCTGCCGCAGGGAAAAGAAAATGCGGCTGAGCTAACGCTCAGTGAACAGATATAAACATATGAAAGATAACTGATCATAAACGAATAAATAAACAATCCAATGTGAACCTGCTGAGAAACAATGTCATAAAGAATGTGAAGGGTCATATAAAAATAGTAATCAAAGAATAGTCCCAAAATGGTAAAAGGGATAGTACAAAATTTGCTCATGTACCAAAACATTCAATCAATCATTTCATTTCACAATTCATTATACCGTCAATTCATAAGTTGTACAAGGAGGGGAGACCTCTCAAGTACCAAATGGAGTAGCTAGCTCCCAGAAGTGAAATGGAGTGCATGGCACGCACAACCAATCACTAAGTCAATCATTATCCATTCATTCATTTAGCCTAGGATGCATCCATATGCTCCCTGCATAACAGAATACATATGCAAGTACGAGAATATACATACATATACAGAATGGCCATATGCACCATAATCATTATAACAGAAGGGAACGCCGTGGATCAATCACACCTCCACAGAAAGTGTCACGCCATTGGTGCCTCAATGACATGACCATGTTACCTCCATGGCTAGGAATAATACCTTGAGCAATGGGTCAAATCAAATGGATCAAAACAAAGGGTAATAACGAAGGGATCATATCAGATGGGTCATAACAAAAGGATCATATCGGATTAATTTAACTAAACCTATCAATATACTATATTGCTATTTAATTTATTTGCCATGTACATCCTTAGTAATATTATCTTTTTATTTGACTATCACCAATCCTACTAAAGTACTGAATTAATAACCTACGTGTATATATATTAAAAATGGTTTAATTAGGAGTTAAAGATATAAGTAACTCCATAACCCCTTAATGAATTTGTAACGTACCCGACTCGATTTCGATGAACCACTTGTATCTCAATAGTTTCGAATGCATTAAAAATATATATACATGCATCATCCTATGCATGCGTATACAAATCAGTGTTTGTTATAATAAATTTCATGTCCTATTTTATTTCATGCATGTACTATTATCTTATTTCTTGTAACAAGAATCAACTATCTAAGGACTTCCATGCTATTCATCTTCTTCGTATGTTTTATACCGAGTAATAACCGAGACCGATTTCGCACTCTTCTTTATTTGTTTATGAGCTTTACTACATTTAAGTTCGTTTAGTTATTTACATATTCGAACCATGACGTGCATGTACCACATGAAATAGGCTGTGATGAATAAATAAAATATGAACGTGATCTAAATCGTACAAGGCATGGGTCGAAATATTAAAGGTCGAGTGTATTAAGGGTCGATCCAGATTAATTATTAATACATAGGTCGATCAAACAGAAATAATAGGTCAAATAAGATCAGAAACCTAGGGTCGAATAGCTAATAAACATCAGATTGAATACACATGTTCTGTCATATTAAAGTTATGATTTTATGTGTCCTTTTTTCCATATTAATAGAATAACAACATGTCAGATTATGTTTAGTAGTATTTAATATATTCAGATTCTACAAACATGTGTCGAATGGAACAAGAAAACAATGGTGATATTGATACCTTGATGATGAATCGAACAAAGAACAAGAACAAGAATAGACACACGCTCAAAACCCTACTCACAATCAAATAGCCACAGCCACGAATTCCCACAGAAACCCTCCTTTGTTCAATCAAACAGTAGCAACAACAATCAAATATGATAATGATTTTGAGAGAGAAGAAAACGTGTATGTGTTTTGATAATCTGGTATGCGTATAACAAGAATGAGGGAAGTCAAAAGCGTTTTTTCTTTTTATTCATATAATAGGAAAGGAGCGTATTGAAATTTTGGTAAGCGTTGAAATATTCGTTTAATGAGTTTAATGGTAATCAATTCATTCGGTTATCAAAGTTAAATATAGGCCGAGATTTAAGCTCCAAATTCAGCAGTTTTACATACCTCAATTAAGACCAAAAATTAATTATAATAAAATTTAAATTGTACCCTTTTATTTTAATTTTTATTCCATATTTAGTATTAAATAACATGTATAACCATAAGCTTAGGGTAATAATAACAATATGACAAAGTTTAGGTGAAATTTCAAAAATATACGCAATTTAGGTTTTCTAATTTTAGGGTTTTACACAATTTCTCATGACTCTCTCTCTATATATATATAGATGATGTAGCTCATGTTGATAACTTAGGTTTTAATTTACTTAGTATTAGTCAACTTTTCCCGAAAAAGTATAATGTCCTTTTCAGTGAAAATGAAAGTAAAATACTCAAAGATGCCATAACTATAGCTAAGGGTGTTCTTAAGAACAACGTATATGTCATGAAGATGGATCAAACATCTAGAGACAAACTTTGTCTCACATCATTAGATGAATCTTCAACTTTATGGCATAGGCGTTTAGGACACGCTAACATGAGACTTATACAAACCTTTCCTCTAAAGACTTAGTTAGAAACCTACCCTAGTTGAAATACGACCAACACTTTTGTGATGCTTGCAAAGTCGGTAAATAAGTTCATAGTAGCCATAAGGCTAAAAACATGGTGTCTACATCTAGGTGTCTAGAACTTTTACATATGGACTTGTTTGGTCCATCGGCTATACAAAGTTATGGAGGTAATTACTATACCTTAGTCATAGTAGATGATTACTCTAGATATACTTGGACAAAAATTTTGAAAAATAAAACCGAAGCCTTTGACAAATTTGAAATTCTAAGTAAGAAAATTCAAAATCAATTAGGAACATGCATTGTGTCTATTAGAATGGAATCACGGTCGTGAATTCGACAATGAAACACAATTTGGAAACTTTTGCGATAAAAATGGTATAACCCATAACTTCTCGGCACCACGCACTCCCCAATCTAACGGTGTAGTAGAACGTAAAACCGAACCCTTCAAGAGATAAGTAGAACAATGCTTAATGAACAAAACATTTCACAAAAGTTTTGGTGTAATGCCGTCGACACGTCAACCTATATTTTGAATCGAGTCCTAATTAGACCATTTTTAAACAAAACTCCATATGAGCTATATAAAGGTAAAAAGCCTACATTAGGATATTTTGGAGTGTTTGAAAGTAAATGTTTTATTCTTAACACCAAGGATTATCTCACCAAATTTGACCCAAAGTCTTATGAAGGTGTATTTCTTGGATATTCACAAAGTAGTAAAGCTTATATTGTCTTAAACAAAGAAACTCTAAGAGTCGAGGAATCGTTAAACGTAACGTTTGACGAGAGTCCACCTCCTTCTAAGACATCACCTTTGGTAGATGATGACTTAGTCGAAAGTCAAGTAATTGAAAATCAAGAAATTATAGATGAAGAACACCATACAAAGAGATTGTAAATGTCAAAGATTCGAAAATTCATCCATTAGATAGTGTTATAGGAAATATTAATGAAAGAACTCTACGATCAAAAGTTCAAAATGAAAGTAACTTCTTTTAATTCATATCAACCATTGTACCCAAAAATATAAACGAAGCTATAAAAGATGAATCATGGGTAATAGCTATGCAAGAAGAATTAAACCAATTTGTTAGAAATGATGTTTAGACACTAGTCCCTCAACCAAAAAGTCAAACAATAATTGGGACAAAATGGGTCTTTCGAAATAAAATGGATGAAAATGGTGTTGTGTCTAGAAATAAAGCTAGGCTAGTAGCATAAGGATATAATCAACAAGAAGGCATTGAATACGATGAAACTTTTGCTCCGGTAGCTAAGATTGAGTCAATAAGAATTCTACTTGCATATGCATGTGCGCACAATTTCAAACTCTTTCAAATGGACGTTAAAAGTGCATTCTTAAACGGGTTCATAAATGAAGAAGTGTATGTTTCTCAACCACTGGGCTTCATCGATTTTGAAAAATCTAATCGTGTCTATAAACTTAAAAAGGCTTTATACGGACTTAAGCAAGCTCCAAAAGCTTGGTATGATCGACTTAAAACATTTCTAGTTGACCATAGGTAGACCATGGGATTAGTAGATAATACTCTCTTCACTAAGAAGAAAGGATCACACATTATCATAATCCAAATCTATGTTGATGACATCATGTTCGGTTCAACTTGTCAAGAATTATGTGTCGATTTCTCAAAAATCATGCATGATGAGTTTGAAATGAGTATGATGGGAGAACTCAACTTTTTCTTAGGACTCCAAATCAAACAACTAGAAGATGGTATCTTCTTTAACCAATCTAAATACATTAAGGATATGCTTAAGAAATTTGGTCTAGAAGATTCCAAACCAATCAAAACACCTATGTCCACGGAAGTTAAACTAACCAAAGATGAGGAAAGTGAATCCGTAGATAGCACTAAATATAGAGGTATGATTGGAAGTCTACTTTACCTCATGGCTAGTAGACCCGACATTATGTTTAGTGTTTATCTATGTGCTCGTTTTCAAGAAGATCCTAAAATAATTCATCTTGAAGCCGTAAAAAGGATCTTTAGATACATTAAAGGTACTACACACTTAGGATTATGGTATCCCAAAGGAACGAGAATAGACACCATAGTGTATGCCGACTCGGACCATGCCGGTGACTATGTTGATAGAAGTAGTACAAGTAGTACTTGCACTTTTATTGGACATTGCCTCACCTCATGGTTATCTAAAAAACAAACGGCTCTCGCTATATCAACAACCGAAGCCGAATACGTCTCGACCGGAAAAGCATGTCAACAAGCTCTTTGGATGAAGCAAGCTCTAGTCGACTACGGAATTCAACTCAACGATATCTCCATTCTTTGTGACAACAAAGGAGCCATAGATCTTAGCAAGAATCTAGTTCAACATGCTCGTACTAAACATATTGAAATCCGTCATCATTTCTTCGTGACAATGTTCAAAAAGGAAACATCTCTATATAAAAAGTTTCTTCCGAAAACAACATCGCCGACATTCTCACGAAACCTCTTAAAAGAGAACCATTTAACCTCCTTAGGCTTGGATTAGGACTTATGGAACCTACATTGTAGTTCTGAACGTTAGAATAAAATCACAAAAATCAAAACAAATTCGGAAAATTTTTGCATCTGCTGATGTGGCGGCACCTTGAGACATAAGGAGCGGATTAGGACTTATAGAACCTACATTTGGTTCCGCCGTATCCGCCGACCTGCAGGAACTTTTTCTAATTTTATATTAAACCAAACTCTACCCATTCTATATCACCACTTCAAACCTGCTACTATTCACTTCACCACTCATCCACAACTACGAAAATTTGCTCCTTCCTTCATATACATTGCTCTCTAATCATCATTGTAAGTATTCTACACATAACTATACTTCTGATCTGAGTCTAGAAATTCTATTTCTTGCACAAAACCTAAAACTTGGGGTTATGCATTAACTTAAGCAAATCATGTAGGATATTAGTGGTTAAACTAAACTAATCGTGTTTTCCATAGTTAGGAATTGCATCTTTTTAAGATATGTACATGATTACTAAAACACCCCATGTAAGATTCTTGCAAAAATTTCTCACAAGTAGGACAAATATTTTTTCGTCTCATATTGTAAATATAAAATAAAAACATTATGTTTAAAACATCACTTGCATAATGTCTCTTGAATGCTAAAGGGAATACATAACCAATATGTATTTTCGGGTACATTCAAACGAAGCTACATTGAATTAGGAGCGTTTGGGTTATCTTAAGTTTTATAGAAAATTTGCATCATAAAACGTTTTTGAACATCAAAATGAGTCAGGATAACCGCACCTCCACATTGTTTGCATATAGGCACACACTAGAATATACACATTGAAATTGTCGTCAACTTAAACTAAAATATACAATTTTGTGTTTATAGGGATAATCATGCCTCCCGCAACTCATTATGACCACAAAGACACCATTCACTACCTACCCAAACATTACAAAACAAAAGGTCTTACTCCCGATCAAGTGAAGATTTTTAAAGCCTTAGAAAAAAACTATGTCCATGAGGGTAGAACCGTTGATCCATCCTTTCTATAAGGAACCAATTTCCGTAGGGAACTTGCCAACATTAACTTTGATTGTCTACTAGATATCAACGAGCCTATTTGTCCTAGGTTCATTCTTGAGTTTTATGCATCCGTCATTCTTTCCACCGACGATTTTGGCTTCATGTCAATCAACTTCTCGGTTAGTAGTCATGATTTCTCCTTCACCCTTGATGAGTTTGCTCACATTCTAGGTGTCCCAAACCATGGTACATGTGTCTATAGTGATAAACACTCCCTAGCAATTCTTGACACTCTCACCGACTGCATTATCCATATGACACACCTCTTGTGTCAAAGGATGAGCTTCGTGACTTTCTTTTTGTGAGGACCACCGATACTAGGAGAATCCGCACGGGAAATGAGGTTAACAAAGACCCTTATGGAATGGAATACAATGAACTAAAGCCTCAATTCAAGAAATGGGAAGAAATCCTTAGAGCCAATGTCATTTGCACAATAGGGAATATGGATCATATCAATGCTTGCCTTTGCTACATGCTATATTCCTTGGCAACCCGTCAACCATTCAACTTGGCTTACTACACCGGTTAAAGGAGCTTGTTGACTAGTGAAAGAAACTCTCGAGTTGGAGAACTCGAGGCGTGGAGTAGGGCAAGAAAAAAGAGTCCTTGTAGCCGAACCACGATAAACTATCGTGTTGTGGTTTGATTGTTTGATTCGCCTCAAACAGTCAGATAATTATTGATCAGCCACTTGTGAATGGCCAACTGTAATAGTCAAACAGCTGAGGCAAATGCTTCCATGAAATACAGTGTTTTCCCGGGTCGTAATGTCCCAACGAGGTTGTGATGATTAAAAACGAATCTGTGATTGAGTGAATCTGAACAGGGAATGGTATAAAAGTGTGTGTGTGTGATTAGACTAGGGTTTATAAAATAAAATAACTTAAATAAACTATATGAACAGTTACGTGAAACCTAATTATCTAAAAATGTTTAAAAACCTAAAACGCGTACGTTTAATTTAAACTTACGTAAACGTACGAAAATAAAAAGTGAGTTTTAAGAAATAAAATACCTATAGATATGAAAATGGTATTTTTACAATCCTAATATTATAAAAAAATTATTTGAAAATTAAAATTATTTTTACAACTAATTAATTAATTATTATTAATTAAAAACTATTTTTAACTAATTAATAATACACTAAATAATAAGAAAATGTAAAATAAGTCTAGAAAAATAAAATTAAAACTTAGAAAAATCTAAAATATTATAAAACTTATTTTAAAACTAAAATTATATTTATTACACTATTTATCTAATTATTATTAATTAATTACTAATTACTTAATTATTTATTAATTATTAAAAACTAATTTAAATTATGAAAAATAGCAAATGAACAGTAAAAAATATAAGAAAATTCCTAAAATTATTTTACAACTTATAAAAGCTAGGAAAAATATAAAAACTAGGTCTCACTTTATAAAAACTAATTATGCTATTTAAAAATTAATTATTAATAAAACTAATATTTAATCTAATAAATACTAAATGACAAAATAAAAATCTAGAAAAATCACTGAAATTACTTTAGGGTAAAAGGTAATTAATAAAAATATAAAAATGTAAGTTAATTAATAAAAATCTAAAAATGAAAATTAAAAAGATAAATTAAATTAAATAGAAACTATCACTTATTTTAAAATTGTCTTTTCTGGATTTTTCTTTTACAAAAATATTTTATACCTAAAAACAAACAACTTCTGTAAAAACAACTTTTTTACAACTTAAAAATAAGCACTGTGGAAGCTTATTTGCTCCACAGTTGACTTTGGTTGACCAAACTAGGAAATAAGCTCAAATGAACTTATGTGGGGCCCACTATGCTTAATTCAGGTTCACACAAGTTACTTGGACATGTTTAAGTGAGATTCAAACAATTAAGCTCACAGGATAAGCCCATAAGCCAAGATAAGCACTTTACTTTCTTTTGTGAACACTGAAACTGAGACAGAATTAAGTGATGATTTCAGGTGGGGTCCACTGATTCCTAGGTCAAACAAAGGGTCAACTTATGAAGCCTGGTAGGAGGGGGGTTGGGAGAACACAAAATGGACCTGTGGGACCCACTGGGGTGGCCAGAAAACACCACCAAAGTGGTGGTGGTAGCTGGGTAGCTGCTGTTGCAGCAGTGGGCACACAGCCCTGCAACTAAGTTTGTGGGGTTGTGGGGCCCACAGGAAAATTCACAAACATAAGGGGAGGGTTGATTCCTGAAGACTAGGTGGTAGACTACAATTCCTGAAAAGCTCAATGTCTAATACCTACTACAAAATTCTAAACAATTCCCCCAAGTTTTGGAAAAAAACTGAGTTCATGCCATTTGACTTTTTGATGAAACTTGGAATTTTGACTTCAGGCAAAATAGGGGACTTTGGGCTTATTTTTAAGCACTCAAATAACAACTAAAGACTACAAAGACTGATAATATCTAAAGATCACCTAGCAAGGATCTTAAAAACCAAAACTCAGACCAAGTAGAGCTTATTTAGGGCTTGTGAATAAGCTGAGAAAGTGGCTCAGTCCAGACAAGTGTACACTGATTGCTCAGTGTATGCTTGTGTGAATAAGAGGCTTTTGAGCTTAGTTTAAAGCTTAAATAAGCTATACTTAGGACTGGAATTATGGAATAAGCCAATATCAACTAGAAAACTACTAGATTATTGAAATTCAGGCATTAAATAGAACAAATAAGCACTCATATCGTCTAGAAAATTGGTGCAGACTGCATGTTGGGTCTGTTATCAGATTATGACCAAAAGTGGTCAAAACGACTGCAAATCCAAATGAATTCAGTCCAACTCTTGTTCATCCTCTTAATGTGCTACATTAAACTTAGAAATGCCAAAAGAAAAGCTCAAAATAGCTTATTGCTATATTGAGCTTATTTGCTCAATTCATACATCAAGATTTTAACAACCTACTCAAAACTATGAAACCTATTAAATTAACTATTAATAACTTAAAAGCAACTTATTTTAATCAAATTAAGCTAGATTGAAACTAAGGGAATGGCACGTGAACAGTAATGACCCATTTTTTACCCATTGCAGGTCTTTAAACCAAACACTCCTAAATGGGGTTGTTTTGGTTTTAAAACTGAAACAAGCTGATTTAAGCTAAGATTTTGAATGAAATAAGTTTAACTAACTTAATTATATACTAATGAGTGATTATAAACTGGAAATAAGCACTTAATAAGCAGTTTCTATATTTAAGCTATTTTTGGCTTTTTTAAGGATTTTTAAGAAAATGAGACTTAAGCTTAAACTAAGTATCAAACTAGCCTATAATTACTTTAAGTAAAACAGATAAGCACAGAAAATGACAATAAGCAATAGAATAAGCTAAAGCACAGTATAATAGGAACTAGGAAAATAGTGCAAGAAAATGAAAATGCTTACAACTGTATTGGGATATGAAACAAAGGAAATTGATCAGAGATAAGCCTAGCTTGTCAGAACCAAGCTATAAACCCAATTAAGCTTTCCAATACAGCTTATCATCCAACACTGCTGATTTTGGCTTATTGTTGACTTTTTTGACTTTTTCTACTTTTGTTGAAATTAACTAAATTAAGTGACAATAAACTCACAACAAGCTGTCACAGGCTTATATGAGCTTATTGAACTTTAAATAAAAGCTTTTAAACTTTAAGTAACAACTGAATCGAATCACTGAATTAACATGAACTTGAATTAAAACTGAAATGGTACAAAGCTTTTTGAAACTGAAATTGAAACTGAAATATGAAATTACAATAACATGAGATTGATTACCACTAAAAGCTTATTCTAATTTTGACTTAAAAGTAAATTACACTACGAATGGTCTAAAGCAGGGACAATATTATTCTTCTGCTTCTCTCTCTATTTGTAGTGACTTTTCTTGATCCTTGCAGATAATTGAGACTTTCCCACTTCATTAGGACCATTGATTTGGTTAAATTAATCTTGTCCTTTGATTTGCTCTTTTGGCGGGAAAACTGGAACTAGTAGCTTGGACAGTTCTGCTGCAATTAAAACTTAATAGGAGTGTTGCAGAGGACAAAGGAGCAAGTGTGAAGGTTTTATTCAAACAAGTAAGTGGTTTTGGTATCAAAACAGGGGGTTAAGGGTGGTTTGGGTGAAAAAGGTGTGGGAAATCATTAATGGGTTGTGGGCTAGGGTAGTGAGGTGGAGGGGACATGGTGTGAATGGGGAAGGCAAGTAGTAGAGCAAAACAGTGGGTGAAGGTGGTATTTACAGGTGGGGGTGTGAGGTGGAAGACGAAGGAGGGAATTACGGGGGTGTTTGTTTTATTTGTTTATTAAACGGGGTGGGCTTGGAAGGGATTTGGGCCCAAGTTTAGTAGCTGGGTTTAGTTTGGATTTGGATTTGTGTTATAATTGGGTTAAGTATAGATCCGGTTGTAAATTTAATCCAAGGACCAAACTTGTAACTTTCTGAAACTTTGAGGATCTATTTTGCCATTCTTCCAAACTTCTCATAAGGGTTAAACCTGCCAAATATGGTTAGTACAAGGACCATAGATGAATAATTTTCCATTTTTAAACCTTAGGGACCAAATTTGCCAATTTAGAAACTCCAGGGACCAAACTTGTATTTTTCCAAAAGTTATTCAAAATTGTTCCATTTTGTAAGTTTATGCATAGTACAAGGGTATTTTGTGAAAATTCCAAGTTTTGAATACCCAGGGACCATTTTTGCCAATTTTTTAACTTGAGGGGTAAAAGTTGCCAGATTGTGTAAACTTTCATCCAGGGATCATTTGTGAATATTTTTGACTTCCCAAGGACTTAAGTTGACTTTTCATTAATTTTAAACCTTCAGGGACTAGTTTTGACACTTTATGAAACTCTAGGGACTGAAACTGTAATTTTGTGTGAACTTGATCAGTTTTCACCTGTTTTCAATCTTTTTGTTCCTGAGTCATATAAAAACACATTTTTATGAATTTGTAACATTTTGTGAGTCATTTTTGTGTTTTTGGTCGTTTTTGTGGGTTCAAATTGTATAAAAGATATGTGTAATTAGGCACATATCAAATCCCCTACACTGAACTATTGCTAGTCCCTAGCAATCTTTTATTAAAACTAAATGGATTAAAAACTCTTTACCAAAAGCCATCACTTCTGGAGTAGCCAGGTGTAAGAACTGTGGCACACCTGATAACCGTGTGATTTTGAGCAAATCACCAGCTGTTAACGGATTTGATTAGTCTTTACCAAAAGCCGTTTGCTTCTGGACTAGCCAACTCTTGATGGAATAGTCAACATCTTGGTGAGCTGATTACCAATTATGGTTTTTCCACGGCCTTTACCACAAGCCATAATCTTGCGGGCTAGCCAACTCATTAGCTTTTGAGGATAATGGGGAGTTGAGGAACCATACAATTTTGGGCAAATTGCAAGCCATAAACGGATTTGAGTTATTTTTACCAAGAACCGTTTGCTCCTGGATTAGTCAATCCTTATGTGGGTTAGACATGGTGGACTGATAACCATTTGTTGTATTTAGTGCAAAACACTAATACCAAATGAAAAAAAATTTAAATTTTGGCCATTTTTGGGAAAAAGGGCATAAGTGATCAAATTCGCCAGAATTTCCCCCCCACACTTAGAAATGAATATTGTCCTCAATATTCAAAATCCCGGCTATTATGTCGAATCCTTGAACGTAAAAAGATAACATTTAAAGCTAAGTGGGGTAACACAACAATTATTTTATTTTTCTGTATTTACAATTTTCAAAGTTTTTCAGATCTATATACGAAATGTGGGGCACACCCCCACACTTAGGTTTTAGAAAGGGTAAGAAATAGGAGTGAGGTCCACTCACAGAATTATGAAGAATTTATCAGTCTAAGGATCCTTTTTGAGCGTAGGAAACTTAGAAAAGGATACGAAGATTCTTTTTAGATTTTATATTTAATAATTTTTTTTTTTTTTTAAGAGTTTATATATATATATACAGAGAAAAGAAATATCCTAACAACCGCCCCTCGAAAGGGAATCTGGGTCTGACAGAGCTCAGTAACTGTAAACAGCCAACAACCAAATGTTGTAACTGAGGGACCATCAAACTGTGCAAGTTGTGTGCAAAGGAAAAATGAAATATGATATAGTATATGTAATTACTACCTCCCAGGCTTGTGTCAGGTTTACCACGCTAGCTAATCACTTGTGAATAAATATGCCCTGACAGCCCCGGAGTTGAATGATAAAGTATAATATACATACAAGGATAGAAAGTATTTTTGGTTTTTTTTTTTGTTCGTTGAAAACTAATTTTAAAATGTTTTCGGGAACTGTTTTTGTTTTTATATTATAATATGAATTTTATCAAAGATAAACAACATTTAAACTAATATGCAAGATTCTAGGGTCTAACAACATCACAGTGCTCATGTAAGATGATCAAAGTGTCAATTTTTACTTCACACATGCTACACCACTTAATTGAAGCTATCACTGAGTCAAAATAATCATATATGGCATATATCAAACAAGAATAACACCCTACACAACCTCTAACACAGTTAAACCATTAGATCCAAACAACCTTTAAATGAAATCTAATTAAGTTATAAGAACATGAAACTAACAAATAATAACAACAATTGAACATTTATGCAAGGTTATTAGATCACACAATCTCACAGTACTCATAATGAGATCATCAATGTGTCAAATTGACTTTCTACCATGCTATACCCTTTGATTAACATTTCACTGAGTTATTTAGATCACATATGCAGTATATCAAACAAGAACAACTACAAAAACAACCCTTAACTCAGTGTAACTATCCAATCTAAACAACCCTTTAATGAATTTAAAACGAGTTTTTCAAAGCATAGAACTGTATAAACCAATTTCATCCAATCCAGAGATCATAATTTGTCAAGATTCAAATCTTTTTAAGCATAAACATGGTGTCAAACAGCTTAAGCCTAGGATTATCAAAAATTATGTATATTGACAGTTAAAATACCATTTCAAACCATAGTCAAATTCCAAAACATAAACGCCAAATATTATGTTAATTTATTAAGAAATAACAAATAAACAGGAAAGGTAAAAGATGGTAAATATACAATGAGCGTGTATCCATAATCACCAATACGCAAAAACGTTTAAAATAAGCGCACAACCTCCCCGGCAGCGGCGCCAAATTTTGATTCGCCTCAAACAGTCAGATAATTATTGATCAGCCACTTGTGAATGGCCAACTGTAATAGTCAAACAGCTGAGGCAAATGCTTCCGTGAAATACAGTGTTTTCCCGGGTCGTAATGTCCCAACGAGGTTGTGATGATTAAAAACGAATCTGTGATTGAGTGAATCTGAACAGGGAATGGTATAAAAGTGTGTGTGTGTGATTAGACTAGGGTTTATAAAATAAAATAACTTAAATAAACTATATGAACAGTTACGTGAAACCTAATTATCTAAAAACGTTTAAAAACCTAAAACGCGTACGTTTAATTTAAACTTACGTAAACGTACGAAAATAAAAAGTGAGTTTTAAGAAATAAAATACCTATAGATATGAAAATGGTATTTTTACAATCCTAATATTATAAAAAAATTATTTGAAAATTAAAATTATTTTTACAACTAATTAATTAATTATTATTAATTAAAAACTATTTTTAACTAATTAATAATACACTAAATAATAAGAAAATGTAAAATAAGTCTAGAAAAATAAAATTAAAACTTAGAAAAATCTAAAATATTATAAAACTTATTTTAAAACTAAAATTATATTTATTACACTATTTATCTAATTATTATTAATTAATTACTAATTACTTAATTATTTATTAATTATTAAAAACTAATTTAAATTATGAAAAATAGCAAATGAACAGTAAAAAATATAAGAAAATTCCTAAAATTATTTTACAACTTATAAAAGCTAGGAAAAATATAAAAACTAGGTCTCACTTTATAAAAACTAATTATGCTATTTAAAACTTAATTATTAATAAAACTAATATTTAATCTAATAAATACTAAATGACAAAATAAAAATCTAGAAAAATCACTGAAATTACTTTAGGGTAAAAGGTAATTAATAAAAATATAAAAATGTAAGTTACTTAATAAAAATCTAAAAATGAAAATTAAAAAGATAAATTAAATTAAATAGAAACTATCACTTATTTTAAATTTGTCTTTTCTGGATTTTTCTTTTACAAAAATATTTTATACCTAAAAACAAACAACTTTTGTAAAAACAACTTTTTTACAACTTAAAAATTAGCACTGTGGAAGCTTATTTGCTCCACAGTTGACTTTGGTTGACCAAACTAGGAAATAAGCTCAAATGAACTTATGTGGGGCCCACTATGCTTAATTCAGGTTCACACAAGTTACTTGGACATGTTTAAGTGAGATTCAAACAATTAAGCTCACAGGATAAGCCCATAAGCCAAGATAAGCACTTTACTTTCTTTTGTGAACACTGAAACTGAGACAGAATTAAGTGATGATTTCAGGTGGGGTCCACTGATTCCTAGGTCAAACAAAGGGTCAACTTATGAAGCCTGGTAGGAGGGGGGTTGGGAGAACCCAAAATGGACCTGTGGGACCCACTGGGGTGGCCAGAAAACACCACCAAAGTGGTGGTGGTAGCTGGGTAGCTGCTGTTGCAGCAGTGGGCACACAGCCCTGCAACTAAGTTTGTGGGGTTGTGGGGCCCACAGGAAAATTCACAAAAATAAGGGGAGGGTTGATTCCTGAAGACTAGGTGGTAGACTACAATTCCTGAAAAGCTCAATGTCTAATACCTACTACAAAATTCTAAACAATTCCCCCAAGTTTTGGAAAAAAACTGAGTTCATGCCATTTGACTTTTTGATGAAACTTGGAATTTTGACTTCAGGCAAAATAGGGGACTTTGGGCTTATTATTAAGCACTCAAATAACAACTAAAGACTACAAAGACTGATAATATCTAAAGATCACCTAGCAAGGATCTTAAAAACCAAAACTCAGACCAAGTAGAGCTTATTTAGGGCTTGTGAATAAGCTGAGAAAGTGGCTCAGTCCAGACAAGTGTACACTGATTGCTCAGTGTATGCTTCTGTGAATAAGAGGCTTTTGAGCTTAGTTTAAAGCTTAAATAAGCTATACTTAGGACTGGAATTATGGAATAAGCCAATATCAACTAGAAAACTACTAGATTATTGAAATTCAGGCATTAAATAGAACAAATAAGCACTCATATCGTCTAGAAAATTGGTGCAGACTGGATGTTGGGTCTGTTATCAGATTATGACCAAAAGTGGTCAAAACGACTGCAAATCCAAATGAATTCAGTCCAACTCTTGTTCATCCTCTTAATGTGCTACATTAAACTTAGAAATGCCAAAAGAAAAGCTCAAAATAGCTTATTGCTATATTGAGCTTATTTGCTCAATTCATACATCAAGATTTTAACAACCTACTCAAAACTATGAAACCTATTAAATTAACTATTAATAACTTAAAAGCAACTTATTTTAATCAAATTAAGCTAGATTGAAACTAAGGGAATGGCACGTGAACAGTAATGACCCATTTTTTACCCATTGCAGGTCTTTAAACCAAACACTCCTAAATGGGGTTGTTTTGGTTTTAAAACTGAAACAAGCTGATTTAAGCTAAGATTTTGAATGAAATAAGTTTAACTAACTTAATTATATACTAATGAGTGATTATAAACTGGAAATAAGCACTTAATAAGCAGTTTCTATATTTAAGCTATTTTTGGCTTTTTTAAGGATTTTTAAGAAAATGAGACTTAAGCTTAAACTAAGTATCAAACTAGCCTATAATTACTTTAAGTAAAACAGATAAGCACAGAAAATGACAATAAGCAATAGAATAAGCTAAAGCACAGTATAATAGGAACTAGGAAAATAGTGCAAGAAAATGAAAATGCTTACAACTGTATTGGGATATGAAACAAAGGAAATTGATCAGAGATAAGCCTAGCTTGTCAGAACCAAGCTATAAACCCAATTAAGCTTTCCAATACAGCTTATCATCCAACACTGCTGATTTTGGCTTATTGTTGACTTTTTTGACTTTTTCTACTTTTGTTGAAATTAACTAAATTAAGTGACAATAAACTCACAACAAGCTGTCACAGGCTTATATGAGCTTATTGAACTTTAAATAAAAGCTTTTAAACTTTAAGTAACAACTGAATCGAATCACTGAATTAACATGAACTTGAATTAAAACTGAAATGGTACAAAGCTTTTTGAAACTGAAATTGAAACTGAAATATGAAATTACAATAACATGAGATTGATTACCACTAAAAGCTTATTCTAATTTTGACTTAAAAGTAAATTACACTACGAATGGTCTAAAGCAGGGACAATATTATTCTTCTGCTTCTCTCTCTATTTGTAGTGACTTTTCTTGATCCTTGCAGATAATTGAGACTTTCCCACTTCATTAGGACCATTGATTTGGTTAAATTAATCTTGTCCTTTGATTTGCTCTTTTGGCGGGAAAACTGGAACTAGTAGCTTGGACAGTTCTGCTGCAATTAAAACTTAATAGGAGTGTTGCAGAGGACAAAGGAGCAAGTGTGAAGGTTTTATTCAAACAAGTAAGTGGTTTTGGTATCAAAACAGGGGGTTAAGGGTGGTTTGGGTGAAAAAGGTGTGGGAAATCATTAATGGGTTGTGGGCTAGGGTAGTGAGGTGGAGGGGACATGGTGTGAATGGGGAAGGCAAGTAGTAGAGCAAAACAGTGGGTGAAGGTGGTATTTACAGGTGGGGGTGTGAGGTGGAAGACGAAGGAGGGAATTACGGGGGTGTTTGTTTTATTTGTTTATTAAACGGGGTGGGCTTGGAAGGGATTTGGGCCCAAGTTTAGTAGCTGGGTTTAGTTTGGATTTGGATTTGTGTTATAATTGGGTTAAGTATAGATCCGGTTGTAAATTTAATCCAAGGACCAAACTTGTAACTTTCTGAAACTTTGAGGATCTATTTTGCCATTCTTCCAAACTTCTCATAAGGGTTAAACCTGCCAAATATGGTTAGTACAAGGACCATAGATGAATAATTTTCCATTTTTAAACCTTAGGGACCAAATTTGCCAATTTAGAAACTCCAGGGACTAAACTTGTATTTTTCCAAAAGTTATTCAAAATTGTTCCATTTTGTAAGTTTATGCATAGTACAAGGGTATTTTGTGAAAATTCCAAGTTTTGAATACCCAGGGACCATTTTTGCCAATTTTGTAACTTGAGGGGTAAAAGTTGCCAGATTGTGTAAACTTTCATCCAGGGATCATTTGTGAATATTTTTGACTTCCCAAGGACTTAAGTTGACTTTTCATTAATTTTAAACCTTCAGGGACTAGTTTTGACACTTTATGAAACTCTAGGGACTGAAACTGTAATTTTGTGTGAACTTGATCAGTTTTCACCTGTTTTCAATCTTTTTGTTCCTGAGTCATATAAAAACACATTTTTATGAATTTGTAACATTTTGTGAGTCATTTGTGTGTTTTTGGTCGTTTTTGTGGGTTCAAATTGTATAAAAGATATGTGTAATTAGGCACATATCATTGTTTCTTTCTCTATCTTGCATATTACATATCGTCATTTATACTATATCTTGATTACACGAAAATTTTTATAAAGATAACTAAGTTAAAATCGGTAAACTATTCAACCCATAGTTTTCCACACAAGTTCTGGGCCGTCTCGTGTTGAGTTAAAGGGAGACGGCCTTGCTTCTGATACACTTGACGCCGTTAGGTGTTAACCTGATAAATTCTTCCAGGGCGTCTCAACATAGAAATCCATGGCATCTCATCATATTGTGAGGGCGTCAGGTCCAAAGCGTGACGCCATCAGGTGTTAATTCCTGACTTTCTTGACTTTTCTTTTTCTCTTCATTTTTGAATATAAAAACGTCCGAAAAGCTCCAAAATGCTCCATTTTTCAGAATTCATGTTCCAAGTACCTAAAATGACAAAAGAAACGATTTGAGGTAATATTTGATCATAAAAACATGATTTAGGGCTTAAATGACCCCCTAAAAGCGTAACCAATATTTCCTCATCAGGCCGCTAGAGAGCCATGTGTTGATCATCCGAGAGCATACAAGGAGGACAGGTGTCGTGCGTCCTTTAGCTCGTACATAGTGCTGCTTGTCGTACATCCCCACTGTACAATGTCAGATGGTACATCTTCACCACCAGTGACAGTTGGGGAGCAGTAGTACTTCCTTACTCAGTCTGGCATGAGATGTTTTACCAAGCCAGACATGGCTTGGGATTTAAGCCAGGCTTCCATCAAGTGTTGATGGGATTTGGTAATGTGCTTGATTTGAGCATGCATAAGTGGGCTTGGGCCACTAATATTGATACGCTATTAGTTTCTGTTTGCTTAGACTAAAATTTCTTGATCGAACCCCTGAAACATAGTGTTGGCAGACGTGGTTATAGTTATTGTAACGATGATGCTTTATTTCTTAAAGATTAGTCTTGACTAAAATGTTTTTAGGTGGCGTAGATGTTATGGTGTAAAATGTAAGATTGATTAGTAGCTAGTGTTGTGCCTGAGCAAAAGTATAAATGTTTTTTTATGCGGTTATTAATAGTTTGTTCTATTTCCTATTTAGGCCTTCAAAGATCTGACAAAAAGAAAAGCTCTTTTTTTAGGAGAATAGGAGAAATCGATAGAAAGCTTTGTTATGATGGTTGGCGAATTAAAAGGCCACCACTACGTACTGAAAGAACCATCAAATGGTGGTTTCTTGGTGAGGGGTATGTCGAAGCACGATGCTAATTCCACCTCATTCGACATGTGTGGGTTCATTTTGGTATGCTATTCATTGTTTTGGGTAGGATTCATGTTTGCTTGCATAAAAAATTGTCGGGATTATATTTGTTAATATTTGTTGGGTTGCTATTGAAAAAGAATTGTATTTTTTTCATTTTGCTACCTATTGTTTGGTATTACCTTATTCATCCACTGGACTAAATGCTATAACCAGTATTTTAGGCTACGAATTCTAGCTTTAAAAGATGCAGTTACTCAACAATTGCTTTTGTGCATGTAAGTTAGATGATAGTTTCGTAGCTAGGATGAATCGCTCAAACATTACTTCCTAAAGAGGGTTTACAGTGATTTCTTCCAATGTTTTCTTTTGGCGATTTTATTGAACTAGACCATGTTTTGCATTATTAAAGCTCAGTTGAACATAGCCTGTACATATATGTCCAAATTAAAAATAGAGTTATCTTCATATTGATTTCGTGTGTGAGTTGTCGGAAAGCAAGAAAAAAATTTGTGTGTGTGAAGAAGCATTGCATATCATAGGCATACATATTAGTGTGCGCAGTAACTAGGTACACTTTTATAATAGTTTTATCATATCGCAGTCATCATCATCCAACAACATACACTCAATTAACGAGTTAGGTTACATCACTGGCCATCCTAGGAACAACCCACATATATCTTATAACCCACTAGAGGACTTTGTTTGCTCTTTGTTCCGATTGACCAGCTAAGGTAATCCTCCACTATATGATATTAATTTTTATTAAAAAAAAATAGCATGTCGAATTTTACTGATAAAATTTTACTTATATTCAATGCTTATATGTGAGTGAACCGTACACAATCTTTAAATCGATTTCTTTCATTCTCCCTATCGAAACATTCCTATCTCCATTTGATAGTTCCATGATACCTTAAATCCAAAATTAATTTTAACTATTTCATAGCCTTAAAAGTATGGACATATATGAGGATTATACAAATAATAATGATATTTAGTGGAATTCAGATGGAGCTTCAAGGAGATATCCAGATGGATGAAGAAGATAGTGGGATCAAAACGACACAGTTTTTGGGAAGAGTTTCGGGAATGATTAAAATGGTGTAGTTTCGGGGAGGATGTGAGGGAGAATTTGTAGGAGCATAAAACAACATAGTTTTAGGCATTTAGGAACCACTGCGGAGTCCGGAAGATCTTCCTTGTCAGTAGAACTTTCTAAGTTTTATTTTTTTACAACATTAGATACTTTTGTTTCTTAAGTTACATAATAGATAAGTAATGTTGTCATTTTGTAGGTGCTAGGAACGCTAAAATGGAAGTTCTTGTTATGGAATTACCATCCTTAATTTGGGATGCAAACAGTGTCGGGTGTTGTTTGGGAGTATTTGGGTTTGATGCCAGTCTATACTTCACGTGATGTCTGCTAAAATACACTATAATCTCCATTCAATCCAATAACCAGACATATTTCCAACATCTTTTGCTTGATCCCGATGGCTTTACCATCTGCTTTGCATCCTATTTTATCTCACTTTTCAGTGCACGCACCCAGGGTGCATTGTACAATATTGGTTCTTCTGCTTCCCATCTCATTTTATCCAGCTTTTCGTTGAAAACACCCATTATGGTGAGGAGACTTTATTTATAGTTGGTGCAGTTCCTAGAGGCCTTTCAATGCAATCACCTATTCTGACGAGAAGACTCGTTTACACTTGGTCCAATTCCTAGAAGCAAAAAAAAAAACGAAGGGATCTAACTTAATCAGGGGCTCCACACGGTCACAAATGTATCCATCATCAGTTGGTGTATCTGTTTACACTCTCGAAGGCACTTTTTTATGTTTTGTGCATTTTCATTGTTGTACTTGAAAATGTTAATTTAATCTATGGATTCTCGCATAGTGCTGAGGTGCTTGATATAATCTTAGACTTCACAGCGTAATGCTTCAAGATTATATCAAGCACACTCAATAGTTCTTGATAAATTTTAGGTTTGATTAACGTTTTCGTGTACAACAGTGAAAATGGGCGGAATTTAAGATATTAAACTTAATCGATTTGTTTAGATTTTAAAATCGGATAAATTTTATTTCTTACAATTATTTAAAAATTGTAGAACTTAATCAATTTGTTTAGAATTTCACAAAGATTAAGAAATTGTAGTTTTTACGCTAAAATTATATGATTCATCAAAATTATCAAATAAATATAGATAACATTTAAAAGGCTCCACAATAATATGCGATAGCGAAATTATTCGTTAATTTTATAACCAACTTTGTAACACCCCAATCTTTTCAGATACTAAACTTGTAACAATTTCCTACCAGGGACTAAAGTTGCCAAAGTGTGAAACTTAAAATTATTATAACCTGGAAAACGTACAAAAACATCAGACACTCTTCCCTCCTTCTCTAACTCACGACTCATACACATCTCCCTCTTGTGATCTAGGGATTTGATTCCAAGTTGATTTAGAGCAAGTTTGAAGCAAGATAATACCTTACCTAAGTCTAGAAACGCATACATTAAGGTTTCCACGCAAGAAAATCGAAACCGAACCAAAACAAAAAAAAAAACCCCCCGAACGAATTCTAAAACCGATGGTGCGGTTGTGATTTTTAAAAAATTGAAAGTTTTGGTTCGGTTTTTGGTTTTATATGAAAATCCAAACCGAAAAAACCGAACCGCCATATACTAATAATATTCATAAAAGTAATAAAAAGATGTTTATGCATTAGTTTTGATACAAGTAATCAACAAAGTCCAAAAACTAAGAGATTATATATTCGTAACATGTGTTTATTTAGCGAACACTATAATAAATTTGTAATGTTAGTTTTCTTTATTTCATATATATTCGCATATCTCATCTTTATATACATGTTATATAATCATATTGTTTTACGAAAAAATATTCAACTTACATTCTAGGATTTATTGATTTAGGTTTTGGATGTTCAAAATAATATCCGTATCCGGATATCCGAAAACTTGATTAAAATTTATTAAAAGATTGAGTTTTATGAAGTCAGTTTTGGAACTCATATAAATGTTTTTTTTTTTGAAAATTATAGATATTTCGATATGGGAGCTGATAAATTCACGACTCTATTTGATAAATCCACAGCAATTGAATGTGCAATTACATTTATGCCCTCACACTTCATATATTCATATCCCCTGTTTCTCTCTACGCGTTTCCGTTCCCACCATTTTTTACGTCATCGTGGCCATACTTTTATCACCCACTCTCATCTCGATCCACCTCTAATTGCGTCAAGAGTATATATGTAGTCGAATACTCAAATTAATATGTATATTACACTTATATATGAAGTCTCACTTCCATTCTTATTGCTATTCAATTGTTTAATGATGAAAAAACTCTAGTCTATGAACACTCATATCATAAACTACCAATGACATTAGAAAGACGGTTTATAGATTCATGGGTGTGATCGAGATTGGTTAAGTTTCAATATGATAGGGTGACGAATATTGGTACCGAATTGAAGATATCGAAAATCAAACTGTATTGGAACCGAAACAAGCTTGAAATCATCTTTTGTTTAAAACCAAACCAACCAAATAAATTGAGGGCACCGATGCACCGTAACCTGAATACTGAAGCAACCAAATGAATTGAGTAAACCGTTTGAATACCCGTACAATCTGATATGAGTTTGTTTATTACACCGGTCCTTGACTAGTTATTCATGTATGTGTTACTATGAAATTAAACTACAAAGTTAGGATGAAACTAATCCGGGACTAGGTATTCATAAATATTATTTATTCTGTTGATAAATGCTAGTGTTTGTGATTACACATCATTTGGTACATTTTTTGCTCAAGAGGTTCTGTAAGATCTTATATTCAAGAGGTGTTTAAAAGTTAACATTCAAAGTATATTCTTAAGTCTTAATTTTATTTGAAGAAAGACTAGCAAGGTTAGGATGAAACTAATGCAACGGTGATGTAAAAAATGGTGGGTATGAATATACGAGAAAAATCGGGTATACGGTGGAAAAAAGAGTAGATGAAGTGGAAGGGTATGGATGTAATATCACTTTCAATTTCTGTGGAATTATAAAATTATGCCATAGATTTATCAGCTCCCTTTCGATATTCAGATATAAAAACTGTTATCTGAAATTTCAGATATCCGAATTTAAAAAACTTAGCTAAAATAATGGGTTTAACAAAAAACCTTCAACTAAAATTTCGGATATACGAAAAATGAAAAAATCAAAAACCGAACCGTAAAAAATCAAAAACCAAACTGAACTTTTAGTACAAAATTTGGTTTTATAAATCTTAAAACCGAATTTTTGATTTAGAGTTTTGATTTTAGCCAAAAACCGTCTGATGCTCACCCTTAAATATAACCCAGAAATTTATGATCATTATAACACTCAGTGGTCCAAACTCCAAAGCCTATGCATTGATTCATAAAGCTGAGCTGACCACTTTGTCTGAAGTCAAACTGAGAAGTGGGCGTGCTTGCACGGGTGGGTCTGAACTTGTTAAGTTAAACACAAAACCTCTTTACAGTTGGAGCGTGTTCTGTCCACGTGCTTATGTTAGCGCGTGAGAATATTATTCAAAATATATGAACCCATGTTTGCCACATATACTTTCTTGATAGTTTCAGCCCACCAAAACTAAAAAAATATTTATACTTAATTTCCACCACCACAAAAGACTTAAAACACATACAACACAACAAACACTTATCAATCAATAATACTCCTAATCTTCAACTTCAAGTCTTCCTTCATCTTTACTTTATTCCCTTTTTTCTTATATATGTAAGTTCATTTCTTTTCATCTTTACTTTATTCCCTTTTTTCTTATATATGTAAGTTCATTTCTTTTCTTTTTTGTTAATTTATCTTGCTTTCATGTAAATTTATATTTGTGCCTAGATCAAAATAATTATAACTTGGTATTTTGGTAAGTTTGTTGTTTGTTATTGGTTGTTGATTATTGGTTTTTATCTTGTGAGAAAAAGTTATCTTTTGAGCTAGATAATATTAAAAAAAAAGTTTGGGTGTTTGTAACTTGTGTGCAGCTAAAGGTGACTTTGTTTTTATGGTGTGTTTGGTCATATTTGATGTGATTGAAGACCTATCTATCATATGACATAGTAACTTGTTTTGTATCTTTTATAGTGTGCAAAAGACAACTCAAGTGTCAAAAAAGGCTTCTTTGCTATTGGACTCCAATTCTGTCATATTATTTGTTCCCTAATAAAGCCATATATACCAATTGGGGTTTATCAGCTTTCTGGTTCTTGAACTCGTGTTGGGTTTATAAGCTATTGATGCTTTTGGGTTCTTAGATTAAAGTTAGGGTGTTGTATTGTGTGGTTTCGGGTTTATAGGATCCAAGTTGGAGGTTCTATAAGCTTTTGTGGTTTGGGAGTTCTTAAACTTGAGGGAGGAAATGCAAAGAGTTCGGGTTTCTTCGCAGCAAGTACCAGTACAGAAGCTAGGTGATTCGCAGATGACTTTATCTCCTAAATTTAAGCTAGCTGCGATTCAATCGCGTTTACTAGATCCTTTTGTGGAAACCGAATTGAGTGTTAGGGGAGAGCCACTAATTCCTGGTCTTCCTGATGATATCGCTTTAAGTTGTCTTCTAAGGCTGCCAGTTTCAAGCCACTCATCTGGCAAAACCGTATGCAAGCGTTGGTATCAGTTATTTGGGAATAAAGAACGGTTCTTTACACGAAGAAAAGAAATGGGGTTTCAAGATCCATGGTTATTTGTATTCGCGTTTCATAAATGTACAGGAAAGATTCAATGGCATGTTCTTGATCTTACTCATTTCTCATGGCATACAATTCCACAAATGCCTTGTATTGATAAGGTTTGTCCACACGGGTTTAGATGTGTTTCGTTTCCTTTTGAAGGGTCTCTATTTGTTTGTGGAGGTGTGGTTTTTGACGCCGATTGCCCTTTAAATTTAGTGATGAAATTTGATGTTCAAAAGAATTCTTGGACTGTAATGAAGAAGATGATCACAGCGAGGTCATTTTTCGCGAGTGGGGTCATTAATGGGAAGATTTATGTGGCGGGTGGGAATAGTACAGATCTTTTTGAGCTAAATTCTGCTGAAGTTATGGACCCAAAAAAGGGGATATGGCACCCGATTGCAAATATGCATACGAATATGGCCTCTTATGATACAGCAGTTCTCAATGGAAAGCTTCTTGTGACCGAAGGATGGTTTTGGCCATTTTATGTGGTTCCAAGGGGTCAAATTTACGATCCAAGAACTGATCATTGGGAAAACATGGCTGATGGTCTTAGAGAAGGATGGACAGGTTCTAGTGTAGTAATCTATGGTCGTCTTTTTGTGGTAACCGAACACGAAAGGACTAAACTTAAGGTATATGACATGAATAATGATTCTTGGAAAACTGTTGACGGGCCTCCTTTACCCGAGCAAATATGCAAGCCATTTTCGGTAAATAGCTGTAATAGTAGGATTTATGTTGTGGGAAGAAATCTTCATGTTGCTGTTGGTTGTATATTAAAACTGAACGAAAATGAGAAAACCCCAAGCTTTTTGGTTCAGTGGGAAGTAGTCAAAGCACCGGAGGCGTTTTCTAATTTGACCCCTTCGAGTGCACAGGTTGTGTTCGGGTAATTAAGTTTGGTTTGCTTGTGATGTTTCTTTGGTTTATGGGTTCTGGTTGTTGCTTATGTGAGTATATGGTGTATCTTTTGTTTTTGTAATGTTATACATAATTATCTTTAATGATATTGTTAATGGTAGTTTTGGCTGTTGTTCCACTGTTCTGGCTGGGCAGTAAGAGATGTTAAAAATAGGTCATTTTCACATACAAAACATGTAAAACAAAAGAAAATGTTGCCTAAATAGATCCAATCTTAGAACTGGTCTAGAAAGATTTGAGTGCATAAACCTTTAATAATCATCAGGGTGTTTAAAACTTCTATATTGAAATGATAAGGACTGTCTTAATGTTTGGTATACGTACGGGTAGGGATTTATTTGAGGAGAAAACTTAAAATTATAACCTTATATCTAAGATGTATCGATATTAGATGCATCTTTATTCATTTAGAAGCATCGCGCTACCGTCTATCATTTCGAAATGATTGTGAAGTGAAAAAGATGTAAAATAGCACTAGAACCACATTTGACATGGAGAGGACAAAAATACAACAATCTATCTCACATGTCTTAAGACTTCAAACCATAACCATTTGATTGTATAACTTCTCACACAATAAGATATGCTATTAAAACACAAACCTTTTTGTTCTTATTTTAATTTTTCTTCTATAAGATCACAACTTTACGAAATATTTATTAAGAACTGCAAAGATATTTGCCACATAATTTGGCATACAGTATATTGATATTATATTATTATCCTTTTAGTGCCACTTTGATTTTAACCGACAGAGACTGTGCAAAATACAAAGAAAAAAAGGAGCCTTGTGTAGAAGTGCAAATTTACTTGATTCCGTGGAAAACTTGATCGACCCATGACCTTTTTGAATCGTATCTCTAACCTGTTAAATTCACGAATTTAAATAATCTTTTTAACAAAATCCCCACCATTAAATTGGCCTTCTACAGTTGCGAAAAATCAAAATTTGTGTTTTATTTTTGGTAGCATTTTATCTATACTTTTTTTTTTTTTTAATTGCGATTTATATTAAAATAAAAATTAGCAAAGAGCTAGAAAATTACAAAAGCGAATTTAAATAATCGTTTCAACTACTACAGTTTTTAACTTTATACTTAAGCCAAGAAAAAGAGAAAAGACAAATGTTATAAAAATGTCATACTTTCTCAAATATTGAGAGTTGAAAGTGATATTATTTTGATAGCGCCATAACACCCAACAAGTTGCAGCAAAAATGACATACGCACGATCTTTAGACTCCTTTGAAGCTTGTCAAGACACAATCCAATTATCCCAGCCCCCAAGAGAGTTCAAAACCGGAATCTTCGAGCCTGTCTATAGACGAAGAAGCCTCCAAACATTCCAAGCCGTATCTCAAGAGAAGAATACATGATCAATAGACTCCACTTGCTTGTTACAAAATGAACACATAATCGATTGACTATCCAATCCCCGAGATGACAAGTTTAAACGATGGGGCAACTTGTCCAAAAATAAACGCCACACAAAAACATTAACCTTCCTTGGAATAATCTTACATCGTCTCGTACATGGAGACCCAGATGGAAACATGCAATTGTCAATATGGTGTCTTGCACTACTCGCTGAGAACTCATCATCCAGAGAAAGAGACCACATGCAAGCATCACCACCTTGAACCACCTCCACAGACCCGATCTGCTCTAAGAGACGGATGAAATGAGCTTACGACCCTGACATTGATCGGTCTAAGCCAATCCCATATCCAAGACCCACTGGAAATGCGATCACGAACCAAGCAGTCTTTGTTTTTCTCCAAGTGGAACAACTTGTTAAAACCATCACAAAGAGGCGTATCTCCTAATCACGTATCTTTCCAAAATTGAATCATAGTCTGTCCCCCACGTGGTACCGAATAGAACTTAGAGGAACAAGACCACTCAAGTGAAGATGATTTATCGATCCAACAATCATAGTCCATAAACCATTTGTTTGACCCCCATTTCTATCTATCCCCGCTTCGACCCCATGAATCGATTTGATAACTTTCACCCACAACATATCAGGGTTCTTCAACAAACTCCATCTCCACTTAATAAGAGAGAACAATTGAAAGCTTTGAGACTTTTCATACCTAGACCTCCTTTTATCGAACGAAGCTAAAACATTCGACCATTTAACCCACACTAGCTTCTCATTGTCCTCAGTAGCCCCCCAAAAAAAATGAAGCATACAAACTTTCGAGCACCTTTATTACTGTTTCACGAACCTTAAATATAGACATATAATAAATTCTAAGGCTCCCTAAGACCAATTTGATAAGAGTAAGACGACCACCTATAGATTAAAGATTTGCTTTCCAACCCGATAGACTAGTCTTGAACCGATCTATTAACACCTTCCAGTTCACAATATGACTCATGTTAGATCCTATAGGCAACCTAAGATATGTTAACGGGAGGAGGGCAACCATACATCCAGAACCCGCAGCCATTTGGACAACCTCATCCGAAGAAACGCCCACCACATATAAATTGGACTTATTAATGCTTATCTTGAGACCTGAAGCAATATAGAAAACATGAAGCACACAAATTATGTTTTCCATATCACTTTGATTCCATTCTGAAACAATAATCACGTCATCAACATAAAATAAGTAAGATAAATGAATCCCGAAAGAACCAACCTTAAATCCTCGAAACATATTCACAGCCAAAGCGTCTACTAAAGCAATATGCAAACCTTCCATTATAATGATGAACAAGAAATGCGACAAACGATCGACTTGCCTCAAACCTCTCTTTAACGAAAACTCCAAATTAGGACTCCCATTCACAAGAATATAAGTCCTAGTCGAATATAATCAAGTCTTAATCCAATTTCGCCATTTGAAACTGAAACCCAACTTGCATAAAACATGTTCCAAATATCTCCAATTCACCGATCATATGCTTTAAATCAACTTTGAATAACAACAATTTCTTTTTCCGCTTGTTATACCCTTCGATAATCTCACTTATAATAAGAGGACCATCGAGAATTTGTTGATCCAAAATAAACGTGGATTGCTCATGGCTAACTATAGAATCGATAACCTTGGATAACCGGTTTTCTAAAAGTTTGGCGATAATCTTATAGTGAATACCAATTAAAGATATAATAATCTTTAATTTATAAAGGGTTTGGAACCTTAGGAATTAAAGTAATGAAAGCTGAATTAGTGCCTTGAGGAAACGAACCTGATTCAAAGAACTTGAACACAAAAGACTGAATGTCATGTTTCAAGATGTCCCAAAATTTCTTGACAAACAAAAACGAATAACCGCTCGGACCTAGCTCTTTTTTACTACCACAATCTCAAATCGCAGCCCGAATCTCTTTAAATGAAACCACAGATTCTAAAATCATGATCCATGTCACATAAAGTTTTTTTTTAGTAGAAAAGGGAGGAACACTTATCAAGGAGTCATGCCTATTAAAATTTTCTTTATAAATATTCACGAAAGCCAATTTAATAAGAGTAGGATCAGTGATCCAGACAACCTCATGCATTACGCCTTGAATCATTTGAGACTTTCTCCTCGAGTTAATCATGGCATGAAAAAACTTCAAATTCTCATCACCCTCCACATCCCATTTAACCTGATCATTTTGAAACTAAATCTAAGGATTCTAACTTCTCGATCCCATCTAATTCATGCATCCTAGTAATATGAAGCTCCCTATCTTCATCAATAGCACTTCCCGCATCAATTTTTTTCTCGATAGTTTTTAGTGACGCAATAATTTCTTTCTTCCTACAACCTTCTGAGACTTTTACTTAAGAATACCATTGTCTAAGGTGATATTTCAAGCCTTGAGATTTTCATGAAGCGAGTTAAATGAGCCATCTTCTCTGATCGACACATTCTCCCAAGCCTCTTTTACAACACAACCAAAATCCTTACGCTCGAGCCAAGAATGGAAGATTTTAAAAGGGATTGAGCCAAAATCTGTCTTCTTACAATGCAATAAAATGGGATTATGATCCAACCACATCGTATCAAGAATCGTAACATGAATCTCCGAATGTGCTTCTATAACACTTTCAGAAATCAAAAAACGATCAATTTTACTTAATTTGGTGTCGACTTTGTTCATCAACGTAAACATTCTACCTCCCATAGGAAGGTCGATTAAACCTATTTCATGAATAAAAGAGTTAAAAATGCCCTCATCTCCACTAGAAAACGAGGAACCAAATCGCTGAACTTCGTTTAAATCCCCAAATAACACAACCTTTCCAGGATGTTCTTGGATAAACAACTGAAGAAAAGCCCACACGTTTGTTTTTTCCGATTGATGTTGAGGACCATAAACATTAAATTAAGAAATAGTATTCTACTGAGTTCATCCATTTACCTTTCACAATAATATAATTATCGCCACACCAAATACTGTTTTTCACAAAGACACTAAGCCCCCGGATTGACCTCTCGCCATACTACATGCGTAATCAAAATTGAAATTACCCCACATAGATTTAAGACGAAACAATTCCAACTTGGTCATATTAGTCTCTTGAACTCCAAGGATATGGACATTATTTTTAAAACATAAGTCTTTAATCCATATACATTTCCTACGCTTCTTCAAACCTCTAATATTTAATAGATAAAATATTCATGTATCCATCATCAACATACCTATCCCATTTATCAAGCACCTTAAGGAAGTTTTACATCCTTTGACATTGTAACCCAAAGCCCCACCCACTTCGATCATTGTTTTCATTTCATCAATAACAGAGAACCTGATAACATCAAATAATCTAATTTTCTAAGTATCAATTTCCCCTCTTTATTAATCATTTTAGCCTAATATTGTTATTAGTATTGTCTTATTCCTTGATATTTCGTTTCAGGACCAGTAATAGAGTATGAAGCGACATTTGGACAAAGTTGGATTCATTACGGACAAAAACTAGACAAAGGGACCCTACAACATGAAGACTACGACGTAACTATGTGATGATGTTACGCCGTAGCTTAATTATGACATGGAATTATCTCCATATTCAAGACTACGCCGTAACTAGTGAGGATGTTACGACGTAATAACGACACCGTAGCTACTTAATATAATTTGTGAAGACTACGGCGTAGCCTTTCAAGTCAACTACGATGTAGCATAGGTTACGGTGTAACACACAACTCAACTACGCCGTAACTATCTCTACGGATAAGATCATATGAAGATAATACTAGCTACGGCGTAACTACTAATAACGTTATGCCGTAGCTCTTTCCTGCTTATAAATACAAGACGAATTTTCACCTTGGAAATTATCTCCCCTTTCTTAAACCTTTCTAGGGTTTGGAGAGAACAACCACAGAGGAAGAAGCTAGGCTTAGAAGTTTAAAGATAGAAGTTCTCGACTACTATAATCGTTTGTATTCGAATTTGGATTCTCTTATGCTTTTCCAATAATCATTTGATGAATTCACTTTATTAATTCAAGTTGTGTTAAGTTATTTGTTCTCTTTTATTTCTACATATAGGTATCTTCTTTGTCCATTCATTTACACTAGTTTCGGTAGTATTATAAGCTTGTTTGTATCTATTATGCTAGATTAAATTGAGTTGAACCCTCAGTTTATTTAGTAGACTAGGAGAATTGACCATACGGCCCTAGTCTGGTAGATTGCGAGGATATGGTTGGGATGACAACTAACCACGGACATTGTGTGCAAATTGACCATAGGATCACCTTACAAGTGGAGGTACTTAAGAAGTTAGAGAGATCTAAGATCCGAGAGGCCGGATCTTTAACGAATGTGATCTATTAGATTTGGCGCGTAATGACTCAACCGAGTATCCAATCTCCGCTTACTCGCAAGGGGTAGTGTGATATTTCAAAAGTTTCATGTCATTAATCTTAATATTTTATTATTTAACTATTCTATTATTTAAAAAAATAATAATAATAATTAACTTCGTCAGAAGTTATCTACGTACGTTCAATTAATTCAACTGCGACTAGTCTATGTCCATTCTACACTTTTTATGCATCATGGGTTCCTTACAAAAGTGATTTTAAAAGTCACGTTTCACTTTTTCCATTTTTACGTAAACCTTGCACCTTTTACGTTTTACGCGATTTAAATTTATGTTTTATGGTTTTAACAACGTGAATTAACCCTAGACTATGGAAATTTTATATGTTTTATGCATTTTAACCTATTCTCATATTTACAAGTGAGTTTGTGCTTGTCTTTTCATTTTTATAGTTTACGTCACTTTTATCAAGAACCATTGTCACCAAACGCGTTTTCAACTCACGGTTTCAGTTTTAACGATGTTTAAACCCTTCGATGAACTCACCACTCATCTAAAATACTTAAATAGGTTATGTTAATAAGTCTTAAAATTTTTTACATCTCCTAATTTTACTTTATACGTCTTAAAAAATTTACGTTTGCCAATTACTGGGATCAAAATACACACTGTAGCTCATGTTTTATACAAAACCATAACCCTCTTCTCCCTTTTCTTGTTATGAACGACCCACCCACACGGGTGGTGAGTCATTTGTTGTTTCTTACACTCTTGTACACTTGGCTAACTTAATCTTATGTTTGTCTCCCACTACCTAAGTGTTATACCACTAACACACTTCTCATACATGCATTTTGGATCAAAATACTCATCCCTGGTTTTCTCCACCCTTATGAACGACTCATTACAGATCCAAACACCATTTTATTTCAATTTTTACCAAATATATTGATTCTTGTTCCTTTTTCTTCTTCAAGACCTTTCTTTCTCAAGAGTTTTGATGACTTCCAATATGGTTTATAGTTGTGGTTTTAGAGCACTTTCTTGGGTTAAAAGGGTTATATAAATTTGGGTAAAATATTTGTACAAAAAGGGTGCAAGACTTTGTGGTGAATTATGTTTAGTGTTCAATTGTTCTTATAATTTTTCTTGTTCATCAACCATTGTAAGGAACCAATCACTCCCTTTTCATTTTCATTTCTGTAATTTTATTATTTCTTGATGTATTTGTATATTATATAAGTTATCTTGCTTGGTTAGACTTGGTACATAGGCTAGATCACTAAGAAATCACTAAAGGACTTGACATGCAAAACAGTTTTATACTCAGGGGTAAAAATGGAATTAACTGTACTAATCATTAAACTTTGGAAATAAACTAAAAATATTTGATTGTATCCCTATGTCTTGTGGTCATTTTCCCGGGTGGTGCATCGCGTGACGACACCCGATGATTAAACTAGAAATGTTTTCGTGAAACATGTTATATTCTGAGTAACAGTTTTAAAACATATAAAAGTCATTTTTTGTGAATAACCCACTGTTACTCAAAACATAAAAGTTGCAGATAATACCTTAAATTAAACGTGACCGCAAACGGGGAATTAATTGGACTTATAGAACTCTAGATATCGCACTTTTCGTGGGACTGTTGTAATTTTGAAAACTGTTGAATTGAATAGTATGGACAAATTGATAATTTCACTTATGTTAGGTAATTTTTGACTTAGTGGGACCTACAAAACTTGTTAGTACAGACGAATACCTTTCCGGGGATATAAAAAACATGATTTTTCGACTTACGGTTTAAGAGTAATAAATTTTCAAAGATGGTCATGTTATAAAAATTCCATCAGCTTTTTATTAAAAAGTATAAAAGGGTAACACATTATCTAATTGGACCGTTAAGTTTTATTGTTGAACCACCTAATATATTTTGACAATTATTTCGGAATTATGTACCAAGTATAATTGAGATTATAATTTATATAGTGTATAGACATAATTGCATCATTATCGTTAGAAACTAAGACACACGTATATATCTAAGTTGCTCATAGGATTCTTGCGGTTTATTCTTCACTACCTCTCTTGATCGTTCGCTTCGATTACGGTGAGTTTATTGCCTCGCTTTTACTCATTTAAATGTTTTATAAACCTCGCGAGGGGGATACATGCTACTTTTACAAACTGAATACAAGTAGTTTTTGGTATGCTTGACCCGATTACATGATTATAGACATTGAGTATTTCTTGCCAATTAAGTCCCCATCATGAACCGTTAATTCCGTAGAAAACGCTAGTATTATGAATATGCATATTTGGTTGGGCTGGTCTGACCGGGTGAGTAGCGCTCACATATAACGGTCACATAATATTGAAAGTTATGTGGTAAATGGCAAATTTTACCTTCTCGGGGCCCTATTAAACTAGGTCAAGGTTCGGTGTCATGAGCTCGATGCTATAATCTGATAACCCGATAAGTAATGTACATACTTGTCGCCCGACGAATAATACTTGTATTCAACCGATTACTTATTAAACTCTATGAATTCACTCAACTTTATGTTAACTTTTTAGCATGTTTTATCTCAGGTCCGTAACTGACTTTCGGCTTGGATGGGCGGCGCAAGAAATGGATATATACATGATGGCTCATGTTTAAATAAAAGTTTCATTCGATAATGTTCTAAACTTTCAAAACTTATGTATCTTTTAACTATGTTAGAAACTTTTGGGATCTTGTTGACTCTGCTAAATTATCGAATGTGAAGTTTTAAAAACGACTTTGTTTTAAAGTTGTTTACTATACTAGTACTATGTTGCTGATAAATAGCACCCCATGTTGAATTCCGCAGCGTTCCGAAAATGGGGGTGTTATAGGTAGTGCCTTTGGTTCCGGAGACGATATTAGGGAAGATAGGCTATGATGACTTTACTCTACGATTCTTAGTGATATTTATGCCACTGTATGTAGTTTCATAATCCTGAACATTGACTTGATAAGCTTGGTTAAGACTTTAGCTTTTCACTTTCCATCTCTTGCTTGAATCTGTAGGTTTTATAGCTACAAACCAACATTTTGTCAAATTCATTATCTCATCTAAATCATTATAATATAACATACTTTGATTTCTTTCACAACAGCTCTTAGGGACGACACTCGGATTTACCTAGGCTTTGCTACATTCGATCGAGTTTTCTGCCCGTTAGTATGTGTTTATCCTTGTATATCTTAGTTTATAAATTTAAAGCAGGATGGAAAATACGCATCAGAACCCCTTAATTTCTTTCCTACAGGAGTTACCTAAAGAAGTAGAACACTTACTTGCTTTTGGAATATGAGAAGAATGAGAGACTCTTTTGTCTCCTTTGACCACATTTTCGAATCCAGGAGGGAGGTTGCCTTCCGAATCACCCTTAACATAATGAACCACCCGTGTCTCAACAATTTGCTCGAAATTTATAGAATTGGATTACGGAGAAGAGTTGGAACCCTCATTGTTTACGTTACTGACTTTTCGAATCCAGGAGGATGACTACCATCCGAATAAGCCTCCATGTATTCCTCCTCCTTATTCACACAAAATTTCCCATTGTTAACATTTTTGAATCCAGGAGGATTGCTACCATCCGAGTCGACCTCATTAAGACCATGCTCGTTTTTTGCAGATTAATGTTCAATACAATTTGTGTTCCGCAATCCTTTCTTCTCCACCATTTGTTAGATAAACTTATCCAAATCCTCTTTTGGATCTTCCTCCTTATTAATTGATCTGCATTCCTCTTCATCACATTCATCCTCCAAATTGCAAGAATTTAAAACATCATATATGTTTATACTCGAGTTCCCTACTTCTTAAACTTGAACCTCAAATGACTCCCCATGAATAATGACGTTCACCTTCTTAGAAATAAATTATTGTTGTTTCATGAGAAAGCATACCCTACCCATACTCATGCAACTTCCATATCCGAATCAAAGAACTTGAATTTTCCAAAATGATTCACCACTTTTTGTAAGCATTAGAGCCCCAAGCACATAGATGAAGGCCATGTAAGCATTAAACGCTTCACAAAATGTCTCCATTTTGAATTGAAACCATACCCATTGATGACATCAAATAAGTACTAATTATATCCATCATTTGTCTTGTTTATATTGCTCATTTTATACTATTTATATGGATTTGGTACTTGATCTTTCACTTTTGTAAATCTTAGTAATATTGGAGCAATCGATGAAAGTTAAGGAAAAGAACGTGTTTTGGAGCTAAAATGAAGAAATCAAAGAAATTCCACTGTCAGATACCAATACGCCGTATTCACCCCAAGTGGATACGCCATATTCAAGCCTTGACTTCACAAGACATCCGTGATGGGAAAGCCGTCAATACGTCGTACCCAAGATTATCAATACACCGTATTGTAAGGCGGTTAGCATATTTATTGTAACACCCCCTAAATTCGATTAACGACAGCGGAAGACTTAACGGGGTATTACGTAGTGGATCATTGTCATAATCATAGGAAACGTTTTGAAAACACATTTTATCATTCATTTAAAATATTATGAGTACAGAAATAGTTTTGGAAAAACCAGTCATATCCTCATAGATATGTTTTATTTAGGTGAATGATAAAGAAAACGTTTATTTAGAAACCCGTGCCCGGGTTGATGCCCTTCTCCGTGCCTTGAATATCCATGCCTTAATTACCTGAGATAACATGCTAAAAGTCAACAAAATTTGAGTGATGTCCATAGGTTTAAGTTTAAAGGTTGAACACAAGTAAAGGTGTTAATTGTATCGATAATCAATTAACAAGTTTAAAATCAAGTTTTTTTTGGTAAAGGGGAATAATCCTGTACCCCGGTAAAATACATTAACCAGAAAAACATTGAAGTACAACGGATGAGGGTTACATCCCTCATCTCAGTCCCTTAGGACACTTACAGACTCTCATATAAGAATGACACACCATTCTTATAACTTACAAAATGAACCTACCGATAATGACAAAAGTAAATAAAAAATTACAATACTACTCAAGACATGTACTTGAGCCTTCTTAAATCACTATAGTGGTCCATCTACTTCCATGAAGAATCCTTCAACTTGCCCAATCAAATCCATTTGCAACTTCTATTAGAACTATGCACGAAGCATAGTCTAATAACCTATTAAGAGTGCAATCCATAGCAAGCGAATTTGACATATAAACAAGGGTCTAAGCGACCCTAATTTCCAGCAAAGACTTCCACTTAACGTACCAATTGTCCCCTTAGAGGAAGAACCAGAAAAGGAACAAACGGTACTACAAGAATAGATACACTTTATCCATAAGCTACAACCAGAAAGTGAGGATATGTGAACTTCAAATCGACAAGGTGCAATAACCCCGTTATCATCAAACCAGTAGCAACAAGATAGAGCGTAACAAACATGCAGCTAACTTGCAAAGTACATGTCATGATCACCCCTTCAAACCAAGTAAAATCAATAACACCATGAATGAGGTCACCATACAACGAAAACCACAAGCCCCATCCACCAAGTCTGAACATACACATAATACCACATTACGAACCAAACTTGTGTAGACATCGGACTTGTAACATGCAATAGGGTTTAACCCCTAACTTCCAGAAGTGATGAACCTAAAAAAAATAAGTCCAAACTCCAAATACGTGGTGATTGACACCTTGCCATAGTAACCAACAATGCCAATCACAAGACAACCATAAGAATGAACAACAACATACACCATAAAAAGCATCAATACAGCAGCCGTAACAGACCAAATGGCACCCAACATAGGGTTATCGACTAACCCTAATCACGTAAAATCATGAATACCTCAATCCCGCTGATCCAGCAACAATAGCATAAAGAAACGTGGGTAGCAGCACGATGCAACCTAAATCAGAAAATAGGGTTAACCAAACCCTACCATCAGGATTGAAACAACCATAAGCGAACCATAGGGAATACATAGACCCTAACTTCCATAACCATCTTAGAAACGATCCGCAAACGAATGCATCAGTAGCAGCAGGATCAAAGGACATCAAACAATAGGGTATACAAACCCTAACTTACCATCACTATGCATTCAACAGCATATCCCATGAAAAATTACAAGAAAACTTGATTGGAATTAGAATTAACCATTGTAGAACGAACAGCAAGAAACTAGGGATTAACGAAACCCTAGCATACATAATACCCATCATAACGATCTGCCAAGAATAAAAACTCAATCGAATCATGCAGTGAAGATAGGATTAGGGTTTTTGAACAAGTGTCCCCAAAAACTTGACTTACATCTCTCTCGAAACCCACTAACATAACAACAGAATCTGTTGTAGAACATGCACAACAATGTACAACATCATGAACAGATACAACATCACCCATATCAAGAAAGCCCTAAACGGTTTTCACTAACACAATGAATAATAAACCAAACCCTATAGTAGGATTCAGTTTAGCGATAAGCACATTAGATCCAATCCCAAATCGACCATAAATAAAAACCACGAAGGTTTTATAATCTTAATACCAAAGTCGGCCACAAGATAACCCCAACAGATCGTGCATAAAATAAGGAATTCAACAGCAAACGATCCACAAACATCAACATAGATGAAACCCTAAAAAGGAACGATGATACTAAACAATAGGATAGTTAGGGTTTCGTCCAGAGTAATCAGCAAACACACCACCTCTTGATATAACACAACCCTAAGAAATCGATTGCATACCAATAAACGAATCAGGGATCGTTAGAGGTAGAGAGGCGATTTTAAGGGATTTTTTAGGCCGGAAAAAAGGATGAGAGGTGGTGGCTGCAGTCGCCACTAGAGAGAGAGTTTTTTTTTCCTTAGTTTAAAATCAAGTTTGTTATTACATTAAGCTCATGACACGCATTGATTAGAAATGCATCAATGTGTGATGTAAACTAATATAAAGGGGTGCCCTTAGGATAGGTCTTTGCCAGTAACCTATGAGTTGTTAAATATTGTGCGCCTAGTCGCTCATCCTAGCTAAACTAAACGGGGATTGTCAGTCCCAAATAGATATATTCCCAAATATTCACGTTCACTCGCAAGTGATTAAGGTTCATGATCGAGAGGCTTTTGACAATAGCTACTTAAGCAATAAAAACATCAGGCTAGCATATTAAAAAGCTTGTGTTCGAGTTTGTAGCATGTATCTCCCCAAAAAAGAGTTTAAAAAGTTTAAAGAGTGGGCTATGAACTCACCTGGATTGCTCGGTAGTACTAGTATCGTAATTCAAACGATAGGTGGAAACGGCTTCAACACACAACCTAAGTAAAATATGGCAAGTTTTCAGAGTTTAATAGTCTAAGTTCAGTTTATCGCGAACGTTGTTTATTATAGTGTATTGTTTGTTTAGTTGACTTGTAGCAATTAAACGTGCGTGTTTAAATGCCTGAAGTTCAAGAACAACGTTATATTTCAGAATATAACCCGTGAGTATGTTCTTGTTTAACGAAGTATAAGGATCATTGAAAAATGAACGAGGTCGGTGGTTGGTAAAACCAAATTCGGGTTTAAGCTTTGGTTAATCGTTTTAAATATATTTTTATCGTAGTAATATATATATATATATATATATATATATATATATATATATATATATATATATAAAAGACGAAGTGTGACGATATATGTCGAAAGGTTACGAAGGTAGGTGTGATTAACAAACGGTTGATAGGTGTCGAAAAGAGAATCGGTTTGAGATAATGTGTTAATTGTTAAAAGTTTTATATTTATTATTTTCGTTATTACGTTACATATATATAAACTATATATATTTATTTAATTTACGAAAAATGTTTGATCGAATCGGATTTATATAAAATAATTATGTATATAAAATATAAATTATAAATTTATGTTTTATTAAAAACCTTTAAATTTTGAAAAATTTATATTTTAACCCCCTAACGGCATAACTTTATACCGTTAGTCCAAAACGATATTTAATTTCATTTTTAGTCCAAAACTCTTTTATATTTACATTTTATACCCAAAATTTTCTAGATTTACAGTTTTTATCACAAATATGCCAAAATGGCTGTTTTCTCTTAAACTTTGTATTTTGACAGTTTTAGTCCCTTGGGTTTAAAACTTTTGCATAAATAGTCCAAATTTCACCAACTTCAAAACTTAATCTTTTTATTTTTTGAATAAGTTTAAAACAGCTTATTTAAGTTGTAAAAACAGCTTATTTCCAAAAAAATGCTTATTTATCACTTAATGGGCCTTTAACGAGTTAAAAATTAGGCCCGTTAAGGTTTTTAATATCATTGGGCTTAGGAAACTTTTGGGCTTAGCCTTGGGCTTATTTTTGGACTACAATTCCATTTAGAAACATCTTGTTTGCCTAGCTTATTTGAAAAGCTTATTTTTGACTTATTGGGCTTAAAGGCCCAATCGTATATTTATTAGTTTAAGAAACGCGACTAGCTTTTAGGTTTAACGAGGGATCGTGTGAAGTTATGGGGGTGAGTTTAAGGCCTAGCTTGTTAGTTTACCATGTGAACTAATAGTTTAAGCCATAAAAATAATACGTTGTGTGTATATTTTAGAAAATACGAGACCAAAGTATGTCGACCATAACCAAGTGGAAAAATAGTTTCATTGTCTAAAAATTCTAAGTGTTGGGTAGAAATCGTATAGACCAAAGTGACTTAGAAACGTGTTTAATAGAGTACTTATACGTTGTTATTAGTGTGATGCGTTTTACTAAACTTGGCTTAGGACGTGTTAAACTTATGGTTTAGCCACTAATACGTGTATGTTATAACTTAATATTAACGAGAAATTAGATAAAGTAAATGTGTAGTAATAAAAGAATTTTTGGTTCTAGGAAAATATGTAAAATCGAGATGAGCTTTAATTAATTTTGGAGGGTTAAATGACCATGATATCGAAAATGGTTTGGCACACATGATTCTTGGTTAGGAGGAGTAACGAGTGGTGCAAAAATATATATGTGTCGTTTAGAAAAATTGTGAGTAATCGAGGCAAAACAAATGGGATTTGGGACAAGTTTTCGAAAATATTAAAAGGGTTTTGGGCTTGCTTTGGTTTTGGGCTTCCGTGTGTGTGTGGACTGGGCCCAAAGAAAAGAAAGGAAAGAAAGAATAAAAAGGGTCCGTTTAGGGTGTTTGGTTTGTATTAAAACTGGGCTGAGGCCCAATGGGTGTGTAGGTTCAAATTGGCTTGTCTCGAAAGTCGTGTCAAAATTAAAAGTAGTTACTGAGTGTTCGTGGAAATTTTCGTGAGCTCGGGAATTTATTAAAATGTATATAGTAAACATAAGTTTTGACTTAGGGTACACTTTTTACCACCAAGCTCGATTCCCAAACGATTTTAGGAGCCAAGAAGGTCCTGCAAACACCATCATTCCATAGGAGAACTTTTTGTAACATCATAACTTTTATTAGTCATTCGGTTAGTGTATCGTTTTCATTATGAATCATACTTTTATCATTTTGATTATTTCTTTGTGTTTTGCTACTGAGATTATGGGCTAACACCCTTAGGTGTTAGCCAAGTTTATGAAGACCATTTGATTTTGATTTGTTTACTTCGATTACTTGCTTTTCTCGTTAGATGTTGATTAGGTTTATCGATAAATTCTCGTTTACTTGCTTGATTGTGTTTTTATTTATTTTCTTGACCTTAGTGAATATGTTTTGATTCCTATAACTTAACGCCCGTAAATGTGGTTGCTGGCAGACCTAAGATCTGTATCATAATGGTAGAATGTAGGGAAAACCACCTGAAATGGCGCCTAGCTAAGGAAAACCACCTGCAAATTCCACTATTAGGACTAGTGAACTTAATGTCTGTGGGTTAGATAAATACATGATTAAGGCAAGTAAGTTAGTTAAAACTAGATAGACTATAATTAATAGTTGAATGACTTTATGTGGGCTAGTTGACTGTGACAAAGTTAACCTCAGATTTAGGGAGAAGACTCACCTAGTTTACATTCGTGAATCACCAACGAAAATAAGTAAGTAATTATTGCAATAATAGACATATCTCTATTATTTGGTAAGAGATGAAATTGGCTAGCACGTTCTTCAATTGATCTAGATCTTATTTCCTTATTGTTTGCTTGGTTTAATTAGTTTAATTATTTATTTGCTTTATTAGTTTAATTAGTAATCCAAACTCGTACCAGTCTGGCAGTCTCTCAGACTGACCACCTCCCTCCTAAATTGCGTTAGTTTAGGTTATTTAGTTAATTTAGATAATTAAAATACCTTTAGGTTAGTATTAAGGAATTCACTCCTTGCGAACGACCCTTACTTACCATTCATTAGCTATAATTGATCGGGTACACTGCTCGTTAATGTTAGTCTATAGGATACTTTAGCTTATTATAAATTTAATACTTGGTAAAATATATAAACTATAAATAACACATCAAGTTTTTGGCGACGCTGTCAGAGAGTGATTTTACCTTTAACTCTTTTATTGGTATTTTGCGGTTTTAGTTTAATTTTTGTGTTTTAGTTAATTTTTCTTAGTTTAAATTTAGTGTGTTTGTTTGTTTTGTTTTGTGTGTTTATTGTTTTTGTTAATATTCTGCTGACCTTCTGTTCGAAAACCTTAATACGGTGTATCATTTTTGTAAATACGATGTATACATCTCAAAACCTATATGGCGTATCCAGTTTACTAAATACGGCGTATCGACTGTCTGGAACTGCAAAATTTTTAATTTTTCGTATTTCGTTTTCCTGTTTAGTTTTCGGTATTTTACTATTTCTAAACATATCCTAATCATCTTTAATTCTTGTTTTGAGGTAGTGCATGACCAAGAGTTCTAATTGAGAAATTTTTGAACCTTTTGATGAACCTAAACAACTTTTACATTCGCAAAGGAGGATTTCAAATCAGAAAGTGTTGATTATTTGAGTTCACTGGAACTCAGTTTTGAAATTGATCCCGACAATCAATTTTTTGAAGAAGAAGTAACTGAAACAATGGCTGGACCAACAATGGAGGAGTACATGACTAAAACCCGAGAGGACTACGGTTCGGGTGTTCTTAGACCGAGATTTGACATAGACAAAACATTTGAACTCAAAGGACAATTTCTCAAGGAATTACATGACAATACTTTCAGTGGTCCGGAGAATGAAGATGCAAATGAGCATATTGCAAAAGTACTTGAGATAGTTGACTTATTTCATGTTCGCGATGTGACAGAAGATCAACTGATGCTGCGTATCTTCCCTACTACACTTATTGGACCTGCTGGTAGATGGTTAAAGAATGAACCTAATGGATTCGTTACTACTTGAGAGATTCTTAAGTCCAAGTTTTTAAACAAACATTCTCCACCTTCACAAACTACAAAAGGAATTAAGGAAATTAATAACTTTAAGCATGAGCCCGATGATACTCTTTATATGGCTTGGGAGCGATTCAAGGATTAGTTATTGAGATGTCCTCAACACTATTTGACTAACAAGCATGAGGTGATTTTGTTTTATAAAGGTTTGGATGTGATAACATGACAAATGCTTGATTCTAAAGAAGATATCCCTAAGATGAGTACAATAGACGCTAAGAAGGCAATCCAAGAAATGGCAGACCACTCTCAAATGTGGCATGATGGAGCATAAACTAAGAACAAAGGGAGCAATAATTCTGATGGATTAGCTGCTATTCATACTCAACTCAACTAAAAAATGTAGACTTTTTATTTGAGCACCCACTCCCTAATTAAATAACACCTATTTAAAGTATAAATGAATAATATTACTTAAAACTCTCTTCTAATTGGATGCATAGAATAAGGTTTCAACTTAATTTAATTAACATGTTTTGGCGTATGAGTGGTTTCTCCACCGTAATATTTATTCTAAATGCCCTTGAAAGTTGAATTTATCTAGCGAGTCTTCTTAAAATTGTTTATAACTAGGCACATGTCATTTATGTTAATTTATACTTCATAATTCTAGTTGTAACTATATTAATAAACGCTTTTACATAACATAAATCTAGAGGTTATAACCATGGGCGAACTTGTGGCGGTTTTTGGTTAAAACCAAACCTCTAATCGAAAACTTCGGTTTTGGAAGTTTTTTTTTGGTTTTTTTTCTTCATTAAATCGGTTCAGTTTCGGTTCATTTTCGTTTTTTTAGATTTGGATTTTCCAATAAATAAACTAGTTAGTTATGAACCATCATAACTTAACCTATTACACCATTTTTTTTATTTCAATCAATACAAAAGTAATAGCTAGCAAGTTACTCGTCAAACATAGAAACGATGTTTCCCAACAACGTTGTTCCTACGAAATTAATAGTAGCATAGTATCAATTCAAAATCTATACTACATATAATGGAGAGAGAACCCTCTCTCCATTAAAATCAAAAGTCTTAAAATTAAGACATATAACATATAAAGCTCTTTTCATGAATTAATTAAACACACATCTCAAAATCTTAAAATTAAGAATACATCATTAAACACACTAATTAATGTTTTAAAACACCCTTATAATGAAAAATACATGTTATTATACACATTGTATTGTATAAACAAATAAAACTTACAAAACTTTATATATTTATAAGCTAACAAGTTGATGGTACATATGATTTTGAAAACCGGACTGGACCAACAGATTGAACTCGAATCCGAAGTCGCCATCGGTTCATCTAGCCAATAAAAGTCGTTCAAAAATGAAACGGAGAGGACTAGTTGGAACCGGTAAAAACGGGTGAACAGGGTCAGACTAAAATCATTTTTTTCCGGTTCAATTCGTCATTGTTATTTTGTTGGTGCCTGAACTTTACTCACAGGGTAATCACCGCTAGTAAATGTAAGTCTTAACATTTTTTTTATGCAAAAGTCCAAAAGATATACCAAAACGAAGTAAGTAGACTAGATTATTTTAAATCTTCTGAAAATAGATAAAAGGAGTAAATTGCAGAAATCGTCCCTGTGGTTTAACGAAATTGCAGATATCGTCCCTAGAATTCCATAATTGCAGGCGGCCTCCCTAGAATGAAACTTTTTGATCAATTTGGTCCCTGGCAATAACGAAGGTTAGTGTCATTCAGTTAGTTGAAAAAATAACAAGGGTAGTTTTGTCCTTTCGCATTGTGGTCCCTTGTTTTTTATACCCGTGTATATATTAATCAAAGGGTTATTCATTTTTCCCCAAATCTTAAAACATACAAAACCCTAATTTGTTAAATCCATCAAATTAATGGATGTGGTGAGCTGCTTTTGTGGTAATCATGCTGTTGTTCGCACTTCTTGGACTGACACAAACCCTGGTCGTAGGTTTTGGTCTTGTCCACAAATTGTAAGATTTTTTTCTTGATTAACATTTCCCATTTTGTGATGTTGTTAGTTATGGTATTTTGTTAATTGTTCCTTTTAGGGTACGAATTGTGGTTTTTTCTTATGGTTGGATCCTCCTATGTGTGCTCGGGCAAGGAGTATCATCCCTGGATTGCTAAGATCAAGAAATGCACTACAAGTGTCTTTGAACTCAATGGGAATTGCAAACCGTCGTCTAAAGATTATGTTGTTTTGTTGTCTGTTATTGTTGGTTGTTAAGTTCTACATGTAGTAATCTTGTTTGGGTTGTATTATGTCCTACTCATATTTAACTGGACTAGTAGTTGACCTCATTAGTTTGTAATGGTCAACAAATTTTGGATATGTTTTTAGTGATGTTCAGTTTAATGAAATTCTACATTTATGGTATTACTGATTCAAAGCAGTTTTAATTGTTATGCATAAGACATGAACAAAAACTTAACAGTTGACAATAGCTTAAAACATAGTGTACATAATAGAGTACATAATAGAGTCATAGCATAACTTAAAACAAGTCTTACAATAGTCTTTAACCTTAGAAGAACTGACCACACATTGACTGAAAATGGAAATTGTCTTAAAAGTTGAAACAGCCACAAACAAGATTACTGAAAATAGAAATTGTCTTAAAAGTTAAAACAGCCATTGACTGAACTACTTTGTTGGTGTCAATCTTGAGGCAGTTTTCTTTGTCATCCTTGTTGGAGTCACATGTCCAGCTTGAGTTCCAGCTTGAGTTCCATCCTGAGTTCCAGCTTGACTTGCATTCTGACTTGCAGAAACATTTCTTGTCCCAGATGCACTTGCAGCTTTACTTGTTGTTGGGTCTTTTGAAGTTGCAGCTTCAACTTTACTTGTTCTTGGTTTTTTTGAAGTACCACCATTTTTTGGACAGCTTCTCTTGTTGTGACCTGTACCCTTACAAATACCACAAGTGACTGTTTTGCCTTGTCTTGTTAGTTTTCCACCTTTCACCATGTTAATCTCACCTGCACTCCTTTTCCTTTTCTTTTGTGGCCTACCAATTTGAGGCACTTGCTTAGGTGGAAGCAATGTAGTTGGGCAATCAAATTTCTCCCAAAATTGTGGACCCTGCACTGGGTTAACTTTAAAGGAATAAACTTCCTTCCATGTCTCAAGAGTGTATGACTTGTGAACCCAGCTTTCTGGCAACCCAACATCCATGTCATTGTCAGCCATATCATGAATACAAGCAACCACATGCCTGCATGGGATTCCAGATACCTCCCACTTCCTACAACTGCATTTCCTTGCATTCAAGTTGACAACACACTGCTCACCCCATGGACCCTTCACTTGATACAAATCTCCCCCATTCCAGTCCACTTTATAGTTTGCTGAAGCTTCTTTGGTGAAATTAAAAAGTTTTGTTGCTGCTGGAGTTAAAGGCCCCTCACACTTTTCAATAACCTTCTGGACAATAACTATCCTCTTCATGAGGTATTCCCTAACATATTCTAGTGCAGAAATAATTGGACTATCCCTAGCATCCAACAATTGTCTATTGAATACTTCACAGACATTATTGATTAAGAGATCACAATTTGCCCTCCCTGTGACATATATGAATATTAAATACTAGTATACAACAAGAAAAACGTAAATATTAAATACAAGCCAATATATACCTGAGAAGTGGGATCTGCTCCAGTGCTCAGGTGCAATTTTTCCTCTTCTTCATTTACCATTATGCCCTTACCCTTTTCATGTACATTTACCTTGTTACCCTTACTAACTTGTTGTACACTTTCAACCTTTTTGACAATATCTTTACCAACAGGAACAACACCAAAACACTTGGCTCTAATCCGGATTTTATCATTCTTAACAATCATAATGTTTCTCCTTGTCTCTACAGCATGAGCTCTAACCATTTCCTTTGCTAAATCCCTGTTTGCAAACTCCTTGCCAACAAAGAAAGTGTTTTTAGAATTTGTTTTTGCAGCTTCTTTTTTTAATTTTCTCAACCCCTTTCTCCTTTCACTTTCATCATCAACATCACTTTCAAAAGAATCAAAGTCTATCTCTTCCAAATCATTTTCAATCAAGTTCAACTTAGGGTGCATTGTTTCTTCAGCCTCATCTTCTACTTCAAACCTAAAACCATTCATTTTTACATCAACCTCTTCAACTATATGCTCCTCATCAACTATGTCCTCCACATTCACATTCTTATCATCATCCTCAACATCAGTGCTATCATGATCACCATCCTCAGACTCATCATTCTCAGACTCATCATCAACATCATTCTCAGTTTCATCATTATTCTCACCCTCATTGTTATCCTGATCCTCAACCTCAGTGTTATCAACTAGAACATTAGATGGCCCAACTAGTGTATCAAATTCAATTGCATTCACTACAGGCTCCAAGTATGAGGTACCATGTTCAACATACACATAAATAACCCTATGCTTATGCACAAACTTTAACATTTCACTGATATCACTATCACTGGTCAAGGCCCTTAATCCAGTATCCAAACTTTTCATTGGTAACTTGTAGTGATAAAATAATTTACCTTCACAACCTAAACTCTGGTACATAACTGTGTCTAAGATATCAATCTTACATTGTTTAATGTCTATTAAGTCTACGTATGTTACCTCACCATCAACATACTTTCTCTTGGGTATGTCAGTGAATCTTCCACCATGATGGATCATCATTGTAAACAATTCCTGATACGTTGCTGTTACATCAACAAATACAACTAAATGAGTACCAAATACATAACAACTTAAAGAGTATGAAACAAATAAATAAGCATAAAAATTGTGTTAATGCTTTTACCATAAACTGATTTATAATCAAACTCTTCTCCATCACCTCTTATGTGCCAAAGCTGCAATGACATACTCATGTTTCTTCTTGCTAACCCTAGGGATTGTAAGTGAAATGAGATCAAAATATTGAGGGTAGAAAGATAATGGATTAGGGTTTTATTATAAGAATATGTGTGGGGTTAAATTGGGTTTTTTGTTTGTGTCGGGTAGGATTTTGTACCAAAAAGGGATTCTGCAATTTGTCGGGTTGAATTTGGATATAAAAAAGGGACCACACGCGAAAGGACAAAACTGCCCTTGGTATGAATGAAAAAGGACCTCAACTAACTGAATGACACTAACCTTCGTTATTGCCAGGGACCAAATTGATCAAAAAGTTTCATTCTAGGGAGGCCGCCTGCAATTATGGAATTCTAGGGACGATATCTGCAATTTCGTTAAACCACAGGGACGATTTCTGCAATTTACTCTAGATAAAAGTGGTGCGGGGCGGTTTTGCGGTTTGGTTTTCATATGCAACCAAAAATCGCCGTAAATATACGTTTTTTTTTTTTTTTTTTTTTTTTTTTTTTTTTTTTTTTTTTTTTTTTTTCAAAAAATCAAACCACCCTTGTCGGTTTTTCATTTAGTTTGGTTTTTCCGGAGCGGTCTTTTAGATTTTTTCGATTTTGATTTGGTTTTTCAGTTTTTATACTCACCTCTAATTATACCTATCCGTTTACACTGCATCTATCATCTTATAAGTAACACTTCCAACTATGATGAATGATACATCCACAAAGAGTTCACAAAAGAATACCCGCACAATAACTTAAGAAGTGTTGTGCTTCAATCATATTACATTCTAATCTATCACAATTCATTTTTTTCCCTTTTTACCCTCCTCATATATACTTTTCTAAAAGAGGAGAATTATAAGTCTTGCATTAAAAAATAGTTAAAAAAACTAATTTGAAAAGTAAATATGAGATGGTAAAAAATATCTTAACCCAAAACCATAACCCTTTGTGATTTCTATAAGTAGTTGCCATTATTAATAACTAACAAACTTAGGGTGCGTTTGGTTTCCACCTATGGGAATCAAACTATCACTATGAAAGTGATAGTTTGTGTTTGTTTAGAATGCTGGGCCCACAACTATAACTATGAAAGTCTAATATATTCCATACTTCATATACAACTCTTGAGGGGGGAATGGATCTTTCATAGTTGAGGGACCCACCACTACTATCAAACTCATACCCATTGTCATTCCTCGCAGCATACCAAACGCACCCTTACTTTTTATATTTTTTCTATTAAAATTCAAACATTCATCTCCATCTTCTTGTTTCTCATTACTACACATAGGGTTTTATTTCTAGGGTTTCAACTTCTGAAAACATGTTTTGGCGTATGACTGGTTTCTCCACCGTATCTGCGGTAACAACTTCTTCATTCTTAACCGTTAAAGTGCTCTTAAGTGTGTCAATTTGTTTCTTGTATAGATTAACTAACTGCGTAACTGTTTTTTATGGTTTAAAGTAATCAAGATTTGCGCACATTGACTGTTTCGTATAGTATGATTACTGTTTCGCCCTAGTTAAGTGATTTTATATCGTTCTGAGTGTTTTATATGAAAGATTGGTAGAATATGATTACGGTTTTGGCGTAGTCAATGTTTTGTATGATTTCTTTCAAGAACTAAGTTTTAAAAGAAAATGGCTTCTTTACAAAGGTGTGATGATTTACGTTATAATATAAGTTTTTATCCGTCAAACAGATTGTTGGATAGTACGTTGAATGATAAGGCATTCCTGATTGATTACTGTCTACTAGGCGTATTCGTGTTATAAATGGTTCTCTTCGGAATTTGTTTCGATTGTATGAGATCACCACTAATTATCCTAAATTGATTGCTCTATAGACGTAAATCTGTTAACACGTTGTTCTTTTAGGTGTAGAGTGTTCTTGGAGATCTAAAGTAAGTTTCATTAAGTTTAACTAAATGAGGAAGCGCACTTGTTACCCTTAGGGTTTAATGGTAAGTCGGCAAAGTAAAAGATCTGATCTCATTAATACACTATGGTCAAATAGGAAGATAAATGGTTTAATAGTTTTGAGGGTATATATGTCATTTTACTTGTATCTGCCGTGAATGAAGAAAGTTTTTCCGTGAAAAGATGACCTCCGTATTCGTTTTTCAATTTGATGTAAATGCGTTGCCGCTGCAAATTTCACCCATTATTCCAGCATCATACATTCATACCTATGCTATATGTAAATGAGTATCTTGATGTTACTTTATTAAAATTATTATGAGTCTCAATATGTGCTTTCATGTCTTGCCGCTACAGTGATAAAAATACCTCGTTTATATATTATTACAACATAGTCCTTGGTCGTTGTAGCACTGTAATAGTGTCATTTCCTAATGGAAGGGTGTAACAATGCTTATGGTTTCTTGTGACTTGACCTTTTATAGAATTTTTTTAGTCATTTGTTTTACTTTTAATTGTAGTTAATGAATATGAAAAAAACCGTATAAGATACAGCTTTTCAAACTACTAATTTAGGTTGGTTAAAATCTTAAGAAAATAAAAAGTCTGCTGTTAATTAATGACAATTTGCTTGTACTTAGTAATAGATTTCTTACTTTATGGGGACGACTAATTACACTATGTAAAAGAACACTCAGTAGACAGATTAATAAGTTTATGCCCTCCAGATGATTAAACTAATACCACTCGTTTTCATTTCACTCGCTTGTGTTTTGTTATTAATCAGAAGTCTTGGATGGCCATAAACATCATGCCTAAGAATTCACAAAATGTCTATATGTTCTTTATACATGGGGTTCACAGAGGGGGTTGGGTTCGAGCATGTAGAATGTAAAGGGCTAAAATCTGTAGTTGTAAAATTGAGAATAAAAAAGAGTACACTGATTGGTGTTTGGGTCAAAATATAGCACAAAGAAGCTGGATTGTCGTATGTCTTCAAAATTTTTAAGCTAAAGCATAAATATAGAACTTAGCCGCATACAATCGCTTAGTTAAGATTGAGTAACTTGATCTCTTAAATGCACCTAATTCGGCTAAATTCATTACAACAAATGGTGATCCATCTCAGTATGTTTGGAATGCTTATAAAAGCATGATGATTAATGTAGGCTAAAGCATTCTTGTTGTTAAACTTCTCGAATGAACTAGATGATTAATTACTATTGGCTTTTTAGGCGAACCGTATGCATTATGTACAGGGTCCAATATGTGAGATAGCTCATAGGTCTACAGCTTATGTGGTGCCTATGTACCATTGTACCTCCAGCGTCGTTATCGATTCCAGTAATATGTATGCAGAGTGCAATTTCACCAAATGGTGCTAACAAGATATACTATTGTTGTTTCTGTGTAATAACTGTTGGTGAAACGTACTACTATATAACGCTTTATGTACCGCTGCGCATAGTTTAAAAAAACGGTCTGAGGCGGCGCCTCGAGGCGAAACGGCCATAAAACGCATATGAGGCGGCGCCTCAGGGGGTGTTTTGGAACGTACGCCTCATGTACCTGAGGCGGTGGTGATGCGTATGAGGCGGCGCCTCAGGGCCGAGGCGGGGCCGAGGCGGATCTTTCTTTTTTTTAGCCAAATCAGTCAATAGCTTTGATTTTGTACCTTGAATCGATTTACTTTTAGGGTTTTTAACCCCATATAGCGCCGGATTCGTGATTTCCGGCGACAAATTCCGGCGGCGGCGGTGCAACTTCTCCTAGAAACCCAAGGAGGAAGAGAGGAAAGAGGGAAGAAAGAAATAGGGGCTGGAGATTTATTTTACTCTTTTAGGGTTTTAATAAGTGTATACTTTTTAACATTTAACCCCTCTATCTTTCATTATTTTACATTTAGTCTCAAAAAGTTTAAAATAAGTTTGTGTATTTAAACATTTGACCCCCTCAATCTTTAATAGTTTACATTTAAGTCTTAAACTTATATATAAAAGTTTATAAAGTATGTATATAAAATATATAAATACCTAATTACCTATTAAAACTTATATATATATAATTTCTATATATTTTTTTAATTCCGCCTCGACCTTACGCCTCGGTCCGCCTTGAGGCTTACGCCTCTTGAGGCGGAGGGAAAACGCCTCGAAACTCGTTTCCGTACTTTTAAACTTTGCCGCTGCGGTGTGAAGATACTTGTTTTTTAACGGCATAAAAAGTAACTTTATATGTAATGGAAAATCAAAAGAATATGAGATCTAAGTTCATTTTATATATCTTTCCAAACGAGGGTCGGTGTATTTTACTTGATTATTTGTTTGAGATTTTATATACTGATGTCACTATATGCAAGATGGATTTTATTTTTCATATATTACCTTGCTGACGAAATGAGTTGGGCTTTTTTTTTTTTTTTTTTTTTTTTTTAAAGTCACAAGTAATTGTCCTCATGGGTAAGTAAACAAATAGGCAGTTGCTGTTGTTTGGTCCTTAGTATTCAGCTTTCAGTTAATCATAAGATTCAATTGGCTATCGCTATGTATTTTAATGGTCTAGACAAAACTAATTGATCTTTTATCAATCCAGGTGGATACGATTATGGACAAGGGTAACTTTACACTAGAGGATCTTCTCAATGAAGATGAAATCATACAAGAATGTAGAGCTACTAATGACCGACTTATTAATTTGTAAGCCCTGCAACTCGAGCTATCAAATACTCTGTCCAAACTAACAGTTGCATTAATTTATTCTATTTATAGAACACAAGACCATGCTCAGCTTTTGTTACTCAAAACTTGTGGAATTTTTTGAATTTGGTATTATTGTAATGATGCATTAAACAAGTTTCCGTTTCTGATATACTTTGTTGTCACTGGAAATGATAGCTTATCTTTCGAAATTAAATGTTCTATGCTCATTGTAGCTTGAAAGAAAGGAGTCAACTTGAACAGCTTGTGCGGTACATAGTAGAAGAAGCTCCTGACGATGTTGAAAAAGGAAGAACTTTGAAGTAGGTGAACGTGGGTGCATACGTAAAATATGTTTATTTGGATGATTTATCTTGATTTCTTTTGTGCCATATCCTTATTTTATTCGTGTGTAGGCATTCATAAACCAATTATTATATGTTTGTATGCTAGGTTCCCTTTTATTGCGTGTGAGATATTTACATGTGAAGTTGATATCATGCGTAAAGCCTTGTTAGAGGATGAGGAGGTGAGAAACCTTAATTATTTTTTTTCCCTACATTATTCATATCAAGAGTCAGAAAATAAAATTTTCTCTCGCTACAGTTGATGAACTTGCTGTTTTCCTTCTTGGAACCAGAGCACCCTCATAGTACTGTACTCGCTGGTTACTTTAGTAAGGTAGATTTTCTTTAGTTTAGTTGAAATTTTGATGCATCTTATTGTTTTTGTTTTGGTAAGAAAATCATACTTCCATTGTCCAAATTAAATGTATCTTCCTAAAAAATATAGGATTTATGGTTTTGCTTGTTTAGATGGGTGATGATACTTTGTTCTCCTATATAGGTGGTTGTGTGCCTATTGCAAAAGTCGGCTTCTTTAATGAGCTATATCCAAGTAAGTTTCCACATAAGTTGGGTTTTAGATTTTTTTTGTATCTAATGCGACATCTTTCATCAAGGAGTGGAATTTGAGACATATCTTGTTTTGATAACTTAACAATCAGGCCCATCCAGACATTATCCAAAAGCTGGTTGACCTAATAGGAATTACATCCATCATGGAGGTGTTGATTCGTCTCGTTGGTGCTGATGAATATTTCTGCACTACTTATACGGACTCATTGCAGTGGTTAGAAGATATCGATGTGTTGGAGATGATTGTTAGTAAATTCAGTTGTTCGGTAAGTTGCATTTTTTTGTTAAGGAAACTATTTTTGTTGCAGTATGTGGTTTGATATTTTGACAGAAAAAGCATGTCCACAGATTACTTGGGAGTAAAATATTGTTTTGACTACTTTCAGGATTCTCCTGAAGTGCATGCTAATGCAGCAGAAACACTTTGTGCTATAGCTAGATATGCACCCTCTGAATTAGCTACTAAGATATCCAACTCAAGGTTAGTGTAAATTATTTGTCTTTAGAATTCAGTAGGCTGTTGGAAGCTACTCTACAAATCTTATGATAAACAAATGGTTTCCATGTGTGACTTTTTTGCAGTTTTATATCAAGATTGTTCCATCATGCCTTGGAGGACTCACGGCCAAGATCAGTTTTGGTTTACTCATTGTCCGTATGTATATATCTGTTAGACCCAAAGAGGCAAACATCAGGGACATATTACATGTATAACCAGCAATTGCCTCATAAAACAGCAGTAACAACAAGTCCTGAGACTGTGGAAGGCATGTTGGATAGCCTAGGTATGTTATCTTGTTCATAAATTTATGTTTGCACCTGTATTTGATAGTTTTTTCTTCAAGCTGGTTTGAGTGAATCACATAATGTTAGGTAGAATCAAGTCCAAAAGTTTCACGATGCACATTCTTGGAGTAAACTAACTTCTCGGGGCAATTGCATATATACCCGCTAAAACTTGCATATTTGCATATATACCCAAAACATGCTTAAGTTGCATTGTACATCATGCATTAAAAACTTGTATTATGGGTAAATATGCAAATTTTCAAGTTTTAGTGGTATATATGCAATTCCCCCTAACTTCTATTGATTGGTTCTTGCTGTTGACTTAAGAAGTCATACCACTAATAATTTTTGCAAGTGCCCATCACTTGTGTATTGCATCTGATGGACATTTTACTTCTTCGTCTTCATCTTTTATTCTTCTTGAATTTTTATTCTTTTAAAGTTCATAAACCCAAATTCATAAATGATGTTACTTCACTGTTTGCAGGAAATTTATTAAAGCTTTTGGATATTTCATCAGACGAAAACGTTTTGCCAACAACATATGGCAAGTTGCAGCCGCCTCTTGGGACACATCGCTTAAAGGTATATCTTATTTGTGTTTGCATTTTTATTGAATTATTAATGTGCAATTGTGATTCATTATGAATCTTGGTTTGTAACTTCAACTCACTTGTCTTTTTGAAACTGGGAATTCCAGATTGTTGAATTCATCTCAGTGATAATGATTGTTGGAAGTGAAGCTGCAGAGAAGGAGTTGATCCGCCTTGGTGTCTTAAGACGTATTCTGGAATTATTTTTTGAGTCAGTGCTTCAACTTTTTGCAGTATTTCTGTATATGAGATGTGTCAGAATATGGAACTTTATATTTAACCTCACTTTTTATTGATAACTTTAGGTATCCCTACAATAACTTCCTTCATCACCGTGTTGAAGAGATAATAGTTTGTTGTCTTGAGAGCAAGAATGCTTCACTGGTTAAGCATATTCTTGAGGACTGTAATCTTGTCAGGAGTATTATTGATGCTGAGAGAAACAGTGCGTTAAGCACTGACGAAAACAATGCTAAGGTAAATATTTCCATGATATAAGGATAATTATTTTATTTTAAGGTCTTTAGTAAGAACTTAGGACACATTAGTCTAAAATGGAGATAAAGATGAAATAAACTGGATTTTGAGCATACTATCTTTGAGTTCAATTGATAGGATCAGTCTGTTTCTTCTGACTAGAATCAGTTGCAATTTATGTGTGGCATCCTGTAAAGTTCAGTCAGCTCCCAAATTTATCAAAATAAGTTATACAACCCCCTAAACTTCATGAAACAATATTATTCCCTTTTCTTCACAAGTATCCTTACTTTGTATATGCATGGACCCACAAACAAACTTCCACATTATAGTTCTTACTTTGAATTTGGTGAATGCATGTTGCAGCCAACAGTGCCAACTGAAGGGAGAAGGCCACCCAGGATAGGGAATGTTGGTCACATGACACGTATTGCCAACAAACTCGTTCAACTGATGGCTGATAACGACTATATACATGCACATTTGCAGGTCTGATAATGTCTCTTTTTCTGCAGCCATGTGTTTTGTAATTTATCCATGTTACATGAGTCAATTTTTATCCTTATCCGCCTCTTAGACGTAATGTAATTCCAAAAAGTTTTCTTTTTAACTGTTTATCTGAAGAGGTGTTACTTTTTGACAGGATAATAGTGAATGGGTCGACTGGTATACAAATGTACTCCTGAGCCGCAATACACTTGGAAATGTTTCTGATTGGGAGTGTGGGTGAGTATTCTTCTACAACCATCGTCGGTTATGTATTGCATGATCATTGATTTTTGACCAATATGCTTGCCACTTAGGACAAACGATGTTAAACTCTATCTTTGGAGATTGATGTGTGTGTAACTCTAGTGTATAGCTAAACCTGACTTTAGTACCAACCATAGATGTGAATGGTAGTTCCCTCGTTCCAGATAGCATAAAGAGGAAGTTAAAAATTACCTGGTGCGATCAAGCATTGACTGACCATTACTTTTGTAGCCGCAAAGGGATCTTGTCTTGTATTTTTACACATTCTTATCTCCCTCGTTTCTTTTGGCTTGTTTATCCAGGGAGTGACTCTTTGCAGCATATGTTTTGTGTTACTTGGTTTCTGTTTATTATGCTGTTGGTGATTGTAATGATTATACTAAATTTTGAGAGGTTTTAGTAGTATTAGATGTCCGTCCAGCATCCACCAAGTATTGTGTTATGTAATCATTTCTGTTTTGACATAACCAAAACCTATTTTTGGTGTCAACTAATATTGTTATCTACTTATAACCATTACTGAGTTTGTTGAGAGAAATTAAGAACCCTGCATCGCAGCAGGCACCATACCATTTTGCTGGTTGTTGGGCATTCTTGATTTTGTTTTTTATTATTTTTCTCAAAATTACAGGCGGCCTGCTGTCTATCATGATCAAGGTAGAGATAGTGATGATGATGATTACCAAGATAGAGATTATGATGTTTCAGCTTTAGCCAACAACCTAAGCCAGGCATTCCGATATGGTATATCCGAGAATGATGATAACATTGAGGTATTAGAAAAATGCTTTGTTTTCTTCCTTTCTCGAGTGCGGACATCGTCTTTTTATTTGCTTAGAATGATAGAATGAATTGTAATGCTGTATTTTCTTTACTTATCATATTAAAGCACCACATTATCATTTTGAGCACACAAATTTAGTTTTTTGTTTGAAGTAGCAAATGATCTTAAGTACAGTGTTTGAACTCTACTTTAGCAAAGTATAAATAGTTATTTTGCAATCAGGTGACTGATGTCTCACGACATATCTATGCATTTGTATTTCTATGTGCATGTCTATGTCTGTGTACGAGTGTGTATACATGGATAAATGATGTTATTTTATAAATGTTTCTTATATGCCTTCTTTGGCTATCGCTTACTTAGCTCATTATCGTCCAAATAGTCTTGCTTAGTGTAGAGATTAAATTATGATTCTCCATATATTTGTTTATTATCTACAAGAAGCTATGGATTGTTAACTTAAAACTCATTTTGGATATTTGTATTTACGTCCAGGCTTCTGGCTCACTGGAAAGAGATGACGAGGTATGTGTTTCAGTCTCCTAGTGGGTTATCCTATGACATTGTTCACACAATTTAAAGATTAATCTAAAGAGAAGACAGGAAGTTGAATTTTGAGGAAACTACCCTGACCGTAATAATAATGACTGGAATATAACTTTCTGTTAATGATAACTAAGCTGCTCTATGTTTTCTTTAATTAATGCATCAACATCATCATCTTGTAATAGATGTCTAAGTTGCACTAATAAGTTGCCCACATCTTTATTGATGTGAGGGGGGTTTTGCTTAGGACTGTGATTTACTGTACCAGCTATTCTTTTCTATGAAACAGTGTTTTGAACAAAGCTAAAGTGTATAATTAATAAGAATAAACAGATATGTTCTACTAAAATGAGGGTTGTCATTTCCATACGAACGACACATAATTTGTCAGACTAAAAATTGAGTCTTTCTCTACCAGAAGTTAAAATCTCTTGAGTTTATATACTATTTTCACTGACATAAAAGGTAAACCTCACTTTTGCAGGATGTCTATTTTGATGATGAATCTGCTGAAGCATTCATGTCTTCACTTCATTTAGGAGATGATGATCAAGAAAGGTTTGTTATATTTTTCGCTTAATATAAGTTAATCACATAATGTTTCCTATGGGGATGTGTCTGGTTCTGGATGGTTAATAAAATGTGCAATTGGCTCATTGTCCTGAAACTGATATTAAAAATTATGAGAAACAGAAGAATATGATATATCAGGAAAAGAAGAAGAGGAAGAAAATGGATAAAAGAAATTTTAATAGGAAAATGAATAGCTCAATTCAGGTTAATTTTTATCTATATGTCAAATTACAGTTAAATTGATCAGGTAGAAGCTAACAAGTCCTAAGTTTTCCAAAGTGTATTTTTAATTCATAAAAAAACTCAAAGCCTTTTGTTTTTGAAATTATCACTGAAATATTGTAACGTCTGTGCAAAACATTTATTAAAAAAATATATTTTGGACAAAAAACTGTTTTGGGTTGCCGATACCTGATCTGTTTTGGCCTACCAAAAGGTTATGGACCTTTTACTCAGCCCGTTCATTTTAACACTATTTAAGCATTTCGGCTCTAGCTTTCTGGATGCACTCTCTAGTATTTCCCAATAAGTTCTTGTTTATCGATCATGCGGATGTGTTCCCAGTTGCTTGAAATGCATTTTAAGTTCACACAAGTTTAATGTTCTTGTTAATATCTTTTTGCAGTGGGTCTGTTTTTGAAAATTTGCAATGGTTTCCTTACGAGGAAGAGAATGAAAGCAGTGATGAGGAAGAGAATGAAGGCAGTGATGATGAGATCCCAGATGTTGCAGAATGCGAGGTGCCTGATTCAGAACCTAGCTCAACTGATGCTACCGGAAATAACTTGGCTGATGATTCAGGACCTAATATCACTGATAAGCCATCTGAATCAGCTGAACAGAGAGATTCTACTCAACCATCAGATACAATCACTGATGAGCCTGCTGGACCATCCCAGCCTGTAACAGATGACCTTCCAAACAGTCAAATTGAACCAAATGAGGCTTCGCCATCTTGCACCACTATGGGTGACTGTGATGTGACCAGCAGCCCACCAGATCCTCAACGGGAATCTGAGATGGATACAACGACCCCACAACCTCAACAGGAATGTGAAACACATACTGATAGGACTGAGAGTGCCCTCTGATTCTATTGACCATGAAGAGGAAACATGAGTTTAGTTAGCGGTTACTGTAAATTGAGTTTTGGTTGCAATTCATTTGAAAGCTGAAGCTGATAGTTTTGTTGGTAAAGATGGAACATTTCCCTGAACTGTATTCTGAGATTAGTCATGTACATTGTTAACACAATAGGTATTACGATTCGTTTCTTCGTTCCCATAAGTATTACTAAAGTGGTAGATGGGGGCTAGTGGTTTACACGTTGGAATAGCACTACTTGAGAAATGGGTTTGCTTTTCATTAGTCAAATTCAATGTTTTGATATGTTTAGCTGTTTCCCGATATGTTTTGATCAATGCATGGCGATGGATTTGTTAGCCTTTGAATTGATAGGTGCCCCAAAAGCTCAACTATGCACTAGTAATGGATGGTTGGCATAGAGCTGATGCATTCTGTTTCGAATTTTAAATACTTTGTTTTAATTTGACTGGTCGTGAGATGCTAAAAACTACCGTCATCCAAATAAATTCTTACGAAATGGACAAGATTGGCTAGCTTCTTAAAGGACAAGGATACGTTGGCAACTAATATATGATTGACAACAGAGATGTATTTGAATATGCATTACTTAAGCCGTTCCTTAAAAAACTAATATATGATTGACAAAAGAGATGTATTTGAATATGCATTACTTATCACTAATCGTACCTTTTTGAACTAGAGTGATAAAATTGCTCTATAATGTTGTTAGCACTAAACATTATACTATTATATTATGATAGAACAATAAATGAACAAAATGCACTAAATATGGTGGGACCGGGTCCTTAGGGAAGGGTCAATTGGCATCAAAAGATGCATGAGATTAGCGTGTTCCCACCGATTTACACATTTTGAAGAATACTCTATCTATCCTTAAATAAATGTTTGCTTTTCTATTTTTGTTTGTCCCCAAATAAACGTCTACTACGACACCTAATATAGATACAAATATACTCCCTCCGCAAAAAAAAAAAGTGTTCACTTTGTTATTTATGTTTGTCCTAAGTGTTCAGTTTTTATATATAGACAATAATTATAACTGTTTTCCTACTTTACAATTCTAATTACAACTTGCATTAATTACTCATTTTTTATTTCTACATTAACTATAAGGGTATAAATAACTTTTTATCAATCAAAACTAATATTAATTACACATATCATAATTTCTCCATTTTTTTTTGTGGACACTCTTTTTGAGATGGAGGGAGTATATGTGACCTCCCAACTCTTCATCACTGAGATTAACACCAAACATAGCTGTCTTAGCAAAATTCACCTTCAGGCCAAATAACCAACTAAACAATTCTATAACATCTTGAAATCCTTTCATTTCGTTAGTAGATAGTAGGCAAAAAGAAACGTATCATCAGCAGATTGACTATAAGATAGACATAAAGAGTCGCCAATTTTAATTACTTTTACAAACCCCACATTGATTGCTTTCTTTACCATCTTGCTAAACACATTTGTAATTAAAATGAACAGGAAAAGGGAAATAGGATCCCCTTGCCTTAGACCTTTGTGGAGTTTGTTAGACTCCTTTGATCGTTTTGAGCACTAGGGTTAAACAATAGAGAAAATTCTTTAAATACCCCAAAGGTACACATGTGTGTACCCCATATGCTCCAAAAATTTTCAACTTCTCCAAATACCCCATGGGCGACTCTCTCCCAAAAAATTTTGGGCAACCCTCTCAGAATACTGACAAGTGTCCATTTGGTTGTCCCCACTTTGTACTTGCAAAGTACAACTAACCCCACTAATTTCTTGGGCAACCGGGACCTACTTTCTTGGGCGACTTTGCTATTTTGTCTTTTAGCTAAAAAGTAGTCTTTTTATATTATTTAATAGTACACATTTCTTAGGCAACTAGGTCACACTCTTGTATATTCTTGGGCAACTAGGTCTCGCATTTTTATATTAGTGTAAATTATATATATAACCTCACAACTCCGACCACCACCAACAACTCCGACCACTACTTACTCCGGCCACCACCAAAAACTCAGACCACTACTTACTCTGGCCACCATCAACAGCTCCGGCAAGCACCCACCACCCCAATCATCAGAACCGCCGCTAACACCATTTCAATGCCACCGCTAACACCATTTCACCACCACCACTAACACCATTTAAAATAAACACTTATGTTACCTCACTCAAATCCAACTCCATCACAAAACACCAACTTTATCTTCAACCTAAAAAAACAAAAAACAAACAAAACAAAAAACCCAGATCACCACCATCACCCGCCACCACTAATAGCCGCCTAAGTCGCCCTCCATCACCCGCCATTACCAACTATGATCCACACCCACACGTCACCACCACCACTCTTAACAACCAAAACCCACCATGTTATTCGGAGTACTCACTTTTCTTTATATGTTTAGTTATAAAAAAGTCTAGTATAATTTAATTTGATGGAATCAAAGCCCAGAACCTCATCCAAAAATGATTATTATATGCATCAAATCTTATAATCTATCTCAAAAGGTTCCAACAACAATAATTATTATATGCATCATCCCATCACAGAGAAGTACATCTCTACAAATCGAAGATAAATTCATCTCTCACAATCAACAATTCATCTTCCTAACGATCTCATCATCTAAAGACACGAATAACATAGATCTGAAAAATCACACTCTCCTAAACCCACCAACATATTTCGAATTTAAAAAGAAATGAAACATAGAAATCTCAGATTTAAACTTGTTATCAAATCTTTATAGATTTGCAAGTTTTGAAGAACCCATCATCGATCTAAAATGAAAAACAATACCTACCAGAGACCTGTATACAGATCTTGAAGCCGGAACAGTACGATTAGTGTGTCGCCGGAGGTGGTGTGGTTTGTCGCCAGAGGTTATGTGTCGGATTTTATTTTATTTTTTTTTTATTATTTTTTTTTTTATTTATTTTTTTTTTTTTATTTATTTTTTTTTTTGTAGTGATGATATAGATGAAGAGAGTGGTGATGATTTTTGAGTATTGTTTAACTGGGCTTAGTGTGTGTTTGGTTTTGTTGAGTATTTTTAGATCCGAATCTGCTGTGAATGATATAGGTGAGAGTATTTTTAGATCAGATTTAGTGATGATATAGATGAAGCTGCTGTGAATGTGTGGCGAGAGAGAAAGAGATGGTTTATACAAATAATAGGTATTTTGGTAATTTGATTTTATATAAATAATGGGTGATACGTGGGAATCGCACCAGGCTTTACCTCTCAAGGGATCTTGAGAAGCTTACAACCTCCACCAGGCAGTGTATCTGATCGTTGTAGTATAGTATAGTGACAAGTACCGGGGGATTGATCGTTCAGCTAGGAATAGTGTCGCTAGGATTAGAAAACCTAAATACTAGTTCTAGAGATGAGAGATGATTATTTTTGTATTTTTATATTTTTTTAGAAAGCAAGTAAAAATCTCGGGTTTTAAGGATTTGGGCGGAATTAGTTGCTAGTCAACTAACCCAATACTAAAGATGCAATCAAAATAAAATACTAGAAATGAAAAATAAACTAAATTAACTAAGGTTGTGAGCAATAAGTGAAGAAATTGTGTTTACTTAGATTTCACTACTCCCTAGATATCTTTTACACGTTAATTACTTGTTATAGTTGCGTGGATGACGGATTGTATTCCTTAATACCATTCATGGGGTGGCGCACTTAATTCCCCAATCCTATGAGTGCCTACTTCACTCCTATGTCGAGCCGGCTAAGAAGCTCCTAACATGGGATCATTAGAATTTACTCATGCATTAAATACAACCAATAAAACCTAGTGCACGTCAGTTCATGTTTCCTAAGACGTTCAAGCATGTTACCATTCGGAGATCTGCCAGTTTTCTTAAGCTTAACATCGAAATAATTCATCCAATACAACCATAAACAAGTAATCAACACATAATTAACATCTAGGTTTCATTAGATCTAAGCAAACACAAGATAGATCTAGCCTAGCATGATGGAATTAAGACAAGAACAAGATATAGACAACCAACACATAGACATATTGATTGAATTAAAAGAATACTTATCTCAATTACACATGAAAGGGTTCAAGGGCTGAAAACCCTTGAAAAACCTATAAAACTCGTACTAGGTTCGGCCCTAGGGTTTCTCCAAAACTTCTCTTTTTTTTTTAATGAAAATTAGAAAACTATATATAGGAAATTGAGGCTGACGGCGTCAATACCAAATTGGTGACGCCGTCATCTCGCCGCCAAAATACTTCTCGGACTGCCTTAATCTTCATCTGACGCCGTCATATGTTATGGTCTTCTAGGCCGTCACGTCTTTTACTCTTGACGCTCTACTTGTGACGCCTTCACATTTGTACTGGGCCGTCATGCAAATTACTCTTGACGCCGTCAGTATTTTGCTCTTGACGCCGTCACCTACTGTTCTCAGCAAGGAAAATTAAGACTTTGGCGTTTTCTTCACTTTTATGCTCCAAAAACGTCCGAATTGCTTCCTTTTCCAGATTTCTCTCCCAAAGTACCTAAAATCACAAAAGGAACGATTTAGGGCAATATTTGATCAAATAAATTCAATTCCGGGCTTAAATGACCCCCTAAAAGTGGTTCATTTTTCGCCTCATCATATACCCTTACACTTGAGATTTGCTTGTCCTCAAGCAAATGCGCTTTTATTCTAATCAAAATACAAGTTAGGGGTCATTTAACACTAATATAAAAGTAATTACAACAAATATTCGTTCCACTAAAGACCAAAGACAAGCACGGAGGTCATATACTAGCACCTCACAAATAGTGGTTAGATACTCACATCTCTCGGGTGTAATAAAGTATAAATTACAATATGAAAACGGAAGATATCTCTCACTACCTGTCATAGCAAAATAGATTACCATAGGCTTGGGAAAGGATCAAACCTCCACCACATGACGTAAGCACCTAGGATAAACTATCAAAGAGGTCTTTTTAAAGGGTTGTAACGTTAAGTGTAGGGATATGAAATACACGGTTTTGTTGGATATAGGCAGTCTTTACTGGTGGCGAGTTAACAATCTTGGTTAATTACATGTACAATATGGCGTTGCTAAGCCAAGACTAGACTTGACTTAAGCTAATAAATGAAAAATAACAAAAACATAAAATAAACATAGAATGAAACGGGATGGTAGTCCGTATGTTTTTTCTCTTTTTCTTTTTCTATTTTTTTTTTCTTTTTCTTGATTTTTTCGATTTTTTTTTTTTTTTTTTTTTTTTTTTTTGCATACACTCTTACCCTACCATCCAAAATAATACATCATAGGGAATGAAAGTTCCCCTTACACTTGAATTTTTACATACTTTACAATAAACTAAACTAATGACTCGAATTAAGAAAATCAAAACACTTGGAGTACTTTTAAGATTAAAGCACATATGGGGGTAATATTTGATGTTCTTCCCCATTACTCCATAAATAAGTACTTTACCCATGAGTCCCAATCGTCCCAAAACAATACGTACAATGATATGACTCGACTTAGCAACCATGTAATCAATTAGATAGTTAACTTAGGGTTTAACAAATAACAATAATGTACTAAAAATGAGCGCATACACGGAAGGCTAAGGCGATTTGGGTGTACATTTAAGTGGGGTGTAACAAATTCTTCCTTTAAGTAAAATGCTTAAAGTTAGAAACGAAAAGATAGGCTCAGAGGGGTGTACTAGGGGTTTCGTGTACTAAAGATGAGTACAACGCTAAGGGTGTGGGAAAAATTAGTTGACTTAACTAGCCAAGTAATATGACTTAAATGGTCAAGTAATTATGATACGGGTTTAACACAAGGGTGATCCTAATGCCTCTTATCATGTAGTAAATCCTACTACACGAATGTAGTCTCACTAGCGGTCTCGGGATGCATCACTAACGCAAGTTCTAGAATCTAAATGCTACCGGTACACTCATAAGCACTAATAGTAAATGCTTTTCCTATCAAATCTAAAGGCGAACCTCACATATTTGGGTGGAAAATTTTTCTGAATATACGGTTATGTGCTAGTCATACAATCTCCTATCCATGAGACGCTTGCTATGGCTAAAGTTTCACTCCTAAATGTTGTAAAAAATTTTAAATTTGGCGCTAAAGTTGCACTAACAAGTATTTCTCATAGTTTTATTACACATCTACCATTAAACAAAACAAACTCAAGCGAAAGTGTACATGTAAGGTATCATCATTTTACCCTCCCCTTACACTTAAGATGAACATTGTCCCCAATGTTCAAGTAAAGAATGTAAAAGTCAAAAAGTAAAAAGAATGAAATCAAATACTCCCCTGATTCGCTCGGTATGGATAATAAGGTGGCCAGGTTAAATCTTCCTCCAAGAAAATGAACAATCAAAGCTTCCCTTCCAGAATATAAATCATCTTCTTGTCATACATAACCTGTAAATCTGAGAATACAAACAAGGCAACCTCGCGTAAAATCGGCGGCAATCTATATAAGTTACTAAATCCTAGAAAACAAAGTAAGATATAATGCTTGTGGAATGAAGTTTGCAGATTTCCTGGAGATTATAAAACTTAATAATTCACAAAAACTTTAAAACTCCGTTAGAAAAACAAAACTGGTAAGATTTCCAGATTTTTACACGTGACGCCGTCAAGAGTAATCTCGTAACGCCGTCATAAGTGACCTGCAGAAATTCTTATGTTAAGTTTCCGGAAAATTTCTGGAAAAACTTGGTCTTACTTCCTGGAAAATCCTGCAAAACTTCATTATGACTCAATACAAGCATTTGACTCTAACAAATACGAATATACATGTTCACTTAATATTGTGGAGAATCATGATCGGTTTGTTTCTTAAAAACATATTTGGGGTTTCCTCTTACACTTATCTTTTGCAAAAATACTTTTAGGTGGAGTTAAGACTAGGCGAAAACAACAAAGTAAAGTATTTCCACTATTTAATTGAGAAACATGATCTACCAACAATAAAAATAAAGCATGCATACGGAAGCAAATAACAAACAAACAAACAAAAATCACACAAAGCATGGGTTGCCTCCCAAGAAGCGCTTTTCTTTATTTACGAGTCTTGTAGCTAGACTCAAGGTCATGCGTTACTACGTGATCTCATCATTGGTTTCACTCTCTAGGTCGTCTTCTAAACCTGTTTTGTATTCCGGACCTAGTTGCAAGCATTCTTTGTAGAAACCAAGCATCCTATTCTTCACATACTCTACTCCTCTACGTCTATCCTCCTCATTCCTATAATAAGCTGCTTGCTTGTGTTCCTTTTCTATATTGGAGAGAAGGCGGTATTGCTCAATTTTGTAGGGCATTTGATAGGAAACCTCATCATTCTCTTCCTTGAATCTAACTATCCCTAGAGTCGGATCATAACTCATCCTAGTGGCCCCAACAAATGGTTTTCCAAATATTATTTGGCTTAGGTAAGCATCTATCACCGGACGAGTGTCTTCCACTATCATAAAATCGATCTCATAAGTGAGATTGCCTATAATCACATGTAATCCCTTCACTCTTCCTGCAAAATTACTTATCAGATTCGTATTGGGCATCATCCTAAGCTCAAGTTGTTTCTTCATCACCCAATTGTAATAAGTCCTAGTCATGATGTTAACAGGAGATCTAGGATCGATGTAAGCTTTCCATATATGCATGTGCCCGATATTGCATGGTATGTTAATGTTAGAGGGGTCTCCTATTTTGATAAGGGGTGTGCCAAGGATATATGGTCTCTCGGGACTATCGAATAAATCCTTTTGGTATTCCCGTTCTTTCTTGGTGGGCAACTTATCAAAGTATTTCTCTATAGTTTCTTCTTCCTCTAACTCCTTTTCCTTATTAACCTCAACTCCCCTACTTTCATTCCTAGTTCCGGTTTCTACTCCAACTTCATCCTTGTCACTTTTTTCTATCTCCTTATCTATTGGCTTAATGGTGACAACATTGACAAAGTGGACATGTTTAGATGATGAGGGGTCCTTAATTTGGATTCCGTTATTGGTGTCCCTAGTGTCCTTCCTAGGTGTAGTTAACGCTTGGTTGTTGAGGGCTTTCAACAAGTTGTCTATCTTGTTGGTCATCTCCGTTTGTTGTTGGTTGAATTCGGTTTTAAACCTAGCTATGCGAGCTTCTTGAGATGCCATGAACTTAGACATCAATCCTTCAAGATTGTTGGTACTACCATAATTGTTAGAAGGATTGTTGTTGAAAGTACGGTTGGAGGGTGGACCGTTTGGTTGGTAACGATTAGGCGGGTTGGAAGAATTGGGTTGATTTTGTTTCCACCTAAGGTTTGGGTGATTTTTCCAAGAGGGGTTGTATGAATCACCGTAAGGGTTTGGCTCGGGCTTGAAAGTGTACCACTTATCTCCCGCTTCGTCGGTACGCGTAGATGCGTAGTCCGCAAAAGCTGTTCCGGGGAATTCCACACAATCACGAGTGTCATGGGGACCACTACATAATTCGCATGAAGAAGTGATTTTGTTCACTTGGCTTGAAGGCTTAGGAGCTTTCGTAGGATTTCATGAGAAACTTGACTTGGTCCTCAAGTTCCATGATCCTATGGTCGGGAGTGCTAGAGTTGTTCAAAGGCAAAGATATTTCCTTGACCGTTTTGTTCAAATCACGGGGATCATTCCAACTTTCGTTGTCATAGAGAGCAAGATCTTCTATGAGTTCCCATGATTGTTCCGCACTTAGATCACGTAGCTTACCACCGGCCGATTGGTCAATGGCTCGCCTCGTAGAGAGATCGATATGGTCATAAAAGATTTGGACTTGGAGCCAAAGATCTATGCCATGATGAGGGACTTTTTGGAGTAAGTCCTTGAAACGAGTCCATGCTTCATAAAGAGATTCATTTTGAAGTTGTTGGAACATCAAGATGTCATTTCTAAGCTTAGTAGTTCTCCCCGGTGGGAAAAATTGAGCAAGGAAACGAGTGGTGAGATCATCCCATGTGGTGATGGATCCCGCGGGTAAACGCTCAAGCCATTGACTAGCTTGATCCCGTAGAGAGAATTGGAATAGGCGTAATCGGGTTGTCTCTCTAGTTTCAACATCTAGGTCTATGGAGTCTACGATTTTAAGGAAGTCCTTAAGATGTTGGTTTGGATCTTTGGAACGAAGTCCATGGAATGCACATCCGCTTTGCACCAACCGGATGGTGTCGAATCGCAAGGGGGTCACATTGGCTCCGGTGAGCTCAATGGTGTTTCGGTAGCCTTGGTGGCTAGGTCAGGAATACTCTCCTAAGGTTCGGGGCCTAAGAGGTTCTAGTGGTGGGTTTTGTTGTGGTGGGATGACGGGTTCAAAGATGTTCCCATCGTCCATGATGTCGGGTGGTGAAGAGTTACGAAAAAAAAACACAAAGAAATAAGATAGACTAAAGAAAATCTAAAAATAAAAATAAGATCTTACTAGAAAGGAATCTAGCAAGTAGACCTAATAAAAAGAGATTCTAACCTAGACAATAACTATTCCCCGGGCTGCGGCGCCAAAAACTTGATACGTGGGAATCGCACCAGGCTTTACCTCTCAAGGGATCTTGAGAAGCTTACAACCCCCACCAGGCAGTGTACCTGATCGTTGTAGTATAGTATAGTGACAAGTACCGGGGGATTGATCGTTCAGCTAGGAATAGTGTCGCTAGGATTAGAAAACCTAAATACTAGTTCTAGAGATGAGAGATGATTATTTTTGTATTTTTATATTTTTTTAGAAAGCAAGTAAAAATCTCGGGTTTTAAGGATTTGGGCGGAATTAGTTGCTAGTCAACTAACCCAATACTAAAGATGCAATCAAAATAAAATACTAGAAATGAAAAATAAACTAAATTAACTAAGGTTGTGAGCAATAAGTGAAGAAATTGTGTTTACTTAGATTTCACTACTCCCTAGATATCTTTTACACGTTAATTACTTGTTATAGTTGCGTGGATGACGGATTGTATTCCTTAATACCATTCATGGGGTGGCGCACTTAATTCCCCAATCCTATGAGTGCCTACTTCACTCCTATGTCGAGCCGGCTAAGAAGCTCCTAACATGGGATCATTAGAATTTACTCATGCATTAAATACAACCAATAAAACCTAGTGCACGTCAGTTCATGTTTCCTAAGACGTTCAAGCATGTTACCATTCGGAGATCTGCCAGTTTTCTTAAGCCTAACATCGAAATAATTCATCCAATACAACCATAAACAAGTAATCAACACATAATTAACATCTAGGTTTCATTAGATCTAAGCAAACACAAGATAGATCTAGCCTAGCATGATGGAATTAAGACAAGAACAAGATATAGACAACCAACACATAGACATATTGATTGAATTAAAAGAATACTTATCTCAATTACACATGAAAGGGTTCAAGGGCTGAAAACCCTTGAAAAACCTATAAAACTCGTACTAGGTTCGGCCCTAGGGTTTCTCCAAAACTTCTCTTTTTTTTGAATGAAAATTAGAAAACTATATATAGGAAATTGAGGCTGACGGCGTCAATACCAAATTGGTGACGCCGTCATCTCGCCGCCAAAATACTTCTCGGACTGCCTTAATCTTCATCTGACGCCGTCATGTGTTATGGTCTTCTAGGCCGTCACGTCTTTTACTCTTGACGCTCTACTTGTGACGCCTTCACATTTGTACTGGGCCGTCATGCAAATTACTCTTGACGCCGTCAGTATTTTGCTCTTGACGCCGTCACCTACTGTTCTCAGCAAGGAAAATTAAGACTTTGGCGTTTTCTTCACTTTTATGCTCCAAAAACGTCCGAATTGCTTCCTTTTCCAGATTTCTCTCCCAAAGTACCTAAAATCACAAAAGGAACGATTTAGGGCAATATTTGATCAAATAAATTCAATTCCGGGCTTAAATGACCCCCTAAAAGTGGTTCATTTTTCGCCTCATCAATGGGGTAAGTGTACTATGAGAGTACAAAGTGGGGACAACCAAAGGGACACTTGTCAATATTCTGGGAGGGTTGTCTAAGATTTTTTGGGAGAGAGTTGCCCATGGGGTATTTGGGGAAGTTAGAAATTTTTGGGGCATATGGGGTACACACATGTGTACCTTTGGGGTAAAGAAAGAATTTTCTCTAAAAAATAACAATGGCAATAAACATGATACGCAGCGGAATAAACAAACATCATTATTATTGAAACAAGGTTTCTTCGTCATCATCTCTAACAATTACTAACTTACAAACCCTAGGCGTCCATTGTAGGAACTTGACGCCTAGACTCACACACACTTTTAATGGAGTTACATCTTGACTCCTGTACCTCAAACCTATTCCATGTATTCTGTTTATATAACACAGAATTAGGGTTACAAAAATACTACAAAGGACTATATTGTAAAAACTTCTTTGTAAAGCAAGTCCCTTGTATTTTGTATTGTTTTCATTCTACACTTGTAGTTTTGTCTTTATCAACTCAAACATAAAACCCAACAATCTTCCCCTAGTTGATAATTACAAAACCTTCGTCTCTATCTTCATGAATGAAACAATCTTCCCCTTGAACTCACCACGTGAACTTAAATAACATGTACCACCAAGGATCTTCAAGTTGCAAATCTTCAAGTAAACTCTTCTTCCCCTTTTTGTCATTATCCACTAGGAGAAACTAAGTAGAAGCAACTTTGATTTCGACCACCACGAACCAATATTACACTTCTAATCAAACCTTCTAATGCCTCAAAATACCCTCCATGAATGTACACGAAAAAGCTTACTAAAATGAAATTAAGGCAATAGAAAATTAAACCAGCAGTAGTAATACCAACTCACAATAGCAAAAATCTTCCTCTCAAATGATGCATGTCCATAAAATGATTAAACACATCATAATATGCTTCCCTTGAAATCAATGTGTTAACCATCTTCATGATTCTTCAAATTTGAAGGCTCTACGTAATGATCACATGTGAAGAAAACCAAGTATAACGAATTTGATGAAGAAGTAGAATATCCCAAACATGTGTCTTATGTCTTGTACTATCCACGTGACTTTGAACGTATACCAAAAACCAAATATATAAGTAGACCGCAATCTCTTGAAAAAAATCCTCATCTTCAATGAGACACTGAGCACAATAATGTAACTCCTTCAAGTGATAGTTAACTAGGTCTTCGTCCATCCTCCCCTTGACCTATGAAAACTAGATTTGACAAGTCTTCATCACCACCGTATAAAACAAACAAGTTTTCTTCAAAGTGTAACACCCCACTTTGAGATATGATAAGAACACAAACCCGTGCAACTAAACTACAACATCAAATAAATGATAATCAATCTTCTTCATAATTAATTAATCTGTAGAACCGTAGAGGGGGGGGGGGGGTGAATACGGTTTCTTAGGCTTTTAAGACGTTTAAAAACTTTAAGCTTCAAAGAAAACCAAGTGGTTGTATAATAAATCTAAACAACCACAAACACAACCAAAGTATATAAAGCCATTAAAGAAAGACACCACGATATATACTGGTTCGGGATGGAGGTTTATACCATCCGTACGTCTAGTTGCTAATCCGCGACTTCGATACTATTCACTAGTATAATCCTTTTGGTGGACTACAAATCGTTACAATTCACTTCACCGATATTCACCAATATCGATGCTCACAAAGAAAGAGTTACTCCCCAACGGTATTCCGCCCTCGGAAACCACCCAAAAGAATCTCGCGATTCGTCTTCACCTAAGGATCACAAAGATCACTACCAAGACTTCCACCCAGAAGTATCAAACCCCAACTAGATCCCCAATGATCTAGGCTTGGTCACCAAGACACAAGACTTCCCTTACAAACAATTAAATGAATGAATGAGTGTTTGTTCAATCAAGTCCTAACCTAACCTAGAGACTTGATTGTAATAGAAAAGGTATAAGAAAGAAGACCCTCGACATAATCACAAGAGTGGATTAGGTTCTTGTGATTCTTCCCTTGCAAGTAGATGTGTTCTTCCAAAGATGTTAATGTAAAAATCAAGAACACAGGATTAGAGATAGAGAGATAGAGAGATTTGAGAGTGTTTAGAAAGAAAGAATCTAGAGAGAAAGAATAATGGCAAGGGGTGAGGAATACAAGAGGCAAGGGTGGTATTTCTAGGCCAAGAACCCAAACTTGGGAAAATTTACCGAGGCCGGCGCATCACCCGCGTGTCAACACGCGGGCAGCGCGCCAAGCGTCTGTAAGTTTTTCCAAGTGTTGGGTGTTTGGATCTTATAAATACATATCCTTGCTAAACTCCCAATTGTACTTCACACTAAACCTTAACATTAATCATTCTAAGGTTTACCAACTCAAATAGCCAATTTGGAAATCATTTGTGAAGTGTTTAAAGAGAAACCAAATTACCAAGGGTATAAAGTGTAGATAGGGTAATTTGGAAGGGGTAGAAGTGTATCTCCTCACATGGCATAGAAAAGAGAGAAAGAATATGCCAAGGAATATTCCAATGCTTGGGGGGGAAGAATGAGATGCAGGGTTGAGATGAAATGGTTTGAATTGGATGGTGGAGATCAAAGGGAGCCTCCCTTGGTTTTCAAATAATTTGGCATGTGTTGAATGTGGATGGTTGAGATGAGTTTATTTGAAATGAATGGCTAGGATCAAAGATGCCTTGTGTTTTGATTAAGAAGGGATATTCCAAAGGAATATGCTTTGCTTGGGGGGGGAGGGGGAAGGGGAAATCAATGGTTGAGATGGTTTTGATTTGAAATGGATGGTGAGGATTAAACACATATGATGGTATAGAGAGGAGAGGTTGGATGGATGGTTGAGATGTGTTTAGTTTGAATTGGATGGCTTGGATTAGATGGAGCCTCTTTGGAATTCAAATAATTGGCATGAGGGAAATATGAAGGGATGATATGTGTTGTAAGGGAATGGATGGTTGAGATGTAGAGTGTGTAAGGGAATATGTAAGAGTGTAAGAGATTGTGTAAGAGAATATTTGATTTGGATATGATTGGATATGATTGAATTTGTCTTTAGTAAAGATGAGATTAAGAAGATGATTAAGACATAATCTAATTGTCATTAAGAAGAAAAGGTTTAGACAATTAAGATTATAAGTTGAGAAAAATCATAGGTTACTTATAAGTTCAAGTAACACAACATCGAGAATCCATAGGTTCATATCTCGTGACTTTCCACGACTCGACGTTCTCAACTAATACCTTGGTTCAAACAAGTTAAGTGCTTTGCCTTGATGTAAAGCTGATTGGCTCCAAACAGTCAACCTAAATTGACCAAATGAATGGTCAACATAGTCAAACAGCTTAGAATCAATCTTCGTGGAAGTATAGGGGTTTCCCCGGGTCGTTATGTCCCAGCGAGGTGTGATGGTATGAAAACGGGTTTGTGATCGGGTGAATTTGGACAGAAAAGGGGTTGTGATTGATTACACTACTTAAATATAAAAGGAAATAGCTTAAGTAAGCTATATTAACAAGTCTGTAAAATTACAAAACCCAGAAACGTTTAAAACCTAAAAACGCGTACGTTCAGTTTAAAGTTACGTGAACGTACGAAACAAAACGCGAGTTTTGGTGAAATAAAATACTTACAGATATGAAAATTATATTTTTACAATCCTAATAATAAAAGAAAATTTTTAGAAAAAGAAAATTAATTTTTACACTATTTAATTATTTATTATTAATTAATTACTAATTACTTATTAATTAACTGAAACTAATTTAAATTACTAAAAATACTAAAATGACTTAGATAATTATAGAAAAATTTATAAATCTAACTAACCATCACAGGAATCCTAAAAAATTATAAAAAGTTTATTTTATATGTTTTTACACTATTTTACTAATTATTAAACTAAATATTAATTAATTAATAATTAAACTAATTAAATTATAAAAAATAGAAAATGAATAGTAAAATTTATGAGAAAATTCCTAAAATTATTTTATAACATATAAAAGCTAGGAAAAATATAAAAACTGGGTATTACTTGATAAAAACTAATTTTGCTATTTAATACTTAAATATTAATTAATTATTACTTAAACTATATTTAATTCTAATAAATACTAGATGACAATATAAAAATCTGAAAAAATTACTAAAATTACTTTAACATAAAAGAAAATTAAGAAAAATATAAAATTGCAAAGTGCTTAATAAAAAGGAAAATTAAAAAGATAGATTATATTAAATAGAAACTATCACTTGAATTTAAAATTTGATTTTTGTTATTTTTCTTTTACCAACCTTTTTAACTACTGAAAACAAGAAACTTTTGTAAAAACAAATAAGCTAGAGCTTAAAATTAAGCAAAATTGGACTCAAAGATTTGGACAGTAGACTTTGGTCAACTGTCATGGGCAAAGGTTGATATAAGCAGCCAGGGGGCCCACAAAGGTGAAATAAGCTGCAAATAAGTGATTTGTTCTTGAAATAAGCAAATACAACAGGAAGAGCACAGGGGATAAGCTAAACAATAAGGAATAAGCAAATCCAATCCTGACCCCAAACATCCCAACTGGTCTGACTTGCAGGCCAAATTCAGGAGGGGGCACGGGTACCTTGGCTCAAAACACCTCTTGATCTGCCTAGCCAGCTAGTAGAGCTACTCAAGGAAGCTAAGAGGGACCAGTGGGACCCACTAGCTAGGACTGTGGGACCCACCAAAGTGGTGACAGTGGCCAGCAGTGGTGGTGTGCAGGGGAGATCAGTCCCCCTGCAGCTCACTTTGAGGCTTCATGGAATCCACAAGAAAAATTGAAAAATTATAATAATGATGGGAATCAAAAGAGTAGCTGATATACTACCACATATGAAAAGCTCAAATCCTAAATCTAAATACAAAATTCACAAATATTCTTGCCATATTGGGATTTCTGCCAAAGGGTACAAGTTTGACTTTTTTTGATGAACTTGGAATTTTGACTTTTATGAAATTATGATTGATCCTAAGTAATTAAAGTGATGCAATAAGCTGAAATGAGATTATAATAAGCTATCTTAACAACTAATAACCCTATATGATGATTATGGAATTCCAAAATCCAACAGTGAGCATGGTACTGAGGTTATAACTGAGATTTGACTTTCAATCAAAGGATACTGAGTTGTTATGCTTTTAAGATCCTGTTTAGACCTAATGAAGCATATATTAACCACAAAGAACAACTAGAACACAGGATACAGTGGTTAAAACCACTGATCCTAACACTACTTTATAATGGCTGAAATGAGATTTTTGAAAGATTTAACTGATTTGATCCTTAAAACTGATACATAAGATCTTGTTATGATGTAATGAACTGATTAAATCACAAAAACACTTATTTTAACAACAATTGCCTATAAATCACTAATATGCTTATTATGGCAGTGAAAGTGAGACATAAAGCAATAATAAATTCTAATGAACAAGAAGACTATATTAAGCAAAAATCCTACTAAAAGATGCCAAGGAAACATAGAACACCACAAATAAGCAGTAGATAAGCATATATACTGTAAATCACCAAAAAAATGCAAAGATAGCTTACCAATAGTTTAAAGCTGAGAAATGATGTACCAATGACCAAAACACTACCTAAAGCTTCCCAATAAGCTCTAAAACCCAAGACAATCCAGAATACACCTTGCTCAGCTCTCTTCTTATTCTTTCTTTATTTTTGAATTTCTCATGATTTTTAGTGATTTTTGATATATTAAACTAAAACTTGCTTAAGTGATTTCCAAGCTTAAAAAAGCTTATGAATTACTTAAGTGGACTTAAATGAGCAGTAAACTACCAATTTAACAAGGTTTTAGTAAAAATGGAAAATTCAAGGTTTAAAAGCAATAATGAAACTTGACTGAATAATCTTTGAACTTTGATTAATAAGAAACTTAAAATTACACTAAGGAAACTCAGAATATACTTGGGAAGTTAAAATTAAAACATGAAAAACTAACATTAACTACAACGACATTAAAATCAAACTAAGCACTACATTATCTAACTACTACCACTTCTCTCTCTATTTCTTGACTTATATAGGTCCTGCAGTCCCACTTTGACTTTCCCACCACCCTTTTGAGCCCTAGGATGAGTGGATTAAATCTTGGCCTTCAATTTCCTTTCGGCGTGAAATTTGTTTTTGGCAGCTTTTGATAACTTGGAGAGGTTTGTGGGCAATTAATGAGGTTTGGAGGTATTAGCAAGTTGGGGGGGGGGGACATGGTATGGGAGTAGTGAGTTGGAGGTGAGGAGGGGGTGGAGTGTGCAGGGGGAGTATCAGGCAAGTGGTTTGGGAGGTGGAAGGAGGATGTTTGACCTGTTGTTGACTGGAGGGAGTAATAAAAAAAATGGGGTGGGTTTTTATTATTGTTGGATGGGCTTAGGGTGGACTGGGCCAAGGGATTGGTGGATCAGGGGTTTATTTTCGGTGGACTTTGGATTTGGTTTGGTTTGTTAACTTATAAATCACAAGGACCAACTATGTAATAACTGAAAATTGCAAGGGCTGGTTTTGACAACTTTCTAAAGTGTTCATAAGGGTCATTCCTGCCAAGTACCAATAACCCAAGGATAAAATTGCAATTTTCCACTTTTATACCCTCAGGGACTAAAACTGCCATTTTACAAACTTGGAGGACCGAATTGCAATTTCTTCAAACTTTCATTCCAAGGACCAAAATTGAAACTTGTGACTTTTCAAGGACCAATGTTGACATTTTCTTCCAAAATATTCCACCAGGGACCAAATCTGACAAAATTGAAACTCCAGGGACTAAACTTGTAAATTCTCAAAACTTTTGAAATTTTTCACCAAAGGATTAAATATGACAACTTATGATTTCAAAAGGACCTTTGGTGACTTTTATTTTAAAATAAGTGCTCAGGGACTATTTTTGCCAATTTTTGAAAGTTGGGGGATTAAAACTGCCAATTATGCAAACTTTGATCATTTTTTATCTGTTTTTACTCATTTTGCATCTGAAACATATAAAACAAAATTTTGGAATATTTTCAGTATTTTGATGCATTATTGAGTGTTTTTAAATGTTTTGCAGTTCAGATTTGACAAAAAATGATGAGTGTTTGAGCACTCATCAAAAGCATAACCCAAGTAGGGAAGGATGCGTTTACGCAAAGTGACCTTTGACTTAGTTTGACCAATAAGGGAGTAAACCCGTTATGTAATCAGAGAAGACGTAAGCACGGGATATGAGCATATGGATGCTTTAACACGATGATACATGAAATATACAAGCTCCCTAAGTTTAGAAAAGCCTTGGCTAGAGGCGATAGTTAGAAAACATGAGTTGGCATTTTCCCGTAAATGGGTACTATAAAAGTAGGATCTCTGAAGTCTCAAAACTCGTTTCGAGTGTTCTCAATTAAGAACATAACATATTCAAACCTGTATTGAAAGATCCACATTTGTCGGGTAAGGGGAAAGCCGACTTTCAAAATTCGCCCGGAACAATACAGACTCCTGGTGCGTCAACCGCGCGTTGACGCGCGGGCAGTGCGCCAGTATTAGATGTTGAGCCGCCTCCACCTAGGCCACCCCGTCAAACCCTATCATACAAAATAGCCGTCATTTTTTTCTTACTCAATCGTCAACCCCACCACAATCAAACCCTTTCGTTTATAGTTTCAAGTTCTTACTTATTGTCTTTTGTTTTACACCCCATCACAAGATTGTTACATGTCCCCATCATAGAAGTGTAGTATTTATTTATTCAACCGAACACTTCACTTTTGAATAGAGAAGTATTGGTGTTTATTAATATTATTCTTATTTTTTTCGGCGAGCGTGCATAAAAATAAAAGGTTTAATGCCTGATGGAGAAAACAAAGAGTGAATTGGGCCTATTCTTCTTCTTGGCGAACGTGTATACATATTAAACAAAGGAAGGAGGTATGCAGCTGCTCAAGGAATACAAGATCTACGATTGTGATGCTCGGTATTAAATATATATATATATATATATATATATATATATATATATATATATATATATATATATATATATATATATATATATATATATATATATATATATATCATTAGTTATTTACTTGTTTGTTTTTGTTTTTGTTTTTTTTTATGTCGAATCCAGGGTATTAATTCCCGAGACGACTTTTGTTGGTGTCGAATCCAGGGTATAAATTCCCGAGACGAATTTTGTTGGTGTCGAATCCAGGGTATAAATTCCCGAGACGACTTTTGTTGGTGTCGAATCCAGGGTATCAATTCCCGAGACGACTTTTGTCGGTGTCGAATCCAGGGTATCAATTCCCGAGATGACTTTTATTTTGGTTTATTGTTTTCTTTTACTTTCGTAGGTTTCTTCTTTAGTCCGAGCTTTCACGATTTCCCCGCTCGGACTGCGCGGGGGGGGGGGGGGGGGGGGGGGGGGGGGGGGTATTAGATGATAATCGGCCCAAGCCCGGCCTGTGGGCTTAGGGTCAATTAGGGTTTGTAATCTATAGATATCGATCAATAATAAAGTTACACCGACGGGGTTTTATATTGTCTAACATGGTATCGGAGCGGGTTTGATCCTCAGTGTTGAGCCGCCTCCCCTTGGCCGCCCCGTCAAATCCACACTTAATAATTATGGAAGCAAGGTTGTCCACAAAGATTTTATGTCTAAGTTCTACCTCTTCATCAATGGTTTGTGATTTGTGTTGGTGATTTGTGCTAAGGTCACAAACCCACACAATGGTAATTTGTGTTGGTGATTTGTGCAAAGGTCACAAATCCAAACAACGATTTGTGTTGGTGGTTTGTGTTAAGGTGACAAATTCACACAATCATTAATTGTGGGTGATTTCTATTTTATTTTTTTGTTTTATTGTTAAAAAAAAGAAGAAAAAAAATCAATTATTGTTTTAATGTTTTATTTTGTTTTCTCTTTCAATCCGAGCTTTCGCGATTTCGCCGCTCGGATTGCGGGGGAGTATTAGATGGCCCAAGCCTGGTTTGTAGGCTTAAGGTTTATTAGGGTTTACGCTATTATAAATAGTGAATCAATAAAAGAGATACCTACGGGGTTTTTTATTGTCTAACAGCCAGGAGCAGACATTGACTCTGGCGATTTTGAGCTAACGTTTGTTATTTTATGTGTTTTGATGGTTTATTTATCATCATTAAAACATAAAGAGATCTTGATCATGTTGCCTCAACAATCTCCCCCTTTTTGATGATGACAAATACAAACCGAAAGCAAATAAAATTACAAAACTTAGCGGAGACAAAGCGCGCCTTTGGTGTAGCTTGATTCTTGACCTTTGCCTTGTAGTTTGGTGAAGCCTTTAACAATTCTTGAATGGTCTTCACGCTCTTGCTTTCTTTCTCCCCCTTTTGTCGAATAAAAAAGGTGGGACTTCCAGGGCCTGTGGGAAAAAAGAGTTAGCATGTGTGTGCACCCGAATGTGCTCCCCCTTGAACATAGCTCCCCCTAGATCGTTGCTCTCCCTTGTTTCAAGGCGGGGATCCGTGGGTCAAGAGCCTCACCTTTGCGGTGGCCTAGCTACATATAGAAATCACAACATGCAACAAACAAGAAATCCTTACATATGAAAGTTCCAAAATGGGTTAGGTTACCATTTGAAAACTTGCAACATGGGTTAGACCACAATATTATATATATATATATATATATATATATATATATATATATATATATATATATATATATATATATATATATATATATATATACACATATACTAGCTTTCAAAGCCCGCCCGGTGGGCGGGCATGACTTATAATTGTCGTTTTGAAAAAATAAGTTAACGAAAAATAAGATATAAACGTACAAATTTCTAATTGAATGCATAAAAGCGAAAAGAAATTAATGGTTAACGAATATAAGAGAAAAAAAAAAGTTTCAAAATGGTACGCATGAACAAAGTATCAAAGCCACGTAGTCAATTTCTTATCTATCAAAACATGTATAAGTTTACAAAACATTATTGATCTAGTGGATTTTAATGTAAGGCAAAACTGATTGTACATATGCTATAAGAACCTATACACAACATAACTTTAGATGGATGTTCAAAGAAAAGATAACTCATTTTTAGAACATCAGTTATAGTAAGTTTGGCAAATAAATACATAACTCACCCTCTTTGCAAGCTTTGTAGCCTTTCCTTCAAATGGATTTTGTCTTCACATTACAGTGTTTGATTCTTAAATAAAAATCCCTAAAAACGTTACTGGAGACCGAGAGACCGCAACCATCTTTTGACCCAGAAGTTTAGCGCTTTAGGTTTTTACCTTGATTCGCCTAAAAGCAAAAGAAGTTTGTAACTTGAGAAACTTGAAATCACACATAAAAGATTAGATAAACATCAAAAATACATATAGTTACCAAAATCTGGAATTTATGTGGCTAGGGTATTCTAAATGTGTCCAACAAATCAGTAATCAAAGAAGATAGTGAGCATAACTTATTGAGCATAATCAGTCACTAAAGGTAACAAATAGAGTAGTAAATTACCAGGTCGCTACACTGTTCATATTGTTTTCCTAAGTTTTCCAACAAATTCCCACGGTGCAAAATTCGAACATCGATAGATGTCTTCAGCTCATATAGCCTTCCAGATACCTAGAAAGTGTTAGTTTACATGATAAGTTTTCTTTATTTAGGGCCAACCATTAACACATATGTTCCGGGCCAAAGAGTTCTAGTTATTGAGAATATTATCAAGCCGCTTAGTGTCGAATGTCCGCACGTTTGGCTTCTCTACACCGACACATGTTTTTCATTTACGTTAGACATAACTTAATCCTAATGTCTTTTTAGCCTGATAACAATATTAAAGGAGTGTTGACTAATCTTATCGAATTTTTGAAAGCTTATTTGATGAAACTAAACTATAGCATACCAAATCAGGATGAAACTAAACTGTAGCATACCTTTAATGTTTTTATCTTTAAATTTTTGCATTCAGGACATCACTGTCAATAAAAAAGAAACCAATTATCATGAACCTGCAATAATATAGAAAATGGCTAAGAATTGTCATGTGGCAAAATGTGTGAGTCATACGGGTTGGGTAACGGGTCAAAACAGGTGACTTTAATTTCGACTTCTCTCATTTTCATTTTAGCTAAAAAGCTTGTTGTTTGGTACGATGGTTGTACCCAACTAACCAGTTAGAGATAAAAATAACACAAATTGACACATTTATAAGGAATTGGGTTGACATTGCTACATCTACTATGAGTACAATTAATAATTATAGTTAAAACTATATTTGTTTGGTTTAGTCCTCAATGGTTGTTGCTATCAGGTGCTGTTTGGATGCTATCAAGGTGTATGGATGGCTAGGAGGTGTTTGGGTGCTGCAGTCAAGGGGTGTTTGCTGCTGATATCCGGGATGTTTGGTTGCTGTCAGAAGGGTGTTTGGTTGCTGCTGTCAGGGGGTGTTTGGTCATTGTTAAAATGTTTGGATGGTTGCTGTGAGGGGGTGTTTGGATGCTATCATTAGGTGAAGACCGGCCCATCACCTATATCACAAACACATATGTGTTTAAACATTAATCTTTTATATATATATCATAGATATGAAAGATCAAAAATAGATTATTAATTGTTCGCCAAACGTCCTATTTTGCCACCTCTACATACGATAGTATGTTCTTTCTTATAAGTTGCATATCTAATGTGACAATCTACCTTCATTTTAACTGATATCTCTACATATCCAAAAGTAACTTGTGACTTTGATAAAATTTGTCATTTTACATAAAACAATTTTTTTGAAATATGACCAATCAAGTTGGATTGCGCTTTGAACAAAAATATATTAGTACTGTTTGAAAAAAAGGCCAAGCATGTTTGGGTTAGAATGTCGATACTTGATAAAGTTACTGTAACGTCATCATTGTGACCACGTACCTCGTCGGATTAGCTTAACTATAAACGTTAAAAGCCGCTTTCCTTACTTTTTAATCTTAAATGATTTTGGGTCTTAGAAAAATTGGTACTCAAAATAACGATTTCAGTAAGTAAAGATTGTGTCTGTAAACTACTGATCAAATAAATACCTCAAAATTTATGTAATGAATGAACAATAATCATATAAAATGGAATAAAACTTAATAAATGATATGCCATTAAAAAAATATTTGTAATATTTATATAAACGATGTAATTGTATAACTTTATTTCCATTTCATGTCCAATTGAAATAGTTAAATCATTTGTGCATGAGTCAACATGGTTGTTTATTTGTTAGATTAGTATGAACTTTATAAATAAAGTTTTGTGTGTACAAAATTTTATGTTTAAAAAATTGTTATAGCCAAAATATATAAATAACGGTTAATTAACTGTAAACATTTATCAAGTGTATTTAGAATGAAAAGAAATGAATGTTCATCCGATAAGAGAAAATAAAAGTTAATAAATTATCCGATAAAAGAAAGTAGAAGTTAATAAATTATCCGCAAGAACAAAGTATATGTTGTGAGTTCAAATGCGAAACAAATTATCCGATAAAAAAAATAAAAGTTAATAAACTGGAATGCTCACTTATAGAAAAACATTCCTATTTACAGCATTGAACACGACAATTTACAGCATTGAACGTGATAATTTAATTGACAATTTACACAATAACCATCACTGTGTCTTTGACCAGTTGCCCAAACACCATTTATGCCACATCTAAAATTAACTAAGACGGTCTATGAGTTAGGTCTCAATTTGAATATAATAACATAAGTACCTTCTTCAAACAGCCATGTAAAGGAGCAGCTTGCTTATCTACACCTATAACCAATACATAATAGAAAATCTTCAGTGATTTACCATCCACTGTTTCTTCAACTTTGTCAATAGCATGAAGAGATGGATGGCTGTATAAAAAGAATTATTCAAAATTCAATCCTGTTACTTGTTATAAAATTATAGTGAAATTTGTATTCTTAATTAAATACGTACTTAACAGCCGGCAATAATTGTGTATACTTAAGAGAATACAAATACTTACTTAACAGAATGCTTCAATAATTGTGTATACTTAAGAAAACTTACAACAAGTGATGCAAATGCCAATTGATGTGATGCAAATGAACAACCACCAATCAGACTGTTAATTTTGTGTATTTTTCATATTTACATATCAACTTTTGCTTGTAATATTGAATGCACTTGAAGAATGCCTAAAGAGTTTTGTCAACTCGGCCATGGAAGAATACTTCGAAAGAGTAACTTGGTTGTCACTGGACCATGAGAAGTTGATATGTTTTCGACCTCCAAAGCTGCCGAAGAATAACAACCAAACAACCAATCTGAAAAGACCAACCAAACAATAATAAGTACGTACCTCAGGCCACTCATTACTTCCACTTTAAAGCTGAAAAATGAAAGACCAATTGGGAAATATACAACAGTACCGCGTGACACAGTAGAAGTCCCATTATAAATCTAGTATACTTAAAACAATACCGAATGGGCCACAGTAGAAGTTAAATTATAAACAAAAAATGTCTAATGGACCGAATATATAAAAGTTTAAGGCTGTTCTAAGTTTTTTTCAATGCATAAAACATTACAACCTCTTAAATCGCTTTATCGGTTTATAATTATTAGTGCAATACTATTATGCCTTTAAGTATTATTAATCATTCTCTGAGACAATTGAATAAAAAAGTGTTTCGTGTTTAACCAAGACCATAGTCACATTTTTTTACCCTTTTTAGAGTGAAATAGGTTTCATCACAACCAACTCTTCAACCAATTAGTAAAGATACAAACTACAACCACTATTTAAAACAGAAATAAGATGAACGCAACATGTTTATAAGTCCGTCAAGACTGAGATGGAATGGTGACTTACCTACCATTCCTTTTCAGCTTTGGGTATGTTCATAAGCCATTAAGAAATGTTCATATTTCGCAAGAGCGTCTCAAAGAGGCATGGGAGGCTTCTCTACAATGTCAAGATTAGAACCGAAATCAACCATTAAGTTCTCTGGTTAATGTAAACATAACTAAATAGTAAATACATTAAATATGTCACCTGGAGGTAAAAATTTTGACCTATGGACTTATAAACCAATATATTTAGATCGGGGTTCTATCTTGACGGGTTAGTTAGGGTCATGTTCAAAACACGTTATACAGCTAAAGTGAACGGGTCAAATATGTCAATCAATTTTAACAACTTATCAGTCACCCAAGATATATATATATATATATATATATATATATATATATATATATATATATATATATATATATATATATATATATATATATATATATATATGTGGATTATCATCAACATAATAATATTATCATTGTAATATGATCGACCGATCGAAGTATTTATAATTATATTTAATATTGAACAAAAAGAGTGTAGGTTAAGCCAACACAGCATGTTATAACCCATACTAAAGAATGACCCATTTAACCACAAACCAATTTAACTGTTACTGTAGCCTCTCGTAATTTTCCCAACGGTTAGTAAATACCTACAAGTTGTTACGTTATTTAAATACCCACTTTTACGTATGACAAAAATTTTTTTTTATAAGACTTGATATATAATTCACAACAGTAAATTGGGAATTATCTTTTACTTAGAAACGTTGCTTGCACACAAACCTAGATAGTCTAAATTATCGCGGATATATTTATATTAAAAACATTTATAATTTATAATATACGTTTCGTTAATCTATACCGTACAATATTTATATATTCCGGAACCTACGAAAATTCCCGAGATTGCTCACTATCGTTACTTGAACTTATCCCGACTCCCTAAAATTTCTATGTGGACCCCACATCTTAAATGGGCCCCACTTCCTAGTATTTATACCAACCGGACCCTTTCATTTTTTTTTCTCTTCTTTCTGCTGGACCGAAACCAAAGCCAAAGCCCAAAGGGCTCAAAGCCCAAACGCACCTTTATATTTTTTTTCTCTTGTTTTGTTTCCAGCCACGATCGAGCCAAGGAACACCCCTAGTTATTTCATTTTTCGACACACAACCCATGTATATTATTACATAACTTGTTTCATCACCTAGCTAACTTTCATGAATAACAAATCTCGTTCCATAACTCTCACATTTAGACATCCAAATTTAGCCAAAGTAAACTACAAAAATCGTATGTGTATAAAACCAAATTTTGTCACAAGCCTTCTTTATCACCACCCAATGTACCCAATGACTTCTAGACCAACTCAAATGCACAGTAGAATGTCAGATAGTGAACAGAGATTGCATGCAAAATTCCTATTGTTGCTAAGCCTCGATTGGTAAAGAAAATGGTGCCATCGTATACACTAGCCAACGCATGAGTCTTGTGACTCTTGAACTTATCCTCACCACCCTAAAACAGCCTATATAAGCTTTACATGCAAACCACATCACTTCATACACTCATACGTACCATACCACTAAAATTAATAACGAAAAGGAGCTATGGAGGGACGAAAGGATTGCTAGGAGTACCACGTTTCAAGACGAACCTAGGAAGCAAAGTTTGGAGTCTACTTGAACCTTGGTGTGCCGTGAACCACGCTACAATCCTCCTTGAACCAAACTCGATCCCTACGAACCATTTAAACCACCTATTTTGAGGTGAGGTGAGCACTTGGAGTTCCTTTATTATATTCTATTTTCGTTATTATGAAGTTTTGCACATTCACTTTGCCTCATTTAGTTCGTAAAATATAAACGTGACATATATATTTTAATTCACATCCTAAATGTTTAATGTACTAACAATCAAGTGACGTAAAGTTTAATCTAAAAATAACATATACTTAATAAGAAAACGACACGATTTGAAGTAGTCTTGACCCATTCGAAATAACTAAAAAGACTTAGAATATTTTTAAGCCTTCAAACTGTTTTCAAAATAAATTTTAGTCATTTACTTGGCCTCGTTATTTCGAAATCTAGAAATATAACATATTGTTTTTAAAACTCGATCTCATAAACAACTTGGTAAACAATTGGGAACCATATTTTATTCGAAGTTACTAACTCGTATAACCACTTTACTCGACCCTTTTGTCTCGACCAAAAACCAGATTTTTAGAAAACTTATATAAGCTACGTGGGCTTATGTTAAGCCCACTAAGCTTATGTGCTACACTGGGCCTGGGAGCCCAACACCGGTGTTTTTAGTATTCTAAAATGAGTCCAAAGTCAGGCCCAAACCTTTCGTAAGCCCATTGGATCACAAAACGTTAACGGACCCTTAATTTGGCTCGTTAAGGCCCATTTTGTAAAAAAAATTGGTTTTTAAGCTAATAAGCTAATCAAATAAGCTATTTGGAATATTCTGAGCTTATTTAATAAATAAAAATGTTAAACTTTTCATTTGGTGAAATTTGGACTAAGTTTGCAAATTTTTCAAATCGAGGGACTAAAAGTGTCAAAATGGGAAACTATGGGTAGAAACTGTCAAAACGTAAAAACTTTGAGTTCTAAACTGATAAAAATGATAATTAGAGTTGAAAAATGTAAATATTGATGCTATTGGACCAAAAATGCAAATTATAAATATTTTGGACTAACGGTGTAATATATATATCGTTAGGGTTAAAAATGTAAATTATGGAAACTTGAAGGAATTTTCAGTAAATATTATATTATAAAAATAATATTAAACTTTTACATATTTAAACATATATAAGACTTATATAAACATAAACTTATATATATATATATATATATATATATATATATATATATATATATATATATATATATATATATATATACGATATATAATTAAACAATATAACAATACGTTAATTATTCTTGTAAAACGATACGTTTATTTCTGTTATAAAAAAACTAACTTTATATCAATCATCGATATTTTTACTTACGAGATATAATTATATATAACGTTGTTTTTAAACTTAAAACTCTTAAACAAACACGAGATTTATTCGTAACTAAATAACAAGTATTCGCGATAAAACCAGATTTAGACTATTAACTGAAACTTACATTATCTTTTAGGTTGTGTTGTGTGAAGCTGTTTCCTTGCTTTATTGAGACTACGATACCACTGTACTACTAAGGTGATTTCATAGCCCACTCTTTAACTATTTTCCCGTGGGGAGATACATGCTTAAAACTCGATCACAAGTCTTTTATACCGGGTATTGAAATACCGTCAGGCAAATGTTATTAGCTTAAGTTACTATTGTCAGAAGTCCCTCTATCATGAACCTTAATCACCTGAAGGGTGAACGTAAATAATTGTGAATAGTACTATTAGTGATTAACAATCCTCGTTTGGTTGTTGGAGAAAACACCAGGCGCACTTTATTGTTCTTATAAATAGGTTATTGACAAATACCTATCTTTGGGGGCCTATTACTTACCATCATAATTCATATTTATGATTGGCTGTTAATCGTTGAGTATCATGAGCTTAAGGCAATAACAGGAACATTAAATTTTCTTAACATATTGATTGTATGTGATTACAATACATTCGTAACTTGTGATTAAACTCTTAAACTCAAACCTATGAATATCACTCAACTTTATGTTGACTTTAGCATGTTTATCTCAGGTAACTAAACAAGATGGATCTGGATGGCACGGAGTGGGCAAAAGCATGACAAGGACTATAATAAACTACTTATTTTCCTTCAGAATAAAACACGTTCTTAACTTAATAATGTTTTGTATTCCTGATATTTGGTATTTTGAAATAAAATAAAACTTTAATACTTCACTTTGTGTTGTTTACTATGATTGTGACAAAGATCCTCGAAGTAATACCCCGAAAGTCTCCCGCTGACATGTTAAGTCTTCCGCTGTTAAAAATGACTTTTGGGGGTGTTACAGATTGGTATTCAGAGCCACGGTTATAGAGAACCAGATGTTTTAAACATTGGACTATAACTACACTTTAACTGGACCATTTTTACAAAATACCACTTCATGCTCTCCGTGCCTACAATCCAACATCTGGTAGAAAAGTTACTTCTCATTATTTCTTACTTATATAACTTGATATATGCTTACATGTTATGATTATGCTAATAACTATGTTTACTAACCGGGATTATTACAGTACCATGTCTTCCAAACCCAACTTCATTGTGTTGTTATCGGATTCGGAAACTGAGAGCTCTACACCTATTGTACCAACACTTGCTCCAATGACTGTGTCACCTACAACAGATAAGAATAAGGAAAGTCAACAATCCTCTACTTCACCTCAAGCATCATCTGGTCCAATCAGACGCAGTAAGCAAACTTCTCCATTCCAGCCTTATGAACCAGCCACTGCTGGAAAAGCTCTTTCATATGCTGAAGAAAAAGACATCTGGGATGATACTAAATGGAAAAAGGAAGTTGCTCCAACTGCAGAACCAGTGATACTACCTAGCATATTTTATCAACAGACTACTACTGTACCAGTGACAATCAACAGTCCACCACCTGTGAAAACTTCCAGTGCTCCTCTATCTTATCAACCAAGGAATTACCAGATTCGTCCTACCTCCTCAGATCCTTACTATTATGCAAGAACCAACCATAAGGCTCGTAAGCGGGTCAATGCTCGCAAATGGTCATTTCTACTACCAATCCTTAAGTATTGGAGATCTCAAGAAGGTACCCCCACCAACAGAGAACTTGGTGAAAGATCATCATTTGCTGCATCTAAGATCCTTCCAGTCACTGGAGAACCCATTCATCATACCATACCCCTCTTGGCAGCTAGGTTAGTAAGACATGAAGACAGGTTAGACGCCATAGCCACCTTGGTGAACAACATCCCTAATGAACTAATAGAAGTCATATCAGCTGAGATCGAACAACTTGTGATGGGACACCTAGAGACGGGAACCATAATTGAACAACTAAGTACCCAATTCGGTGAAGCTATGGAATTCATCGGATTACTTTGCTCTGCTAACACCGTAAACAGGGACATCATGTGTGACATCGATCAAGCCCTCGACACCACAAGAGCCCAAGTCATGTCTCTGCGACGTGCACAACAAGAAACACAAGCTAGGGAGAGAGACCGAGACCAAATCATAGAAACCATGGCCGCCAAAATTCAGGAACTAGAACGTCGTCTTGATGATAACCAAGGAAAACCCTAGAATGCCATAGATTGTCGATGTAGCCTCACCCACATCACAGTAATAACTTGTATTTGAATGTCCTAGAAGATATGTCAACAAGAATAAATAAGTGATGTAAACTCAAAACGACAATCTAATCAATGATGTTATGTTTGCTTTATTTTCATAAGTGTTATGATATCGTATATTGCATCGTGATATATGTGACACTATTATAACTTTGAACCTATTGATGTTACTAAATAGTCTAACACAAGATGGTTATTATGAAAATTCTGAAAATATATTCTCATTTTTAGGAATATGGCACCTAAGAGAACCGTGACCACTACCTCAGCAGCAACCATGACCCCGGAAGAGATCCAACAAGCAATCACCAATGGAATCAATGCAGCCTTAGCCGAACAAGCAAATGCTAATGCACAACCGGCAAGAAATGTTGCTCCCGCACCTCGCCAATGTACCTATAAAGACTTTATGGCTTGTCAGCCAACTTACTTCATGGGTACTGAAGGGATAACTAAACTTGCCCATTGGTTCGAGAGATGCGAAACGGTATTCCAAAGGAGTGGATGCTCAGAAAACAACAGGGTCACATTTGCCACCGGAACCTTAATGGATGACGCTTTGTCATGGTGGACCGCTACAACTCAAACTTTAGGTACAGAAGCAGCATACCAACTCTCCTGGACGGAATTCAAAGCCAAGATCCTAAAGAAGTACTGTCCTCGATCCGAAATAAGAAAACTGGAAGACGAATTCCATGTCCTTGCAGTCAAAGGAATCGATCTTAGGGCTTACAACAGGAGATTCCACGAGCTGATGGCATTATGTCCTTCTATCGTACCAGATTTAGAGAAAACTCTGGAGAAGTATATTGAAGGTCTTCCCCGGAATATTGAAGGAAACGTCACAGCATCCAACCCACCATCACTAGAAGTCGCAATGGAGTTAGCACAAAAACTCCTAGACCGCGAAATCAAGTGCAACGAACTCAAAAGAAAGCTCGATGATAGGAGAACCACCCACCACCAAAACCACAATCACTACCATAACGGCCATCGCAACAACAACCATCACCACAACAACAACTACAACAGGATCAACCAACAACAACACCAGAACAAGAACCCACATCGTCAACAACAGAACCAACGACAAGAACCTCCTAAGATATTTACGGCAACCAATGGCAATGGATATCAAGGTATTAAGCCACAGTGCAACCGATGCAAGCTTCATCACAATGGTGCTTGTACAGTGAAATGCCATAAATGCCAAAGGATAGGTCATGCCACAAAAGATTGTAGGACCCCTGCTACCGGCAGCAACCTACAACCAATAGCACCAACATGTTACTCATGCGGAGAAACCGGACACTTCAAGAATCGCTGTCCAAAAGGAAATGGTCAGAACACTGCACGAGCAAGAGCATACGTGATGGGAAATGAAAATGAACCACAAAACCCCGACGTTGTCACGGGTACGTTCTTATTAAATCATCATAATGCTAGAGTATTATTTGATTCTGGAGCAGATAAGAGCTTCGTGTCAGATACGTTTGCCCCTTTCATTAACTCTAACCCTTCTAAGCTAAAAACCACATACGAGATAGAAATGGCCAATGGGAACTTAATTAGCACCAACTCGGTTTTAAAAGATTGTACCATAACCCTCGTAGGAGAATCCTTTCCTATTGACCTGATGCCTGTCCAACTCGGTAGTTTTGATGCTATCATCGGAATGGATTGGTTATCCAAACATCATGCTAAGATTCATTGTGACGAGAAAGCCATACACATTCCTTTTAAGAATGAAACCCTCGTTATCCATGGCGACAAGAATAAAAACCGATACGGAATCATCTCATGCCTCAGAATGATAAAATACATGAACGAAGGATGTCATGTATTCATGGTTCAGATGACGGAAAGTAAGTTAACCAAGAAACAACTTAAAGATGTACCTATCGTTAAGGAATTCCCCGAAGTATTTCCTGAAGATCTACCCGGTCTTCCACCGACACGCCAAGTAGAGTTCCAAATTGAACTAGTGCCTGGAGCGGCACCAGTAGCAAAAGCACCTTACAGGTTGGCACCTTCCGAAATGGAGGAACTATCGGAACAACTAAAGGAATTATCCGATAAAGGTTTCATTAGACCAAGTTCATCACCTTGGGGAGCCCCAGTTCTATTTGTTAAAAAGAAAGACGGATCATTCCGAATGTGCATAGATTACCGAGAATTAAACAAACTCACTATAAAGAACCGATATCCTTTACCTAGAATAGACGATTTATTTGATTAATTGCAAGGATCGAGTGTATACTCGAAGATTGATCTAAGGTCGGGATACCATCAATTGAGAGTTCGGGAAGAAGATATTCCCAAGACAGCCTTCAGAACCCGTTATGGACACTATGAATTTCAGGTAATGCCATTTGGTCTAACAAACGCACCCGCTGTGTTTATGGACCTAATGAACCGAGTATGCAAGCCATATTTGGACAAATTCGTGATAGTGTTCATTGACGACATTCTGATCTACTCTCGTAACAAAGAGGAACATGCCAATCATTTGAGAACAATCCTAGAGTTACTTAGGAAGGAAAAGTTGTACGCGAAATTCTCAAAATGTGACTTTTGGATTCCCACGGTGCAATTTTTGGGACACGTAATCAATAGTCAAGGAATACACGTGGATCCTGCAAAAATAGAGGCAGTTAAAGAATGGTCATCACCTACAACTCCCACAGAAGTACGTCAATTTTTAGGTCTTGCAGGTTACTACCGGAGATTTATTGAAGGTTTCTCTAAAATCTCAAAACCATTGACCAAGTTGACCCAAAAGAACGAAAAGTACGTTTGGGGACAAGAAGCAGAATCAGCCTTCCAACTGTTAAAACAAAAGCTTTGTGAAGCTCCAATACTAGCATTGCCAGAAGGAAGCAAAGATTTCGTGCTATATTGTGACGCTTCGTACCATGGTTTAGGTGCAGTTTTGATACAACGGGATAAGGTAATAGCATATGCCTCACGTCAACTGAAGAAACATGAGGAAAATTACACAACCCATGATCTAGAACTAGGAGCAATAGTATTCGCTCTTAAATTATGGAGACACTATCTATACGGCACCAAGTGTATCGTGTTTACAGATCACAAAAGTCTTCAACACATCCTAGATCAAAAGGATCTAAACATGAGACAACGCCGTTGGTTAGAATTGCTTAGTGATTATGATTGTGAAATCCGTTATCACCCAGGAAAGGCTAATGTAGTAGCAGATGCATTAAGCCGAAAAGAAAGACCAAAACCTCTCAGGGTCAGATCGTTAGACATGACTATTTGTTCACCCCTTCCAACACAAATCATTATCGCCCAGAGCGAGGCTCTCAAGAAAGAAAATCGACCAATTGAAAAGATTTTTGGTATGCCGGAAAACGAAAACGGATTTGTGAAAAGATCAAATGGAATGCTTTGTTTCAAGGAAAGAAGCTGGATTCCTCTCTTCGGAGGTATTCGTGACCTTATCATGCATGAATCTCACAAGTCAAAATACTCCATTCACCCAGGTTCCGACAAGATGTACCAAGATCTTAAGAAACTATATTGGTGGCCGAACATGAAAGCCGACATCACTGAGTACGTCAGTAAATGTCTAACATGTTCAAGAATAAAAGCAGAATACCAGAAACCCTCCGGATTACTCACCCAACCTGAACTCCCCATGTGGAAATGGGAACGTATTACAATGGACTTCATCACCAAACTTCCCAAAACTTCTACTGGCTACGATACGATATGGGTTATCGTTGATCGTCTCACCAAGTCAGCTCATTTCCTACCAATCAAAGAAACTGATGAAATGAACACGCTTGCTCAGGTATATCTGAAGGAAATTGTGTCACGACATGGAGTGCCGATTTCCATTATATCAGATCGCGACAGTCGTTTCACGTCTCATTTTTGGAAATCATTACAAAAAGCTTTAGGAACAAAGCTAGATATGAGCACAGCCTATCACCCACAAACCGATGGTCAAAGTGAGAGAACAATACAAACCTTAGAAGATATGCTACGCGCTTGTGTTATAGACTTCGGAAAAGGATGGGACAAACACTTACCATTGGCAGAATTCTCATACAACAACAGTTATCATACCAGTATCAAGGCAGCACCATTCGAAGCACTTTACGGTAGAAAGTGTAGATCGCCCGTTTGCTGGGCAGAAGTCGGAGAAGTACAACTCACAGGACCGGATCTAGTTCATGAGACAACCGAGAAAATCATCAAAATCAAACAACATTTACAAACCGCTAGAGACCGACAGAAAAGTTACGCCGACCTAAAAAGAAAACCCATGGAATTTTAGATTGGAGATAAAGTTATGTTAAAAGTATCACCATGGAGAGGAATGATACGATTCGGAAAGAGGGGAAAGTTAAACCCAAGATACATCGGTCCATTCAAAATCCTAGAAAGAATTGGACCCATGGCATATAAACTTGAACTACCCGAGGAACTTAGTAGAATTCACAACACTTTCCATGTGTCAAATCTCAAGAAGTGTTTATCCGATGAATCTTTGGTCATTCCATTGAAAGAATTACAACTTGATGACAAACTCGTTTTTACCGAGGAACCAGTAGAAATCATGGATAGAGAAGTCAAACAACTAAAACAAAACCGTATCCCTATCATAAAAGTTCGATGGGACTCTAAACGAGGACCAGAGTATACTTGGGAACGCGAGGACCAGTTTCGCACCAAGTACCCACACCTCTTCTCTTAGACACCCTTGGCAACCCTCCTAAACTCGAATTCCGGGACGGAATTCACTGTAAGATGTATGTACTGTAGCCTCTCGTAATTTTCCCAATCAAGTTGGATTGCGCTTTGAACAAAAATATATTAGTACTGTTTGAAAAAAAGGCCAAGCATGTTTGGGTTAGAATGTCGATACTTGATAAAGTTACTGTAACGTCATCATTGTGACCACGTACCTCGTCGGATTAGCTTAACTATAAACGTTAAAAGCCGCTTTCCTTACTTTTTAATCTTAAATGATTTTGGGTCTTAGAAAAATTGGTACTCAAAATAACGATTTCAGTAAGTAAAGATTGTGTCTGTAAACTACTGATCAAATAAATACCTCAAAATTTATGTAATGAATGAACAATAATCATATAAAATGGAATAAAACTTAATAAATGATATGCCATTAAAAAAATATTTGTAATATTTATATAAACGATGTAATTGTATAACTTTATTTCCATTTCATGTCCAATTGAAATAGTTAAATCATTTGTGCATGAGTCAACATGGTTGTTTATTTGTTAGATTAGTATGAACTTTATAAATAAAGTTTTGTGTGTACAAAATTTTATGTTTAAAAAATTGTTATAGCCAAAATATATAAATAACGGTTAATTAACTGTAAACATTTATCAAGTGTATTTAGAATGAAAAGAAATGAATGTTCATCCGATAAGAGAAAATAAAAGTTAATAAATTATCTGATAAAAGAAAGTAGAAGTTAATAAATTATCCGCAAGAACAAAGTATATGTTGTGAGTTCAAATGCGAAACAAATTATCCGATAAAAAAAATAAAAGTTAATAAACTGGAATGCTCACTTATAGAAAAACATTCCTATTTACAGCATTGAACACGACAATTTACAGCATTGAACGTGATAATTTAATTGACAATTTACACAATAACCATCACTGTGTCTTTGACCAGTTGCCCAAACACCATTTATGCCACATCTAAAATTAACTAAGACGGTCTATGAGTTAGGTCTCAATTTGAATATAATAACATAAGTACCTTCTTCAAACAGCCATGTAAAGGAGCAGCTTGCTTATCTACACCTATAACCAATACATAATAGAAAATCTTCAGTGATTTACCATCCACTGTTTCTTCAACTTTGTCAATAGCATGAAGAGATGGATGGCTGTATAAAAAGAATTATTCAAAATTCAATCCTGTTACTTGTTATAAAATTATAGTGAAATTTGTATTCTTAATTAAATACGTACTTAACAGCCGGCAATAATTGTGTATACTTAAGAGAATACAAATACTTACTTAATAGAATGCTTCAATAATTGTGTATACTTAAGAAAACTTACAACAAGTGATGCAAATGCCAATTGATGTGATGCAAATGAACAACCACCAATCAGACTGTTAATTTTGTGTATTTTTCATATTTACATATCAACTTTTGCTTGTAATATTGAATGCACTTGAAGAATGCCTAAAGAGTTTTGTCAACTCGGCCATGGAAGAATACTTCGAAAGAGTAACTTGGTTGTCACTGGACCATGAGAAGTTGATATGTTTTCGACCTCCAAAGCTGCCGAAGAATAACAACCAAACAACCAATCTGAAAAGACCAACCAAACAATAATAAGTACGTACCTCAGGCCACTCATTACTTCCACTTTAAACCTGAAAAATGAAAGACCAATTGGGAAATATACAACAGTACCGCGTGACACAGTAGAAGTCCCATTATAAATCTAGTATACTTAAAACAATACCGAATGGGCCACAGTAGAAGTTAAATTATAAACAAAAAATGTCTAATGGACCGAATATATAAAAGTTTAAGGCTGTTCTAAGTTTTTTTCAATGCATAAAACATTACAACCTCTTAAATCGCTTTATCGGTTTATAATTATTAGTGCAATACTATTATGCCTTTAAGTATTATTAATCATTCTCTGAGACAATTGAATAAAAAAGTGTTTCGTGTTTAACCAAGACCATAGTCACATTTTTTTACCCTTTTTAGAGTGAAATAGGTTTCATCACAACCAACTCTTCAACCGATTAGTAAAGATACAAACTACAACCACTATTTAAAACAGAAATAAGATGAACGCAACATGTTTATAAGTCCGTCAAGACTGAGATGGAATGGTGACTTACCTACCATTCCTTTTCAGCTTTGGGTATGTTCATAAGCCATTAAGAAATGTTCATATTTCGCAAGAGCGTCTCAAAGAGGCATGGGAGGCTTCTCTACAATGTCAAGATTAGAACCGAAATCAACCATTAAGTTCTCTGGTTAATGTAAACATAACTAAATAGTAAATACATTAAATATGTCACCTGGAGGTAAAAATTTTGACCTATGGATTATAAACCAATATATTTAGATCGGGGTTCTATCTTGACGGGTTAGTTAGGGTCATGTTCAAAACACGTTATACAGCTAAAGTGAACGGGTCAAATATGTCAATCAATTTTAACAACTTATCAGTCACCCAAGATATATATATATATATATATATATATATATATATATATATATATATATATATATATATATATATATATATATATATATATATATATATATATATATATGTGGATTATCATCAACATAATAATATTATCATTGTAATATGATCGACCGATCGAAGTATTTATAATTATATTTAATATTGAACAAAAAGAGTGTAGGTTAAGCCAACACAGCATGTTATAACCCATACTAAAGAATGACCCATTTAACCACAAACCAATTTAACTGTTACTGTAGCCTCTCGTAATTTTCCCAACGGTTAGTAAATACCTACAAGTTGTTACGTTATTTAAATACCCACTTTTACGTATGACAAAAATTTTTTTTATAAGACTTGATATATAATTCACAACAGTAAATTGGGAATTATCTTTTACTTAGAAACGTTGCTTGCACACAAACCTAGATAGTCTAAATTATCGCGGATATATTTATATTAAAAACATTTATAATTTATAATATACGTTTCGTTAATCTATACCGTACAATATTTATATATTCCGGAACCTACGAAAATTCCCGAGATTGCTCACTATCGTTACTTGAACTTATCCCGACTCCCTAAAATTTCTATGTGGACCCCACATCTTAAATGGGCCCCACTTCCTAGTATTTATACCAACCGGACCCTTTCATTTTTTTTTCTCTTCTTTCTGCTGGACCGAAACCAAAGCCAAAGCCCAAAGGGCTCAAAGCCCAAACGCACCTTTATATTTTTTTTCTCTTGTTTTGTTTCCAGCCACGATCGAGCCAAGGAACACCCCTAGTTATTTCATTTTTCGACACACAACCCATGTATATTATTACATAACTTGTTTCATCACCTAGCTAACTTTCATGAATAACAAATCTCGTTCCATAACTCTCACATTTAGACATCCAAATTTAGCCAAAGTAAACTACAAAAATCGTATGTGTATAAAACCAAATTTTGTCACAAGCCTTCTTTATCACCACCCAATGTACCCAATGACTTCTAGACCAACTCAAATGCACAGTAGAATGTCAGATAGTGAACAGAGATTGCATGCAAAATTCCTATTGTTGCTAAGCCTCGATTGGTAAAGAAAATGGTGCCATCGTATACACTAGCCAACGCATGAGTCTTGTGACTCTTGAACTTATCCTCACCACCCTAAAACAGCCTATATAAGCTTTACATGCAAGCCACATCACTTCATACACTCATACGTACCATACCACTAAAATTAATAACGAAAAGGAGCTATGGAGGGACGAAAGGATTGCTAGGAGTACCACGTTTCAAGACGAACCTAGGAAGCAAAGTTTGGAGTCTACTTGAACCTTGGTGTGCCGTGAACCACGCTACAATCCTCCTTGAACCAAACTCGATCCCTACGAACCATTTAAACCACCTATTTTGAGGTGAGGTGAGCACTTGGAGTTCCTTTATTATATTCTATTTTCGTTATTATGAAGTTTTGCACATTCACTTTGCCTCATTTAGTTCGTAAAATATAAACGTGACATATATATTTTAATTCACATCCTAAATGTTTAATGTACTAACAATCAAGTGACGTAAAGTTTAATCTAAAAATAACATATACTTAATAAGAAAACGACACGATTTGAAGTAGTCTTGACCCATTCGAAATAACTAAAAAGACTTAGAATATTTTTAAGCCTTCAAACTGTTTTCAAAATAAATTTTAGTCATTTACTTGGCCTCGTTATTTCGAAATCTAGAAATATAACATATTGTTTTTAAAACTCGATCTCATAAACAACTTGGTAAACAATTGGGAACCATATTTTATTCGAAGTTACTAACTCGTATAACCACTTTACTCGACCCTTTTGTCTCGACCAAAAACCAGATTTTTAGAAAACTTATATAAGCTACGTGGGCTTATGTTAAGCCCACTAAGCTTATGTGCTACACTGGGCCTGGGAGCCCAACACCGGTGTTTTTAGTATTCTAAAATGAGTCCAAAGTCAGGCCCAAACCTTTCGTAAGCCCATTGGATCACAAAACGTTAACGGACCCTTAATTTGGCTCGTTAAGGCCCATTTTGTAAAAAAAATTGATTTTTAAGCTAATAAGCTAATCAAATAAGCTATTTGGAATATTCTGAGCTTATTTAATAAATAAAAATGTTAAACTTTTCATTTGGTGAAATTTGGACTAAGTTTGCAAATTTTTCAAATCGAGGGACTAAAAGTGTCAAAATGGGAAACTATGGGTAGAAACTGTCAAAACGTAAAAACTTTGAGTTCTAAACTGATAAAAATGATAATTAGAGTTGAAAAATGTAAATATTGATGCTATTGGACCAAAAATGCAAATTATAAATATTTTGGACTAACGGTGTAATATATATATCGTTAGGGTTAAAAATGTAAATTATGGAAACTTGAAGGAATTTTCAGTAAATATTATATTATAAAAATAATATTAAACTTTTACATATTTAAACATATATAAGACTTATATAAACATAAACTTATATATATATATATATATACGATATATAATTAAACAATATAACAATACGTTAATTATTCTTGTAAAACGATACGTTTATTTCTGTTATAAAAAAACTAACTTTATATCAATCATCGATATTTTTACTTACGAGATATAATTATATATAACGTTGTTTTTAAACTTAAAACTCTTAAACAAACACGAGATTTATTCGTAACTAAATAACAAGTATTCGCGATAAAACCAGATTTAGACTATTAACTGAAACTTACATTATCTTTTAGGTTGTGTTGTGTGAAGCTGTTTCCTTGCTTTATTGAGACTACGATACCACTGTACTACTAAGGTGATTTCATAGCCCACTCTTTAACTATTTTCCCGTGGGGAGATACATGCTTAAAACTCGATCACAAGTCTTTTATACCGGGTATTGAAATACCGTCAGGCAAATGTTATTAGCTTAAGTTACTATTGTCAGAAGTCCCTCTATCATGAACCTTAATCACCTGAAGGGTGAACGTAAATAATTGTGAATAGTACTATTAGTGATTAACAATCCTCGTTTGGTTGTTGGAGAAAACACCAGGCGCACTTTATTGTTCTTATAAATAGGTTATTGACAAATACCTATCTTTGGGGGCCTATTACTTACCATCATAATTCATATTTATGATTGGCTGTTAATCGTTGAGTATCATGAGCTTAAGGCAATAACAGGAACATTAAATTTTCTTAACATATTGATTGTATGTGATTACAATACATTCGTAACTTGTGATTAAACTCTTAAACTCAAACCTATGAATATCACTCAACTTTATGTTGACTTTAGCATGTTTATCTCAGGTAACTAAACAAGATGGATCTGGATGGCACGGAGTGGGCAAAAGCATGACAAGGACTATAATAAACTACTTATTTTCCTTCAGAATAAAACACGTTCTTAACTTAATAATGTTTTGTATTCCTGATATTTGGTATTTTGAAATAAAATAAAACTTTAATACTTCACTTTGTGTTGTTTACTATGATTGTGACAAAGATCCTCGAAGTAATACCCCGAAAGTCTCCCGCTGACATGTTAAGTCTTCCGCTGTTAAAAACGACTTTTGGGGGTGTTACAGTTACCCAAGCCGCCCTCTGTCTATTTTACCGGGGGTAACCTTTTTACCCAAAAAAAGCCAATCTTTGTCCAAATTTGATGTTATCATGGTCCTCTTCTTCTTTCGAAGGCAACACATTCGCACCAGATTCTTCTAACGCTTGATGACAAAACCTGCACCATCATTATTAAATTAAAAATCCCAAACACCCTCTTATCTATGATTAGGATACAACTTACACTATTACACATATTATCTGATTCTCCTTTTAAAAAAAATTATTTTCCAAATAAGCAATGCATCAGGCTTCCTTATATCTATCCCGTCTGATTCTTAATTTAATATTAGCACAGATGAAATGCGGATTCTACCGTAGTTTTTGAATCTTACAGCAGTGATGAAATTTTTTATTTGCATATCAGTAAATTAAGCTAGATGAATTGTTACCTACAACCGATATGATGTCCTAGCTAGTTAGCATTGTATGTGGTAGAATAACACGAGCATATAAAAAACATGAGTAATATTAAATGTAACAGTTTGATCCATTCGTTGCAGTTAAAATGAGTAACGGGTCAAAATGAGTAGCGGGTCAAATTTAAGTTGATTGGCTTATGCATTTTTCAAAAAGGACCTTTGAAGAAGCATATGCGTAACGGACTTCCACCTTCAAAATATCAACTATATTCAAATAAGAATACATAATTAAAAGAGCTTAATAGCTTATTTTTGTTATTGAAAGCTAAATATGATTTTGAAAACATACGAATACATGTCTATCCGGTGAACCTGTTATAAAATAAATATATCAAATTCCAAGTATGTATTAATGAGGAATACTCATTCACATCTTGTATTTTTACTATTGTAGCAATAAGTATGTCTCAATGAGGAGTAATTTGGGCTATTGTAACTATCTAATTCATGATAACTATGTATGAGTGACAGAAAATATGCTCAAAGACATGCTACCTAAATTCCCTAAAAATTGTGAAAGTATAACAAATATCGACTATTGGTTTATAAATGGGTAAATGCATATAACTATATAAGTAGCAGAAGTAGATACAATTTATCATAGAGGAAGCAAAGGAAAGAAACGTTTGTTTATAAAAAAAAGGCAAAATGTTCGACCCAACTGATTTTAATACGTTAAAAATATTCGGCCCAACTCATTGTAGGTATCATCATATTTAAACATAATATGGTTACTTTAAAAAGATATATATCAAAATAAACATTTTTTTAGATAGTCGATATATTAAATGGTTCAGATGAAACCTCTTGAGCTGCAACAAAATGTTATATCACTCTTATTTTTATACTTGAAGAAACCACTACCGTACGATCATGGGATGGTTAGTAAAATATACACCGGCAAAAGACGTGATATTTCGCCACGCCATTAAATATTCATCAAGAGCATGTAATATACTCTTGTAAGTTGGTCTAAATGTGACCATATAATTGATAAGAACAATAAGTGGAATATGGATTGCCTTGTGTAAGCAAACTTTAAACAAAAATCAATGTTATAAGTTACCTTGTTCCAATTGCACATTAGTTTCAGAGAGGAATTCTTGGAACCTCTTAAAGATATTTACTTTGAGATAAGAATGGGAGTAAACAATTGACCCACACGATACTTGCCTCGAAAGCCTGCACAAAACCTTGTACATTTAATTTAGGAGCAAAGTGAATCTCCTTTAAAGAAAAACTTTGTGGTTCATCTGGGCTTTCGGAAATCAAAGAAATAGCGAAAGGCAAAAAGAGTAAAAAAAGACCATATATGTGGTACTCATACCAAAAATTGACTTTTAAATGTACTTTATGACACTATGGACTTTCACTACAATACTCTCAAACTTGTACAAAGAAGATGAACACATAAACATCCTATAGAACTTAAAAAAATAAAGCCATGATCAAGAGCCACTTCAAACTTGCTTTTCACAGAGTGCTACATTAATATCAAATACAAAGTATGTACCACTGGAATATGGTCATATGTCTATCTTTAAAGTTTCAAAAGTACTAAGATTAAATACATAATAGAATTTTTCTTTTTCACGTATGCATTTGATTGAAGTAGTTTAGGTGAATAATAAGTTATCACATATAGTTGTCCAATTGGCAACCACTAATTTCGAGCAATTACTTGTACAGTTGTATACTTAATTTTGTATCAAACTATTTATCAACTTTTAGTTAAACATGTCTGCACATAAGACATAAACACATAAACCAAATTGTTACATACATATGAGAAAATATTTATATATCACTTACCAGCCACACTAAGTGGAGAACTGGAAACTCATGGTGTGGGCATGTGGGCTTCCTCCCGGTCTCTGAATAAATGTAATATGTTGATCATTAGCAGCATAATGCACTTTTACTTCCTTGTAAAACGACCACGCAGCTAGACTTTTTCTTCATATCAGTGCATGAACATGGCCTTCTCCAGAATGAAAAACCTATTCGGAGTCCAGAGCTCATTCACTATGTAACTACACAAAAACACAACATGAGATTCCTTCGAAAATCAAGCAAAAGAGCTTGCATTGAAAAGTTAGCATTAATAAAAAGTACAAAAATCATTGTAATAATAACAATCCAAACTCATAATTCATAAAATGATGAAGGCTCACTTGTTTGAAAAAGTTGATGCTTACATATTCAATTTGCAAAACTGATTACCACTCAACTCAACTTTTAGTTTTATTAACAGCAATCTATTATATGTTAATATGAACACTATCTAAAATCACAAGCGTCACTTAAAATGGTTTTGGCATTTTACTATTGAAAAATCTTTACATACATATCCTAAGCAAAACCTTCTCATTTCACCCATCATGTATTTTTACAACCTTTGACTTAGACAAAACCTTCTCATTTTATTTAAATCTATTTTAACATCAGTGTTGTTACTTAACGTATACCCTAACCCCTTAAAAAGAGTTTATCACTTATTAGCTTTACATGATCATGTCGGAAAACTTTTTTATCATTTTCAAACCCGTTTAGATGTAAATTCCAACCTTCGAAATATGTTTTTGGGGGCTATATAATCATGTTTAGAAGAGTTATCTATTGTTTCACTCCTCGAACTCAAAATACAAAAAATTAGAACCTAGTTATCACTATAAAAATATGTTTAGAAGAATTAACTCTTCTTTCATTGTCTTTTAGAAGCATCCTTCTAACTTTTTTATTACCTGCTATGAATAGTACAACACATTTCTTGGGGAACTTTGTTGCAGTTGAAGCTATATGGCTTACAACTTCGATGACTTGTTGTTGGACCTGCACATTTTTCTCACTCCAGCAAGGAATGGTGCAGAGTACGCGGATTAGAATCTCAACCGACTGGTTAAGTTCTTGAAGTGCAATAACTTGTTCTTTGAGTGAGGTAATTGCTGCAAGACAGAGCATCATAAATATCATTAGATGTGACTTGGGGTAGGAACATATTGGTGATAGCTATAAAAATGTTCAAAGACTCATATGTGGATGAAACAAAGATTAAACTCACAGCAACTGGAATAGGTTTCTTCCTGCACCATCAATGTATGTAAGAGTGGTTCTCTTATCAGTTGGATCAAATGGAAGAGAGGTACACTTATGTAATTCCATATCACGCCTTGAAAAGCCAATATAAGAAATTTGTCAAGCTTCAATATTAAATGAACTAAACTGTGTGTGTGTGCCTATATATACAACAACAATAATACCCAATCTTTGGTATCATTCACTCGTGCTTTGCATAATATTTATCTACTTTAAAACTATAGCTAAAAAGCAGTTAAAATATATTATAACTGACCAACCTGAATTGTGCCTTTTAGTGCATTTATGCGGTTGTCTTCTCGACTTTTATCACTATTGTGTTATCACCTTGACTAATTAGCAACTTGTTTCTATCAACTATTCAACTGTCCTATAAATACACAATAAGCTGGTTAAATACACAATCCCAAACACCCCTTAGTATTTTTAATATATCCTTTTAAATTAACCAACTCCAACTACTTATATCTGCAACAAAAGTAATCAGGTTAGTGTATGAATAAGCAAATACCAAACACCTTAATAACTGGTCATCTATTTTATCAAAACGCTATAAGAGATAATCAGTCTTATCTAAATATGGCCTTGTAAATGCACAAACTACCGTCACTTTGTCCGCCTATGCTGTGTGTTCGATAAAAGAACCAAAAAGTCCAGATGTTCCAAGAACACTCACTTGCATTATCAAAGAACAAAATTTCAACAACCATTTCCAAATAAACACCATGTCAAAATGGGTAACGGGTCAAAATGAGTAACGGGTCAAATTTGCACTTTTTTCATTAACAGGCCAACCAAAACAGATAGGGCATGTAAAATTTGCACTTATTTCGTTAAAACAATGTTAAAATGGGTAACGGGTCAAAATGAATGACATCTTGGTTCGACAAACAAACACTTCTTCTCCATTTTTGAAGATAACAATGTCACTCAGAAAAAAGAAGGTATTATTACAATAATAATACAGACTTCCATTATTAGTGATTAGAAGGTTGTATGCACTTAGAAATAGACTCGCAACTTCCAACATGTTTGACCCGTTCCCCAATTAGCTAAAAACATTATTTACCTGCATAAATACACTCCCGTTGATGACCCGGTGGGAGAACCAATAAATTAGGAATCATGTCATCCTTCTTAACCTGTAAAAATCATAAGTACCACAATATATATTACAAAAGAATCACGGTATTTATTTTTTCATTATCTACAAAGGAGTGGCTCGAACTCAGTAGAATAAAATATGGGGGCCCAATTTGCACCCGGTGCCAAAGTGAAATTGAAAATTGTGTTTTTTTTACCTTCCATTGATTTGGAATCCGGATGCTGGTATGGGTCTTTCTCTTCGATCTTCTTCACTACTTCGTAGCAGTCTGTGGTCATTGTATTCGCCTCGGGACTGAAACATGTTAATGATACAGCCGCCGATTCGTCATCCAGAATTGCCTTGAAAGAGTAAAACTAAACATAGAGGCCACATGTTTTGTAACATAATGATAAAAGAATCAAATATTTGTTACGTGATAAATTTACAATGTAGTGCATGTTAATTAGTACCTTGTAATCTTGTGGATTACCTCCAACAGTGACGCTAGTGTGAATCGGTTTCTCGTTTTTTCTTGTTCCAGTAATCAATGGTTTATGAACATGAAAAGAGGAATTCAACATAAGTACATCAAACAAATACCGTATTTTAAAAAAATAAGACAATGGCTTATGAGGTAAACTTGTTTTTACCTTCGACATTAACATCAAGGAACTTCATATACAGAATATCATAATCATTAGCTCCTCAAGTACCCAAAGAATATTACTGCTCCTTTTGATATAGAATATGGAGAGCCTGCCAAGTATCAATAAAAGTCTCAATAAAAGCATCGGTGACATGCATCGTAAGCATGGCTAACATCCACAGCTTAAGAAGCAATACCTGAGTGTGAATGGGATTGAAGTGTGAAAATCTGTAAACCACATCATAAGAGAACACGAAAAAACCTGAAAAAATCTAAGGGCTTTTTTACCATTGTTTTGGTGCTATGAAGATATGGCTGCTTTAGGGTTAATTAAAGGGAAAAAATTGATAATGAATATCAGGGTTTAGAAAGAAGTGGAACCGAATAATATTATATGATTTATTATGGAACCGAATAACATAATTAAGGAATAGATATGGTGGATAGTATTCTCTTGAACAATATATTTATAGTTTTGGATGATATATCTTAAAAACTAATTTGCTCTAGTGGTAAGCATCATCAATACTCTATTAACAGATCCTAGGTTCGAATCCTCCTACTTAAATTTTTAAATACGAATTAATTAACGAATTTTAAGTAAAAATAAATAAATAACAAATTTTAATTTAAAAAATGTATGAAAAATCCGGGAAAAAAATTGAGGTGGCCTAATTTCGAAAATGTGATGACATGGCTGATGACATGGCTGATAATGAATTACTGGGAAATGACTGGACAATGAGGTGGCATATTCTTCAAATGCCTCCTGTTATATATATATATATATATATATATATATATATATTTGTCCCATATGACTCCAATAACCATTAGTTGAGCATGACAAGGTTGAGGGAAGTGCATTTGATTTTATTATAAAGCTTGAAAGCTAGAGTTACAACTAGATCATGGTACCAAGAGATCCATGAAACACAAAATACGCACAAAGCATCTAACAAACACACTTAAACAATACATATTATCAGGAAACTATTTCTTGTGATCTACAAGATTGTCCTCACACGTGTCAACACCCCTATCTTGATGCATAATGCATGTTATGTTTGAGGCTAATGCTTGAAGCATTTTAACACCGTCATGGAGAGATTTGAGCATTTTACGGGTTTCTTCTCTATGATCCTTAATAGCGTTAAGCATGTCAATTGTGTTTTCGCAACAGATTGCATGTTTGCCTTCATGAAGTTTTGGGCTTAAGGGCTTCCTTATCTTTTCCCAAACTTCTTCATCACCAATTCCCCTAGTTAGGGGTGATGTGACTTGAACATTTTGTGGATTGCTCCAAACATCATCTTGCATTAGTTTTTCAAGGTTGATCCTAGGATATTGTTGTTGGTTGTTTAGCATAAACCACTCATTTCCCATCCCATCACTCTTGGTTGTAGTTTGAGGGACAACATTGTTGTTAGCAATTTCTTCACTTCCATTGTTTGCACTCAAGGAATTAGTGTCACTACTTTGGAGGATGAAATTGTCAAGAACATTGTTTGGAGAAAGTGGTTAGTTATTCATTTTTAACTTAGATTGAGATTTTAGGTGTAATGCTTAAACAAGATCTCTAATCCTTCAATAATAGTAGAGTAAAATTTAGATATGGGTGATGACTCCTATTATCCAACGGGTATTAAGGCAATTAGTACTAAGATTCCTCATTGGGTGTACAAGTTATGAAGATCAAGAAGAAGAGAATATATAGCAAAGGTAAATGTGCTTAGATCACATGATCATGAGAAAAGTTATTCAAAGAACAATGAGTGTTTTAGTTGATCTTAAGTTGTGATATGTGGACAAAATACATATGCTACCTACCATTATTTTTCAAGAATGCACCATAAATTGTTAAGCTATGCATCAAATTTTAAGCAATGAGGCATTATTCACTTAAATTTAGGTATGCAACATGTATTTTTCTCATAAGGTGAACAAGAAGAGTTAGATACAAAATCTTCAACACAAGTGTGAGTTGTGATGAATATCATATCTAAACTTGGAAGTTATGCCAAGATCAATATTATTGAGATTAAGCAAGATAAATTGTGTCAACTTTTCTTGTTCAATGCACATTGTATAGACATGTAGAATCTTGGATATATATCAACCATAGTTTGAATAATGAGTTGATGCATATCTTTCCTCCTGGAAGACATTTATTAGGCTTCCATCCATGCCTCCATATAAGCCTTAATCATATAAATGCATAAACACTAATAACACCTAAAAGACTTGCAAACAACACATAGACATTTTATTTTGACTTAAAGATTGTTCTCCTAAGATGCATGTTTCAACATCAAAACCTATCCCAAACCAATTTGGACACTTGAAAAATGTCATGCCAAAAACCTAATCTTGTTTGTTTTGTGATCAAAGAGTCCTTTTATTCAAGTATTATTAACGACCTTTCTTATATGTACTCTATTAAAGATATAACATGTGGTATCTAGGGCATGACACCAAAACTTTTGTGGGATGGATTGCACGTCAAGTATTGCACGACTCATCTTTCTTAACTTACGATGTGTTCTTTCAACAATCTTAAGTGATTGAGAAGTGAACGGGCCCAATAAGTTATAAGATATTCCATGTTATTCACAAAAGGTTCCAAATTGCATTTTTGTCAAACTCGCTACTATGATTTGTTTTAATTGATACAATTGAACAATCAAGTAGGTTTTCAAGTTTCTTTCTCAAAATGTTGAATTTATTCAAGACTCCATCCTTGTTTTCTAAGAATAATAACCAAGTGTAATTTGAATAATCATCTATGATCATTAAAGTGTAGAAGTTTCCTCCATAACTTTGGATCAGAGATGGACCATACAAATCCAAATGAATCAACTCTAAAACCTTACAATTTGTCACTTTCCTTTTATTCCTATTATTGGTTTGTCCTAGACTCCCTAGACATGTATCACAATAATGCCTTTCAAAACTCAACAATGGTAAATTGCTTACTAGCTTGTCGGCAAGATCTAACTTCCTAAGCCGAGGCGTTGGGTTATTTACCATGTTTGAAAAGCATATACAAGTAAACAATGATTAAATGGTGTACAAATCGTTTCGCCTACGACCTTTAGCTAGTACACCACCATTTTTATTAATAGAACAATCTACTTTAGTAAATTTTACCTCACAATCATCATCACCAAGTTGACTCACACTAATCAAATTAAAGTTTAGACCTCTAACAAGCTCAAAGTTGGTAATTACAATAGAGTCATGAAGGACATTACCTTTGCCGACAATTTTTCCGTTAAGTTCGCTCCCAAAAGTGACATGATTCCCATTATACGCCGTGTATGATGTGAACAATCTTCTATTCCCGGTCATGTGTTTAGTGCAACCACTATCCACTATCCTCTCATCCGGTTGTAGAACACTTTTGAGACAAACCTACAACAAAAATACAACTCATACTTTTGGTACCCATTGCTTCTTGGGTCCATTTTGGTTAGTATATGAGTTACCCAAGTTGAACATTCTTGGGTCTTGAAGTAAGACACACAATTTCTCAATACCAAAACTTGAAAAAGCGGACCAAGGATTATTTGGAAAATTATTTTGACTTTGATAACTTGATCTATAGTTATTATATCATTGAGGTCTAAAGAATGTTTGGTTTGGGTAGGAGTTGTCTCTCCTTTGATAGTTGTTGTATTGGTAATGAGATGTCCTATGATAGAAATTTCTTCTTTGATAATTTTGGAGTGAAGATCTTTGGTTATATGTATTAGTAGATCTAATATTGGGTGTAGGCAAAAGTGGTCTAGTATTAACTTGAGGTTGTGTATAACCACGACCATTATGATAGCCCGACTTGTAAAGTTGTTTTGGGTTCTCTCTTTTTGTACCGGAAACTTGGTTACCTAGAGTGTTTGCAAGAGGAGCTTGAGGAGTAGTTGGTTTGATAAAGGTTTTAGACGATTCTCCAATTTCCCTCATATGACTGGCGCGCTTCTAGCGCGTTGACGCGTCGTGCAGCGCGTCACCCTCAGAAAATTTTGAAATATCGTTTTCTTTAGTTTTTACAAATGTTATTAGTTTCGTCAGCGCGTCACCGATACTATTCACTACCTTAGTTCAAACAAGTTAAGTGCTTTGCCTTGATGTAAAGCATAACCCAAGTGGGAAAGGATGCGTTTACGCAAAGTGACCTTTGACTTAGTTTGACCAGTAAGGGAGTAAACCCGTTACGTAATTAGAGAAGACGTAAGCACGGGATATGAACATATGGATGCTTTAACACGATGATACGTGAAATATACAAGCTCCCTAAGTTTAGAAAAGCCTTGGCTAGAGGTGATAGTTAGAAAACATGAGTTGGCGTTTTCCCGTAAATAGGTACTATAAAAGTAGGATCTCTCAAGTCTCAAAACTCGTTTCGAGTGTTCTCAATTAAGCACATAACATATTTATACCTGTATTAAAAGATCCACATTTGTCGGGTAAGGGGAAAGCCGACTTTTAAAATTTGCCCGAAACCATACAGACTCCTGGTGCGTCACCCGCTCATTGACGCGCGGGCAGCGCGCCAGGAGCAGACATTGGCTCCGGCGATTTTGAGCTAACGTTTGTTATTTTATGTGTTTTGATGGTTTATTTGTCATCATTAAAACATAAAGAGATCTTGATCATGTTGCCTCAACATAATCCAATAAGAACTAAATACCGAGCCTTTTTAAACCTTTAAGAACAAAAACCAAACCAATCTCCTTGTGTGTTTGAACCAATAACCCATGTGTGTGTCAAACCATCTCATCCAAAAAGTAAATCCATGTACTGACTGATATCAAATAATAATAGCAATAGAAACAATATATCGGTTAAAGCTAGCAGTACTAACCAACAAACGCAGCAGTAGAAACGTTTGACGCTAGCAGCAGAAAGTTATGACAGCAGTAGAAACATGCTAACGTAGCAGTAGAATCACAAAGCTAGCAGTAGAATGAATTTTGTCGAGCAGTAGTATAATAAGTAGCAGTAGTACAAATAAACTTTACATCAGCAGTAGTATCAGATAAAGTACAGCAGTAGAAACTTTCAAAACTGGCAGTAGAATAAACGTATGAAGCAGTACTAGATACCTTCGACTTGTGTAGCAGCAGTAAAATTTATACGCAACATCATTCGACCAATAATAATACTACTAACATCGACCACATGCAATCCCAGAAAGTGACTTATCACTTTGTTTTCAACTTTTTGATGGTACAAGCAACTGACATTTAACTTAAAGGACCACCGACCCATGATCAAACCATTGACCAATGAAATCACTCATAACCAATCGACAAATAAATCTCATATGCGCAAGATGACAAATACAAAACAACTTCCCTTAATAAAACTTCCACCGACCTACTTAATTCACATCTTCACCAGTTCCAAGTGCAAACAACAAATCCATAAATAATTGTGATACAAGATTATCTTTAGTCATGAGATCACTTCGACAATTAATTCACCTTCTTTAATACCAATCAAGATACGAGGTATCATAACTTCAACAATGTTCACCCATCAATTAATTCACTGACATCATTAATTGAACAATAAATAATAGGTACAAGGTTATAAATACTCACCAATCTTTCACGTGCACAAGACGATAAATTCACAACATATAATCAACCTTGACCAATTTAATGCATCTACCAATTAATGTACGAGGTTAATATTCCTTTCACGCCTCATAATTAATTCGACCCATTACCAATTACGGAGTAATAATTATGCCATCTTCTAATTTTATTTTTCGAATCAATTCCAAAAAAAAAAAAAAAAAAAACATCGATACCTTAGAAAAAATTTCTTCGACACTAGATCATCTTCAAAACTGCTTTCTTCCTCGACAATAAAACCCTGTAAAATCCCTAGGTAACGAGCTAACCTAGCTCTGATGCCAATTGTGGAGTTTGTTAGACTCCTTGGATAGTTTTGAGCACTAGGGTTAAACAATAACAATGACAATAAACATGATACGCAGCGGAATAAACAAACATCATTATTATTGAAACAAGGTTTCTTCGTCATCATCTCTAACAACTACTAACTTACAAACCCTAGGCGTCCATTGTAGGAACTTGACGTCTAGACTCACACACACTTTTAATGGAGTTACATTTTGACTCCTGTACCTTAAACCTATTCCATGTATTCTGTTTATATAACACAGAATTAAGGTTACAAAATACTACAAAGGACTATATTGTAAAAACTTCTTTGTAAAGCAAGTCTCTTGTATTTTGTATTGTTTTCATTCTTCAGTTGTAGTTTTGTCATTATCAACTCAAACATAAAACCCAACAACCTCTCTCCATAATTGCTTAAGAAGTTGGACATCCATTAAAAATAACTGAGAATCTAACTTCCGTGATACACATTTTTATCCAGCTTATAAACTGTGGACCAAAAGCCTATAGCCTTCATAGTTTGAAGCAGGATGTAACACCCCCAAAATACCGCAGCGGAATACTGTGTCATAGGGGTGCTACTTCATAATACAAAGTACAAGTTATAGAAAATGAACTCTAAATGAGACGTTTTGAAAAGTTACCATTCGATTAATGAATTCAAAGTTACAAACATGAGATTCCAAAGTATGATACATAAATGTATACAAAATGTTTTGAATGGTAAATGATAAAAGCGTAAGTCTTCAGAATATGCAGCTTGACTCTAAGTTCCACGCACTAGCTATCGCCTTACTAACCTGAGATAAACATGCTAAAGTGTCAACACAATGGTTGGTGAGTTCATAGAGTTTGTCTTAAAACAGTTGAAAAAATCCTAAAAAGAATGTTCACACAGCAAAGGCATTGAGAATCCACTCAGTTACAAGTCCCGCCATAAGAGACTTGTAACCTGTGTGTTCACAACCCACTGCTACAATATAGTATGATTAAGACATGTATAAGTTCATCAAAACAATTAAGCAATTAGTCGTGAGTCTACTCTTCATCTCCGAAGACCTCACTTAGGAGCCAATTCCCAAAGACAACTGGGAGCCACTTCCCAAAGAAAACTGGGAGCCACTTCCCAAAGATAAAAGTTTACTGGGAGCGACTTCCCAAAGATAAAAGATTACTGGGAGCCACTTCCCAAAGATAAAAGACAGTCATGTATGTATGAAATCAAGTATAATGCAATCAAGTATAAGACAATCAAGTATAAAACAATCAAGTATAAATGTTTTGAGTATTTGTACAAGTAAGCAAGTAGTTGAGCATGTATCCCCCCCAAGAGTTAAAACAAGTATGAAAAGAGTAGGGGCTATGACTCACCTTAAGTCTATGTAATGAGAAATGAAAGTGGTAGTCGAATCGCGAAAGTCTCTAAGAGCAGCCTATAATAGAATGTTGCGACTTAGGTTTGGAGTAACGTCTAAGAATACGAAGAATTGCCCATATATATGTCTTGCATAATGTTCATGATGTAGTACTTAGTATATAGTGTAAGTCTTTGAATATAAATGGTTTATGAAACATGTATAGGTTGTATATCTCTTACTACCGTTCGGGCCGACATAATTCAGAAGTCATGGAGTAAACGTTCGAGGAGCCAGGACACTTTAATTCGTAAATCCACAACTCATCTCGACGGCTTACTTAATGAACTCCTCACATGAGGCTCCCTACTATTGTAGTATTTGATAACATATATATATAAGCTTTTTGATTTTTAAAAGTTATATGGTCTTTAGCCGTGGTTTTGCCGTGACCTTGGTCCTTGTTACCATGATCTTGAGACTCAACCTTGGCTTTAGCCATGGTTGTAGTCTTGGCTTTAGGTCATTAGACCTCTTGGTCTAAGTAAATCATAACTATAATATAGTGACTTTTGTCTAAAAATGGGCTGTTAAGAATTTGAAGAAATTTATCACTCAGAAAGCGTTTTCAGGGCTCGAGCTTCTTTGTTCCTGAACGAAAACGTCGTTCCGGACAACTTTCGTGTTTTAAATTTTTGATGAATCGGACCAGAAGTGGGACTTTCAAAATCAAAATTTGATCAGAATGCTATTTAGGCAGTTTTGCCGTTTTGGTTTCGCTAACTTCAAATGGTCATAACTTTTGACTCGTGTACTCGTTTTGGGTGATTCAAATTGCTATGTTTTCCTTGTTAAGTTCTCTTTAACAGTAAGTAAGTGTCAAATATCAAAGTTATACTACTGTGGTCGTGGTTTTCCATAAAAATCACTAGTTTGCTTGTTTACTTGTCATAAGTTAACATATGTATACCAATACTTGTTTTATCCATTTTTAAACATCATGAACACAATAACAAGAACATATATAGTATGAAAGGAACACAAAGAGTATGAAAATGATAATTAAGCAAGGAGTATGTTAGGGGTTGCTTACAACTTTTGGCTTTCTAAAGAAAGGAAGTCAAGTATAGAACTAGGACACTAAACCTATGCTTGTAAACCCTTCACCATAACTCTTGTAACCATTGATAGACTTGATATAAACCTTGTGAAAACCATTTAACTTCAGCCCTAGTAACCTTGTGTAGCTCTTAATTCAACCATGGAATCACCAAACAAACTTAAGAACTAGGTAGAGAATACTAAGACCTTGAACTTTGTAGTGTAACTTGTATATTGAAGATCAAAGGATCATGGTGCTAGGTATTGAGGTTGTGGAGTTTTTGGTGATGAAGAAAGGAAGAGATTAGCTTGCTATTTATACTATGAATGAGGAGGTTAGGAAGGTGGCTAGGAAGGTGCTTAAACTTGGAGACAAAGTTGTAATTAAGTAAGATCTAATGGCTAAAGTCAAGATTTAACCACACATGGTGACTCCCCCCCCCTAAGTCGGTTCTAAAAGGATAAGGGTGACTAGATGAGTAGTCATGGTCTTTGGATGATAATATCCTAAGTATGTAGCTAGTTTTGACTCCGTAAATCGCTAACCGTAAGTTATTAAGTCACGAAACGTAAAACCGGGCATCGTAAAAATATGAAACTTGAAAGTATTGTTAAACATGTCAATATAGTCCATAATAAAATATAAAATGAGTGGTAGGTTCTATCGGGTGCTAAAACCCTGCTAAAAACTGGAAACACGGGTCTAAAACGCGCAATTCGCGTAAAACGCTGAACTGAAAAACGTAAAATTCCAAAACTTTTGGAATTGTCCTAAAATGAGAGAAAATCATATTTCTATTGTTTATAATGTTTTATGGACATATCGGGATGCTAGAATGACGTTTAAACCTAAAAGTAAATCTCGGACATGGCTTTGTGATTTTTGCAGAAATGATCCGACGAGCGTCAAACTCTCGGATTATCGTTAAAATAGTTTAACTTACGAGAATATGAAATAAAAATTTTTGAGATGAATAGTGAAAAGTGAATAGTAAAAGTGAATAGTAAAAAGTGAATAGTGAAATTTTCGGGAATAAAAGTTAACCTGAATTGGCGAATTGTTACACAGGAAATGATGAGATACTGTGTCATAAGCTTTTTCAAAGTCAAGCTTCAGCATTACATCGGGGATCTTCTTTCTTTTCAAATAAAGCCACAGTTCATTTACTAACATAGCACAATCAGATAATTGTCTAGTTGGAACAAACGCCCTTCGGTTTTCACTTACAATCAAATGAAGCACCTTTCTCAGCCTTGATGCTAAAATCTTTGATATTATCTTATAAGGATCATTAATCAAGCTTATCAGATGAAGATGTTTTAATTCCTTTGGTTTGTTTGCCTTTGGGATTAAGAAAGTGAAGCTAGAGTTAAAGCCTTTCGGGAGTCGTGCATTATTAGAGAATTCACTCAACATCTTACTAACATCCTCTTTGATTGTCTTCCATGTATATTTAATGAACCCAATGATAAAACCGCCAGGTCCAGGTGCCTTATCACCTTCACAATCTTTAATGGCTCGCGAAGCATCTTCAATAGTTATGTCTCCTTTTAACATTGAAGCAAATTTTGTTGGAACCTTCATCATCTCTAAATCATCCCTTGGGAACCAGGAAAAGTCCATGCCTTCTTTTGAAAATAAGTTAGAGAAATGGTTGACAATATGTTCTTTGATGATGTTCGGTTGCACTATCCATTGCGAATTAACGTTTAACTCGTCAATTGAATTTCTATTATTCCTAATGCGATGAACCAAATGGAAAATTTTGGAATTTTTATCACCGTGTTTTATCCATGTAATTCTCGAGGCTACTCTCCACCTGAACTCGACTTTTCTTTGCACACCTCTTAACTTAAGTGTTAACACAAATAATGTCTAAAAATGTTATTCGTTTTCTTTATGTTTTGATAATAACAAAACATAAAATCATTATATGTAAAAGTTTACGTAAACAAAGTTTTTAGTCGTAAAACTCCATCTCAACACCATAATCACTAAAGGTATGAATAATGAGTATTAAACATGGTAAATGATCAAAGAAATATTTTTCACAAATGTGATACAAACATTCATTAGTGATCCAACTATTCTTCCATCACAAGTGCAAGTGAAGAATACTCACATTCATCAAGTTATCAAGAGTCTTAGCGTAGTTAGATCATAGTCATAAGTAACATTGGTTACTTTCTTGTTGTATTTTAGCATACATCAAGATTATCATCTCCATCATTGTGTAGTTGTGTTACGCCCCAAAGACGACACTATAAAATTTTTCAAAAATGCACACTTTAAACCCCTTTACAAAGGAACTACAAGAAATAAGAACATACTACAATTGAGCTTTTGTTTCTGATCAAAGTAGTATTTTTAAGAGTGATATATCAAGACCCAAGGTTGGAAAGTCAAAGCATGAATGAGATACAAACATTATGTTAATAGACATTAATGCTCCGCATCTATACTTTAGATGCTCCGTATCTATGATGCTCTTCATCTATATTTTAGATGCTCCGTATCTATGATGCTCCGCATCTATATTTTAGATGCTCTGTGATCAGATACAACAGTTTTGCAAAATTACTACAAAACTGCAGAAAAACATAAAAACTCGACCAAAACACAAACTAACTTATTATAACTTGCACAAACACTTCTTTTACATATGAAAATAGACCATATGTCAAGATCGGGTGGATCTTGTGTGTTGTGTATTAGTTGTGTTGAGTGTGTCAAGATAGGGAGGATCTCGTGAGTTGAGTAGAGAGATCTTGTTGATCATGTCGTAGATTGGTTCCAGCTAAGATTAGATCTCGACATCTAGCTTAGTGCAAACATTACGATATTTAATCTATACAGTCTAGTTTGTTTTGATTGATGACAAACATATGACTTGATACATAACATAAAATGTACAAGTTACTTGTAATCACATTTTATCTCAACATACCTCTCAACGTCTCGAGTCTTTGTATGCTACAACACAGGTTCGTACATGTTTGTTATGTGGCACTATGATCAAACCTCTTGACTAACCATTTAAAATGTTTAAAATACTTTTAGAGTCTTTAAGTATAATTTCTCATTTCTCAAGATTTCATGCATGCAATTGGGCTAAGAAAATTTTTAAGATCTCAGGTAACGTAAAATAAAATATTTGGCTAGTAAATAGGTTTAGGAAAAGTACCGGGTATTACGGGTGAGCATATATAACACCCCAACCTGACAAGGGTAAAGATGTCACAATAATATGGTTTCACATCAGAACATACATAATTAAACAAAAGCGGAAGTCTTACATTAATAACTTTAATCTAAATGACTATGGTCAAATCTTCACTCAGCTCTACTCTCAATCCCAGAAAACTATCCCAAAAGCTATCTTGAATACCTGCCACGGTGAAAAGAAATGCGGCTGATCTTAAAAAGCCCAGTGAACAGATATATAACAAAATGACATGAAATATAAATGTTGAAGTACAAGTGTTATAATTTGGAAAACATAATTTAGGCATAACGAATATTTGGTAAATGTGGTGTATAGTTTAGGTAAGGAATTTATACAATCACTTGTATAAACAGAGTCTGAATATACCATGAGCTAAGAAACATATCATAATCATATCATAAACACATATAAGGCAACATAATGGGGTAGCTAGCTCCCAGAATTGTGAAGGACATGTATTACACACACAACCACATTCACCAGACAATATCATATCATAACATAACAGAAACAGATCTAGGATGCATCCATACGCCCCCACAGAAATCAGATTGACCATAATAAATCATATCATAAAGTGTGCACATAATATAACAAAAAAGGGGCGTGGCAGAACATCACTCTACTAGCCTAGAGTCATGTCAGAGCATCCCTGACACGGACATGGAACCCCCATGCCTAGTGAAGCTCATGTAACAAAAGGTTCATAATAAAAGTTCAAAACATAATTGTCATATCAGAAGGTTCTGTTGATAACTAGAAGGGGGGGTTGAATAGTTTACCACTTTTTAACTTGTTAATTTTTGAAAAGCTTTACGTGTAATCAACAAATCTAACTAATTAACAATAATTAATATGCAAGTACAAAAAAAAATGATCAAACCACAACACGATTGTTTATCGGGTTCGGCTACAAGGACTCTTTTTCCTTGCCCTACTCCACGCCTTCCAACTCGAGAGTTTCAAGCACTAGTCAACAAGCACCTTTCACCAGTGGAGAAACCTTTACAATCGTCGCTTACACTTTATCCGGTACAAAGCTAAATATTGGGTCCTAGTTCAAGGTAGAACCAACCTAACGTCGCTTATCCACTATTTCCGACACTAAGCTAGATGTCGAGTTCTTTTACAAAGGTACAACCACTCCCATCACACTATGTATTTTAAGGCCTAAAAAACTAACCAATAACTTCAATAAAAGATACAAATGAAGTATAAACTATAAGAGTTTACACAATACAAAGCTAACAAGTCTTGCAACGTTGAGTTGAAACTTGTAACTTCTCGGATGAACTTGTGAACTTCTTAGCTACAAAAGAGAATCACACAAGTGAGTTGCTATTTAGTTAGATAAGAGTATTGAGAGTATGCATGTATTATATAGCTAAAAGTGATGAGAGATTCCTTGCAAATGGCTTGGTATTTATAGCCAACCAAACCTACAGACTGGCGGATCCGGCGGAACCAAAACAAGGGTTCTGCCCTTGTACCCCCAGGGTTCTGCCAGGTCTGACAGTCAAAGACACAAGAAATCTTTCCATATCTAGCAATGTCACATCATGATTCTACAAGTCCACACTTAATAGTTTGAGTGAGAATCCATCCAAGATGTGTAAGAGATCTTAAGCAAAGTCACATCCTAGATTTAGTAACCTTACCATAAATGCATATGATGCATGCCATGATGTCATGTTACATTTTCTATATTAGGAAATATAACAATGTTTATGTTTAATATGAAATGTAAAGTCTAGTTATACAAGACTAAAACTAGAATCATGTTTTACTAAAACCTAAAGTTTATACTTTGTCGTTAACAAAACTTAGCAAAGATCGTAAAATATAAATATCGTTTTTTGGCGATGTTTGTATTAACAATCTCCCCCTTTTTGTTGATGAAAAAACACAAACTTTATTTTTAAGTAAATCACTAATTCTAGTGTTAAGTCTATGAATGTTTGTATTTAAACTTGTTTTACATAATTGATGAAAATCATTTTAAGTTTGTAAGTTTAAATATATTTTCTCCCCCTTTTTGTCGAAACAAAAAGAAGAGTTACGTAGCGGAATAATGCAAATGCTCCCCCTTGGACAATACTCCCCCTAAATGGAGTGCCAAGAAAGGATACATGGATTTTGAACCTACAAAAAAAAATAGTTGACGATAATGACACATGATAAATCATGTAGACATAACATAAAATGAGAATATAAGCAATCACACTCTCAACTTATATATGATCAACCAACAATGCAAACAAGATAGTAGAAAAGATGTCATTTCAAGTAAAATTTGGCTTTGTAAAAGTCAAAGTCAAGAGATGAAAACTTCCGTCCTACTTTTAGAAATATAAAGGTTAAATGGTAACTTAGAAGAGAAAAAGTCCTACGTTTATAAAAAGACCAACATTGTCTTTGATGAGAAAGATCCTCCTAAGTTAAGGTCTATGGTTGGTGAGGATGAGAAAGAGTGTTTAGACTATTGATAATGTGTTGGATGACAAAGCGGGTTTCATCTTGAACTTGATGAAGCATGGATTTTATGCTTTCACAAATTTGGATTGTTCGCTCACATTGCGTACAACCATGATGAGGATTAGGTAGGATTGGATTTGCGGTTGATTGTGGTGGTGGTTGAGTTTGAGGTTGATTGTTTCTTTGGAAATTAGGTTCTTCATATGGAGGACCATGGTTGTTGTTGTGAATGGGATGTACCAACATTGGTTGTGGTTGTAGCGTTGATTGTGTTTTGAATGTTTGAGATGATGGAGATTCAAGTGGTTGTGATTCTATTGTTGGTGGATTATGCGATCTTGGAGGTAGATTTTCCAAGCCTTCAAGAAATGAAAGTGGTGATGATGGTGCCGTACCAAAAAGTTCCATGGGTTCACTCTTGGGTGATTTTGGAGATGATGGTGAGTTTGATGGTTGAGTTGGTGCCGATGGTGATGTTGGATCAGTTTGTGATTTTGTTGGTGATGAAGTGATTGTGACTTTGTGATCTATGAGATGATGTAGGAGTTACAAGGTCAAGAAAATTTTCTCTATGAATTGGTGATGAAATGATGAGGGGTGTTTCACCCGAAGATGATGAACTTAAGTTGATTTTGGTGTTGAAGCAACAAGGTTTGACACTAATCCTAGCGGTTCTTCTAATGGGTCGAAATGGTGGTGATGAGTGGTTTGACTTAGTCATGGTGAAACAGGGATGTTAAGGAGATGACAAAGATGTAAGAGAATGATGGTGAGATGTGATTACAGACTATCTAAGATGAACTAATTTATAGAGTTTGAGAGTTTCAAAAAGTGTGTTTGGATTTGATGTTCTTCCATTCAAAGATGGAGGTTTGTGATTATTTGGAAGGGCTATGAATGTTGTCACTTCATTAGAAGTCAGCCCAATGAGGTTTGATGGAGTAAGATGACCAAGATATACACTAAATGCTATGTGGTCATGTCAAATGATTTGGTTTAGATATTCCACAGATTTCAAAGAACCTTTCAAAGGGTTCCTTTCTTTGTGTAGAAGGGTTCCTTGGGTAAAGTATGTTTGAATTTGAATTTTGGGGGGAAGTGGCTTCCTATTTGTTTTAATGGGTGAAACTGATCCTAATATGTTTATTGGAAGTTAGGAAAGATGTTTCTCACTAAAGAAAATGAATTGGTGTTTGAGAAAGTGTAAAATACAAAGGAAAAAAAATTCTGCAGGTGATCGGTGGAACCCAACGAAAACAAGGGCGGAACCCTGTTTTGGGTTCCGTGTGTTCCGTTGGGCCAAACTGGGTTTACCCAGAAATTTGACTGGCAGAACCCAGATTTTGGTTCCGTCAAAGCACAAAAAAGCGACAGAACAGGTTTTTCGGGGTCGAGACGAAATCCAAATTTTCTGAAAACTCTTGGAACATAAAATTTAAGGTATAACTGATTAGGAAATGCAAAAAATGAATGTAGAAACATTCTTACCATTATACTTTGACCGGGGGCTAACGAAATTCACTATACTAAGTGAAATTTTCCATGTACTTGAACATTTGGCAACATATAAAATGTGGTCATCCTGCATAAATGTTAAGCCAATATATTGTCCAAAGATAATATTAGAATACGGAAATATTTAAGACCATAAACCATCACAATTCTCATAATTTCAAGACTAAATAGTTCTAAGACATAGTAAATTCAAACGCTCCTTATGCAACTATCTCAAAAGTGATCCATCTTCTTCTTGAGCTTTTCAAGATACCTTCCAATGCATTTCCACATTCCTTTTGTTTGCTTGAATTCTTCAGATTCATTTTTAATAGAGGGAAGTTCTTGGAGGTATTCAAGTGGGGCTAGCCTAGAGTTAGGAAGACCATCATCATCACTCATTGATGAAGATGAAGATGAAGATGAAGGGGAGGGAGAGCCAAGATGTTTTCCTTTGGTGTTAGATACTTTCTTACCACTAAGAGGGACAAAGATGTGAGGAACTAGAGAATAGTCAAGGCGAATTCCTTTGTCATTAGGTGGAATTGGTGAGATGACTCTAAAGAGACGGGTGAGAAGCATTCCATACGAAAGAGTGGTTTTCCATCCATAGGTATGTCGACCATTCTTCTAGCCATGTAATAAGCCAAGTTGAAGGGTTGTCTAATGGAGATACTATAGAGCGTGTAACAAAGACATGTGTTCACATGATCTCTATTTCCTATAGAACATGTGACATTAGCTCTAAGAACTTCTTCCCACTTCCTAAATTGAGGTTTAAGTTCATTAAGTTCCATTCCAAACGGGTCTTTGTTCACTTCACTTCCCAAACGATTTTTCCTAGTGTTGGAGGTTCTTACGAAGAGATGGTCACGAAGTGCATGTTAGGTGCCACTTATCCGTGTAGAGACACGTTCCATTACTTGGGATACCAAGAATTTGAGCAAATAGTTCCAAAGGAATGGTGTTTTGATGGTGGTTGGTAGTGAAGTTTAAGGAGATTTGATCGTATTCATTACTAGAGAGAACCACGGTAGCATAGAACTCTAGAATAAACCTAGGACAAATTTGTTCACCAATGTCTAGAAGACAATCGAATTTAATGGTTTCTAATTCTTGACGAATATAAGTTCCTTCTAAGAAGAATGAATCAATGGTTCTCCCCTCATGGACATACCGTTTTTCTAAGCCCTTAAAGATTTTGACTTGGGTTGTAGTAAGACCTTTGGTCATATGGTGTTTGGGTAGATACTTAAGGGTGTCCTTGTGATCGGAGAGTGTTGTGGGAGGCATGTTGATTCATAGAAAACACAAAATTTCAATTTTTAGTTTAAGTTGACGATTATTGCAATGTGGATGTTCTAGTGTGTGCCTATATGCAAACGATGTGGAGACTTGGTTATCTTGACTCATTTTGGTGCTCAAAATGTTTTATAATGCAAGTCTTTGTCATAAACGATAAGATAATCCAAATGTTCCTAATTCAATGTGGCTTCGGTTGAATGTACCCGAAAATACATATTAGTTATGTATTCCCTTTAGCATTCAAGAGATTTTATGCAAATGATGTTTTTGTGACGTTTTTCATTTGTATTAACAATGTGACAAAGGGTAGTGTTCTAATTGTGAAAAATTATTTTCAAAAAAAGTTTACTTGGGTGTTTGGCAAATCGTGATAGTAATTAAGAAGATGCAATTCCTAACTAAGTGAAAATATGATTAGTTCATGACCAAGGTTTTTCAAGAATGAATAAATTTGTGCATAAACCCTAAGATTTTAGTTTTTGTGATTTAGTGGAAATCCTAGACATGAATTAAACATGTAATTGATATAAAGAAAACTTACAATGATGATTAATGAGGAGAGTACTTGATAGAGAGCCCTAATTTTTGAGTGTTTAAGTGTTTATGAGTGAATGATGGCTGTTTGTGAGTTATCGTTGTGGGTTAGAGAGTGTTTGGTTTAATCCTAGGAATAAGTTGATCTGCAAAGTTGGCGGATCTGGCGGAACCAAAAAGAGGGTTCCGCCCGTTTAGTCTCAGGGTTCCGCCACACCAGCAGTGGTGAAAGATGTTTTGATTTGTTTTGATTTTTGTGATTTTATTCTAATGTTCCAAACTATAATGTAGGTTCCATAAGTCCTAAGCCAAGCCTAAGAAGGTTGAATCGTTCTCGTTTAGGATGTTTTGTGAAAGTGTTGACGATGTGGTTTTTGTATGAAACTTTCTTAGTTGAGATGTACCTCAATGAACATTTTTACCAAGGCGATGATGATGAATTCCAATATGTTTAGTGAGAGCATATTAGATTGGATTATCACTGAGATCGATGCTTCCTTTGTTGTTGCTTAAATGACGAAGATGAAATCAAGTAAGAATATGATGTTGACGAGAGTCTTCTTGATCTTAAGGAACTTGTTGACATGCTTTTCAGCCCGACGTGGCTTTAGTATGTTGAGGTATCATGAGTCGTTTGTTACTTAGAGAACTATGAGGTGAGACAATGTCAAAATAAAAGTACAAATACCATTTGTGCTTTTTCTTATTAACATAGTCATCGACATAATCCAAGTAGGCATGCACTATGGTGTCTACTCCCGTTTCTTTGGGATACCATAACTCTAAATGTGCAATAATCTAAAAGTTAGTTTAATGACTTCAAGGTGGATTAGGATCTTCTCGAAAATGATCACATAGACAAATACTAAACATACCTTCGGGTCTACTAGCCGTGAGGTAAAGTAGACTTTCAATCATACTACTTTATTTAGTGTTATCAATGGATTCAATTTTCTCATCCTTGGTGAGACATAGGACACGTAATTCATTGTGCACATATGAGGAACTAGGAATATCTTCTAAATGATTATTCCTTACCTTTTAGAGCTTGCGAAAAGTCTTTCAGAGTATGTTTGACTTTGTTTATTTTCTTTCTAACATCTTTATTTATTCCGTAAGATCCAATTATGATGTTACTTCTTCAATTTAGATGTTAAGGTCAAAACTTCATTTTAATCAAATATGCTTATTTATACCTAAGATGCTTGTTTTAAACCAATGTTTGACATGAGAAAACATATGTTAATTTTAGTTTCAGCTTATGTCTTTATGGTTCCTTTTATTAATGTTCCTAATGACACAAGTCTACTAAATGACTCTTAAATCTTTTAACAAATTCTCTATTTAATAGTTCATCTTCCTTGTCATTCCCTAAGCTCTTTTATCTCTTACCATTATTCGATTTTTCACTAAGTTATCATCTACCGAAAGTGATGTTTTTAAAGAAAGATGGTCATTAGTTGAATGTTAAGTTTGACGATTTCTCGAATCATTAGGTTCCTTTATTTAAAATAATATAACCTTTGTTATTATAAAACCATCCAATAGGTATGTCGCCATAAAACTTAGAGTTGAATCTTTATGTGCAAAACCTTGGTGTTCTAGAGTACAATGCTATCTTCAAACATATTAAAATGTTTTGATGTACTCTATTTCATTTTGTATGCTTCATGTGAAGATTTATGAAACGAGAGTTTAGGATATGATTGACAATTCAAGTCTTTGAGTTTAGATGATATTATCTCATAAACTAATTTGGAGCATTTTACTTATTGAATTTGCAAGCATCATAAAAGTGTTGGTCATCTTATCACTTAGGTGATTCTTAGTTACCTCACTTATAAACAAGCATTAAGTGAGACTCACTCAAGAGATCCAACTTTCTATGTTCGAGGGTTAAATAAGACGTAGCACCTTATGTCTCCCGTTTATTGTTATCTAGAAATCCTTTGACCACAGAGGATCCAATCCTCTCTATAACTTACTAAAGAAAGAACAACTTAAGGTATGAACTACTAATACTACACACGATAAATCCTAAGCAAAAAGCACGAGACCACACTAGGTAAGTTTGAAGAAAAGTGTAACTTTTTAAGTTCCAAAGAGATGCTACCAAGAAGGATAAACATAATGCATTTCATCTTAACTTGTAGGAAAGCTTGGAGACTTCAGTACTCATGAAACCGAGGTGGTTAGTCACACATATAAAGGCATATAACAAAATGGCCTTTGTCCTTTTAATATTCGATTCTATTTGAGATTGAGAAACTTCTAAACTTTTCTTCTAGGCTTAACAAACTTCACTTCCTTTGTTTCACTATCCTAATCTGGTTTTATCTTAAGTTTCTATTTAGAGATTGAGTTACTTTTAAATCTCTCTCCTAGGCTTAACAAACTTTGCTTGCTTTGTTTTACTTGTTGATGGTGCATTTGAGTTAAACCCTAATCCGGTTTTATCTCTAAGTGACTTTTTACTTTTCCACAATCTTTTAAGAGATTTTGAGCTTTCTTCAAACTTAGCTAACATTTTTCCTTTTTCATTTTGTCTTTTAATTTCATGTTTGTAGTCTTGACATAATTTCCATTCTTCAAACTTAGCTTTCTTCAAACTTAGCTAACATTTTTCCTTTTTCATTTTGAGATTTTGAGCTTTCTTCAAACTTAGCTAACAATTTATCATCTTCACATATACCTTCATTAAAAACATTTAAACTCGTAGCACATGAATTAATTTCAACTAAATGTCTATCTATTAGTTTTTCTAAGACTACCAATTCATATGTAAGATCAAGTTGATCATCATTGACTTGACATATTTCTTGATGAAAATTTAATATATTTTTCCAAATGTCATTAGCCGTTTGGCAAAAATACACTCTTTCATATTCAATCCTTGGTAAAGCTTTATAAATCATTATCTTAGCTTTAGTGTTTTTATCAACTTTAGGATAGTCATCTTGATTTTCAAAACTTGTTTTAGTTGGTTTAAAATCACCAATAGAAATTGTGGAAAAATAGAAGGGGGGTTGAATAGTTTTACGTCCTTTTTGTTTTATAAAAGTTTGCTTCAAAAGGATAGATGCAAAATACAAAAACTTTGATGCAAAAATATAGATACAAGTTTTGTTCTCAATTATTGTATGAACCCTACTTGTTAAGATTGTTGAGTAGAGATTATAATTTTATTAATCACACTTATATATATCCTTATGGTTTTTTTATTATGAAATTAATGTTGTGAATGGAACCTAGTTTGATCTTTATGTGAAATCAATATATGCACAACACAAGCAATAATAACTATATATGAAATGTAAATAAGTAAGTAAGCAAACAGTAAGAGATGGAAAAATCAAACCGAGAGACAAAGGATTTATAGTGGTTCGGCTACAAGGACACCTTCCTTGCCCTACTCCACTCCCCGAGCACCGAGCTTGAAAGTTTTCTTCACTAAGTCAATAACCTCCCTTATAGCGGAGAAAACCATACACACCTTAGCTTACACCAATTTAACGACACAAAGCTAAATGTCGAGTTCTAATCGTAGCTAGAACCAATCTCACAACTACAATCACACCACAACTTCTTCACACCCTTTTCACGCCTTCTACACTTCTTCACAACTCTTGTTTCTTCACACCTTCATAACTTCTATCTATTCACTACTTCAAGGGTTTTGCTACTTCACAACTTCTAGGCTTCTAAGTCTTCACAACTTCAATACTTCTAACTCTCTACTAGAGGGCCCTTATCTATATACCACTACAATGATTCTTCTACTTTAAAAGCTTCTATATCTTCTATGCTTCAAAGCTTCTATGTCTCCACACCTTCTAGTCTTCAATGTCTTCTCAACTTAGAGGCTTCAACTTCTTCACTACTAACCACTACTTCAATATGCTACTACTTCTTATATCTCCTATCACTAATTCTATGCTCTTCTACTTCTTCACTTCTAATACCACTTCACACTTTCAACAATTCTAGATCCTATATCTAAATCTAGCTAACCAATGTATACACCTTATTCACCAAAGTATAAATGATTAAAAAGATGAAATGAACAAACAACTTAGATAGCAAGATGATACTAAGTTGTAATACTTCTAGTCTTGATAGATAGAAGTATTCTTCTCTTTGCACTTGAGTGTTGAGGCTTGAATCACTTTGAAACAAAGATTAATGTATATATGATCAACGGATTTTAGAGGATAGAAATGGATGTTTGAATCAGAAAGTTTAGAGTGCAAAAAGGTGAGAAAAATTAGTGGAATGAACCAGTATTTAAAGGGACAGCTGGGGGAATCAGGAGCGTGCCGGTCCCCTTAATTAGGGGCCGGTCCCCTTAATTATTAAGTGGGCCGCCTGGTTAACTAAGGGGGCCTCCCCTCCTAAACGTTGCCCAGCTTTGTCCTTTTGTGAGGAAGATTTTTCTGGATTAGATTTGCCATTTTTGGTTAAAAATTTGAATTCATATACTTGTAATGAATTAAAATTTAAACATATTCTTTTAATTCCAAAAATGTTTTATAAAAGATATAAAATGTTTTGTGACATTTTATAAAAGTCTAGTGATTAATAAAAATGTTCCTTTGATCTTATAATGCATTTGACACTTTGTTTAATCATACCTTAAGTGATTAGATGGTGAAAGTGAGTATTTACTACTAAATACTTATTTACGTCATGATCTTTGGTTTGATGAGTTTTTGTTTTGTGATTATCAAAACATAGAGATATCTTGGGTAACGTAGCTCTGATGCCAATTGTGGAAAACTAGAAGGGGGGTTGAATAGTTTACCGCTTTTTAACTTGTTAATCTTTGAAAAGCTTTACGTGTAATCAACGAATCTAACTAATTAACAATAATTAATATGCAAGTATAAAGAAAAAAACGATCAAATCACAACACGATTGTTCATCGTGGTTCGGCTACAAGGACTCTTTTTCCTTGCCCTACTCCACGCCTCGAGTTTCCAACTCGAGAGTTTCAAGCACTAATCAACAAGCACCTTTCACCGGTGGAGAAACCTTTACAATCGTCGCTTACACTTTATCCGGTACAAAGCTAAATACTGGGTCCTAGTTCAAGGTAGAACCAACCTAACGTCGCCTATCCACTATTTCCGACACTAAGCTAGATGTCGAGTTCTTTTACAAGGGTACAACCACTCCCGTCACACTATGTATTTTAAGGCCTAAAATACTAACCAATCACTTCAATACAAGATACAAATGAAGTATAAACTATAAGAGTTTACACAATACAAAGCTAACAAGTCTTGCAACGTTGAGTTGAAACTTGTAACTTCTCGGATGAACTTGTGAACTTCTTAGCTACAAAAGAGAATCATACAAGTGAGTTGCTATTGAGTTAGATAAGAGTATTGAGAGTATGCATGTATTCTATAGCTAAAAGTGATGGGAGATTCCTTGCAAATGGCTTGGTATTTATAGCTAACCAAACCTTCAGACTGGCGGATCCGGCGGAAGCAAAACAAGGGTTCCGCCCTCGTACCCCCAGGGTTCCGCCAGGTCTAACAGTCAAAGACCACAAGAAATCTTTCCATATCTAGCAATGTCACATCATGATTCTACAAGTCCACACTCAATAGTTTGAGTGAGAATCCATCCAAGATGTGTAAGAGATCTTAAGCAAAGTCACATCCTAGATTTAGTAACCTTACCATAAATGCATATGATGCATGCCATGATGTCATGTTACATTTTCTATATTAGGAAATATAACAATGTTTATGTTTAATATGAAATGTAAAGTCTAGTTATACAAGACTAAAACTAGAATCATGTTTTACTAAAAACTAAAGTTAATACTTTGTCGTTAACAAAACTTAGCAAAGATCGTAAAATATAAATAACGTTTTTAGGCGATATTTGTATTAACAGTTTCAAATAGCAAGGTTTACAATAACAGAGGTTCAAAACAGAAGGTTCATAGCAAAGGTTTATATCAAAGGTTCATATCACAAAGGAAACCTTAAGAGTAAGGTTAGAATATACGTACCTTAGCAAAGCAATGAGATCAAAAGAAAGGATCATGAAAGGGAAGAGTTCACTTCTTCTTCAATATATCTACCAGAATTATAATCATTTTATTATTAATAACTTTATCTTAAATCAGATTGCTCCTTTAGTCGTCTTTTCATTTTTAGTAACTTTCCATATTTAGTAACTTTCCATATTTAATTACTTTCCATATTTAGTAGGTTTCCCAAATTAGTAGGTTTCTATAATTAGAAAGATTTCACATTAAAATTAGGTTAAGTCTATAAATAAATCATTGTTATCGAATTAGGGTTTAATTATAATAATATAATAATAGTTTAGGGTTTAATATGTTAACTTTCCATAATTTAAGGTTTAATATGTAATTATCCAAAAGTTCAGGGTCTAAAGTGTAAATATTACGTTTGCCATATTTTATACACATAATCCATAAGTTAAGAATATTTATTATTCAATTCTTCAAATTTACAATTATTACAAGTTACACCCTTAATTTACATAAATTACAAAATAAGTCCTTATTAATAATTATATTACAATTATATCCATATTAAATTCATATTAGCACCTTAACCCTTTAGTTATCAAAATTACACATTGTACCTCTCAAATTAATATATATACAAAGCACCCTCATCTTTCCATAATTTACAAAAATAAACCCTAAATTTTAAATAAATACAATTTGTACCATTTTTATATATAACTTAAAAATTAATCCTTTTTAATTATAAATTTTATACTTTACACCCTTGTACTAATTTTATATGATTTCCCCTGGTCTTACACACTCTACAAAAATAACCCTCAAGTTTATTTAATTACAAAACACACCCTTGTATTTTAAAAATTCCATTCGGTTCTAATTAAATTCCATAAAACCCTAACCCTAAATTCCTCAATCATCACAATCATTAATTAAACCTTAAACAACATTAATTACACAAAATCAAACACCTAAAACCCTAACCCTAGTTCATACGATCCAAAACTTTTATTTTTGTTTTCTTTTTAATTAATCCAATTATAAAACAGTTCCCAAACAATTTTCCAAGCTTCAAAAATTATTTTACTAATTTTATTAGGGTTGTATCACATTTATAAAACATGAATAAAATATACATGAAGCTCAAAAAAATCGTTACAGCCGATTATTGTTTTAGATTGATTTTAGGGTTTCGATTTTTCTTTTAATGCATACAACTTATATAACATGCGTGGCTAATTTTTTATACGTGTATTATGGATCAAATAAGTGACAAGACTGTTTAAAAATTACCCTTGATGATCAAAATAGCGCCGAATAGTTTTTGTAATAAAATCCCATGCATAAAAAACAATTCGAACCACAAAACTCCAAGCCTTCAAACGATTGAACCATAGCCTTGACCTCTATTTTTCTCACCTTCCTAGACTTCAAATACGTCCTGGAAAAATACTCTTAAGACTTGGAAAAATTGATGTCGACTGAAAAGTTTTTTAGGTTTTCGGTTTTATAAAGAAAATCGATTTAGGGTTTTCTAAAAATAATAAAACATGTAATGTGTATTTATAGGGAGTGGAATACTTATCTTTGGCTGCAATCTTATGGGATAGTGTCAAATTAAATTATTATACAAGTTTCCTAATGTATTTGTGATTTATTTCTTAATATATATATATATATATATATATATATATATATATTAAATCGGTAAAATTAATTATATGAAATTAAATTATTTTACTTTTACACAAACTTTTATTCATACTTAATTTATTGTGATCTTATGTTGTCAAATTCCAAATTTCTAGGGTTTATTTGGTATTATTTAAGTGTTAATGCAAGTTTTTGAACTTAGGGGCATTTTGGTCATTTTACATGCTTTTAAAATTATAGGTATTACAACTCTTCCCCTCTAAAAAAATTTTCTGTCCTCGGAATTTGAATAAACAGAGCTGACAGAAACGAATCGAATTGCAGAAATTGCAAAGATGAAACGAACACGGAATCTTTCAGTTACAAAAGTAGCCTCAAGTCAGAATAACCTTTCCAACAGATTCTAACAGACAGATAGATCTTTCTTATCAGAATTCATAATCTCATATCTTATCAGAGCAGATCATAATTCAGTTCAATGATTTCGTACAGGTAGCAGATAACTAAAGTACTTCTCAAAAGTACTAGCAGAAAATAGATTGAGTGCGGAAATTCAAACGATATAAGACTATAGTTAGTTCTGAAATTCTTAACAGACGAACAACGATCATACGACGAGAATTCGAACGTATCCAGATATCTAACGTTGAAGGCAGAACATACATAGTTAGAATGAATCCTAAATCTCACTAACCACAGATAATCCTGCTAACAAAAATCTAATGCTTCTCAAATACTTCCCAAAATATCATATGCTCACAATGAAAGTACGTTATATGATGGGGGTATTATTATGTTAGTCAGGCGTCATAATATTTGCACCATATAATTATACATTCATGATGACCATACTTTATATCAAGTCGTGAATAAGCAACCTAATAACGGTATCTCAACACCTTTCTTCTTCCTAGGATTTGGCAAAAATAATCATCATCGATGAGGTTGAACAGAAAACGAACTTATCAAAAAGCAAAAGAAATTTAATAGATCTATCATAAGATAGTATTAACACTTCCAAAAATTTCGACAAAATCCTTATAATTATAAACTTAACGAACATACGCAGAATTATCATAATACGAAACTTCCAATGAAAAACTTAATAATCTAAAGATTCAATCACACCATTGTCAATATTCCTCATGATCATGTGGCATCCTAATCATTATTAACGGAAAAATCTAGATAAATCAACCCATACCCGGATTATTGTCAGAATTATAACCTTCCAAAGAAAACCTTAGTAAACACAGTTTCATTATCAGAATGGAGTGGACAATTTCCTATATTCGTGATTAATAACCTCCAAATTTCTCGTAGGAATAGAAAAGTCAAATAGTGTCAAAGGAATACTTAATATACCCAGCATTAGCAGAAGAATTCACAGAATATGTCAAACACTTAGGGTTGTAATAATCTTCCGAATGGTCAAACTGATTATCAAAGATAGGGATCAGAATCAGAAAATAAAACTTAAATGGTGTGAGGCTTAATCGTGTAGTTCTCAAGATATTCTAAACTTACTTGGTTACTGAACTTTAGGTCGTGTATAACTTCCTAATATCAGAAAATGATCTTATCGGCTTATCTAAAGGCAGAGGCACTAGGGCTGAGCACCGAAGGTTCAAAACCGAACCGGACAGAAGAAACTGACCGAACTGACAAAAACCGAACCAGACCGACGGCCCGTCGTTTCGGTTTCGGTTTCAGGTTTTACATGATTTCGGTTTCGGTTCGGTTCGATTCGGCCCAAAACCGACAAAAACTTACCAAAATACACTTGGACCGACAAACCCGAACCGAACCGACCTGACGGCCCGTCGGTTCGGTTTCAGTTCCGATTTTTCATGAATTTTGGTCCTCGGTTTTTACGGTTCGGGTCGGTTCCGACCCGATGCTCAGCCACGAATCAGAGTGATGCGGAAGAAATGCTACTTAAACCAATGTCCTAGTCTACCCAATCCTCACCGGTCATGACTTAAATTCATATAGGGAAGTCCTAAAGCAAATCCTCAAAGGTTGATTCATAATCCTGTGGTACAAAACCTAAGGGCCTAATACTCATAGGTCATAGCCTAAGCTCTACGGGTTATGAATCAGCCAATCAAACCTATCTCTGATATTATAAATTGTAACACCCCAACCTGACAAGGGTAAAGATGTCACAAAAATATGGCTTCACATCAGAACATACAGCATTAAACAAAAGCGGAAGTCTTACATTAATAACTTTAATCTAAATGACTATCGTGAAATCTTCACTCAGCTCTACTCTCAATCCCAGAAAACTATCCCAAAAGCTATCTTGAATACCTGCCACAGTGAAAAGAAATGCGGCTAAGCTTAAAAAGCCCGGTGAACAGATATATAACAAAATGAAACGAAATATAAATGCTGAAGTACAAGTGTTATAATTTGGTAAAACATAATTTAGGCATAACGAATATTTGGTAAATGTGGTGTAAGTTTAGGTAAGAAATTAATACAATCACTTGTATAAACAGAGTCAGAATATACCATGAGCTCAGAAACATATCATAATCATATCATAAACATATATAAGGCAACATAATGGAGTAGCTAACTTCCAGAATTGTGAAGGACGTGTATTGGACACATTGCCACATTCACTAGACAATATCATATCATAACATAACAAAAATATATCTAGGATGCATCCATACTCCCCCACAGAAACCAAATTGGCCATAATAAATCATATCATAAAGTGTACACATAATATAACAGAAAGGGGACGTGGCAGAGCATCACTCTACTGCCCTAGAGTCATGTCAGAGGTGCATCCCTGACATGGACATGGAACCCCCATGCCTAGTGAAGCTCAGGTAACAAAAGGTTTATAATAAAAGTTCAAAACATAATTGTCATATCAAAAGGTTCAAATAGCAAGGTTTATTATAACAGAGGTTCAAAATAGAAGGTTCATAACAAAGGTTTATATCAAAGGTTCATATCACAAAGGAAACCTTAAGAGTAAGGTCAAAATATCCATACCTTAGCAAAGCAATGAGATCAAAAGAAAGGATCACGAAAGGGAAGAGTTCACTTCTTCTTCAATATATCTACCTGAATTATAATCATTTTATTATTAATAACTTTATCTTAAATCAGATTTCTCCTTTAGTCGTCTTTTCATTTTTAGTAACTTTCCATATTTAGTAACTTTCCATATTTAGTAGCTTTCCCAAATTAGTAAGTTTCTATAATTTGAAAGATTTCACATTAAAATTAGGTTAAGTCTTTAAATAAATCATTGTTATAGAATTAGGGTTTAATTATAATAATATAATAATAGTTTAGGGTTTAATATGTTAACTTTCCATAATTTAAGGTTTAATATGTAATTATCCCAAAGTTCAGGGTCTAAAGTGTAAATATTACATTTTCCATATTTTATACAAATAATCCATAAGTTAACAATATTTACTATTCAGTTCTTCAAATTTACAATTATTACAAGTTACACCCTTAATTTATATAAATTACAAAATAAGACCTTATTAATAATTATATTACAATTATATCCATATTAAATTCATATTAGCACCTTAACCCTTTAGTTATCAAAATTACACATTGTACCCCTCAAATTAATATATATACAAAGCACCCTCATCTTTCCATAATTTACAAAAATAAACCCTAAATTTTAAATAAATACAATTTGTACCCTTTTATATATAACTTATAAATTAATCCTTTTTAATTACAAATTTTATACTTTCCACCCTTGTATTAATTTTATACGATTTCCCCTGGTCTTACACACTCTACAAAAACAACCCTCAAGTTTGTTTAATTACAAAACACACCCTTGTATTTTAAAAATTCCATTCGGTTCTAATTAAATTCCATAAAACCCTAACCCTAAATTCCCCGATCATTACAATCATTAATTAAACCTTAAACAACATTAATTACACAAAAGCAAACACCTAAAACCCTAACCATAGTTCATACGATCTAAAAATTTTATTTTTGTTTTCTTTTTAATTAATCCGATTATAAAACAATTCCCAAACAATTTTCCAAGCTTCAAAAATTATTTTACTGATTTTATTAGGGTTTTATAACATTTTTGTAATGTCCACTATCTGATGCATTTTTCTCTTTGTAGATATGTTTACTAAAGGAAAAGAGCCATGCAACGAAACTCCTATGGATGAAGACTGGGACTAAGGTGAGTTTAGTAAAGGATATATTTGGCCAGTTAGCTGCCTATTATTGCAACAAATTGGCTGCATGAATTTGCAGCCAAGATTTCCCCTACATTGTTTACTATCTCTAAATCCTAATTTTGATCAATTAGTATATTGTTCGTAGCTAGAAGATGTGCAGAGGAAAGTGAACAAGTTTAAGTTTGAAGACTAATAAAAGAGTGAAGGAAGACAATAAGGAGCTCATTTTTTATTTGGCTTTTTAAGCTTGCATTTCAAATTTCTTTGATTGTTGGATTTTTATGGTTGTTTCGTACTTTATTTGCTAGCTTTGGATTGTTGGATTGTTGGATTGTTGGTGGTTTCTGTCAAATGTTGGCTTGATTTATGGATTTACGATTTTACGGTTTTTATCTATGTTTCTTGATTTCTGGATTTATGGTTTCCGCTAAACTTGCATTTGAAATTTCTTTGACTAACTTGCTTGCATATTTGTTACTAGTTTGTCCACTTTATTGTTATTATGTTGCGTAGAAAAGTTTATTTGTTACTAGTTTGTTTTATTGGTTGAGTAAACAAGTGATGGATAATAACTTTTGAGTTAACAATTGATAAATTTGAAAGCATACAAAAAACCGAAAAAAAACCGACACCGAACCGATTTAATAAAAAAAACCAAAAAACCGAAACCGAACGGTTTGAAATTTTTAAAAACCGAAGTTTTCGGTTCGGGGTTTGGTTTTAGTTAAAAACTGCCCCATGGTCACCCCTAAGTGTATACGTCACTCCCATTTAACATTTGCAGTTTGACTTTGAACTTAGGGGCATTTGGTATTATTTAAGTGTTAATGCAAGTTTTTGAACTTAGGGGCATTTTGGTCATTTTACATGCTTCACAAGATTTGTGGATTTGGCATGCATTTTTTGAGATGGCGGGGGTGAATACCGATATTAATGTTTTAGATAACTCTCCGTTATTCGACGACCTTCTTGCTAACGAATCCCCAAGAGCACCTTATATCATAAATGGACACAGGTATGAACATGGATATTACTTACCTGACGGAATTTACCCACGGTGGGCAACTTTCGTCAAATCCTTCTTGGCAACAACTGACGAAAAACATGGTTATTTCAAAAGGAAGCAAGAAAGTGCACGAAAAGATGCCGAACGTGCTTTTGGTGTGCTTCAAGGACGTTGGGGTATAGTACAACAATCGGCACGTGCACTGGAAATTGTCAAGATACGTAGAATAATGTATACGTGCATTATTTTGCATAACATGATTTTAAAAGATCAAAAGTTTGCACTACGTAAGTATAGGGAAATGTGGGTGGATTCGACACCACGTTTTAGCCGAGACAGGTGGGTCGACAGATGTGATACCCAACGTCGCATAAATAGAGAAACACGCGACCATGAAATGCATACTCAACTTCAACAAGACCTTATGGAACATGTTTGGCAAAAACGTCTTGAACGTCAAGATGAAGAAGAATATTCCGAGGCCGATGAATAAGTATTTGTAATTCGTATTTTTTTCATTGTGTTTTTTTAATTCTGTATTGTAATATGTTTAAGAATTAATGTTTTGTTTTTAATAAATGAAGTATTTGTTTTAGTTTAGGGGTTGCATTTGAAATATTTGATTTAAAGTTGAGTTAAGGTGAGTTATAGGTGAGTTATTGTACCATTTGTTTTTTTGTGAATTAAGGTGAAAAGGTTAACGCTGATGTGGCGCTGATGTGGCACTAAGTTATAAGATAACTCACAGTCATTATACCTTGTGCTCTTAATAAAGTTTAAAATGTTATGCTTATGAAAACTTAATCAACTTAAATAGTCACCTTAATAAACTTTTAAATAACTTAATAAATGTAAACTTATAAACATCTTTTGTTTGTATTTGACTCATGATTTTTTTTGGGTAGACTGCAAAAATGGTCACTAACGTATTGCGAAAGTGCAAAAAAGCCACCGAGTCATAAAGGCGTGCAAAAAAGCCACTAACATTACGGATAAGTGCAAAAAAGTCACCGAGTCCATTTTTTTGCTAACTTCCGTTAGTTATCCCGTTAGTCAAGGGTATTATCGCCATTTCACTCGTTTCCCACCTTTGACTAGCAACACTTTATTTCAATGACCAAATTTGCAAAGTAATAACTTTAGTTTGGAGCCAAAACACACGTGTCAACGAGGAGAATGTTTGGGGATTTAATTTCAACGAGTAAATTTGCATCGTCAAATCTTTCCCTCCCAAAGTAACACGGCAACCGAAATGATTGCATAGGGACTATTCATTTCCGTCTACATTCGCTTATTTAAACGCACCAAACACCACACACACATTCCACCAAAACACACATAAACCCAAAGAACAAAATACACTGAAGCAGATGGCTATCTACATTGGTTCCGAGGAAGAGGAGTACCAAAAAGTTTTAAACAACTATTATCTAAAGGATTTACACCTTGATGGTTTTGGCGCTGAACCAATTGACAAGTATGGTTCTTACAGGAAGGTATCGAAGGAGTTGAGGAAACAGATGCTTACTTGGCTGAGGAAACAAGATGGCTACTATGAGATGCTTTTGGGTGACACGGAGGAGGAAGAGGAGGAGAAGAAGAAGGAGAAGCAAGAGACTGTGGATACCGGTTTACCACAGTTTGATGGGTTGGAATAGAGGATCTCCCATCTTGAATATGTGTTCAAGTATCTCAAGGATAAGAAGGAGAGGAAAGAAGGAGATGAAGAAAAGGAAGAAAAAGGATGGTGTGGAAGGTAGCGGGTCAAACTTCTAAATAATTGTGTGTTTAGAAAGCTTTTTTTTTCTTTTTTTTTTAATTTGTAATCTTATGAACACCTATAATTATCATCAATGAAATTTTATGTTTGTGTTTACATGTTTTATGTTTCAATTTTTATGTTTTTGTAGTGTTGGAATAACCGAATTTGACTAGTAAAGTCAACATATATTAGATACCAGAGTTTGCATCAAGAAAGTAACCATAAACTAAAATTGGACATAACCCAATTCAAATACAAAGACATAATGTTATCTATTCACCCTTGCAACAACCACAATGTACAAGGCCCTCAGATACACCAAAACATGGAGATAATTTGGTACAGAGTTGTCTTATCTCCTTGTCCCAAACACCCATTTAGGGAACTGTGACATTGGACTGCAGCTTATGCACAAACTATTAGATAGGGGCTGTTTGGCATGAGTGTATATAGGGGTGAGCATAAAAACCAAAAAACCGAATCAAAACAGAAAAAACTAAAAAAATCGCACCAAAAAAACCGAACCAAATGAAAAACCGATGGAGGTGGTTTTGAGTTTTAGAAAAACCAAATATTTGGGGCGGTTTTTGGTTGCATATGAAAAACCGAACCGAAAAATCCGCCCCACCCCGCCTTTATATATCTTTCAAATTTTCTCAGATAATCTTATCTTGATAAAATATTTGATTTGTTACTTATTTGCTTAAAAATAGTTTTGACCGTATCTTCTAAACTTTTAAACTTATTAGACGGTTCATAATCTCCTATTATTCCTAGGTTTCCACACCCTATATAATAATAACACTTAACAACTCAAACTCAACATCTTCAGTAAACCTTTCATTGAACAATTCCTCTTCTACATCGAAGACGCAAGCCATGGACACGGGAAAGATGAAGGTTGTAATTCTTTTATACTCATACTTTATTAGTCTGTGAGTAAAATGAAAAAACATTGATTTATTGATGATCTATTATTATGCACATAATTCGATGTCAATTCTGTTACTTGTATCTTATATATCTAGGAATGATTTAATATTCAGTTTAATATTTGCTATTTATATATATTTGTTATCACATCTTATTATTCCATGTTTATAATTGTTTATTTTATTGTTCTAATGTATTGCCAAGTCCAAGTGTTTTTGGTTTGATTGTAGTTGTTACTTTAACTTTGCATTATATTGGTTGTATGCCTACTGTCATTAGAGGTTCATTTGATTTGGTTCAGTTTCGACTTCGAGCTATAAAAATATTGGTCAAACATGCATATATAAGATTAGTTCAAATAGTGAAAATAATGGTGACTTTTAAGCTTTACATCATTGTTGTTAGATTAAGGGTTTTTTTTGGTCAAATATGCATATATAAGATTAGTTCGGTTTCGACTTCGAGCTATAAAAATATTTGTTATGTTAACTTTCTTTACACATATATTCGGAGAGTAAAATTGCTTTATGTTTTTAACAAACTTAAATGACTATCATGGACTTCTAGTGATGTATATATAGATAATGTTTGCATAGAGTATTCATGTGCCATTTGTTCATTAAAACACTTAACATCAGAGCAGTAGTAGTACTTGTAGATCATTTAGACATCGATGGTGTTTCTAATTTGTGGATTAATATCTCATTTCATTATGATGTTATCATTTTGTATTGCAAGTTGTCATGTTCATTTAAGTGAATTAATAACAGCGCGCTTGTTATAGACGTTCTTGTTATGTAATAAAAAACTAATTATATGTTTTAATGACTATCAACCAAATGATGATACTAATATTGAACTATCTTGTTACTTTTTAGTTGCAATATGCACCTGAAAGTCATATCGAGGCTGAAGTTAGCAACAAAAAATATGAACTTGTCATTGATTTAGATAGCGAACAGGTTACTCAAACACCAAATGACGAACATGCTGTTGAGACTGATAAGAAGAATGGTGGTCGGAGATCATGGGTATGGGATTATTTTACCTTCGTAAAAGGTGAGACTCAAGTCCCATGTCCTTATTGTAAGACGGTGTTGGCTGCTGGAACAAAAAGGAATGGAACTATTACCTTGATTCAACATCTGAAGAGTGTTTGCAAGAAATCACCTGTTTACAAGAAGTCTAACTTGAAGAACCAAGCTACATTGAGTTTCAAGCCAGTACCTATGGGGGAATCTAGTGGAGGTTTGGCTTCTCACACTTTTAGCCAAGCAAAATGTAAGAAATCTTTGGCTTGAATGTGCATCATAGACAATAGGCCTTTTAGTGTTGTTGATGATCAAGGATTACAAGAATTTGTATGGGATTTGAACCCCATGTTCAAATTTCCATCTACGTGGACTGTTGCTAGAGACTGTTTGACTATATACAAAGAAGAGGCTAATAAGGTCAAAAAAGCTTTCGAAAAATCAAACCATGTCACTTACGACCGACACATGGACGTCGGTTCAAAACTATAACTTTATGTGTCTTCCGGCACATTGGGTTGATGAAAATTGGAAGCTGAGGAAGAAAATTATTAATTTTTGTCAAATATCAAACCATAAGGGTGTGACAATAGGCAAGTCGGTTTATCGTTGCTTACAAGAATGGGGTATTGATCGGGTTTTCTCAATAACGGTTGACAATGCCTCATCTAATGATGGGGCAATCAAATTTTTAGTGACTATGCTTAAGGGGCCTAATGCTATCTTAGATTGCAAGTACTTACATTTAAGATGTTGTGCTCACATCACTAATCTTATTGTTAAAGATGGGTTAGAAGAACAGTTTGAATCCATTACAAGGATTAGAAATGCGGTAAAGTACATCAGATCATCACCTTCTAGGTTTGAAAGCTTCAAGGAAAGTGTTGAGAAAGAGAATATCGAATGCAAAAGAAAACCATGCCTTGATGTAGAGACCAGATGGAATTCCACATTTCTAATGTTGGAAACAGCTGAGAAATACTCAGCCGCGTTTGATAGGTATATATTTTTTATTATGCTATAGTTAGATTATGTTACATATTTATTTAAACTAACATGCTATATATGTTTATGTTGACAGACTTCAGGTTATAGATCCAAACTATAGATCCTACTTTCAAAATGAAGTTGAGGATGATGGTGAGAAGATTACTAAGAAGAGAAAGAAGAGTGATCGAGTTGTGGGGGCTCCAAACGAATAGGATTGGGAGAACGCTCGGTAAGTTATCTTTGTTTCATTCACTTGTTGAAATATGTTATATATGTTTTGCCTAGATAGTAATATGTTATCTGATTGTTTTGTATAGGTTTTTTATGGAGTATTTGAAGATATTTTTTAATGTTACAAAGAAGGTTTCGGGGTCCAAATACGTGACCTCAAGTTTATTTTTTGGTGAGCTCATCACAATGCATGCAACAATATCTAGAATGTGTTTACAAGTCGATGAGAAAAAAAAGAAAAATGGTGTTGTCAATGAAAGATAAATATGACAAATATTGGGATAACATAGATAACATGAACTTTCTATTGCATGTTGCTTTGGTTCTAGACCCCCGAAACAAGTTACGTTATCTTGAATATTGCTTGGGGTTGATTTATGGTATGAAGTCTAATAAAAGTGAAGAAGTCTTGGAACGATTTGTTCCAACTTTAACTGATTTGTATAATCATTACAAGATGAAACTGGGCAAAGCAAATGATCGAAACACAGCAACTTCTTCATCTTCTACTAGTTTTTTTGATAATGGCTATGAATTTGATCTAGATGATGGTTATGAAAGGTATTTGGAATAATGCGGAGAAAGGGTTAACAATACCGAGGTAGAGATTTATTTAACAGACGGGCCAGAGAAAAAGGTAAAGGGGGATGAGACGTATAATGTCTTAAACTGGTGGAAACTTAATTCCGTTAAATTTCCTATACTATCTCAAGTGGCTAGGCATGTGCTGGGAATGCCAATATCTACTGTTGCATCAGAATCTGCATTCAGTACTGGTGGTAGAGTTATTGACAAATTTAAAAGCTCCCTTACCCCTAAGACAACTCAAGTGTTAATATGTGCACAAGATTGGTTGCGGTCCACACAAACAGAATTGCAAGATGTGGCCCGAATGGTTTACAACTACAGGACCTGGTGGAAAAATTGGAGAATCTGGAAATTGGTAAAGATTTTTGGCTTTTCATTTACTTAGCTATGTCTACAATAAGGAGTTAATTTTTTATTTAGCTTTTTAAACTTGCATTTCAGATTTCTTTGATTGTTGGATTTTTATCGTTGTTTCGTACTTTATTTGCTAGCTTTGGATTGTTGGTGGTTTCTGTCAAATGTTGGCTTGATTTATGGATTTGCGATTTTACGGTTTTTATCTATGTTTCTTGATTTCTGGATTTATGGTTTCCGCTAAACTTGCATTTCAAATTTCTTTGACTAACTTGCTTACATATTTGTTACTAGTTTGTCCACTTTATTGTTATTGTGTTGCGTAGAAAAGTTTATTTGTTACTAGTTTGTTTTATTGGTCGAGTAAACAAGTGATGGATAATAACTTTTGAGTTAACAATTGATAAATTTGAAAGCATACAAAAAAACCGAAAAAACCGACACCGAACCGATTTAATAAAAAAAAACCAAAAAACCGAAACCGAACGGTTTGAAATTCTTAAAAACCGAAGTTTTCGGTTCGGGGTTTGGTTTTAGTCAAAAACCGCCCCATGCTCACCCCTAAGTGTATACGTCACTCCCATTTAACATTTGCAGTTTGACTTTGAAAAGTTAAAATGCAATGGGTAAAAGGGAGTGTTGTTGTAGTTGAAAAGTCAAAATGAAAGTAAGTGCCTAAGTGGTAGAGCTGTTTGGGTCAGTTTGGATTTTGACCCATTTTAATAGTTTCATCCCAACTTCTCAATACATATAACATGGCTGTTTGGGTCAGTTTAGATTTTGACCCATTTTAACAGTTTCATCCCAACTTTTCAATACGTATAACATGATTAAACAAAGACATACATGTAACATTGTTCAAAAACAATAACGTTAAACATACAGTACAGACATGGAATCCAAAAGACAATAAAGTGAAACATATTGTTCAAAGATCAGTGGCTAACACATGAAGAACTTGGAATCGCAAGCTCATCAAATGACTTCTTTTTAGTTGGCTTGTGAACCTGAGTTCTATGAATGGGTGGTATTATTACTGTTGTAGACTCAATTATTGGCCAGAAGCTGCTGCCACAACATCCATTGATCTTGAATGAGTACATACGTGCCCATGTTTCTAGTCTGTAAGCAGCATGAACCCACTCTTCAGGTAGACCAACACCTCTTCCATTCTCATTCATGTAGTTTATTGCAGCCACATCATGTATACATGGTATTCCAGTCAGCTCCCACTTCCTACAACCACACTCCTTCCTATCAATGTTAACAACATATTGATCCACAATCGGTACAGATACTTAATATAAAGAAGTTTCAATCCATTCAACAACGCAGTCAGTAGCTTCTTTTTTTATAGCATCAAACATGGCTTTCACAGTAGGAAAGCTTTAAATTTATAATACTAGTTTCACCGATTTTAATAAACCAAACACACGGGTAAAGTATAACCCCCATTGGTAGTATTAGATTAAGGTAAGACCAGGTCGTATCCACAGGGACTTAGTTCGTTCAGTTTAAGTATAACAATTAGTAAAAGAAGACAAGTAACGATTATAGGAATAAAAGGAATTCAAATATTAAGACAAATGATTGCTTGGATAGCTTAGATAATCTAGTGACAATGTTTATGTTTGATCTCAGTTTGATAAAGGAGCACAACTTATAAGAGAGCTATTTTCGTCAAAAGAGCAATTTCATAACTCGTAGGTTCAATTCAAGATTCATATCTACCCATTAAGTGATTTCTCTCGAAATAGTATTTCATATCAAGTCTAGATTATTACTGATTCTTCTAAGTGGATTTCTCCTTTCAAAGACTAGTAACGCAAACAAGTTACTAGAATTGCATTTAACACGTTGGTTCTTTCGACCTATCCCAACATATTATATTCAACCAGTTTCAATAAATAAACGTGATAAGACTAGAAATGAAATAGTTCGCAATATAAACTTGAAATTGGTAGAGATCAAAACATAATCATAAGTCGCTTTATTATATTCACATATCCAAGCAATCAGAAGACCTCTCATGGCTAATGAGTTCATAATAACAGAAGTGCGTAAATGATAAACAAGAGACATACAGATTGGATTGATCAAATGATTACACAAGTGTCACAAGTAACCAAGAATTCGACACCAACAAATATTTAACACCCCTTATTCTGATTCGTTCACCCCTGCAACTTGGCTCTGGATCACGTGTTACTTCGGACTTAGCTTTGTGGAAATTGATTATAGATTGGAGAGTTCAAATGCTTGCAAATGATCTCTATTTATAGGCAATCTGATATGCAAAGTACGGCGCACTTGCTTTCTGAGTGCGGCGCACTTTCTTATTTTCTTGGCGCCAAAGCTTCATAAATGCAGGGGAAGTACGGCGCACTTAGTTTGCAAGACCAACGTACTTTTATTTAATATTATATATTTGACTTCCTTTGACCGAGAGGTAAGTGCGGCGCACTTTCTTGTAAAACCCGTGCACTTGGCTTACATGAAAAGCTAATCATGGAAGACTTCATTATTTATTCACTTCAAGTGGCGAAATAGTAGGTTTTTAGGTGTTTCATGCTCAGACCATCCAAGAGTGAACATGCATTCATTTTATGCTATTAAGTACCAAAAGTTCACGTAAAATGTTCATAAAACATATAGAATAATGCTCAAGAAATATGTATAATTAGAGCGTTATCATTGTCCAACATTCTTTTCTATTAGTTGCTGAACTACCACAATCCTCTTCATCAAGTACTCTCTGATACATTGAACACCTCACATATGTTGTTTAACAGTAGTCCACATTGAGCTTTGCCTGTTAAACAAATGATACATTATATATTACTATACGATCAGTTATCAGTATGCTTGTGTCCATTGAAACTTAATGAATTACCTGAAAAATGTGACCTACTCCATTGTTCAGCTGGAAACTTCATCAACCAATCATAAGCAGCAGAATTGTAATACTTGAGATGATCCATCTCTTTGTTGAATTCAACAATAATAGTGGCTCTAGCTTCCTTTCAAAGCATGTCCTTGTAAACACCTCCTTTAAAATGTGACTTCATCTTCTCATGAATATGCTTAACACAAAACCCGTGTTCACCATTTGGAAACACACTAGCAGTGACTTGTATCTGTTGATACAAAAGTTGGACGTTCCTGATTATGGGCTCTTGCTCTCGTACCAATTCGCTTCTTAGTACTCGTAACCTGCGCACTAAGAAAATAAACAACACCGTTAGGCTTATCGTGGGATTGTCTCCCACGATTAGACTCCGGCGTGAGAGTAAGTAATCGATTTAGGGTTCTCGTAAAGAGTTAGGGTTTGTCAATCGTACCTTGAATGAGAGTTTGTTGGGATCATAGTTTTCACTATTTTATCAAGTCTCGGTCATTTGTAATAATGCTAGGTTGCTTAACTATTATTTACTTTCATTTACTAAATGTATTAAGTTTACTAGCCTTAAGGTATGTAACCCATGGGCCTCAAAGCCCACGAAATGATGAAAGGAAGGAGAGGGAGTGTTGCCCTAGCTCCTTCCCTATATATAGAAGCCTTAGGTCATTTGTAAACTTGGTTGGTTATGTGAAATATTAAGGAAACTCTTGCAATTCTATTTCTCATTCTCATAATCATCCCAATCTCTTTTCTCATCTCATTCTTCTATCATTCTTATACTTGTGTTTACATAAAGTGTGACCTAACAAGTGGTATCATTCGCCTAATAGAGATTGAAGTGTGTTTCTTGGTTCTAACGTGGGGTTTGGTGCTTATTCTTCATCTTTTTGCATTTTTCTTGGTTTCTTTCACTCAAATCTTGAAGCTTGGATAAATTTCAAGGTTGATATAGTGATTTGAAGCTTAGTTTTTGCATAAAGTTGTGATTTTTTAAGGTTTTTTAAGGTTTTATAGCTTCTTTGATATTGGAAAACTAGTTTTTGGTAGCAAAATCTTCAATAGTTAGTGTTTTCTAAGTATTGGTGAAGTTATTTGATCAAAAGTACCTTATTTTTAAGCATTTTTTCTTTAAAAATTTGAGATTTTTCAAGTTTCTGACCAGTTTACGCGTAACTTTAGTGAACAGTACGATTAGAAAGCTGTAAACAGTACTTTTTGTCCTTTCTACGTGTAACTTTTGGCTAAAACCCTTTTCTTACGCGTAACTAAGGTCAAAACCCTTTTCTTACGCGTAACTAAGGTCAAAACCCTGTTCTTACGAGTAACTTTGAGTTCCTACGCCTAATTCTTACGCATAAGTGACTTCCTACGCATAAGTTCTACGCATAAGTGATTCCTACGCCTAATTCTTACGCGTAAGTGGGAAATCCTACGCAGAAGTTGCCTTTTCTACGCAGAAGTTCACTCTTACGCCTAAGTTTCTACGCCTAAGTTTCTACGCGTAAGTTGGGGATCCTACGCCTAAGTTTCTACACGTAAGTTTAAATCTTACGCGTAAGTTTCAGAATTCTACTCGTAAGTTTCTTCAACGGTCTTCTCTTCGTGCAACGGTGACTCAGTACTTCCCTAGCTTGGATAAGTTAGTGGAATACTTCGACAACGGATATCTTTCAAGCTTCGATAAGTTTGAAAGATTTGTTTGGTCTTTGAACCTTACGCATAAAATCTTACGCATAACTTTATAGTTTACGCATAAGATCAACCTTACGCGTAACTTTGCAGTCTACGCATACGTTTCAGTTTTACGCGTAAGATTTCAACTTACCCCAGGGATTTTGAACTTAACCAAAGGAACGTGCATTTCAATCTTCTACAAGATCCATCTTTAACACAATCTCTTTCTGCTATCGTCTAACTTATTTTTCAAAAAAAAAAAAAAAAAAAAAAAAAAATTTGGCGGGAAAATTTGAGTAAAATTTAATTTTTACAGGAGACTAAACTTTCAATTTTTACGCGAAATTTAAATTTTGGTATAACGGTGAAAATTTTGGCCCAAAATTCAAATTTTTAGGCCAAAATTCAAATTTTTTCGGTAAAATTTGGCGGCAAAATTTTTTAAACTCAAATTTTTTCTATAACCTTAGAATTGCATTTTGATAGTGATTTTCAAAATTTTGGAAAAGAAAAATTTTTCAAATTATTTTGGAGGGAAAACCAGAAATCACTATTTCGACCTCGAGTGTGACATTTTGTTTGATTATTTCGATTACATCGCAACAATCAAGGGGGAGAGCAATGTCATCTACAACGTCTCAATCACCTTCTTCCAACTACCTTCCTCACCAATATTCTCATCAGCAACAGTATCATCAACAACAAAGTCACAGCACCCTCATTCGTCATGTTTTGCTCTTTGGCAATGAATCAAGGCCTCCAATGTTGCTACCAGGAACGTATACTGATTGGAAACGGAGATTTCTACAATGGCTCACAGATCGTCCTGCGGCAGATCTCATGCTTAAATCCATACAAGATGGTCCACACAAAATGATATTTCTTGCTGAGTCAACAGGGATTATCAGACTGCAAACGGATGAAGATTTGAATGCTAATGAACTTGCTCAGTATGATGCTGACCAACAAGCTGCATGGTTCATGACACTAGCCCTTCCCAACTCAATTTACATGTATATGGACTTTGAAGCCAGTGCTTATGAAATGTGGAAATATCTTGAAGCTATGCATCATACAGAAGAACTTCATCACATCAGAATGAAGCAAATTCTTGAATCTTGTTTAAGCGTGAATCCTCTGAAGACCATTCTCCCTGCTCCACCATCTCTAGCTGTTGACCATGGATCCTTAATTTACACTCCAAATGGTCTCTTCTTCAATCCTCCGAATGCACCTGAGCCTTTCTTCATTCCTCAGTACCATCCTGCTACACTACATAATAATGTGCAATCTCTTCTGCAAAATCTAGTGAAGCTTTGTCAAGTATCTACAGAGAAAGGCAAAGGCGTAATGACGTCTAGTTCTGAATGGTTAAACACAATGGAAGATACTAATGATGAAAAAGATCTTATCGAACCAAGCACGGCATTCTTGGCATATACGGAAAATATTGCAGATGAGGAAGCTCATGATTATGATTCAACCTCACTCTCTGACGATAATGTTGAATACAATGCCACACTTAGTCAAATGGAAGTTGAAGGGGGTAATCTCAATGCAGTTTTGCAAAGTGACATGGGAGATATTCCATCTGATGATGAATATGCAGATTTGGAATCCAATACAGCAGATTTGGAAGCCGATACAGCAGATGTGATGTTAATGGCAAACATGCAGGAATTTCACATGAATAATACTGGCTCAGAGTATGAGTCTGATGATTCTGTAGATCCAGTTGTGAGATTAAATAAAGAGAAAATGTATCAATCAAGGTCTCAAATGCAGGAACTAAGTCACAACTCCATTATCTCAGACTTCATACAATTTACGAGTCAGGCTTTATCAAATTCCCAAAATTCCCGAAATCGAGCTGTCAAGCAAGGTGAAAAAGTTGTGATACAAGAAAGTATTACTCAAAGGCTGGTTGGGAATGGTGAGAATACTGCAAATGTAGTTAATGTAGGCAATGAGGTTAAAATATTGGAAGATAATTCGGGTGTCATGGATGATACTGAACCAGTATATGACACATATGCTTCTGATGACTCTAAAGACCCATTTGAGAGAAAGATGACTGAAGCTGAGAAAAGAGCCATCAATTCTACAGAAAATTGCTTAGTTCATTTTGAATCAGTTAAGACTCAATGCAAGATTCTCTCAGATGCATGGTTTCCTACGAGGGGTACCTTTAATGCATTCTTCGGAACTGGAATGGATCGTCTAACCTTCCAAAGGAAACTCTGAGAAAACATTGTTCAAATTGAAAAGCAAATTGAACAGGGAAGCGATTGCATGGCAGGATTTAGAGCTCTCAAGGCACAGTTCAAAGTGTTCATGGCATTGCATTTTAAAGCTCTCATACACTATAAATATGAAAGCAATGTATGGAGAGAGAACATCACTAGTATGGAGGTTGAAGATTTTAGAGATCAACTTGTTTCACGCCTAAACCGCTTAGAATTTATGCTTAATGAAAGATCACTTCATCTGAGTGCTATCAAAGAACAGAAGATGCAGATTCAAGAAGAGCAAGTTCATAAAGATGATGTATTGGAAGCTAATTTGGTTGTCATGGAAAGCAATGGGACAGAATTAGAAGATCAGGATGACAGCAGTAGATTAGGGGATGATACAAATGCAGATTGTGCAGAGATCAGACCCTCCCGTGACTCAGAGCCCAACTTTGACAAAGAACAGATGGATGAGGAAGATGTCATACCCATCTATGACAAAGAACCGAACTTTAACAAAGAGCAAATGGTTGAGGTACAATCTACTATTGATCATATTATGCCTGCAAATGAGAAACAACAATCTGAGCAACCTAACTTCAGTAATGAAGGAGAGGTTGACCAGGATGTTGTACAATGTCTTGACAAACGTTCTGAGTCTGAGTCTTTACATGATAATCTAATGACTGAAACATCAAACCAAACTCTTGAGTCTGAAAACCTTCTTCTCAAAAAGACCATTGCCCAGTGTCATAAAAAATTTTCAAAACTAGAGGCACATTGCATCTCACTTGAACTCCAAATGCAAAACGAATCTCAAAATTCGGGCAACAATGGTCAAGTTTCAAATGAACTTAGTAAACGTGTGGATACATTAGTTAAAGAAAATGAGCTTTTAAAAGGTCAAATTCAAGAAAAGGTGTTTGCACATGCTGCATTGCAAAACAAATTAAGAAGACTGACTGGCAATAGTGTGGATACTAAGTTTGCAAAACCGTCAATCTTGGGGAAACCGCCTTCTCAAACAAACAGAAAACAATCAGTGGTTAGACAACCAACTGCATTTAAATCTGAACAACCTAAATTTTCAAAACCTCGGTTTGCCTCCCAAGTTGTTGAGAAAAACAATTTGACAAAACCAGTCACTCCACATTCTTGGCCTAAGGAAAATGCATCTGTGTCTGCTAAATCTCAACACGTGATTATGCCTGGCTCATCTAGGATTAGTTCGAAAACAGTGTCTAAAACAAGCATTAAAAGTAAAGATTCTTATGGAAAATATGACATGTGCAAGAACTATGATCTAGAAAAGGCTAGGAAAAAGGCGCTACTTCAAAAGGATGGAATTCTAGGTTCAAGACCTCATGTGATGCCTTCCACTGTAGTACAGAACACTGCTTGTAGTAGCACACCAAAACCTAAGAGTAATCAACAAACTAATAGGAATTGGATAGCTTCTAAGAGTAGTTGCGTAAATAATCATGTTTGTGCTTTAAAATATCTTCAAAAGGGAAATTCACTTGAAAAGGCTCAATCGACTAAGACAAACAAACCCGTTGAACCAAAAGTCATAAGTCAGAAACCTAAGAAGTGGATCAACATAGGACGTAGGTTTTCTCAAAGAAGTGATGCTTCCACAATTCATTCAACTGCATCTAAAAGGAAAACTTCTCCTAGATCTAACACTAGGTGGGTACCCACAGGTAGAATTTTCAAATCAATTGGTCTTAGGTGGATTCCTACAGGAAAGATTTTAGACATTTGCACCAAAACTAATGTGATCTCCACAACTTCTACCTCTGAGACTAGAATGAAAACCATCGGAATTGTGTATTCGAGTGTCAAGAAGATAATTGACACTACATCTTTATGCTTCTAACATCTGAAACCCATTTACTCTTGGGAATCCTTGTTCTCTGTTTTTTCTTGTCTCTTCTTCCTTTCTTTACAGATTCTTCAGCTATGGCTTCGGAATAATTCAGTTTCGGACCCGCACTTCAACAATGGCTTCTGAGCACAACAGCTTAGGACCAGTAATCAACCGTTTAAAGCACTTCAGCAATGGCTTCTAAGCACAACAGCTTAGGATCCGTAATCAACCGTTTAAAGCACTTCAGCTATGGCTTCTGAGCACAACAGCTTAGGACCCGTAATCAACCGTTTAAAGCACTTCAGCAATGGCTTCTGAGCACAACAGCTTAGGACCTGCATCCAACCGTCTATATATTCCGGATTCTTCGGCAGAACCATTGTCACTCTCTCGCAAGGAATTAGAAACCCTGTTTGCACAACTGTTTGATGATTCAATTGAAAACCATCCTCAAGAAGTCTCACCAATTTCCGCTGCACACCCTGAGAATATTCAACAACCACTGTTGAGAAAGACGGTCCTCCAAGTGAATCTCCAACAACAGCAAGGCAAACTGCTTCCAACTCCAGACAATCAGCTGAAGATCCATAACAACAATCAGTACCACAACTTTCAGATTATGATGGAAATACTTTCTTCAATCCATTTGCACCGACTCCAACCATTCTTGATATAATAGAGTCGTCTTCTCGCAATTTGGATCCGTCTAATATGCATACGTTCTAACAACATCACCCTTCGACACATCATTGGAATTATATGGATTTGGAAAATAAGCTGGACACAGAAGGCACAGTGATTCGCAACAAATCTTGTTTAGTTACAAAGGGATACAGTCAATGAAGCAGGATTGTACATCACTGTCATCAACAAAAGCTTAGTATGTAGCCATGTCTGCTTTCTGTGCTCAAATCATTTGGATGAGAACTTAGCTCACGGACTACGGCTATTTATTTGACTAGATCTCAATGTACTGCGACTCAAAGTGTGCTATTGCTATCTCGTGCAACACCTTTCATCATTCCAAGGCCATACAAATTTCTCTCCACTACCATTTCATAAAGGAGCATGTTGAGAAGGGTACAATTGAATTAGAGTTTGTGGTAACTGAATACCATTTAGCGGACTTGTTTACAAAGGCATTACCTCCATCAAGGTTTGTTGATTTAGTTCACCATATTGGTATGCGGTGTTTGACTCCATATGATTTGCAAAACTTTCTTAAAAACTAAAAGAGTCAAACATCAAACTCTTTTTTTGTAAATATTCTATCATAAAGAAAATACAAAAACTGCAAAAAGAATCTTCTTTCTCTGTGTACAAACTTCTAATCTTCAAAACTATGTTCCTACATTAAAGCATATTTTGCTTTACATTGTCAAAATGGAACATGTTTTGAGGGGGAGAAAATTCTTCACAAAATCATGAAGTTTGCACACCTAATCATTATTCTTCAAGGATTAACTGTTTCTTCATCATTCGGATTAAAAACTCATTTTCAAAAGGTTCTATGATCTCTCGAATTAAAATGTGCAAAAATGTTTCACAAAATAAATGCTAATTCGAGGGGGAGAAAAGAAATTTTTCGGCAAGGATTCCAGTTTAACCATGTTTAGACTTCAAATGGAAAAGTAGTTAACCTTTAATGAGTAAAGTTCACAAAAGTCTTAAACTTAGGTTAAAGGACATTGCATGAAAAAAAAAAAAGGCTCGCATCAATGTTTTCACAAATGTTCTCAAAAGTTTCACACATAATCAGACTAACAATTTTTTATCCTCGATTTCTTTTCGATTATGAGTTTCTAATTTCTTCATTGTTGTTATCTAATCGTTCCCTAAATGTTTCAAATATTTTCAACAGTCAAAAAGGCATAATCAGAAACTAGGGTTCAAGTAATTATCGATCGGGGCATTTTCTTTTATGTGTTTAGTCTAGTTAATTATTTCATATCGCTTTAGAGAACACTAAAGAATGCTTGATTGGTGTGTTTGCTCGATTAGATACAACATAGGTTTGAAATCAAGTGATTTAGGGTTTAAGATGTCGATGTCTTTGCTGCTACTACTAGGGCGTTTGTTTGTACAATATTCTTGCATTTTGATGCTAACATGCGTGCAAAGTCTCAAATCATAACTCTAAACCATGATAATAATTGGGAAATTTCGAGTGAAAGAATGAATTAATCTGTGATCTTATGCGTAAATTTGAGAATTCTGAGCATTCTTCAAAGATTTGGAATGAGTTTTTGATTCATCCGCATACTTGTTTGTGCCTTATGCATTTTCTCTGTGTGCAAGTACATGTCATCCCATTGAAAGTCAAAATTTCAACATTCGACAAAATGTTTCTTATGGAACATATTTTGAGGTCAAAGGGCAAAATGTGTTTAAAGGTAAAACTGGTAAAAGGATTCAAAATGGTGATGAACAAATTTTTCCAAACTCTACACTCTCGTTTTATACCGGTAAAGCAAGTGTGGAGACCAAAGCAAAGTCATTCAAAACCTTTCAAATTTTCACAATCTGGAATGCTTTGGCTTCTATAAAAGAGTGTCTCTGATCTGAACATCCCAAATACCGGATGTTTTCCATGCATCACAAAAACGAATCTTCAAAAAAAAACCCATGAGGTTCAACTTTAGATGGAAATCTTTTTCAGATTTTAAAACTCAAAAGAGAGACTCCGGGTCTCAAACAACTTTTCAACAGTAAAAGAGTTTTGAATTTCAAGCATTCTTTGTTGTATAATACTTGATTGTGTTTTCCAAAACCTTGAGCAGAGTCGTCTCACGAATTTTCAAAAAGTATTTCTTAAATACGATTCTAAATTCTGCTCAAGAAGACTATCTCTCGAATAATGTTCATTATTTGAGGGGGAGTGTTTTGTTTAATAGAAAACTAATTTTGTATTAAAACAACGACTTGTGCACTCATTTCAGTGTACAACTCGGTTTTCAAAGAAAGGAAAGTGCCTTGCTAAACCATTTCTTAAAAACAAAATGTGCACTTTTCCTTGAAAACAAGAAGTTCTCATGCAAAGCTTATCTAAAACTCTCTTAATCTTGATCAAAATTTATTCAAAATTTTTCAAAAGGTTTTTCAAAACTTTTCAAAATTTTGCTCAAGATTTTTTCAAATCTTTACTCCCCAATTCGATCCACAGTTTAAAAAATGTCAAAACACATGCTCGTTTTAAGGGGGAGTATTTTGAAATCAAAATGCTTTGTCAAAATCATGTTTTGATGGTTTGTGCACACATGACAGTGTACAACCCGTGCTTGTAATTAAAGGACCCTGAGGTACGCTTCAGTGCCTTAATCCTTAGATAAGGAGCGAAGGCTTCTTACTTTTGAGTAGAATTAATCAAACCTTTTCTGATTTTCATAATTCTGCTCAAAAGACAAGTATTTCACCTCAATAAGTATTCACTTGTTGAGGGGGAGCACTTGAAAACTCATCGTTCTCAAAATCAAAGAAGTTCTTGTTGATTTCTCCCCATAAGACTCAAAAGGCATATTTTAATCAAATGTTTCTCAAAAACAACATCTTATATGCTATTTTTGAGGGGGAGAAAAGTGAAAGTGATTAAAATATGAAAGTTAAATATTGCTTAAATGTCAAACCTCATGCGAGCTAGACTCAGTATTGACCCAGGAATTGACGAGATAATACAAGTTAGTAAAATCGAAAGGACTTATCCTCGACGGGTAATAACATCAAGTTAGTTACTAGAGCTAGTTGTCACCTAAAAGCTGACAATGCATCTCTTTAACTAACCACGTAAGCTTGTCTTGAAAAGGATATGTCTTAGTAGAAATGTACCGTCTCGAGAAACTTTCTGTGAACGTGATCAGGCTGGGTAATAACTTCAAGCTAGTCTAACTAGTGATGTAAGCGTGTCTCGAATCGGTCTTGTTCACGGAAAGTGGATCAATTCAAAAGTGCTTGCTCCTCCCGCATGTGCAAATTTATTAAATACTTATGAGCACATGTGCAGGGGGAGCCCTTCAAAAGTGTACACAAAAAACTCTCAAAGTGTTAAACAAAATATTTGATTAACACAAACACTTTGAGAGATTTTCAATCAAAGGTTTCTTGGCTACTGTCGGAGTTATAAGGTGATTAAGATAGGAATATCCGTCCTATGATCCGCCAGAGCCGGAGGGATCTACCCAAGGACATCTCCCATAGTTAGAATTAGAAGTCCTTAGGTATGATACGAAAAAAGGAGAAAAGAATGAAAGGGAAAGAAGGAGTTGAAGAATTAAAAAGAAAAGTAAAGAAAAGGGTGAAAAGAAATAGCCCTCCATATGTTCAACCTTAGGGCAGACACCGGGTTCAATACGTATGCTACTGGTTGTTGCAAAAGACAACACCGGTATTGAAGACAAAGTCGTCATGGACCCAGTGACGCAATGCACTAAACCTTCTTAACCACTCAAGTTCTCTTAAAAGGACTTGTTTCATTCTCACGGGGAACCAGCGTAACCTATCGACCTATCTCTTAGAGACGGTTGATATTGAAGCAGGAGACCTATCTCTCCGCATAGGAAACCTAGGTGTGCACTTATAGAGTCTAGAGCCTTGAGATACATCAAAGATCTCTGAGGAACACTTAGTATTTCTACAACTGGTGTTCTACATCAATGGACACCAGCTGTAAACTATCGAGTCCTTCGCAGATCTTAGCAATCTGCCGAGAACGTTTATGAGAGAATTTACATAAGTATTTCTCAATGATTGAACGGAACTCCTGCCAGGGTCAACATCTAACAGCCCTGACAGCAGGTGACTTCGGTAACTCCTTGTGGGTTACGCTTAGTGTTTGCGGTGGTTTCTTAGCGGTCTACAGTCGTGGAGTGATCCCTAGTGACTCACCCAGTCATTGAGCTACTTAGTAGGTCTCGTAAGCTCCTTCGGGAGTATCTGATATGGGAACGGCCTTGATAAGGATTAGAAGGAGTCTTCACACTATGCTGTTGACGATCTCTAGTTCCTTATCTGTAAGTACCGGATGTTTTATTGCTAACTGTTTACATGCAGGGTTACATCATTTCCATGGCGACGGATTCCACATGCTCATACATGCATCTTGAAGTCATCAAAAGCTCCCTCAAAGATCAAAGCAACACAAAGTTCAAAGAAAGATTCTACGCCAAAAAGGAAGAATCTACAAAGTATAAAGACTAAAGATCTTAAGTGAAAGAAAGGGACTACGTGCATGTATAAGTCAGAATTCAAAGATGTATGAGCATGTTGGAATGGCGGACTACCACCACAGACGCAGAAGTGACGCATGGCAGATAACTTCATAAGATGATCACTACCTCATCAACAAAGATCAAAGAACAATGAACGATTTTGAAGACGTCTAAAGCCTTGAAAGTCAAAGATTAAGATGAAGACGTCAAGCAACCGTGATGACCGACCCTTAGGGGGAGATTGTTGGGATCATACTTTTATATTTAGTCAAGTCTCGGTCATTACATTTTGTAATAAGATGATCACAACTACATCAACTAAGAACAAAGAACGATGAATGATTTAGAAGACGTCTGGAGCTTTTAATGTCAAAGATCAAGACGAAGACGTCAAGCAACCTTGATGACCGACCCTTAGGGGGAGATTGTTGGGATCATAGTTTTCACTATTTTATCAAGTCTCGGTCATTTGTAATAATGCTAGGTTGCTTAACTATTATTTACTTTCATTTACTAAATGTATTAAGTTTACTAGGCTTAAGGTATGTAACCCATGGGCCTCAAAGCCCACGAAATGATGAAAGGAAGGAGAGGGAGTGTTGCCCTAGCTCCTTCCCTATATATAGAAGCCTTAGGTCATTTGTAAACTTGGTTGGTTATGTGAAATATTAAGGAAACTCTTGCAATTCTATTTCTCATTCTCATAATCATCCCAATCTCTTTTCTTATCTCATTCTTCTATCATTCTTATACTTGTGTTTACATAAAGTGTGACCTAACAGAGTTATGTCATTCCTTATATAGGCGCAGAATCCTTGTAGGGTTCGTGCTCCTTACGTTTCGCACCCATGGTGCTTATCCGGGTAAGGATATCTATTCCATAGATAGATGATCCTTATCTATACCGTGTATAGTTTTATTTGGGTTTGGGCTTACGTGAGCCTGGTCCTGTTAGTAATGCGGCCCAAGTTACAATAGCCCACGCATGGTAGTTTTGGGCCTTTAGTGATGTTTATCATTTGGGCTCGTGGCCCATATATAGACTATACGTCATCATGTCCCCCCAGTCTAGTGTGCGCGGCTCGTAGCCGCGGATGCTAGACTAATGTTAACAGCGGTAAGCGTGGCGGGAGAACATTGAAATATTGCCGCCCATTTTAAAGTGCAATGCACCTAGTCAGATATTTCAAAATGAATACCTCGAAAATTGGGGGTTGTGTCCACGTGGCCCTCGTAAATCGGGAAAAAGTGCATGTACCGGTTCGGTTCTAGCCACACGTTTTTGTGAGTGGGATCCACGTGGAGATAATCTAGGGTTTTTTTTTACTCCCTATATAATAGTCACCGCCCCATTTTTACAATCACACACAGTAAAACACACACTCACCATTGCTCACTTTCTTGAAAGCTATCTTTTGTAAAGAAAATAATCATTTCCTTAGGTAATTTTTGTGTGCGTTTCTTAGTGAATTAATGAAAATAGTCGCCCAATTAGAGGACTTTCGCTCTGCGATGATGGAGAATGATGTTATTCAGTTTACATCTGACTATTTCATTCCTCTGGATGTACGCCCAGAGGCTCCAGACGTTAACGCGTGTATAGCCGATTTCCCCGAAGGGAAAATAGGGCTATACACGAAATTCTTTGAGTACGCGAATTACCGCGTGCCAATATCTATTTTTCTGAGCGATTTGCTCAACCACTATCACCTCCACATCTCACAGCTGCACTGTATAAGTGCGGCTAAGGTGTCGAATTTTGAAGTAAACTGCCGTTTACTTGCGATAAAACCGACCATATCCTTGTTCTGCTCCTTTTACCACACGACGTGGTCAAATGGGTGGGTATCTTTTGCGAAGCGCCCTGGGGCGCTTCAGTGTTATACTGAGAAAGTAGACTCCCTAAGAAATTGGAGGGAGCATTTTTTCTGGGTGGATGATGTGGTTTTTCCCTCGCCCTATGAGTTTTATACTCAGGATACCTTGCCAAGGGATGGGCGCCCCGCACCCGGTTCCTATAGGCTGACTGATGCGCAGACTCTTGATGCCAACCGCCTAGCCATTAACCCTTATCCGGAGGAGTTTTTGGTACACATGGGGTTGAGTCGCAATTACTTCGGCGCTGCTGACGAGGTGCCCACTTTTATAAGTGAGGAAGGCCGGGGTGGGTGTTCGTCCCTTCTACTTCAAATTTTGTAAGTCTTTTTGTATGCGCACCATTAATAACTAATCCTTTCTTCTTTCTTGTTTTGTTTATGTGCGCAGAGATGGATCTATTCGCCGTTGTGAAGCTGGACAAACCAAAGCAGGTGACTATAGGGGTGCGCCCTCTGAGGGAAGGTGAGCAGCCCCTACTGGAGGCGACTGAGGGTCGCTTGACCGTGCTGCCGGAGGTTGTCCCTGAAAACACGCCGCCGCTCCAAGTGATGCCTGTTCAGAGCGTAGCGCCAGATGTGGAGGTGGCGCAAGAGGAGGCGCGCGCTGAGTCGTCTGACAGCATAGAGATCCTAAAGCCCGAGGAGGTGCTGAAGGAGGAAGTGGCGTAGAATATTAAGCGCAAAGGAGAGGCTGGGACCAGTGGCCCCAAGAAGAGACGACGCTACCTCATTGGTGATGAGGATTCGTCCGCGGAAGAGGAGACATCCGCTCGTGGCGCGGATAAGAAGGCTGCTGAGGCCTCTCCATTCCTGTAAGTATCTGCGTCCCTATTATATTTCGTGTACATTACTTGTCACAATATGTACTAACTGTCATCTTCATATCTTGTAGGGATGATGCCACGAAGAATGATGGAGTCTTCGTGGATGTGGTTTCCTCTCCGCAGAATGAAAACAAGGAGGGGAAAGCCAAGGTTGATGAGGGTGGAGAGGCGCAGCGGTTAATGGATGAGTTGGCTGCGACTGCTGCGCGTCAGTCTGAGCTGGTGGCTCAGTTGAGGGAGAAGTATGTCGGGGAGAGCAGTACTCTCGCCCAGAAGGATGAGGAGATAGCGAAGCTCCGTGCGCAGCTGGCTGATGCGCAGGCGGAGCTGGAGTCCTCCCGGGTGTACACTGAGAAAGTCACCCATGAGAAGTTGTCCGCCCTTGCTGAGGTGGAGGAGGCGCGCGGGAAGCTTCATCATTATAAGTCTGACATGACTTGGGCTGTTAGGTATTTGGAAGAGAAGAAGGTGGAGCATTTTGCTAACATTGCCAAGTTCAAGGAAGATATGATGAAGATCATCCAGCTGCAGGAGGACAAGCTGCGCGGCCTAAGCATCGAGTACGATGAGGAGTTATATCCTCATTTGATGTCGACCATTGCTGAGCGCAGGTATTTCTTTTTTACTCTTCTTCTTCATAATAATTTTTGTTGCTATGCTTTTTATTAACACAAATTGTCTTTGTTGATGTAGGTGGTTGATTAGCCACGGGCTGCGCCTGGCAGCTATGGGCACTCTAGAGTCCCAAGAGGTGTTGGACACCTTTGGGAAGGTGGTTCACTGTGCGATGGCGCAGGGGAAGTCGCAGGCCATGGAGGATCTCCATGAGGCCAAGCTTCTGACCAAGGACTTGGCAGAGGTCCCTGGTTATAATGCGGCTACCTACGATGAGTTGATGTAGGCTATGGCGGGGTTAAAGGTTCTCGAGTTGCCGCACATTGGGAGGTTGGAGCGCGACCAAGACAACCTCATAGATGTACTTATTGCGGGGTTGACTTTGGAGCGCCACCTTTTGGAGGATGCAGAGGCGCAACCAGATTACTTCTTGAAGCCTGATGTATCGCAGCTGCAGATTCCTGTGTTCGCGCAGCCTCGCCACATCCTTAACCCATTTACTCTTGAAAGGGAGATTCCCTTGAAAGAGGTTTTGGAGCGTCACGCGCAGAGGGCTGCCCAGAAGAGGGGCATTCAGGGCAAGGCAGTGTTGTGTGGCGTGGGTGCTGCACACATCCCTAGATCTGATGGTGTGCCCGTGAGTGTTCCTACCGTATCTCCCAAGGATGCTTTGATTCTGAGAAAGCTTCAGGAGGCGGGGAGTTCTGCTGTTCCGGAGGATAGCCCTGAGCATCGCCATAGTGTGTAGGCTATTTTTGTATATGAAGTGTATCTTTTCCTTGTAATTTTTGTATAAAAATGTTGAATAAGATACCTTTTAGTTGATTAAGTGATTGACTTAAGAAATGTACTTGCATTGTTTGCTAAGTTTTATTTTTTGACCAAGTGTATTGGCTGCGTGATTATACTTGCATTGTTTGCTAAGTTTTATTATTTGACCAAGTGTCTTGGCTGCGTGATTATACTTGCATTGTTTGCTAAGTTTTATTATTTGACCAAGTGTCTTGGCTGCGTGATTATACTTGCATTGTTTGCCAAGTTTTATTATTTGACCAAGTGTCTTGGCTCGTTATTTGCTAAGCTTGTACGGTGTACTTAATATTTGCGCATCCGTCGTGGGATGCGCACGTGAAGCTTACCTCGACGTCTCAAAAGAAAGGCGCTTAGCAAGGATACGTGATCCAAAGTTGATGGGTTTGCAACCCTCTTACTCAACGAGTGAATTAGTAGGTTTACTCATCCTTTATGCCTTCGTGGGTCTTTAATTAGTGCATGCACGCCATGTAGGCAAAAATATAAGATAACAATATTGACATATATAAGTATGTATGCAATAAAGTGAAATACGCTATGGAGTTAGCTAGAAACCATAACATTTTATTGATACTTGCAAGTTTTTTTGAAAAAATAAAAATACAATTCCTAGGAAAGAAAAGAAAAACAAACACTTATTGGGCATCTCGTAGGATGCAAAGGTGTCTGTGTAATGGCCGTAGCCTAAAAGTAACATCTTTTAAGATTGCAGATGTTCCAAGTGCGCGCTAGGTCGTGACCTTCCATATCGCGCAGTCTGTATGCACCGTTGCCGAGTGCATCTGTGACCTCGTAAGGTCCTTCCCATTTTGGTCCGAGCTGGCCTGTGTCTTCTGCGTGGCTCGCATCGTTGGCGCGGTATACAAAATCTCCTGGCCTGAATGAAGTGTGTTTGACCTTTGCATCATAATATTTCTTCATCTTTGCCTTAGCCTTTGCTTCGCGTATAGCTGCGCGTTCACGCCTTTCTTCCAGTAAGTCCAAGTCTATGCGCCGCTCCTCGTCATTTGTTGTGACGTTGACCTCTGCTGTTCGTATAGTTGGCATTCCTATCTCAGCTGGTATGACGGTTTCTGTTCCGTAGATGAGGGAAAATGGCGTGTCGCCCGTACTGGTTTTGATTGTTGTGCGATGCGCCCATAAGACATGCGAGAGCTCGTCCACCCACCTTCCTTTGTGTCTGTCAAGGCGCGCTTTTATTCCTTCCCCTAGACTGCGGTTTGCGCGCTCAACTAGGCCATTGGTTTGTGGGTGTTTTACTGAAGCGAAGTGTTGTGTGATGTTCAATTGCGCACACCAATCTTTAAATGGGTTATCACAGAATTGTTTTCCGTTGTCTGATATAATCTCTCCCGGTAGTCCGAAGCGACAGACAATGTTGTCCCAGACAAAGCGTTTGACTTGGTTTCCTGTGATGCTCACCACCGCCTTTGCTTCAATCCACTTCGTAAAGTAGTCTATGGCTACGATGAGGAACTTTACTCCTCCTGCCGCTACTGGAAAGGGTCCTGCGATGTCAATGCCCCATTTGTAAAATGGCCATGGTGAGGTAATTGGTGTTAGCTCTTGTTGTGGCCGGCGCGGGATTGGCCTATGTACTTGGCAATTGCTGCACTTCTTTATCAGATCGCATGCGTCGCGATGCATGGTTGGCCAATAATACCCTGACCTTAGAGCGCTTGCCACCACAGATCGCGGCCCTGAGTGCATACTACATGATCCAGCGTGAATTTCTCTGAGTACGTAGTCTGCTTGAAGAGGTCCAACACATCTGAGCCATGGTTGTAAGAAGGAGTGTCGATAGAGTATGTTGTCTCATAGTTCAAATCGTTGCGCTGTGCGCCGCACTCTTCGAGCGTCCTTATGGTCTTGTGGTAAAGTTCCCTTGCTAATGAATTCAATGATAGGTGTCATCCATGTAGGATCTTGTTCCTCTATCAATGTGGATATCTCCATTTCCAAGATTGATTTATTTTTCAGAGTTTCTACCAATACCTGTTTTGAGAGGTGCGTGAAGCTTGTGGATGCGATCTTGCTGAGCGCATCAGCCTTCCTGTTATCTCCTCTGGGCACCTGCATTATTGTGAACCTGTCAAAGTTTTTGATTAAGGACTTGGTCTTTTCTAGGTATTGGATCATGTGTTCATCCTTGGCTTCATATTCACCTAGCACATGGTTAGCGACTAGCCGAGAATCTACATTCGCTTCCAGGTTGCGTACACCTATTTGGATTGCGATGCGTAGTCCGGCTAGTAGGGCTTCGTATTCTGCCTCATTGTTTGTGGCTGTGAATTCAAAGCGCAGCGCATAGGTGAATTCCATACCTTCTGGATTTGTAAGAATAAGGCCCGCGCCTGATCCATCTACACATGAAGACCCATCTGTGAACAGAATCCAGGGTTCCTGTAGATCTGTTTTGGTTGTAGATGTTGGACTGTCGTTATCTGGCTTCTCCACAATGAAATCGGCTAAGATTTGTCCTTTGATTGCAGTGCGCGGTCTGTATGAGATGTTATATTCACTTAATAGTACACTCCACTTCTGTAAGCGTCCTGATGCGTCAGGTTTAGAGATAACTTGTTTGATTGGCTGATCGGTGATTACAGCTATTGGATGCGCTTGAAAGTATCTGCGCAGCCTTTTGGCTGCGAATACTAGAGCTAAGACCAGCTTTTCCATAGCGCTGTAGTTAGTCTCTGTCTTCTTCAGGGCTTTGCTTACAAAGTATATGGGTGTCTGGACGGAGTTCCTATCTGTCAATAGCACTGCGCTAACTGCTCCATGAGTTGCCGATAAGTACATGATTAGCTCTTCCCCTGGTCGCGGTGTGACAAGTTTGGGAAGAGATGCCAGATGGTGTTTAAGTTGTAGGAAAGCTTCCTCCACTTCTTCGGTCCAGCGAAAATCTCCCTTTTTTGTGCACTTCGTGAGTGTTTTAAAGAGAGGGAGTGACTTGTCTGCTGATTTAGATAAGAAACGGTTTAGCCCTGCTAACTTTCCATTTAATGACTGGACTTCCTTGAGTGTGTGCGGCGAGGGGAGATCAATAACAGCTTTTGTCTTTTCTGGACAAGGCTTGATTCCATCGGGCTCTATTAAGTATCCAAGGAACATACCTTCGGTTGCGCCAAAGGTGCATTTCTTGGGATTTAACTTCATGTTTATTTGTCCCAATGTTCTGAACGTTTCCTCAATGTCGCGCACCAATTCATCCTTTGTGTGGCTTTTGATGACAAGGTCGTCAACGTAGACCTCCAAGTTGCGGCCTACTTGTCTCTCGAAAGCTGTGTCCACCGGTCGTTGGTATGTCGCGCCTGCATTTTTTAAGCCAAAAGGCATTTTTGTGTAGCAGTACACTCCTTGACTGGTGTGGAAAGCTGTTTTTTCTTCATCTTCGACTGCCATCTGAATTTGATGATACACTTTGTATGCGTCTAGGAAGCATTTGAAAGGGTATCCGCACAGGGATTCTACCTTCCAGTCTATTTCTGGCAGTGGGTAGCAGTCCTGTGGACATGCTTTGTTGAGGTTCGTGAAGTCCACGCACATTCTCCAACTGCCATCACTCTTCTTTACCATAACTGGGTTAGAGAGCCAGTCGTGGTAGTACACTTCGCGCATAATGCCTGCGTCTACGAGCTTATGTACTTCTTCCAGAATAGCCTTTGCACGATCTGGGGCCTGGCCGCGCTTCTTTTGTAGTATTGGAGGATATCCTTGTCGGATTTGTAGCTTATGCTCTGTGATAGAGCGTGGCACTCCTGTCATGTGTTTTGGTTCCCATGCGAAGATGTCCAGGTTCTTCTGCAAGAGTGCGCATACGGCTGCTTTACCTTTGTCAGATAAAGATCCACCAATCGAAACTTGTTGTTCCGGGTAATCGGGATGAATAGCGACTTTTAGGTTTGGTGTTTTTTCTGTGCGCTGTTCTGGAATAGTCTCTGCTTCAGTTGTTACCGCATTGCAGTCTCTTGGTGGTACTGTTGTGTTATAGAGGGTGACAACTCCTCCTTCCACTGGAAACTTAAGCATTCCGTGCGCTGTGGATGGTACCGCGCGCATGGATGATATTCCAGGTCTTCCAATGATACCATTGTATGGTGAGGGAGATTTTATTACCATGAAATTTATCCATGTTGCGGTTGAGTGTTGTTCATCTCCTACGACCACCAGCAAGCGTAACTGCCCCATGGGCCAGATCTTTTCTCCTGTGAATCCAGTCAATGACGTTGTTGCTGGTATCAATTGATTTTGGATTTCAGGTCGCAGTCTCTTGAAACAATGGTCATACAGGATGTCTACGGATGCTCCTCCGTCAATGTACATGCGGTGGATATCATGTCCTCCCGTATGTATTTCAATAGTCAGAGGTTCTACCACTGCGTTGTCCGCAGCTAAAGTAGGGAAAGATATCTCTTTTTCGGGAGAGAATTTCTGGCTGACTTTTTGTTTTATCTTGCGCTGCCATGACTGTATCATGTATATGGTATCAGCTTTCTCTTTGGGGGGTTCTTTCTTTCCCCCGTTCCTCTGTTTATCTTTTCCCTCTTTGATATTTTTTACGAGGTGGTCCATTCGGCCTTCTCTTACTAACTTTTCAATTAGTTGTCTTAGCTGGACGCACTCGTTAGTTGTATGGCCTTTTTGACCATGGTACTCGCAGTATCCATTCCCTATGCGCTTTTCCTCTACGGTGCGCATTGGTGGCGGTTTTGGGAAGTTTGCACCTTCTGTTACAAATATTTCCCTCGGAGTTTTTGTGAGAGGGGTATACTTGTCATTGTCTTTTCCACTGCGGTAATTCCTGCTGCGGTTGTTATTCTGATCGTTGGATTGTCTCCTAGGCTGCTCTTGCTGCCTATAGTTCGAATAACCCTTTTTGCTGTCCGCAGCAGCTGCTTCTCCTTATATAAAGGATCTGGTGCGCTTTGTTAGCTCATCGAAAGTCTGGGGAACTTTCTCATTTAGCTTTCGGATAAGTTCTGGGTTATTAATCCCATTCATGAACCCTGAAATTTTTAGGATTTCAGGCCATGCTTTGACTTGTATGCACTCATCCTTGAAGCGTTCCATAAAAGCGCTGGTTGATTCCCCTTGGCGCTGTTTTACTCTTGCTAGCTCAACAGGGTTTTTAGCGCACTTCTTTCTCTGGGTAAAGTTGAGGCGGAATGCTTTCCGTAATTCCTCGAACCCCCCGATGCTCCTACGTGGGAGTTTGCTAAACCATGTGCGCGCGTTCCCTACTAACGTAGAATTAAACATGTGGCACCACACAGGCTGTGGCCAGTTTTCCATAGTGGCGGCTGATTCGAAAACTTTTAGATGATCATCCGGATCACCTGTTCCATCATATGTTTTTACATTAGTGGGCATGCGCCTGTGTTTGCGGTCTGAATAATCGCTGATGCATCGTGTAAATGCATCAACTTTCTGGCGACGCCATGGAAGAGACATATCTTCATTCTCTTCCTCGCGACGTCGTCCTCTTGACTTCCAATGTCCTGTTTCTTGATCCTCGTTGTCCGAGGAGTCACTGGAGGAAGAGTAGTCTCTTTTGCGGCGCTTGCGCCGGCTTCTTTCAGAAGAAGAGCTTGAGGGACTTTCACTTGGGGATCTTCTTTTCCCCAATCTGTCATGCCTCCTCTTACTCCCAGGTTTGGAGGATCCTTGGCTCGGCGAATGCTGAGGTCCTAATCGGTCTTGTATCCCTCGACTGTCAAGTCTGGAGTGAACATTAGTGCGCCTCTCGCTATCTTCTGAGTATTGTGAATCAGATATCGTACCCAGCCTATCATGGATAGTGGCACGTTCTGCGCGTCTTCCCCGTGGGTGGCGCAGGGGTGATGGTTCGTGTTCAGGACCAAAATTGAGTCGAGCTTGTAGGCTCGTGCTCGCTTCTTCTTGTATGAGGGCGGTTAAGGTTTCATAATTTTGGGATACAAAATTTCCCAACGTTAGATTGGGTGTGTCCTCAGTTGCTGCAAGAATGTCCGCCTCAGTATTAGGCACCCTATCTCGGTTAGGCGTGCCTGGCGGCACACGAACCCTACAACGAGCACGAACCCTACAACGATTCTGCGCCTATATAAGGAATGACATAACTCTCATTCAAGGTACGATTGACAAACCCTAACTCTTTACGAGAACCCTAAATCGATTACTTACTCTCACGCCGGAGTCTAATCGTGGGAGACAATCCCACGATAAGCCTAACGGTGTTGTTTATTTTCTTAGTGCGCAGGTTACGAGTACTAAGAAGATAAACAACACCGTTAGGCTTATCGTGGGATTGTCTCCCACGATTAGACTCCGGTGTGAGAGTAAGTAATCGATTTAGGGTTCTCGTAAAGAGTTAGGGTTTGTCAATCGTACCTTGAATGAGAGTTATGTCATTCCTTATATAGGCGCAGAATCCTTGTAGGGTTCGTGCTCCTTACGTTTCGCACCCATGGTGCTTATCCGGGTAAGGATATCTATTCCATAGATAGATGATCCTTATCTATACCGTGTATAGTTTTATTTGGGTTTGGGCTTACGTGAGCCTGGTCCCGTTAGTAATGCGGCCCAAGTTACAATAGCCCACGCATGGTGGTTTTGGGCCTTTAGTGATGTTTATCATTTGGGCTCGTGGCCCATATATAGACTATACGTCATCAGTATCAATCTCTGTCAACAGTTAAGGTTATTGATGGTGTTAAAACTGTACATGTTCTCATTGACCATAAAAAACATGATTAATTATAGAATAGAAATGTGCACCTTTTGCCTATCAGAAATGAAAGTGAACTTGCAGTTGGTTTGTATACCAAGATCCTCTCCTAGTAGTTTCAAAAACCAACACCAAGTTGCCTTATTTAGTTCATCAACTACAGCATATGCTACTGGATAAATCTCATTGTTTGCATCAATCCCAACTGCTGTTAGTAATTAACCTGGAAAAGGACCTGACATGAAGAATCCATCTAATCCTAAGAATTCTCTACCACAAGCTTTGAAACCTTGTTTCAGAGCTCCCAAACACACATACACTCTTTTAAAAGTTCTTGTAGAACTATATGGGTTTGGTTCTAGCTGTACATCAATCGTAACAGTGGTGCCTGGATTTTGATTAACCAACTCTTGGGCATACTGTCTAAGCAGTGCATAATGTTCCGTAAAGACTGAATGATTTGTACATTCTTTAGTGCATACCGTATCATAATTACTTACGGGAACATCTGCAAGTATATGCTCATCATCATCATCAAACACTTCATCATCAGTTGGATTATAATCCAAATCCTCTGAACCACTCTCGCCACTCTTTTTTTCTGTTTCAGTATCCACCTCTACTTCTTTCACATTTCCCATATGACCACATACAATTGTAAGTTCATAACATTAACAACAAATGTACCTTTTTTTAAACACCAAGAGTACTGTTGAAGAAAATAGGAAAATGCAATGTGTTCTTACCGTATAGTGCAATGTCAATTTGGTAAAGAGTAAATTAGAATTGTATCTGAATAGGTGTTCAGATCAATTTGGTAAAGAGTTACGGTGGCGGAGCCAAAGAGGGTTGTATTTGACGATAAGGGTGTATATTAGTCATTTCATGCGATAATACCCTTAACTAACGGGATAACTAACGGAAGTTAGCAAAAAAAATGGACTCGGTGGCTTTTTTGCACTTATCCGTAACGTTAGTGGCTTTTTTGTACACCTTTATGGCTCGGTGTCTTTTTTGCACTTTCGCGATAAATTAATTTACCCTTTTTCTTTTTAATAACTACAAATTAAACTTATAAGTTTTGTTTTAACAGTGAAACCATCAGTATAATTATTTTCGTACTATTATAAAAACATAATGTTTGTTTGTTTGTTTTTTTTGTTTTGTTTTTTGTTTTTTTTTTTTTTTTTTTTTTTTTTTTTTTTTTTTTTTTTTAAGGAAAAAGGTTATTTGGTTTGAGAAAAGGGGAAAAGTGCAAGATCACAAACACCCCATATCTGGCTTGTTTCCTTTTACTTACGGTGGTGAGAATTCCGGCGAGTTGCAGACACCTCCTACTCCAAAACCCTTATTTATTCCTTCAATCCACCATTGTTGAGACCAATTAAAATAAAAATAGTAAAATGTTAGGCGGATTATACGGTGACCTACCCCCACCTTCATCATCCTCAACCTCAGACGACAACAACACCAACTCCAACACCAAAACCCCCAAAAATCAAAATAATAATGTCTGGTCTACCAGTGTCAAAATGGCCCCACCTACCCTCCGTAAACCCTCCCATTCCCAACCCCTAAAACCCATTCCCAAACCCAAATCCATGTCACTACCACCTCCTGCTGACATCATCCCACCCCCTCCTCCTCCTGCTGACGTCATCTCCAGAACCAACCAGCCTGCTCTTGTGGGTGTCACCTCTTCGGTTGTGGAGGAGTATGATCCTTCCAGACCTAATGATTACGAGGACTATAAGCGCGAAAAGAAGCGCAGGCAAAACGAGGTTGACTTGAAGCGAGAACTCGACCGCAGACGTAAAATCGAAGAAGAGGAAGAAGAAGAGAACCGGAAAAGAAAGAACTTGGAGAGGGAAAAGGATGTTAATATTTCCGGGGAGGAGGCGTGGAAGAGACGTGCGGCGATGAGTAGTGGTGGAGGGGGAGGGGGCAGGTCGGTGTCTCCGCCGATGGGAAGGGGGGATGGAGACGGAGATGGGTTTAGTATTGAGAAATCGGAGAGTGTGGGATTGGGAGTGGGAGCGGGTGGACAGATGACGGCTGCGCAAAGGATGATGGCCAAGATGGGGTGGAAAGCCGGCCAGGGGTTGGGGAAACAGGAGCAGGGGATTACCACTCCGTTGATGGCTAAGAAAACTGATAGGAGGGCCGGTGTTATTGTTAATGCTAGTGAGAAAAAGCAGCCCGACAAGAAGCCGGTTAAAGGTGTTAGTATTAGTGGCCAGCCTACTCGTGTTGTGCTTCTTCGGAACATGGTAAACATATTTTTATGAGATTTGCTATATTTTGATTGGTTAGTTACGCACTAGTTATATATTGTTTGCTATTTACTATTTAGAAACCATAGCTTGCATCTAAATACACAGTATATACTAATGCTAGGAAGCATATCGTTAATTAGTGGCACTGGCCTGATATCCATAGGCATTAACAGAATAACAGCGTTTGACAGTTTCTTGGTGTTACATCAGCTTGACCAAAAAGTTTTAGCCATCTTAGTTTTGGATAATAGGTGATTAGGAGATGCTGGTCATTTGAATTGCACAAGCTTGATTAATTATTATGGAGCATTTACATATTTGCGACAATATGCATCCTTTTATATGTAACCATCTTCTGTTGAGTTGCAGCATATATAGGTTTCAGTATATAATGCTATATGTTAGTCAAGTCATTGCATGTTAGTGGTTTCTAGTTTGTGGGGGTAAATAGTAATATGTATCCGGTTTTGAATCTGTAGAAATGATGTATTAATCCTTTTGGTTAAAACTGGACGGTTTCACATTATTCCAAATTTGTTGATCTTGACCATACATTGGTAACCTCTTTAAACAAGATACATAATATATTGTCAGACCACCAGCACAACAAACATGTCTCCTAGCATATAGTGTGATTAATGGTGTCTTTGGTGTTCTATCTGTTTTAGGTTTAGTTATGTACCATCGCTATACTAATTATGGCACGTTAGTTAGAGTACTTTTTTCTTGTCACTTAAGAACAATTGAGTTTTCTCATTAGTCAATAGGAAAGCTTTCACCTTTTGTTTATGAAGTCTCTATTTCTTCTCTGAGACAGTTCTTTCATGAATAGAACCCCGTATGTGTATTGAAATTATGATTGGTGAGGCTTAAAGAAGCTATGTTTCCATGTCTCAGACCGCCTTATGTGTAAACCCTAGCTCCTAATTCTAGTCTTACTTCTATTTTTGTCTGTACTTATTTTAAAAATAATACCTATTTTAAGAGTAAGAAATATGAGGAGATGATAGAGGCTGTTTCATCTTGTCCTTAATGCATGTGCACAAAGCAAAATAAAAGAGTGTTATTTCATCTCTATAGATTTAAGTAGTGGGATAGAGTATGATTTTTTTAAATTTCATTCCATGACTTTTATTAAGCAGAACTTCTTGCCCTTATATTTTCTCCCATTTTCTCTTGGTAAACTTAAGATTTACTTATTAAAAGATTGTTAGATTGGTGATGCCAGCTAAACATAGTTGGGATTGAAAAACTCTTTATTAACTTAAGTGAACCAGCACATTGCCCTTGTTTTTCTTGTCACTGTCCGAAAGCAGAACCAACTATTCACATATCAAATGGCAACACTTCTCCATTGAATTTGAACATGTAGCCAAGCTGCCCTGCTTATCTCAACATTTGCAGTCAAGACATCTGGACACCAGATCTAGGCTCTTTAATAGACAGAACTATGTTATCTAGTTACCATGCAGCGAGTGCTTTAGAAACATGAGTTTCTCAATTTCGTTTTGGTCTTAAGCTGTCGAAATATACAAGTGATTTTGTTTAGTCACAATTGGATGTCACTACATTGGATTTCTAAGCACGTAATCTGACTACAGCATATTTTTCACACATAATTAAGCTTAACCAAATAGTCATACACCAATTCAGACGGACTTTAAACTTCGTGCATTTAATAGCTTTTCTGTAAATTAGGAATTAGTAACCTAAGTTCATTAAGCATATGATACAGAACCCACTTATGGGATTAAGTTTTGAGGAATAAATGAAAAAACCGGTGATCTGCTGGTCGCTATAGATTGAGTAGCATAAGTCAAGACCTGCTGTAAAAGTCTAAATTCTAACAGCAGGACTGCAGAAGGCGTGTGCACTTTGCAAAACAAATGGCATTTTAGGGTAATACCTGTGACCGAGTTAGTGAAAAGAGGCAAAAGATGTCCTGCTACTAGGAAAAAAAAAAACAGCCCCTTCATAGTTTAATTATCTAGATGTTGAAATCTGAGTAATCTCATTATTGCCATTGGTAGTTTGGTACGCAACTTTGAGTCTTTTAGCAGTCTTTTTAACTGACTCTGGGCATCTTTTCCAAAGTCTAGTATATCCTGAGCAAAAGTTCAATATTGAATGCAAATCAGTCTTGCTTTAACAATTTTGTCAGTTTTTGGTGTAGTACTGAACTCTCTAGTGCAATGCCTTACACCTATTTTACCTAGCAATTACGGAATCTGAGATATCCTATCCATAGTTCCCTGGAACTGGGATTGCTTCAGTATGATGTACTCTATTGTTCGTTACGATGTACCGTTTGATTACTAATTTAAATTCTCAATATGTTTTATAAAATGGAAAAACACCCGTGCAGCAAACTGCATCTATGCTTGGGTGCTGCAATGTACAAATAAGGGACTGGTTGTGTATGTGAGTATATCTTAAAGTATTAGTATCTAAGCAAGTCTCATAAGTAGGGATGAGCATTTCGACCCGAATCCAGGAACCGTACCGGTACCGTACCGAAACGGTACCGTTCCCGATATACGGTATGGTACCGGGACTAAGAAATAAGGTGAAAAAAAAATCGGGACCACTAATTCGGTACGGGACCGGTACCAAATCGGGAAATTCCCGAATAAAAACGGGAATAACCCGATTTCCCGGTACCGGTACCGGTATCCGAATCCCGTTCGGTACGGTACCGGTACCACTATTTATGCTCGGGAAAAAATCGGTACCACTAATTCGGTACGGGATCGGTACCGTGCTCATCAGTCTAACACCAACACAAAACTCAGAAGACATAAAAATGAAAAACATAGTAAAACACTAAAATGACCGTACTTGGACTGATGCATATTAGTTTATCCTTGGCCATTTTTGCTTCCCCACTGTCAACAACATTTTCATCTAAGTTTTCCCCTTGCATATCTTCTTATCTCAAAGCTTGAACCTCCAAATTAAGTACTCCTGGTTCACGTCCCACTTTTTGTGTGCACCCGATTTGTAATACATTGAAGTGGAATATTTGAATGGATAAAAATTAGGTTGTCCGCCCTTGTAACATTTAAATGGTTTCTCATTACACTATGAATATGTGCTCCAATTTCTCTCCGCTGATGAGCTACTTATGGATCGTGAAAGTACTTTTTTTTGCAACTTTTGCCAATTCCTGAGTCTTCCAACCATGGCTCGACCCCCAATTAATTGGTTCCATTGTCACTCCATTTTGTGCTGCTACCAAAGAATAAAGTCCCTTTCTATATGAGATGTCGCAAATTGCTCTCCCACTATTCGCTCCTCTTCTTCGCTTTGAGCCAGATTTTCAATTGCTTCCATTACGTAGTATAACTTCTTTGTCAAGGTTTGGAGGTCTTCCTGGAATTGTACCCGGAGCTAACAAGATATTGTTTCATAAGCGTAGGGTTAATGCGAACCCGAGACAATACACAATGTAAAGGAATCATCATGTTTTTCTCTCAGCTTTTAGAGTAAAAAGGTGCATATCGTCTCTGTTTTCTTAGAGATCCTAGATCTCACATGCCATAGCTCTTCAGCGAAGTTGCAAAAAAGGTACTGTAATAATCCATAAGTAGCTCTTCAGCTAAGAGAAATTGGAGCACAGAATCATAATGTGAAGAGAAACCGTTTGAATCATAGAAGGGCAGATAAGCTGGTTTTCATCCATTTAAATATTTGGCTTCAGTCTCGATTTTCTAATAGTTACGAATCGGGCACACACAAAAAGTTGGACATGAACCCAGAATGTACATACTTGGAAGGCAAATTAGAAGATGTGCAATGGGAAAACTTTGATGACAATCGACTTGCATGTGTTAAGCATATAGCTAGCGTTCCTTCTGAGCCAGGATCAAACTCTTCTTTTGACAACCCAACTTGCTCTGGCCCCGAGTCCTTCCATTCTATTCCTCGGTAAGTGGACCGTAGGAGTGTTGATAATGGGAAAGGAAAAAAGGCCAAGGATAGACCTAAGTTTATGCAACACTGCTCAAGAGTGAACTCCTATTGAGATTACAAGAAATTCATAGCTTAATTTTAGGTAGTATCTGAGTGTCAGATTGACGCTCGTGGAAGTGTATGATAAAGTTGGCCTGAACTATAACAACAGGTAGAGAACCAACTTAATGACGATAACATCATATATGTAGTCAAGGTATTTGTGTATCTTAACACTTGATCTAGGTTTCCTAACAAACAAAACTTGGGTTAGGGAATACTTCATTCATGTGAGATTCAAACACATACAGCCAGTTTTTTAAGAAACATGAAATTCAAAATTTAGATTTACCTTTGGTCATAAGTAGTTGATATATACAAGTAATTTTGTTTAGTAGTTACAATTCAATGTCATGGATTTGGATTCCCCGTCACCTGACAATCTGACTACTCCATGGATTTGGCTTCCCCGTCACCTAAAGCATTTTTTAGCTTTACGTTAAATTAGAAATTAGAATCTCCAAGTTCATTAAGCATTTGATACAAAACAAAGCTACACACATTGAATTCTTTGATAAATAACTTTAAACAGCTGGATCCGAGCAGCATAAGTCAAGACCTACTTTATAAATTGTAAGTTCAAGCAGCACATTCCATATGAAGGTCAGAGCAGCAGAAGCGGTGTGTGCTTTACAAAACAAATGGTCTGTTAGAAAACCTGTAATAGAGTAAGTGGAAAGAGGCATAAATGTCCCTCTACCCCAAAATCAACAGGCGCCCTAGTAGTTATATTTGCTTGATGTTGAAACATAGGACATCTTTGTTAGTTTTTTTTGGCATTAAGGTACTTTGTATGACTAGTTGAATCATATTATTGGTATCAACTTCTAGTCTTATAGCTGTAGTTTGTATCGTTTTCAAATGTTAGAAAACTGTTATATTTTATCTAAATCACTTCTCGTTCAACAATCTAGTCAATTTCTGGTGTAGTACTGAACTCTCCTGCACTTTGTTACACCTATTATAGCTGTCAGTAACGCAACCAAAAGAGATCCTATTTTTGAGTTTCAGATGCCCTAAGAAATGTTTCTAGTCTCATTTGTTTTTTTTGTTTTTGTTTTTGTTTTGTTTTGTTTTTTTTTTTTGTTTTTTTCTGTAATAATCTCATTTGGTGAATAGTCAAGGACCTTTCCAAATTGAAAGATTGAAGAAAGCTGAGATTGGTGAATTGTCAAAGGACCTTTTTTGTCACTCCCTTTAAAAGTATTTTTCTAGTCTTTGTTTTCTAAGTTTAGAAGTTTTTGTCCTGCCTTAACCAAAATAGGAAAAAGTAGATCATATGCTGAACGTTGTTGCAACTTGGAAGTCAAAGTTTTAGATACATGCACTTGTATGGTATTATTTTGATTTATTTCCGTTTAAAAATAAGATGACTACCTTGCTTAATATGAGAATTTAAAGAGTTGTTAGTACTATGACTGGAATTTTCTTTGGACTAGAATGGTGTGTTCTCTGCCTCTTCAGACTTCACATCTTGTCTTCCCTTGCATATAGGGAATCGTATGTATATTTTAGTGCCTTGGTGTCATTCCGAAATATAATATGAACAGGTTACAAAGAAAGAATTAAGCGGATTGTGACACATCACTAGCATGATTCCAGAACGCCAGACGACCATATATTTCATTCATTGAATAAACTGCAATGATTCCCATAATCGGATCGTCCCCCATGAAATTTGTGAAATGTCTTCTAGGGAACGTTTAATGCCAAGTGTATCTGTTTCTGTTCTTTCTCAATACATAGTAAATAGTATGCTATGGCATCGTTTCCAGAGTTCTCTTATTTAGTCTTTGACTAACTTGTGTTTTTAATATTTCCCTATAGAACAACACCTCAAATATTGTATTAGAATAAATAAGGAGGATCAAATTTATTGGTTGCAGTCATATGTTCTCCCTGTTTTACACGTGTCTTAACTCTTACCGGCTTTATCTCACAAGTCTACCTGAATTACTTATCATATTTTATTTTTTTTGTATTTGCAGGTGGGTCCTGGTGAAGTAGATGATGATCTAGAAACTGAGGTGGCAGAGGAATGCACAAAATATGGAACAGTCACGAGGGTCTTGATATTTGAGATAACAGAGCCGAATTTTCCAGTTGACGAAGCGGTTAGGATCTTTGTGCAGTTTGAAAGATCAGAGCAAGCAACAAAAGCACTTGTTGATCTTGAAGGTCGGTTTTTTGGAGGTAGGGTAGTAAAAGCTACTTTTTATGAAGAGGAAAGGTTTAATACCAACGAGTTAGCTCCGATGCCTGGGGAAATTCCAGGTTTTGTTTAAAGTATACAAGAAATTCGAAATGCCATGTTTTGTTGCTGATATTCTTTTCATTATCCTTTGGACACTGCAACATGATTTATGTAAGTTTGATAATGTAGAAGCAGCTTTACCGAATCTAGATCTTTAAGATTTGCTATTTTGAGTTGTGTTCAAATCCGAACTTCCTTTTAACCAATGGCTTCAGTTATATTTTTGTTTCTGAAGAATCCAGTAGCAGTTCTATTAGATATCAACTCCCCCAAGCTCTAACTTATGTTTGTTAGTCTAATAAACTGTACATTTCTAAGACTCAGTTTTATACATCATTTTGGGGCAGCTAACCAATATTCGAGTTATGCAGAAAAACGAGAAGTAATATATGTTGCAAATTTCACATTGTAGACTAGATATTTCATTAGTGATATTTTTGCAAGTTATATGATGCTAAGTTCGTCAATAAAAGTTAAGATATATTCACATTCTTCATTTGCTTTGTTTGGTCCAAAATAAGCTGCTACCATGAGAGTTAAGATTATTGTCGATATGGGGGTGTGAAATTCTTTCTGAGATATGGAGGAAGCGAAAGTTATATATTTAGACACATAGAAAAGTATATACCATCTACATTTAAGTACCCTCCCTTAATATACAATATTACAATATTCCATAATATTAAACTTATATAATTGTAGTTTATTCTAGTCTATTGTTACATAGTTTTTATTTCCAACAATCTCCCATATGAAATAATAGTCTAGACTGGGCTTTAATTATCTTTGAGTCTTATAAAACGATGAAGCTTGAAATGCTGAAAATTTCTTTTGTGCTGAGAAAGTGAGAAGTACCTTTCAAGTTCTCTTCCTCTTTGGATTTTTGATTCAGCTTTATCATTAATCATAAATTCTTGAACAGCATTCTTTAAGACAAAACTTGTTGAAGTAGTTCTTTTGGATCTTGAAGTCTTTGAAAACTTTTTCTTCGTCATCTTTAATTGATGTCGAAGAACCACTTGTATCTGAATGATTGAGCTTTTATAGAAGATCTGATTTTTCGAAGTTAACTTTTTGAATCTTATCTTGGCATTTGCTCCCTCAATTAGAAAACCATTTCTTGAATATATATTTTTTAAAATTTTGTGGAGCGTTGAATTGTCTCTTGAATTGATGAAAACACTTTTGTATCCGCCCCCCTCAAACTAACAACCTCTTTCAACTTAATTGTTTGTTTGATGTTTAATCTTTGAAGACTTTGTCGATTACTAATCAATCAGTTGAACTTGATTTGTTTGCTGTAAAATGTTGTAGCCTTTGATTTGTTTGTTATCGATGACAATGTTGTTATTGTTGTTGAGGATGTTAATATTGAATTGGTGATCTTTGTTGTTGAACTTTATTCGAAAAATCATTCTTCAAAAAATACGAATAAGTAAATAGAATTGCAAAATGGATAATAAAACAAAATCTCTAAATAAAATTATAAATATCTCCTTCCAAAACCAACTAAAAACAACCCTCGGAATTTAAAATAAACCGAAAAAGAAAAAGAAATACTAAATTGGTATTAGTTAATTTCATGAGACAAATATAATGAACAAAATTGTTATAACTTACATAAAAATAAGCTTTAAAAAGTGTACACTTATAAATCATTTATTAGTTAAGATGGTACAAATACTTTTTAAAATTCAATACGATGCAATTATATCAAAATAAAAATTCAAGTCTAATGATTAAGAGCATCCGTTATGGTGATTCGGTAAAGCTATTAAAAGGTTTATAAAATTGTCACCTAATAAAATGCCATTATTTACAAACTTTTTCATACTATAAACTTGTTCCCATTAGAGATAAAGCTTTTAATATGTTTATAAAATTGTCAAACTATGCAATACATTAAATTATAAACGTCTTCAAAATGCTAAACATTTCCATGCCAGACTTGAAATGGTTACTCACTGTGATACACAAAATTTTGAACCTCTTGATAATTTCTTGAACCTATTATTAAACCACCATATTAGATACTCTAGTAGATGTAAATTTTAATACCATATATTAAATGTAATAAACTTATCAAACCATCTCTTAGCTTTGCGAATACAAGTTGTTGTCAACCACTTTGAGAAAACTATCTTTATAATATTACCGATTACCGTAACATCACACGAATAGGCTACTATTTTTGTATGATATAAGTTGACATTGTTTAGAGTTATTACAAAAAATTCTCACCATCCATAAAGTCATTGTCATGAAACCGATAATCGAAAACAATAAATCGCCAAAATTATTAGTTACAATGTACTCACCGCCGAAATATGCTGCTACTCTTACTAAAATGTGATGCTACTCTTAAAGCATGGGGTACCATAGCATGCCAATTTCAACTTTTCAGTGCCCCATCAGCGCCAGCTCAACATCTTCACATATAACACTCACACACCAAAGACCCCTTCACTCATAACATGTCATTTGGGCCCTCTCATCTCCTTTTTTATTTTCTTTTATATTTTTTTAAAACTAAATAAATTTTTATTCATTCAAATAAAAATATAAATTATATAAAATAAAAAATTGTATATACAACTACTTATATTATGAAAAGGCGTGCCAAATTAATGTTTTATGATAAGAATTTTACAGCTCATCATTAAATAGTTACACACTATTTGATCTTAGAAAATTGTGAACTCTTTTCCTTTTTATCACTCAACAATTTCCTCTCATTATTTTACCTCATTTCTTACATCTTTCAACCTTAACTTTCCTCTACCAAATTGACATATTCCGGTTATTTTCCGGCAACAATGGTAAGACCATCTTCTTTTCCTTATTTATTATTTCTTTTACACACTCAAAACCACAACACAACACGCAAACTCAATTAAAACATAAAAAAAAGAAGAAGAAAAAATCCCAGATAATGTCTTGTCTTCTTCTTCTTTTCACACATGCCACTCAATTGGCGCCTGACAAGTTTTTGAGGAGTATGTAGAGAAGCATTGGACTTTGATATGAAAACAAGCAAGGTTGAACATGAACAACTTTATTCAATGCTAAACAACGACCAACATCTGATCTACCAAGGAGTTATCGAGTCTGTGTATAGCCAAAACGGAGGATTTTACTTTGTGTATGGTCCTGTAGGGAGTGTTAAAACATATTTATACAAGACCATAATTTCAAAACTAAGATCAGAAAGAATGATCGTTCTTGCAGTTGCATCTTCAGATACATCGTTTCATATGTGTTTATTCATTTAGTATTATATATCCATATTATGTAATACTGCAATATTACACTTCTCAAACACCTACTAAGTTGTTCAACATTTATCGTTCAAACAGGAATTGCTTCTTTATTACTACCGGGAGGGAGGACGGCTCATAGCAGGTTTGTGATTCCATTGGAATTAATGGACAATAGTACGTGCGGTATCAAACAAAACACACACCTCGCAGAATAAATGAAACAGGCAAGATTGATAATATGGGATGAAGCGCCCATGACTCAGCGATACGCATTTGAAGCCTTAGACAAGACATTGAGGGATATATTGGGGTACGAGAATCCTGAAAACCGAGAACGCATATTTGGGGGAATGAAAATATTATCGGGTGGTGACTTCCGAAAAATTCTACCAGTAATCCCAAAAGCTAAAAGATCAGAAGTTTTCCAAGCCTGCATAAACCGATCAGCGCTATGGAAATCTTGAAGTGTTTTTACCCTTATACGCAGTATGCGAGTAAATGAGTATACAGAAAACGGTAGCATCGACACTCGAAAACAAGAATTCAATAAATGGGTGTTGGATGTGTATGATGGGAATTTGGAAGCCAAAATTAAAGAAGGGGAGGATGAGCCAACCTGGATTCATATTCCACGGAATTTCCTTATAAAATCAGGGAATTCTCAAATTGAGCAAATTGTGACAGAAACCTTCCCTGATTTTACAACAAGGCAGAATGAAGATGCGTATCTAAAAGAAAGGGCTATACTGACTCCAAAAAATGACGACGCTGATGCTATAAATGAACATATGTTCAAAAAGTTAACAGGCGTATCTATAACGTACAATAGTGCAGATGAAGTATGTAAGGCCTCAACCGATACACCAGATCAAGACCACCTATATCCCATTGAATTCTTAAAATCCTTAAATTTCCAAGGAATGCCACCACATTCTCTATCCTTAAAAAAGGAGCTACCGATAATGCTTTTGCGAAATGTCAAACCAGGACAAGGTTTATGCAATGGAACCAGGTTAATCATTACTGATCTTGGCCAGTTTGTTATTCAAGCTAAAATCCTAACTGGGTCACATATAGGAGATACTGTTCTTATACCTAGAATCACAATGTCATCCACACAATCAAAATGGCCATTCATAATGAAACTTAGACAGTTCCCTGTGAAACCATGCTGTGCGATGACCATAAACTAGAGCCAAGGCCAGTCACTTAAGCATGTCGGCGTCTACTTACCCAACCCTATGTTCAGCCATGGACAACTATATGTCGCACTTTCTAGAGTCACAAGCCCCGACGGACTGAAAATACTAATGACAGAAGATGAAGACACTGAATTCAAAGAGCGGACAAGAAATATTGTTTTTAAGGAAACTTTCACTAATCTAAATTAATAAGTTGTACTATTTATCTTTTCAAATAATGAATGTTACCCGAACAACTATCTATTACTTTTGAAAGTTTAACAATCTTCCTCATTCATTAATGATGTAAAGTTCATCTAACTTTCTACAATTCTAAGTACAAAATCATATAACAAAAACACAAATAAAAATATAGACAATACTTAATCAAAATGGCCAACAAACCATATTACTAACTTATATTACTATACATGGCAGATATTGCAATTACATTTCACTTTAAACTTTGTTTGGTGCAGTCGCTAAACATCAAAAATCAACTTACATTAACAAATAACTGAGAATAGGATATTAATACTCACCTGTATAACCCCCATAACATCATCATCAACAATTCAACTGTAGCACAATATTCTTGAACCTACAAGAAAAATAATGACTAATTATATTGGATAACAATAAAAGAGTTCCTCTTTTCACAAAACATACACCATCATCATCATTAACATCTCTAAATCAACAAACATCATACCAACATTTTGAGAAAAACAAATTAATTGGATCAGATTCAAACCTAAATCTTACTTTCACAAAAAAATGATTATTCAAATCAAGAATATAAATACCTGAAATATTTATTTGATTATTTAGTAATTAATTTGCTTACTCTTAACTGAAATTGAAAACACTAGATCTATCGGTGTGTGTTTTAGTGTGTGTGAGAGATAGTTGTGTAAGATTGGAAACCAAAAACACAAACTAAATAATTCTATCCGTATATAACTTCCCCTTTATCATTAAAAAAAACAATTTTATACAACATACGTACCAAATATTAAGATATAAAAACAAATATACAACTCTAAAGCAACAAAGAAAAGTCTATTAAAAAAATTTAAAGGCATTGGCGGACCCAGGATTTTCCAAGGCGGGGGGTAAAAAAAATTTTTTTTTTGATAAAATTCGTGATGCACTTTAATAAAAAGGTCATAATTTTTTTAACACTAAAAACTAAGGTTTTTACATTTTTGGCTTCAAGGTGTGGGCAATTTGATTTTTTGGAGGGGTGCACTTTAATAAAAAGGTCCCAAAAAAAATTTCTAACACTTAAATCTGAACTTTTTCGGCGAGTCGTGGAGGGCACCGCCCCCCAAAGTCTATGCCTGGGTCCACCCTTGTCTAAATGTTAACACATTTGTGATACCATGACAACTAAAATCTAAAACGACAAAAAGAAAAACCAAAATAACTATACTTTGACAGCTTCTACAAAGCCCGTGTGCATCGCACGGGCTATCAATATTTTGATAGAGCAGTATGCGTTTAAGCTTATTACGCAACGAAGAATTAGAAACGTACAACCTCAACAAAAACACATAACCAAATAAAACCAAAACTATGTGCAACGCACGAGATTAAATAAAATTTTGAGTGTTTCACTCAACCTCAATTAAAAATGACAAAATAAACAAACACAACTTAGAAACTTATTAACCAACAAAATGATGATAATAATGAGAATTCATTAAAAGGTTTTTCCAGGAGCCTTACTCGAGATCGTACTAGAGGCATCGGCGTGTTACAAGACGCTAACAGATGTGATCACACTATTAAGATATGTCCAAGTGGGAGCTGTTAGTTTTATGAACATAAATTAATAGTCGTGTGTGAGGATCGAACTCGAGATCACAAGATTGCACACTTTACATATGAAGAGTAAATGTATAATAATTATTTATAAATGTTAAGAATAATTATTAATAAACAAAACACGTAACGACCGTTAGTATTTAACGGAAAGTGACTAACTACCGTTAGACGAAGAAAAGGAAAGTTTTATTAGTGAATAATTGGAAGGTCAAGAAGGTTCCGGAATCCCCTTAGGGATACCATAACCGATCGGCTCAAAGGAGGGCACCTCATTTGTGCCTTGGACTCCAAGTTATCTCCACTATATAAGAAAACCCAAGGTTCATTGTTCCATAACTTTTGTACACACAATACTTGGTGTTTTTCTCTTTTTCTTTTCTCTCTTAAAATTGATTAAACAATCCCTATACTCTAGGGATTCAATTTTCATAAATCAAAGTGTGTTTATTACTTGCAACCCAAGATTTATGTGTTTATTACTTGCGTAATCTTTTACTTGAATTAGTACGTGCGTACAAGAACGTGATACAATCACACTATTGATTGTATCTTGGATTGAATTACAAAAAAGTAAGGGGTAATTCCAATAATCCACATAAACCCTAATTAGGGTTCTTAATTTGAAGATTTACAATTACTTGATTCTTGTTCGGACTAGAATCATAAAGGTACGTTTACTTTTTATTATTGATTAATTAATTACATGTTATATGATCTTGTTATAACGCTTCCTCATGTGTCTTTGATGTTTATTGTTTATATTTATGATATGTCATGTTATATAATTCCAACACGCTATACATCAACGAAACTATCATTTATTTTTTACTTTTAGAATTTTGTATTTGAATTGTATATGACACGATTTTTAATTTTGTGTATAATTTTTTTGTTTTGAAATGTATACTGTTAGGAATACAAATATTCCTATAAAAGACTCGGTCACCTAAATGATGTAATAGCATTAAGATAGCTCGTAGTTAGTTTATTAATTAGTTAGTATTAGTTTAAGTAACACCGTTGAAGAAGGACGGGGTCTTTACCCACTGTATACCTGATCCACAGCCCGGGAGTGGGCGTTTTATTTGTATGTATAAATACCCCTCTCCCACCAAGGGAGAGGGTTGGAACTTTCACTACAAGCTAATACTTTTCAAGTTTTCTCTCTATCTCTCTTTAGAAACTTTCCCATTCTCTTTTTTCTCTCTCTATAATCAACGCCACAATACCACCATGGAATTATGTTTGTGACCTAGTGTTTATCCTACAATTGGTATCAAGAGCCAAGGTTTCATCTTAGGGCCTTGAAAATCCAGATTTGGTGTGGTATTTTGTGGTTTTTGTTAGTTAGAAGAGTTTTTCTTTGAAAACATCTTGCTTTGATCTTTCTATTGTTATATGATGTGTTATGGGTGTACTTTTGTGATTAGTGGTACTAGAACTACTTAGTTTTTCAGTTGGATAAGCTATATCATATGTTGGTTTGAAGTTGTGATTGATTTTGGGATGAATTCTTTGTTGCGGTTACCTCTTCTATTTTGGTTTTCTTAATATCGATTAGCTCCTTAATCGAGCGGTTAGATCGTTAGCGATTACCACATTGGGATATACTGAGAAAACGCTAGAAAGCGACGGGTTTGGACTTTTGTTATTAGCGGTTAGATCTAGCGATTAGTGTTTGCGGTTAGTTCCTGCGGTTAACTCAGTTCTATCTAGCATTTAACCTCATCGAGCGATTACCAAGTATAGTGATTACCTCATCCAGCGTTTGCCAAGGGTAACGATTACCTAATCCTGCGGTTTGCCTAGATTAGCGATTACCTCAGTTTAGAGTTTTGCTAACTCTAGCGATTAACTCCAAACAGAGACTATCTCCTACTAGCGATTAGCTTCTAATATTTGGTGGTGGTTTGTGATTAATTGAGTAGGGAGACTTTAGTGATTAGTTAATCAATTATACTTGGTGTATGGTTGTAACATTAGTCGTGTCGAGTAATCTGATTGTGATTTGAGGTTGTGAGTTTATTCTTATGACTTGACTTATTACGATCAGATATATTGTCAATGAAGTAAAAATTGTGATTCATCCATGATCTCTCTCTAAGTCTAACTTGCACACTACACCTCACAGTTTCTTCTCCCATACACATCCACATCATGTCAACTTCTTCAGATTCAGTGATTCCTGGAATTCTCAAATTATACGACATGATTGATTAATATATGACTTCCAATCAATCACAACAAGTTAACGTACTTGTGCCTGATAATGCTGCAATGGAAGCTTCGTGCTCGGATCCTCAAGATAATGTGACTCATCAGCCAAGTAAATTACATGATGATGCAAAGGAATGCCATATAGAATGCTTTTAACAACTTCATTCACACCTCTCGGTACTTTTAGAGGGAATTGGATTCAAGATGGGATTCAAACGTGCATTTGCAACTCTCTTCGGTCAAGATGTTTTGACTTTCAAAGACAAAATGATTCTTAATTTAGATCAGTTACGACAACAACTGGACTAAGGAGAATCCTCCAATATTGGATCCATGGCTGCCATCTATGTGCTCAACAAACAACTGCAGGGGTTTATCGATTCAAAATCTACTATGGTATATGACTATGAGAGTCAGATGACAATGAAGTGTTTTGCTGACCACACGGAAATTGATGTTGACACATTCAGAGACATATTACTCCAACACATGGTTAAGGTTAAGGGGTACATTGAGGAAAGGGCAAAGCACAAACTGAAGTATGAAGACAAGGTGAAGGCATATCGGGTACAATCTAGTGATGGTATTGCTTATTTGGGGAAAGCATCGGATGTTGGGTCAGTCACCACTCAATGCAAGGGATCTGAAACTGATAAGTTTGACACTACTGGCAATTTAGTGACCTATGCTACAAATGATATTGATGCAGAGTTCAGACCGGTTAATGAACTTGGTTCAGGTGATGAGGTACCCTTTATTGATCTACATAATATGCTCTCTAATGAACATCAGCATACTTATCAAATTACACCTATTTATGACACAAATCTGTTGGAAAAGACTGACAGTATCACCGTCTCTAATTCAACAAATATGTGTCATAAAGGGGGAGAAAGTGGTCTGGATGCTGAACATAATGATGCTTCAAGTTCTCTGCTTAAAGCCGAGTTTCTTAAAACAAAGGACATGGACATGGTTGAAAAAGAAGTTTTTAATCGACTTTTAAACAGATTTTCACAACTTGAACAACATTGTATTTCACTTGAAATGTCAATACAACAAAAGGAAGAAAGTCTTCAAACTTGCAAACCATGTATGAATCCGGAATTGCCTGAACTTCGTGAATATTTTGTGATAAACGATTTGAAAACTTAGCTACAAGCCAAGGACTTAACAATCAACAACTTGAAAGCTCGAATTAATACGTATGAGAAAAGTAATGAAGCCAAAGTTAATCATGACATTAATAAAATTGAAAGTAAAATGGCTAAATTACTTAAGGAGAATGAGACTTTGAAAGTACAATGTATAGAACTTTGTGACTCAATCAAAGAAATAAAAGCTAAGACTGTAGAACATACAACCTCTTTGTTAGCTAAAAACAATGATCTCATTGCTCAACTTCAGGAAAAGAATTCCACAATTGCAGGGTTAAAAAATGTGCTAAGTAATGCAACAGGGAATTGTGCGTACTCTAAGTTTACTAAACCATCAATCTTGGGAAAACCATTTTTTAAATCAATTAGAAATCAATTTGTCGTTAGACAACCGAATGCATTTATTTCTGAACAACCAAAATCCTCAAAACCTTGGTTTGTCTCCCAAGTTGATGAGAAACGTGCTTTGATTAAACCTATCTCTTCACAACTTAAATCTAATGATCAGTTGGTCAACACTCAGGTTAAGTCTCTAGCTCGTAGACCAAATGGTAAAATTATCATTTCATATGTCGATAATTCCCAGTCTACTAGGGTCAGAAATATTTACAAACCTGTAATGCCTTTAAGACATAGACAATGGAGAGCACAAAACAGAACCAATCACCATAAGAATGTCACAGTGTATGAAATACCATACAGGTTTAGATCCTCTTTTAAGTGGGTACTAACGGGAAGGATATTCATGATGGATGGTAACAAATAGTCATATGTGTGTAAGCCTACATCAAATAACATGAATCACATGAAATTCCCCAACGGCTTGAATGATAGTTTTAAGAAAACCCCAAGTGTGGTGACCGAAGGCACTGAAATCTCCTAAGGAAGGAGATCAGATCACTCACTAGTGATGTATGCTCTTCTGGACTCCTGTTTATTTCTACTCAGGACTCAGTCTTTAATTCTCACTGTTTGAATGAACGCCGGTGTTTATTCTCTCCGTATCCTTGTATATATTTTGTTCAACCACTCATGTACAGTTATTGCTATTTTTTTGGTATTTCTTCTTGTAGAATATGTTGCTACGGTTGTAATGATGCTTTCTAGAGGTCTATCTGGTCCAAATTATTGCTTGGTTGATTGTCTCAATGTGTGTGCCTTGTATTTGCGTTGTAATCTATGTTCTTTTAAGTTGAAGGGTCTGTTTTGTAGTTATGAATATAATCGGCTAGGTGTTTATTAAGTACAAGGACTAGTTCTGTCATTAATTGATAGTCAGTCTTGATCCTATATATTCTCAGGATAGCGGTTACATTAAAATATTTGCAAAAATATTTTCACTACCCACACAATTCACGACCTAATTGCTAAATCTGCTCCCACGTCACAACGATCTTATTCATCATTATTAAGTCATCTAGGTTAGTTTGGTTGATACCAGTGTGATTGCTCTTAAATTTCCTAGTTATGTGTCTAACATAATGACTTGTAATGGATTTGATTTAGGTATTGGGCATCTTCGAGTGTGTTGATATATAGGTTAGTTTGATATTGTTTGTGTTGTGCTTGAATGCACCTGACTGCTATTAATGTGAGTTTGATTTAAAGCTTTATTGTATGCGATTAAGTGGGCTATGCGATAGGATGATTATGATGATTCTGTGGCATGTTGTGTAATGGTTATAGATCATGTATTGAATTAATGCTCTGGATTGTTTTTATATCATTCTTGGTTGCAATGTCATTGGTTTCATGTTCTGCACTATGATTGTCGTTTGAGTGGCCACTGGGTATGTGATGTTCTTGATAGCGATTATCGTGTATTCCTGATAGCGTTTACCTCTGTGCTTCTTGGTAGCGATTAACTCTGATTAGCGTTTAAGTCGGTTAGCGTTTAACTCCTATAGCAATTAACTATCTTAGCGGTTAACTTGTTAGCGAGTAACTCTGTTAGCGATTAACTCTGATCAGCGTTTAACCCTGTTAGCATTTAACTCTGATAGCGATTAACTATCTTAGCGGTTAACTTGTTAGCGAGTAACTCTGTTAGCGATTAACTTTGATTAGCGTTTAACTCTGTTAGCGTTTAACTCTGATAGCGTTTAACTATCATAGTGGTTAACTTGTTAGCGAGTAACTTGGTTAGCGATTAACTCTGATTAGCGTTTAACTCTGTTAGCGTTTAAACTCTGATAGCGGTTAACTATACTAGCACTTAATCCTGTTAGCGACTAGCTCTGCTCTATAATTAGCGATTAAGTTGTACTGTGCTGTTTTGTGTTTAAATCTGATGTGGACCAGTTTTTAAGCTCCTGTTTGCCACTTCCTAACAATGATTATCTGCGAATTTCTAGTGGGGTCCACTAAGGTTTACCACATGTGGTATCTAGTATAGTGATATCAGGGGTTCACTCTTAACTAATAAGTTTATTTCCATTTGCCCTTTCTGTTGTGATTTTTGGAATTTGCAGATATAATGGCAGACTCTAATGTTGAAGGATCATCAGCTCCACCTGTTCGCACTGATGAAGAAATTCTTCCATTCAACAAATGGGTGCCTATCGGGAAAAGCAACTGCTACTTGAAGGCTGAAAAACCCCACAACCACTCTATATTCAAAATTGCTCTGGATGTACTTAAGCACACAACATTCTTCAGAGCCTTCACGGCGTCTGCAACTATTCCATCTATTTACATCCAACAGTTCTGGAATACCATTAGCTACGACAGGGTTGCTGACACATACAGATGTCAACTTGATGAACATTGGGTGAACATCAATAAAGAGACTCTTGGTAGTGCACTTCAAATCATGCCGACTGGTGATAATGTTGAGTACACCACCCTGCCTAATCCAGCTGCCATACTAAGCTTTGTTAATGAACTGGGATATCCCACTCATGCATCCACACTATCCTCTGTCATCACTCATGACATGTACCAACCTTGGAGAGCTATCATAAGTCTCATTAACCTGTACTTGACTAGTAAAACTTCTGGATACGAAAGACTTAGAGCTCCATCACTATAGATTCTCTGGGGTGTTGTCAATGGGAAAAATATTGATTTTATTGAAAGAATATGGGAAGAGTTCACTCACTCTATCCATTCATTTCTCGAAGATAAGGCTAATGTTGAGGCACACAAAGATGGGAAGAAGAGATCCACCAAACTCCTTATACCAAGCATCCGATTCACCAAATTGATTATCTTAAGTCTCCAACGAACTCTTCACTTCCACCCTAGAGACGGATCGGCTCTTCATCAATCCTCTGATGAAAGTACGGTTGGATATCTTAAGTATACTGGTGGGTGCTTATTCACTCACTATTATTTGACCAAATACCAACCCAAAACGACTATTTGAGCTAACAAATGCAAAGAAAACGTGTGTTTTTGTGTTTGTGATATGCAGGTACGGATTTATCATAAAAAGATGAAAAATCACACGATTATCGGTAAAACGGGCACGAGAGTAGAAGATGGTCAAAAAGTCAAAGCCGGGAATCCAAGAGTCAGTTTCAGTCCTCTATCTATTCAGACTTGGCAAGTTTAGTCCCTGGATTATATTTTTGAAGAATGGCAGAATTTACCCTTGGAGTTTGGAAGCTTACATATATGGTCCTTGTAATTTCCATTACCAAAAATCTGAATTAAAATTACAAGCCTGGTTCATATATCATCACAAGCCCAAATCCACTCTACTATTTATATCAAGCCCATATCCATTCTTTTTAACCCGAGCCCATGCTTAACCGGTCAAATAATAATATAAAAACAAACGCGCCCTTTTTCTACCCAGAATCCCCCAAATTGCTATGAACCCTAGCTTACCACTTGCATCAATTGGTTCAAGCCACTTCACTAAATCATCAATCACTAATCATTTAGCCTTCTAGAACCCCACGTGGCCCTGCACATGTCAGAGAGGTCAGAGAATCTATCAACGGTCACGTGTCAGGTACTTATTGGTTGAGGCACGTCATTCCTATCATTGGGAATGCTTCTAGAAGCGGCTGACACCACTCTGACACGGAAAGAGAAAGTACTAGCATTGAAGGGACAGATGGAGCAATATTAGTGGATTGAACACATCATTGATCCTGATCTAGTGGTTCATATTGATTGAAAGAAGCACACATCTGATCCAAGGGCTGAGAGATCTAGTAAAGAAGCACAGATAGTCGCGGATTGCCAGCTTGGCATTTGAAGACCCAAGCCTCTCTTCTCATCTATAAATAGGTGTCAAAATTAGCTCATTGGTATGTAGGTTTTTAATAGTGTTATGCTGCAGAATTGTAACTAGATTAGTATGTGTAATAGTTAGCTTTTTAATAAAATTCAAGTTTTCTTCTTATTAATCTCAGCTTATTTTCATCATTTTCCATTGCTTATTCTGTTTTTACTTAGCTTATTTCAATCAATCTCAGCTTATTTTCTCTTCTAAACTTTCTCTTTTTAACAGATTTAGCTTAATCAAACTTTACTTTTCATCTCATTCTCAAGTTCTTCAAATTTAGAAAATATAAAAAAAAAAAATCAGAAAAAAAAAAAAAATAATAGTTTCAAAAGTTGTTTTCAATCTTCAAATAGCTCAATTTAGTTTACTCATATCATTATCAAGTTCAAATAGCTCAAGTTTAGTGAGTACTGTTTCATTCAAAATCCAAAATAAGGTGTTAATAATGAAGCTGAGGTGGTTGGATAGCTGATTCAGACAGTAAGGTATCAGCCTATCTAAGAGATAGGCAACAGTGAACTCCCTATTTTCTAGCTGAGGGAGAGTTGTGGTAACTTTTGATCTCATTTTCAAGTTATAGCATAATAATAGGTTGATAGTTGTAGTGGTTAACTGTCTCATATATAGTAGTAGCTTTTTCTGCTTGTTCTGTAAGAAATTGAGTATTGATTAGCGTAAGTTTGTTAGCATTATTGATAGTGTTGATCTGTTTTAGACTTGTTAATTTGATTCTGAGTAGAATTTAGTTATTGAATTTGATAATTTGTAGTATAACTTTGTCATTCTCATTAGTATACTTGAGTATTGTTCATCTGTCATTCTAAGCTTGCTACTAGTAGAGTTTTTATAATCTCATATCTGTGTTATAAGCTTGTAGTAGATCTGAGTTGATCATTATTAGTGGATTGTGATAAAATTTGGTCTGAGCTTACTTCATTTTATGACCTGAGTTACTAGTGGATAACTTGATCATTTGTGGATGTAAGGTTCTGAGATTTGATTGGATTTAGTGTATACTTGTTGTTGATATAGCTTCTTTGATGCATTTAGAAGCTGTTTAGGACAGATAAATTGTGATTTGAAGTGTAAATCATCTAGTAGCTTTGTATTTGTCACAATAAGGGGTGTTTGGCATAAACAGATTTGGCAAGATTTAGAGTTAGTTAGATAGACTTAATTGCATTCTTAGTTCACATATGTTAGTTGCAGCCTTAAGTATTACATAAAATTAGTTAATAGTTAGTTAAAAGTCAAAAGTAGCTTAATTACTACTTAACTGTCACATAGTTTAACTTTTAGAGGTAATCAGTTTGATTTGTAGGAACAATATAGATTAAGATAGCTTAATTCAGTGGTAGTATAGCTTAGTATAACATATATCAGCATCTAGGATCATTTAAAATTCAATTAAGTCAACTTAACAAATATTTTCAAAAAGTCAAATAGTGTGTATGCTGAGTATTTGGACAGAATTTTGAGATAATCTGTAGGTTTGATTGTTCATTGGAAATACATATAGAAAGTTGTTTTTGAAAGCTTTCTAGTAGGAGAACAATAATCAAAAAGAAAATTTACTTTTGAAACTCATTAGCTTATCTGAATTGTAGCTTATGGTAGACTGATTGGACACAGAATTCCCCTGCACCACATGTGTGTACCAGTGTTCAAGGACTGATTAAGTAGGATTAAGTGTTTAGAGTTCCAAGTTTTTTTGGTTGTTTTGTGATATCTGATTAGTAGAGTAACTGTAGGTACCTTTAGCTTCTCATTAGCAGCTTATTTATTCAGCTGAATTTGTTCTTTTAGTTCATAGCTTGAAGCTGAGTTTTGTCTTAGATTTAAGTCCTGCTAGTTTGTTATTGAGCTTGTTTCTGTGAGTTTAGTAGACTTTTGTGCTTAATCTGAGTAGTTTAAGCTTTGAGATTGGTTTGTTAGCTTCTGAGTATACTAGTACTACTTCTGCATAGCTTATTGTGCTCATAACATAGTTTATTGCATCATTTCTGAGCTTCTGTGCATTTCTGGCTTATCATACATCATTTTCTGTCTCAATTGAGCTTCATACATCATTAGTGATCAGTGTTCAAAGTTTCACAAAGTTTAGATCACAAGTGCTTATAAATAAGCACTTGTGATAAGCTGATTTTAACTTCAAATTTTTATTCTGAGTTTCTTTTATTATTTTTGATTTCTGTAAAATTTTCATAATTTTCTGAGTTCATTTACTATTTTTCTTAATTTCTTTTAGTTTAAAATCAATTTTTAAATCATTTTTAATACCAAAAATCAATAAAAAAAATACAGAAAAGTCTTGAAAAATACAAAAATATTTTTATAAATTCTTTTATAATATTTTAGAATTTTTAGAATCAAATTTTTATTTTTCCACTTTAATTTTCTATTTTTCTTTCTTTTTCTTAAAATTCTTTTTATTAGTTTTAGAATTTTAGAAAATATAGTTCGTAGGATAATTTTTCGATATACGTTACGTTTTAAATTTTACGGTTGCATTTTCGTTTTTACGTTTTCAACATTTGTACATATTTAGCTTGTAAATTCTTCATATTTCATCATTTCTTATCACAACTTGAATTCCAAAATCAATTTTTTTCACTTTACCACTTTTCACGACTCGATTTCGTGATTCGATTATTCACGACTCCATTCTACATTCGCTGAGAAAACGACCCAGGAAATACTTTCACCGGTATTTCTTCGGAATAATTTTATACTACAAAAATAAGCACTTGTGATAAGCTGATTTAGCCAGATAAAGCTCTTAATAAGCTGATTTTAACTTCAAATTTTTATTCTGAGTTTCTTTTATTATTTTTGACTTTCTGGAAATTTTCCAGATTTTTCCAAAGCTTTTTACTATTTTTCTTATTTTCTTCTGATTATTTTCAATTTTTAAATAGTCTTTAATTTCCAATAATCTATAAAAAGTCAGAAAAAGTTCAGAAAATTACAAAAATATTTTTATAATTTCTTTTATAATATTTTAGAATTTTTATAATTTAATTTTCATTTTTCCAAGTTAATTTTCTATTTTTCCTTATTTTTAATTCATTTTTAATTCCAAAAATAGGAAATTAATTCTAGAAAATAAATAAAAAGTCTAAAAAATATTTTTCTTTTTTTTTAAATTCTTTTTATTAGTTTTAAATTTTTAAAAAATATTTCCAAGTTCGTAGGGTCATTTTTCGTTATACGTTACGTTTTAAATTTTACGGTTGCGTTACCGTTTTTACGTTTTTCATTTCGGTGCATAATTAGCTTATACTCTTTGCCTGCTTTATCATTGTTTGTGAATAATTGAATTCATTGATTGCTATTTTCACTCTATCACTCTTTCACCATTCACTTACACTACACGATTCCCAAATCGATAATTCGAATTTTCCATTCGAGCCTTCGTTGGGAGAACGACCCGGGAATTACTTTCACAAGTATTTTCCTCGGAATATAAATATACTATAATTGACACGAATCAAATATTTGGCGCCGCTGCCGAGGAAGGCCGAAGTGAATTTTTGAATATTATTTTTGAAAATCGTGTTTTGTTAAGCCTTCCTCTACTTTGTATATATATCTCTATAAAAATTGAAAAATCAAAAACACTTTTCCTAAAGTGTTTTCAAAAATACCAAAAAAATAATAAAGTTACAGCCTCGACTCGATCGAAAGAAAGGGCGTTGTAAACCAAATAAGTCTCGCAATATAACGAAAACGTAATTTAGTTGTTTATCGGACTATTTCAATCACTACAACCGAATAAGCGGGAAATACGGATAGCTAAGACATTAAATTGCTAGCTGAAGAGAGATCCATTCTTCTCTCTCGTCCCGTCGCGAGTGGTTTTGAAAGAAACGGTTTTCGATTAATATTACGTTTTAAGAAAAGAAAAACAAAAGAAATAAAAAGTTTTTGTGAAAAATATAAAAAACAAAAAGATTTTCCTTTTTCTTTTTCTTTTCTTTTTAATTTTGTTTTTGGTGTATGCACACCCGCTCTTCTTTTGAGAGTCTTATATCACCGTTTTCAAATCCCGAAAGGGTAATACGTCACACACACCGTGTCCATTTCCTTAACATTGAGGAAATGGATATGAATAATCAACACCCTCCGGGCGGTGGTGATGAAAACCAACACGTGCCGGCTCCTGATCTCCGAACGATGGAGGAGCTGTGTCAACCCACAATGCATGGTAGAGGTGGCCCGATTGCCCCTCTAAATATTGAGGCTACGGATTTTGGACTTAAGCACCACATGATACAACAAGTCCAAAATTCGTGCCAATTTCACGGATTACCGGGTGATGATGCAAATAAGCATCTCGATAAGTTCTTAACCGTCACCCAAAATATGAAACAAAACGGGGTCTCCGATGACGCCCTCCATCTCTCTCTCTTCCCCTATTCTCTTACGCCTCATGCCACCGCTTGGTTTGATCGCCTTCCCAGGAACTCGATTCATACTTTCAATGAAATGGTTTCCAAGTTCCTGGTGAAGTATTTTCCACCATCGATGGTGATGAAATTGAGGAATGATATTAGCAATTTTCGACAACTCCCCGATGAGTCTTTGTTTGAGGCTTGGGAGCGTTACAAGCTTGCCATTGATCGTTGTCCGAATCATAATATGCTTCTCGTCACGATAATCGATACGTTTTATAATGGATTGACTTTACGACATAGGGACACGATCAATGCTGCAGCTGGTGGTACTTTTATGAAACGTCGTCCTGAGGATTGTTACGAGTTAATTGAGAATATGACGGCCCATTACAACTATTGGGATTCCTCAGCCGAGAGGAATGAGCCAATAAGATCGACTGCGACTCTTAACTCTTCTTCTAACCCCGAGTTAGCCGTCTTGAATAAGAAAATTGACGATTTGTCGACGGCTATGCTAAGAATGTACCAAATGATGCCGAATCAAGTCAAAGAAACACAAGTTAATGTGGTCAATGTCGTTTGTGAAACTTGTGGTGGTCCACACCCGTATTATGAATGTCCGACGACCGGCTCTTTTGCTCAAGAGAACGTGTATGCTGCAAATATGGGTGGCAACGGTTACCCACCTCTTCAAGGAGACCGTAATCTCCTCTGCTACCGTTCGAGCCATTTTCAAGGACCACCCGGGTTTAATCAACCTAATCAAGTGAATCAGAATAACAATGTGCAAAACCGTATTCATCAATTCAATAACAATCAAAATCACAACCGTGAAAATAATGGTTTTCAAGGACAAAATCAGAATTTTCAACAAAATCAAAACCGGGGAAATTTTCATCAAGGCCCGCCTCAAGGGAATAATTTTCAAAACAATGGGAATTTTCAAAATAATAATCATGGAAATCAGAACAATGGCAATTTTCAAAACCGTGGGCAAAGTTTTAATAATCAAGCTGCTGCCAAATCCGTCGCCCACGGAAGAGTTGATTAAACAATTGCTTCAAGGACAAGAAGCCTTAATTGCTAAACAATAGGAAACCACGAAAATGTTTGCAACTCAAATCAATGATATTAACAAGCGTTTAAATGATCGACCCTCGGGCTCTGGAACGTTGCCTAGCAACACGGTCGCTAACCCGAGGGGCGATGCAAAAGCGATCATAACAAGGAGTGGTGTTACTTATGATGGACCGACGGCTCCGACTACCTCTTCTTCTCTACCTCCCAAGGTAGTCGCCCGTGAACCCGAGGTGACAACGGATACGGAAATTCCTATTAATAATGGAAGGACCGAGAACATCCAACCTCCGGTGATCCCGACGTCTAAAGGAAAGGAAAAGGTTGTTAATGATAATGAAAATGAAACACCCGTTAAAACAAAGTTGCCATATCCGTCACGCTTGAATGAACAAAAGCACCGCGAGAAGGATAAAAACCAAATGGAAAAGTTTTATCAGATTTTTCAAGAGTTACACTTTGATATAAGTCTCGCGGATGCTATACTTTTGATGCCCAAATTTGCTTCGATGCTAAAAGGTCTTTTAAATAATAAGGAAAAGCTTTTTGAAATGTCCAGGACTCAAATGAACGAGAATTGCTCAGCGGTTCTTCTTAAAAAGCTACCCGAAAAGCTTGAAGACCCTGGCAAGTTTCTTATACTCCCTCCGTCCCATTTTTATTGTCCACTATTGACTTTTTTAGTCTTTCTTATTCAACTTTGACCTTAAATATTTTTGTGGGTATTATATAATATTTGATGCATAATATATAAATGGATTAAGTTTTAAGTGTACTTTTTAATGGTATAATTTTTTCATCAAATATTATATAATAAAAAATATATATTTATGGTCAAAATTAAACCAGTTTGACTTTGACAATTCAAACCGGACAATAATTTTGGGACGGAGGAAGTACCATGTAATTTTCCGGGTATGGTTCAATGCTTCGCCTTGGCCGATCTTGGTGCTAGCATTAACCTTATGCCATTGTCGATTTGGAAAAAGTTGTCTCTTCCTAACTTGACACCGACACTTATGACCCTCGAGCTTGCCGACCGATCTACGTCTCGTCCTATTGGCATAGCTGAGGATATTTTTGTCAATGTTGGGAAATTTCATTTCCATGCGGATTTTGAGGTTGTTGATTTCGATGCCGATCCACGGGTTCCTCTCATTCTCGGGAGAGGTTTCCTAAGGACCGGTCGTGCCTTAATTGATGTTTATGACGAGGAGATTACTTTACGTGTTGGAAACAAAGCCGTCACTTTTAACCTTGATCAAACCGCGAGATACTTCTCCGATTACGATGTTTCTTCCGTCAACCGTATTGATGTTATTGATGAACTTACGGAGGAGTATGCTCAAGAATTTTTTGGTTTTACTGATAATGCTTCGAGTGGCAATTCCACTCCTTCTTTTGAACCAATCGTCTCCGATTCTTCCCCTTCCCTCACTCCGTTTGAGGGAAGTGATCTCGCTTGGGAAGAAATCAATGCTTGTCTTGCAAATGAATCATTTTCACCGGAATTTGATAATAACAACTTTGATCCGGAGGGGGACATTTTATTAATTCAAAAATTGTTAAATGAAAAACCGATTTTTTCTTCCCCTCCGGTTGACTTAAAAATGGCAGACGTAAAAGAAGTTAAGCCGTCTATTGAGAATCCTCCGGAGCTCGAGCTCAAGGATTTGCCTCCTCATCTCGAATACGCATACATGGAAAAAAATGAAAAATTACCGGTTATAATATAAAAAGGTCTTAAAGATGAGGAGAAGTCACGACTCTTAGATGTGCTTCGGAAGCATAAAAGTGCGATTGCTTGGCAAATATCCGACATTAAGGGAATCGACCCTCGATTTTGTACTCATAAGATTCTTCTCGAGGATAATCACAAAGCTTCTGTCCAGCAACAACGATGGGTTAATCCACAAATCCATGAAGTGATCAAAAAGGAAGTTATAAAACTCCTTGACGCTGGAATGATTTATCCAATCTCGGATAGTTCATGGGTTAGCCCGGTTCATTGTGTGCCAAAGAAGGGCGGAATCACTGTTGTAAAGAATGACGATAATGAGCTTATACCGACTCGACTTGTGACCGGATGGAGAGTTTGTATCGACTATCGGAAGTTAAATGATGCGACACGTAAAGACCATTTCCCGCTCCCTTTTATGGACCAGATGCTTGAACGTTTAGCGGGAAATGAGTTCTATTGTTTTCTTGATGGCTTTTCTAGGTACTTTCAAATTCCCATTGATCCCCAGGATCAAGAAAAGACCACTTTTACTTGCCCGTATGGAACGTTTGCCTATTGTAGAATGCCTTTTGGCTTATGTAACGCTCCAGGCACGTTTCAACGGTGTATGATGGCCATTTTCTCCGATATGATTGAAAAAACCATGGAAGTGTTCATGGACGATTTCTCCGTCTATGGAAATACTTTCGACTCTTGCCTTTCCCATTTGGAAAATATGCTAATTCGGTGTGAAAACACTAATTTAGTTCTAAATTGGGAAAAGTGCTACTTCATGGTTAAAGAGGGAATAGTCCTCGGCCATAAGATATCCAAATCTGGAATTGAGGTGGATCGGGAAAAAGTCGATGTTATTGCTAAATTACCACACCCGACTACCGTCAAAGGAATCCGAAGTTTCCTTGGTCATGCCGGCTTTTACCGACGTTTTATTCAAGACTTTTCTAAAATAGCCCGGCCTCTGACCCACCTTTTAGAAAAAGATGCTCCGTTTAACTTCACGAATGAATGCGTCGATGCATTTAATGTTTTAAAGAAAAAGTTAACGGAGGCACCAATCTTAGTTGCCCCCGATTGGAACTTACCATTTGAGCTAATGTGTGATGCAAGCGATTATGCCATTGGTGCAGTTCTGGGGCAACGTAAGAACAAGTATTTTCAGCCTATACACTATGCAAGCAAGACCATGAATGACGCCCAACATCATTACACAACCACCGAAAAGGAGATGTTAGCGGTCGTCTATGCTTTTGAGAAATTTAGGTCTTATTTGCTACTTAAAAAATGCATAGTGTATACGGACCATTCAGCCCTAAAGTACTTAATGGCTAAACAAGATGCGAAGCCACGTTTAATGCGGTGGGTTCTTTTGCTCCAAGAATTTAATGTCGAAATACGAGACAAGAAAGGAGCTGAGAATCTTGCTGCCGATCACCTTTCTAGACTTGAGAACCCCCATCAAAGTGTTCTCGAGAATAAGGAAATTAATGATGCTTTTCCTCTCGAGACACTTGGGAGTGTAACCAAAATAGACCAAAGTACCCCATGGTTCGCCGATTTTGCGAATTACCATGCGGGGAATTTTATTAGGAAAGGGATGTCGTCCCAGCAGAAGAAGAAATTCTTTAAAGATGTCCAACATTATTTTTGGGACGACCCCTACTTGTTCAAAGTCTGTACGGATCAAGTGATCCGGTGGTGTGTTCACGGTACGGATGCCGTTGAAATACTTAAGGCATGTCATAGTGGACCCACGGGGGGACACCATGGTGCCAATTTCACTGCTAAGAAGGTTTTCGATTCCGGCTTTTATTGGCCGACGATATATCGGGATGCCCATGAATTGGTGAAAACATGCGATTCTTGCCAACGTCAAGGGAAAATCTCTCAAAAGGATGAAATGCCGCAAAATGCGATTCAAGTTTGTGAGATCTTCGACGTTTGGGGCATCGATTTCATGGGGCCATTCCCGTCATCTAGGGGTAACAAATACATTCTCGTGGCCGTCGATTACTTATCAAAATGGGTTGAAGCGAAGGCGCTCCCCACCAATGACGCCCGAGTGGTTGTTAAGTTTTTAAAGAGTCTCTTTGCCCGATTTGGTGCACCTCGAGCCATCATAAGCGATCGTGGGACCCATTTTTGCAATGATCAATTTGCGAAAGTTATGCTGAAATATGGTGTCACACATCGTCTTTCCACGGCTTATCATCCACAAACGAGTGGTCAAGTTGAGGTCTTCAATCGTGGTTTAAAACGTATACTTGAAAGGACAGTTGGTGAACACCGTGCCTCTTGGGCCGACAAATTAGAAGATGCACTTTGGGCTTTCCGGACCGCTTACAAGACCCCAATTGGGTGTACACCATATAAGCTGGTTTACGGGAAAGCTTGTCATTTGCCCATTGAACTAGAGCACAAGGCCTACTGGGCCTTAAAACATGCCAACTTTGACTTGAAAACCGCGGGTGATCACAGAAAAATTCAATTGAATGAGTTAGTAGAACTCCGTGATCAAGCTTACGAGAATTCTTTAATTTATAAAGAGAAAACAAAAAGACTTCATGATGCCAAGATCAAAGACCGCGTTTTTAACGTTGGTGATCAAGTGCTACTTTTCAATTCTCGGTTAAAGATATTCTCGGAAAAGCTTAAAACCCGTTGGTCTGGACCATTCACAATAACCCAAGTTTTCCCTTATGGAACCATTGAGTTAGCTCAACAATATGGTCCCAATTTTAAGGTGAATGGTCACCGATTGAAACACTACTTTGGAGGGGATGTACCGACTATGGTAGTCCCGGATCTCCAAACTTTCCCTAAGGACAATTGAATGCGGGGATCGAGTCAAGCTCATGTGACTCGGTGAACAAAAACAAGCGCTTCGTGGGTGGCAACCCATGCTTATCCAATTTCATCTTCTTAATTTCTATCTTCTAACACCTAATATGAGGAGGGGGTGCCTCTTCTACTCTTATGTTTCGTGGTTGTTTGTGATGTTTGTTCAGGATTGTCCATGATTTATGATGACTCTCGTGTTCGTTATCTCTTCACTTGGAGTCTCATTCATCGGTGCTATTTGGAAATCCTATATCCGTTAAATCTTATCGACTAACGTTTTCTTTGGCATAATTAATAAACGGCCTAGAATTTTGTTAGGATTACCTTTACCCGTAAAACATTGAGGACAATGTTTCGTTCTAGTCGGGGGGAGGGTGAATCTTCGATTCGATTTTTGACCTTGCATGTTTCACATGTCGTGCACTCTTGCAACTCCGTTTTTCCACCAAAAATAAAAAAATTGAAAAAATTGAAAAATTTCAAAATTTTTGAGAAAAAGTCATGAAAAAAGTACAAAACGATGAGAAAAGTTGAAAAAAGTTGTGCAAAAATATAATAAAGTTTGAATAAGTGTTTTGACACCTTGTTGACTTTCTTGCTGGCGAGAATAGGAATAAATATTTTGACTTGACCGGGCGTGTTGAACCCTAGCTTGTTTCCTTAACCATTGATGATCACATAAGTTTGTGCTAGTCTTGTACACCAGGAGCTATAAAATGCGAATTCTTTCTTAAGAATTTGCAAGTTCCCGTACTTAACTTTATACATGCGCAGCTTAAAAGCTTTCGCTAGTCTTTTACATCAGGAGCTAGAAAACGCGAATTCTTCTTCTAGAATTTGCAAGTTTCCGTAACTGACTTTATATATGCGTGGCTGATTATCGGCTAAGTATTCGCGGGTTTCATTATTTGGAATCTTAAATTGCGAAGAGCGAGAAATGATAGAGTTTATTTAGAAGTTAGATGCTAAATGTGGAGTAGTGGTTCTCTTTAGAGCTCATAAGAGGTATTTGTGGCTTTTTACTCCCATCAGAAACGTCACCCATATATAATAGATGTTCTAGGTTAATTAGTGGTATTTCGGTTTGAATAATATTTAGTTCTTTGTTTTCTTAAGAGAATTTTTGCTTTAGAAGTTGGGTACATATCAAGGAACATCAAAAATAAGAGCAAAAAGTGAAAAAATTAAAAGTCAAAAGTTGATTATCTATGTGGTTTTGGAGCTACCCGATAAGCTTCCATTGATGTATTGAGAAAAAAAGTAAAGAAAGAAAAAAAGTGAAAAATATGAGAAAGTATGAAAAAAAAGTGAAAAATGAAAAAGTGAAAGTTGTAAGTTGTATCGAATAAGAGCTATGTATGTATCAATAAGTTGTTGGCGCGTGAGGTGCATGTGATACGTGATTAGTAATCAGTCACATGAGGTGCACGTGATCGTACTCCGCAACTTTTATCCTTGATATTGTATGTACCCCAAATTCCTTGATGTAGACCGAATTTCTATTGCAGTGGTTCTTAAGAGAAAATGACTAACTATTTATCGTTTTAACTTAGGTATCACTATCGGACTAAAAATTATTGAAATGAGAAAATATGAAGCAATTCATTTCTCAACAAAAATAAAATATTGAGATACAAAACCTAGGAAATGGGAGTAAGAAGTTTCCACAAGTAACTGTTATGAGTAGTGTTAGCATCTAATTTGTAGATAAGTTGTGATCTCGTTTGTACGCTTAGTTTGGGGACTCGTGAAAAATCAAGGATGACGATTTTTATCCGTATGGTCACTTCTAAAATAGAAGTTTTTCTACTCGTTGACCCTAATAATTATTTCAAAATAATGAAAGTTCAACATACCGTCACAAGTATGAAGTATGGAAAAGTCCAAAAATAGAAAGAGTAAGTGGAATAAAGGAATAAAAAGAAAATTTTGGAAAACGGAGCATTTTTCAGGAATAAATGATTTTATTACTTCTTTCGAACCTCCTTGTTACTTTACAAAGTTAGTAGGAAGAGTTTTGAAATTATTTATCCCAAGAGCGTGAATTGATCACATTGCGTGAGGACACGGCAATACCTTAGTCGGGGGGATTTTGGTGAGTGCTTATTCACTCACTATTATTTGACCAAATACCAACCCAAAACGACTATTTGAGCTAACAAATGCAAAGAAAACGTGTGTTTTTGTGTTTGTGATATGCAGGTACGGATTTATCATAAAAAGATGAAAAATCACACGATTATCGGTAAAACGGGCACGAGAGTAGAGGATGGTCAAAAAGCCAAAGCCGGGAATCCAAGAGTCAGTTTCAGTCCTCTATCTATTCAGACTTGGCAAGTTTAGTCCCTGGATTATATTTTTGAAGAATGGCAGAATTTACCCTTGGAGTTTGGAAGCTTACATATATGGTCCTTGTAATTTCCATTACCAAAAATCTGAATTAAAATTACAAGCCTGGTTCATATATCATCACAAGCCCAAATCCACTCTACTATTTATATCAAGCCCATATCCATTCTTTTTAACCCGAGCCCATGCTTAATCGGTCAAATAATAATATAAAAACAAACGCGCCCTTTTTCTACCCAGAATCCCCCAAATTGCTATGAACCCTAGCTTACCACTTGCATCAATTGGTTCAAGCCACTTCACTAAATCATCAATCACTAATCATTTAGCCTTCTAGAACCCCACGTGACCCTGCACATGTCAGAGAGGTCAGAGAATCTATCAACGGTCACGTGTCAGGTACTTATTGGTTGAGGCACGTCATTCCTATCATTGGGAATGCTTCTAGAAGCGGCTGACACCACTCTGACACGGAAAGAGAAAGTACTAGCATTGAAGGGACAGATGGAGCAATATTAGTGGATTGAACACATCATTGATCCTGATCTAGTGGTTCATATTGATTGAAAGAAGCACACATCTGATCCAAGGGCTGAGAGATCTAGTAAAGAAGCACATATAGTAGCGGATTGCCAGGTTGGCATTTGAAGACCCAAGCCTCTCTTCTCATCTATAAATAGGTGTCAAAATTAGCTCATTGGTATGTAGGTTTTTAATAGTGTTATGCTGCAGAATTGTAACTAGATTAGTATGTGTAATAGTTAGCTTTTTAATAAAATTCAAGTTTTCTTCTTATTAATCTCAGCTTATTTTCATCATTTTCCATTGCTTATTCTGTTTTTACTTAGCTTATTAATAGCTTATTTCAATCAATCTCAGCTTATTTTCTCTTCTAAACTTTCTCTTTTTAACAGATTTAGCTTAATCAAACTTTACTTTTCATCTCATTCTCAAGTTCTTCAAATTTAGAAAATATAAAAAAAAAATCAGAAAAATATAAAATAAAAATAAAAAAATAGTTTCAAAAGTTGTTTTCAATCTTCAAATAGCTCAATTTAGTTTACTCATATCATTATCAAGTTCAAATAGCTCAAGTTTAGTGAGTACTGTTTCATTCAAAATCCAAAATAAGGTGTTAATAATGAAGCTGAGGTGGTTGGATAGCTGATTCAGACAGTAAGGTATCAGCCTATCTAAGAGATAGGCAACAGTAAACTCCCTCTTTTCTAGCTGAGGGAGAGTTGTGGTAACTTTTGATCTCATTTTCAAGTTATAGCATAATAATAGGTTGATAGTTGTAGTGGTTAACTGTCTCATATATAGTAGTAGCTTTTTCTGCTTGTTCTGTAAGAAATTGAGTATTGATTAGTGTAAGTTTGTTAGCATTATTGATAGTGTTGATCTGTTTTAGACTTGTTAATTTGATTCTGAGTAGAATTTAGTTATTGAATTTGATAGTTTGTAGTATAACTTTGTCATTCTCATTAGTATACTTGAGTATTGTTCATCTGTCATTCTAAGCTTGCTACTAGTAGAGTTTTTATATCTCATATATGTGTTATAAGCTTGTAGTAGATCTGAGTTGATCATTATTAGTGGATTGTGATAAAATTTGGTCTGAGCTTACTTCATTTTATGACCTGAGTTACTAGTGGATAACTTGATCATTTGTGGATGTAAGGTTCTGAGATTTGATTGGATTTAGTGTATACTTGTTGTTGATATAGCTTCTTTGATGCATTTAGAAGCTGTTTAGGACAGATAAATTGTGATTTGAAGTGTAAATCATCTAGTAGCTTTGTATTTGTCACAATAAGGGGTGTTTGGCATAAACAGATTTGGCAAGATTTAGAGTTAGTTAGATAGACTTAATTGCATTCTTAGTTCACATATGTTAGTTGCAGCCTTAAGTATTACATAAAATTAGTTAATAGTTAGTTAAAAGTCAAAAGTAGCTTAATTACTACTTAACTGTCACATAGTTTAACTTTTAGAGGTAATCAGTTTGATTTGTAGGAACAATATAGATTAAGATAGCTTAATTCAGTGGTAGTATAGCTTAGTATAACATATATCAGCATCTAGGATCATTTAAAATTCAATTAAGTCAACTTAACAAATATTTTCAAAAAGTCAAATAGTGTGTATGCTGAGTATTTGGACAGAATTTTGAGATAATCTGTAGGTTTGATTGTTCATTGGAAATACATATAGAAAGTTGTTTTTGAAAGCTTGCTAGTAGGAGAACAATAATCAAAAAGAAAATTTACTTTTGAAACTCATTAGCTTATCTGAATTGTAGCTTATAGTAGACTGATTGGACACAGAATTCCCCTGCACCACATGTGTGTACCAGTGTTCAAGGACTGATTCAGTAGGATTAAGTGTTTGGAGTTCCAAGTTTTTTTGGTTGTTTTGTGATATCTGATTAGTAGAGTAACTGTAGGTACCTTTAGCTTCTCATTAGCAGCTTATTTATTCAGCTGAATTTGTTCTTTTAGTTCATAGCTTGAAGCTGAGTTTTGTCTTAGATTTAAGGCCTGCTAGTTTGTTATTGAGCTTGTTTCTGTGAGTTTAGTAGACTTTTGTGCTTAATCTGAGTAGTTTAAGCTTTGAGATTGGTTTGTTAGCTTCTAAGTATACTAGTACTACTTCTGCATAGCTTATTGTGCTCATAACATAGCTTATTGCATCATTTCTGAGCTTCTGTGCATTTCTGGCTTATCATACATTATTTTCTGTCTCAATTGAGCTTCATACATCATTAGTGATCAGTGTTCAAAGTTTCACAAAGTTTAGATCACAAGTGCTTATAAATAAGCACTTGTGATAAGCTGATTTAGCCAGATAAAGCTCTTAATAAGCTGATTTTAACTTCAAATTTTTATTCTGAGTTTCTTTTATTATTTTTGATTTTCTGGAAATTTTCCAGATTTTTCCAAAGCTTTTTACTATTTTTCTTATTTTCTTCTGATTATTTTCAATTTTTAAATAGTCTTTAATTTCCAATAATCCATAAAAAGTCAAAAAATTACAAAAATATTTTTATAATTTCTTTTATAATATTTTAGAATTTTTAGAATTTAATTTTCATTTTTCCAAGTTAAATTTTTATTTTTCCTTATTTTTAATTCATTTTTAATTCCAAAAATAGGAAATTAATTCTAGAAAATAAATAAAAAGTCTAAAAAATATTTTTCTTTTTTTTAAAATTCTTTTTATTAGTTTTAAATTTTTAAAAAATATTTCCAAGTTCGTAGGGTCATTTTTCGTTATACGTTACGTTTTAAATTTTACGGTTGCGTTACCGTTTTTACGTTTTTCATTTCGGTGCATAATTAGCTTATACTTTGCATGCTTTATCATTGTTTGTGAATAATTGAATTCCTTGATTGCTATTTTCACTCTATCACTCTTTCACCATTCACTTACACTACACGATTCCCAAATCGATAATTCGAATTTTCCATTCGAGCCTTCGTTGGGAGAACGACCCGGGAATTACTTTCACAAGTATTTTCCTCGGAATATAAATATACTATAATTGACACGAATCATATACAGCAAAAGGAACATCACAAATAATCTTTGGTATGGCAATCCCTGATGCACTACTCACTCGCGACATACTCACCGCTTCTTACTACGATGAGTATCTTAAACTGTTGAAAGCAAGTCAAGACGCATCTGCTATCGAACAATCCTAGTCCACCAAGTCGGGTAAGACTCCATCGAAGAAACGCAAAGGAGTATCTACGCCAGCTGCTTCTTCAGGAAGTACCAAAAAGGTTAAACGCACCATTAGGAGCAAGAAGCCCAGCTCAAAGAAAGTCATGTCAAAGGAGGGTGATACCGAAGATACTCCTAACATTGAACAAATGTCACTAAAAGAAGCTAAAATGATTCGACAGGCAATGGAGGAAAGTCTGAAAGATGTTTATATGCCACCGGTACCTCCAGTCAGAGGGGTTAGCATCAATGAACCTGATTCGGGAAAATTACAACAACTGTAGCATGTAGAGGGCATAGGTAAGGAAGTTGCAACTGAAGAACAGGCCGCACAAACACTCCTAAAAATCTCATCACCGGCGTCCAAATCTACAACCTCACAATTTATCCTCAAAAGACGCTCTCCAGAACCATCAAATGTCAAAGACTCGTCAGACAAAACCATGCCACACTCACCAAGCTTATTGCAACAAGCCAGCTCAAGTGAGTCTGAGACTGATACCAACTCATCACAAAAAGGTGACGACTCTACTTTAAGAGATGTAACCAGTGACAAGCCCGTTAAGGATGAAGCTGGTGTGACTGAGACGCCATTAGATCCTCTTCATGATGAATTTGTGTCCACTTCTTATCCTAACATACAAGGTAATCTCAAACTCAAGACTGATGATCCCAAGCTTGTAGTGGAACCTGACAGCTCAACAAGAACTCTAGCTTCTTTCAAAAATCTTGACACATATGGAGATCAGTTCTTGGTAGATAAGCCCAATGAATCTGAGGTGGAAAAATCAGGCGATGAACGTGAAGAAGTCATCTCAATGGTAGATGTCACTATCATCCAAGACACCTCTCCTATACCTACCTTGGCTGCACCAACACCTGCTGCTGCAACCACTACTACTGGTACCTCTCAGGGCACTGCCACTCTCGAAAGATCTACATCCACCACTAAGACCTCAACTCCTCCCGCCGCTGACAAAAAACCGACACCAGGACTTGAGGATGTTATTGAAATTGCTGCTGGAATCGTACAAGACAACCTCACCATAAATGAGAAGTTAACTAAGCATGAATCAGTGTTAAGGAAAATTGTGGATCTTGACCTGCCTCAAACCCTCAAGAATCACAATACCAGGCTATCCAAGTTAGAAAACCTTAACATCGATCAGAAAGTGTCTTATGCTATCAATGAACAAGTTGCTGAAGCTGTCAGTATTGCTCTTGAGGCTCCTCTCAGATCACGATTCAAGAATTTACCATTGATGATATGAAGGTAATTTTGCAACACAGCATGTACGAGAACAACCAACACAAAGGGCATGAACCACACATCAGATTGTATGAAGCCTTAGAAGCTTCTATCTTGCAAGATAATGTCGAGCAGCGCGCCAAGGATATGGAAATTGAGTTAAAAAGGAAACGAAGGCGTCAAAGTCACCCAAGGCCTCCATCGGACTCACCACTACATCCTCCTCCACCACCTCCACCTTCTGGATCATCCAGACCAACGGGAACATCCGGACAACCTGGAGGCACTCACTCACGAACAATGCCTACACCTCCACGATCCTCATCTAAGAAGCAACATCCAGACAAATCTGCTAAGTCAACTCCTTCCAAACAAGCCAAGCAGGTCACTTATGCTGCATGGACCGCTGTTGACACCGGAACTACCTCCATTGCTTCACCAACCCATGATGATGTTGTCATGAATGAAGATTCCATTGCGCCTCATCCTACTATGTCTTCTGATGAGGATGACGATGATGCATCCACTACTCATATTCCTCAAAAGGAGCATTGGTGGAAATCATTCACCAGAAGTGACTCTACAGATACACCATCTGTCAACTTGACCAAGGAAGAAAAGGAGTCTTGGTGGAAACCTGATGTTGAACATCCACCCACTCCTGAGCCAAACTGCTCTATTACCACCTCTGATCACCTGACATCTAACAACAACTGGGCTAATGCTATCACCACAAGCTTTGTTCCTCCTGCTGAAGACTCACTGCTTGCACAAACTGGCGATATGGGAACATTTATTGAATGGTTCTGTAAGAAGCAAGGATTATTGAAGCTAACACAAAAGGATCTGGGAGGACCATCCTTCGAAATCGTCAAGGCATTTCATTCGGATGTAACTCACCTACAATATCAAATGGAGGAGTGCCACAAGATGTTCAATGATATTGTTGATGAAGGGATTATGAAGTTCAACTACAACAATCCACTCCCTTTGGGTGGATCTCCTGGTCATGTCACTATTCAGGCCGAGTTCTTCGTCAATAAAGATCTTGATTATCTTCGATTCGGCAGCAAGCAATGCAAATTAGCACTGTCCATCACCAAGATGAAAGCTGCATATTATCAAGATATTGGGTTGGAACAGCTTGTACCTGATGGGATGTGGATTACTGATGAGTGTGATTATGATGTTACTGCCTCTCTTGGGATCTCTCACTGGTGGCTCAAGAAACAACAGTTCTATGTTGAAAGGTTTCAAGCTAAAAGTGATCGAAAATCTGTTCGATCACCACTCCAAATCATCAGTGTCGTCAAGATCGAGATACATCCCATCTACGGATATGACTACCTGAAGAACATTGTCCTCCATAGAGCTGACTTCAAAGACTATACCATTTCTGAAGGCAATTTCAAGCATCTTCGCCCCAATGACTTCAAAGACCTGTTTCTGCTACATCTTCAAGGGAAACTGCATCATCTACCACCACGAGAAAAGAAAATACTTGTGTTTGCTGTTCTTCATTGGATCAGAGGAATTGTTATAAGAAAACGAGTCGAAGATTTCCAACTTGGCATCAAAAGCTATCAATCCCAGCTCAATCTCACAAGGCCCCAATGGGATATTGCCAACATGGAACCAGTTGCAGACTTAACTGTCATCGAATCTCCAATGGCGGTGATGTTCAGAGATCGGTACAACATCCTTATGGTCATGCGCTTCAAGGAACTGCACAAGTTCAGTGATGGTACTTTGAAAATGGTCGATGAGGCATTGGACTTTAGAGTGAAAGAATATCAAGTCTACTCAAATAGATCGGGAAGGTATACCAACCACTGGACAGATCATGACCTAATGCTGAACAACAAATTTATGCAAGGTATTCGAGAGAGATTGAAGATGAGAAGAATCTTTCGCAGTCTTGAATGCTACGTGGGCGGTAGAGTTCTTGAAGGTGACTATCGTCTTCTACAAAGAACTGAATGAAGCCTTAACTTGCATTACAATGGGTTGTTGTTTGATATTACTATGTTTTGTCTCTTGTATGTGGTGATGTAACTTTAGTACATTATAAACTCTGTGCTTACATCATATTTAATCCTGAATAATTGGGATGAAGTGCCTCACGCCTGATACTCTTAAGTGTCCATATACGGAGTGACGGATTGCTTCCACACATCCTTTGTACATAATTTAAATAAAAAAGAAAATAGAAAACCATAAAAATCTGAAAAACTACAAAAATCCAAAAATATTCCTCTCACGACATGTCTCCTGTGTAATCAATATTATGTACATTTCTAGAAATGTCATTCAATAATGACACAGAAACATACATATGCTTGAGCAAGAGGTTTTTTTTTTTCTTTTTTTTCTTTAATTTCAAATAATGTTTTTCTAAAACATGTCGTTTCTCAAACCATTCTTAAAACTTATGGCTTGCAGTTATTTCAGACTGTAACCCGGACTTAAAATTATGGCTTGCTATTACTTCAGATAGCAACCCAATTTTCAAAATGAGGAAAACACGTCGCCAAAAAGACGGTTGTTCCTAGCAAAGGGTGCCGTTCATCCGAGCCTGAATTATTTTACATTCATGCCCCCTCTATCTGATGTACGAATCAGTGCATCATTTCTTGTATAAGAAGAGAAGTCTTCTTTTTTATCACCAATACTTTCCCTTCTATGATTTTTCAGGAAAGTATTTGTGCAAAACTTGGTGGTACCATGAAATTTTGGTTGAAAATCAAACTGAATCCACATTTTGATAAAAAAAAATTCACTCAATCAATGACATCAATTATTTCAGTTTTAACATCCGTCATTGATTGAGGGGGAGAGTGATTTCTCAAAATTTTATGTATCATCAAAACTCTACACTTTGTACATAATAAGCAATAATACATTTTGTGATGGTTATGTGTCAGCATGAGAATTTTTCAAAGAGTTTTTTCATTAAAAATTCAAATCTTTTGCAAACTCATCAATTCTGACACATAACAACCTCCCTCACAGATTGAGGGGGAGCAGAAAAAGGTTCCTTTTATCAGAAAATATTAAAACTGACCGCATTTCTCTCCCAAACGTTTTCTAACTTATTTAAATCAATTGAGATCCAAAATCTCGAAAGGTTTGAAATTTTTGATCGGGGGAGAGAATGTGATTTAAATATGAAATCTGATAATCAAATGTGATCATTTGGACTCAATAATAGGCTCCCTCATATGTGCTAAACTCTTTCGAATACGATGCACATATTAAGGGGGAGCAAAAGGCGTTTATGGAATGATACCAAAGACCGACCACTTTACATTATGTAATGGAGTTATAAGGTTGATAAGATTAGGTATGTGTTCCCATGATCCACCAGAACCGGAAGGATCTTCCCTTGGACAATCCTCTAGATAGAGTAGAAGTCCTTAGGAATGATTAAAAAAGGAGAAAAGTGAGAAAGGGAAGAGTGCCGACTGAGAGAGAGCTAGGACTGGAACAAACCCAACAAGGTTCTAGTGATGAAGTCTCAGTAAGCACTGAAGGGTTTGAAGAATTAAAAAGAAATGAAATGAGAAAGGGTGAAAAGAAATAGCCCTCCATTTATTCAACCTTAGGGCAGAAACCGGGTTCAATTCTAAAGCTACTGGCGGTTACTAAGGTAACACCGGTATTGAAGACAAGATGTCATGGACCCAGTGACGCACTGCACTAAACTTCCCAGCCACTCAGGTTCTCTTAAAAGAGTTTGTTTCATTCTCACGGGGAACCCTGTGCAATGTATCGACCGCTCATTGCGAGCTATGTTGATACCTAAACAGGAGACGCCTCCCCAGTCTCCAGGAGCGGATCAAAACGCACTATTGAGTCTAGAGCCAAAGAGATCATCCATAAATCTCACTAGGACACACTTCCAATATGCTTACTGTTTTACACAATGTGGAAAGTAAGATAAAATATTTAGAGTCCTACGCATTATCCTTGTGGTATTGCCAGAACATCCGAGTGATATGAAAATATTCACGATGAAGATGGAAATCCTTCTAGAGCGAACATTTATCAAGCTCTTGGTAGGTGACATGTGAGATCCATCTTGGATAAATGATCAAGTGACAACTGGAAAGCAACGATGGAGCGATTCAACATTTTATCAATCTTGTTCCAGGAAATGGATTGACGTGTACTTTTGCAAAAACCTTTCAATGTGCTCACAAACTAATTTTCGAGCACATTGATTGTGTATAATCTTTCAAACAAAAGTATTTTTGATGGAAATGTGATTCAAGGTATAAAACTCTCGTCGTGTCTCAAATATGTTTATTAAGAGACACGCGAGTGATTTCTATAAATCTATTTCTCATCAATCAGTGAATATCAATTCACAGATTCACTCTATCGTGTTGTCTTCTTTGAGACGTTCCGGTATGAGAACATGCTTAGTATGAAGATTCCGAAGTGGATTCTTTGGAAGATTCATTACTACAAGTTGGAAATTCATTTCAAGGAGAGTCTTCTTTAATAGAGACTCTACCTGATCACAGGTCAGTTCTCACAGAACCGGAGGGTAGTCTGTCCTCGCAGAACGAATGACAAAGCCATATTCGTTCTCTATCTTTATTGCTAACTGTTTTATTTCAGGAACATATAAAGATGGCGATGGTGATACCCAACTCTAGCTGAATCGTGTCATTCCATACCTCATGCTCACACTACCTAGTCATTCTAAATGAAGATCATATCTGTTTAGAGACTTGCAACAATGAATGTTAAAGAGACTAACAACAAAGCCTCCGCAACTCTGATGAAAAGTCTCCTAATCTAGAAGAGTGTGAGCATGACGGTCCAAAAGTCACTACATCACACGAAGGCAATACGACTAAGGATGAGCTTGGAGATTTACAGTGGCTGATGATCTCAAAGAAAGCCCAAAGATCACACTTATGCCAAAGGAACCACAAATCACATGATCATTGCTTGATGTACAAAGTGAGCCAAAAGTGAAGAATCAGGAACTACGAGCTACAAGATTAAAAGAATGCTTGAAGAACAGAGATCTTAATTTCTAAGGTGATCTCGCTTAGGGGGAGATTGTTAGGAATACAAATATTCCTGTAAAAGACTCGGTCACCTAAATGATGTAATAGCATTAAGATAGCTCGTAGTTAGTTTATTAATTAGTTAGTATTAGTTTAAGTAACACCGTGGAAGAAGGACGGGTCTTTACCCACTGTATATCTGATCCACAGCCCAGGAGTGGGCATTTTATTTGTATGTATAAATACCCCTCTCCCACCAAGGGAGAGGGTTGGAACTTTCACTACAAGCTAATACATTTCAAGTTTTCTCTCTATCTCTCTCTAGAAAGTTTCCCATTCACTTCTTTCTCTCTCTATAATCAACGCCACAATACCACCATGGAATTATGTTTGTGACCTAGTGTTTATCCTAGATACATGTAAAATATTTATGTTTGTCATTCAATGCAATTTTGTAAATATTTTTTTTACCAAAACACATTAGAGGTTTAAAGAACAATAAAAACAAGCGGGTTTGCCTACTCGTTGCTGCGGGGTAGCCGTGTTTGTGTTTATTACAATTATGTTAACGTTTTTTTGAAGTAAGCAATTATTATTTATTTTTATTTTTTATTTTGTTTGTAGATTTATTTTAGAACACATATCAAAAAGTAATTTCACTCTTTGCTTATTGGATATGTAAATGCTTATATGGAAATAGCACTTAAGAAAAAAAGAAGCAATTATACAGTAAAGAATAAGAACCATAAAAAGTAGTTTTTTTTAATCGTAACAAAGTAAGGCATAGGTCAAAACAACCCACAAATGACTACAACATCTAAAGTACGCAACAAATGTTGAAACCTGAAAACAAAAAAGCGCTGCATAAATTAATCTAACCCTTGACACCACATCAGTTTGAGGGGTAAATTGCTTTTGCCATGATCTCCCATGGATTAGTCTTCTAGGTAACCCAAATTTGAGGCAATACTTATGAAATGAGTACAGTGAACTGGAACAAAATTGGCCAGCAACACACATCCTGCAGTTAATTATTGTTAGAAATATTTGGGTTAAATAGGGTCTTTTTTGGCATCAATTAAAATAAGGCAATGTAAATTATCTGGCTCACAAACACTTGTCTATAATTCAATTAATTAATGTTTGAGATAGCAAAGTTATCAAACTGAATATTAACATCCATGAGGTTAATGTGGCATTGTTTCTGGAAAAAAAAAGCAGTAAATCTATATAAAGTGATCCATGAGAATGTTGCAACAAACTAATACTGTTGTAAATAATTGTTATCAATAATCCAATAATTTTAGAATTATATCTTCCAAACGCATACATGTTTTTGCGAGACACAACTAACTGCAGCAAGTTAAGCTAATACATCACGTTGCAATTTTTATATTCAAGAGAAAACGTAATCAATTTAACAATATATCATGATGACCCACCCATTACAGTCCCCACTTCAGCCCCAAAAGCACTCATTTCAGTCCCATTTCAGCATCCATACGCACCAACTTCAGTCCCCATTTCAGCACCCAAATCCATCCTTTTCAGCCCCCGTTTTAACACCTACACACCTCGATTTCAGCCTCCAAACGCACACCTATTTGCTCCCCAAATTCACCCATTTCAGCCTCCAAACCCACCCATTTCATCCGCTAAACCCAGACGTTTCAACCCGCATTTCAGCACCCAAATGCACCGATTTAAGCCCCCAAATCCACCTTTTTCAACCCCCACTTCAGCTCCTAAATGCACCCATATCAGCATCCAAATGCACCCACTTTGGCCCCCATTTCACCATCGAAATCAACCATTTTCAACACCCATTTCAGCACCTAAGCAACCTGATTTCAACCCCCAAAGCTACCCATCTCAGCCTCCAAACCTGCATCAGCAAATATCCGAGCATATCTTCGCGTATCCCATGAAACTCGTCCCACAAACTTCTCATACAAATTCTTATACTAATCCAACACAACACAAAAACATTGTATTAATTACCCAATTTTTATTCAAGTTATTTAAAAGTATTATGTTAAAAAGGATTTGGTCTATCAACAAAAGCATTCACGAAACCATTATTTAACGAACCTCAAGGTACTGCAAGTGATTGGAAATGGGTTCAAATCTCGATCTTTTCCGACTCAATTTCTGCAACGACATCTTTAGAACGAAAAGACTCAACATGTTCCACCACTGATTCGGCTATAAAAGAAGTTTGCACCTCTCAGGGGCCACGCATTGCAGGTAAGCAGTTTTCCCAAAAATTTATCATCCGCTCTAGATTTGATTATTATAATGATCACTATTACCAATAGATGGGTAATTCGACCCATGTATTCATTATTTAGTTTGTTTTCTAAATGTAACGCCTAAAGATATTAAAAGCAAACAGAAGCCAGAATGTCTCCAACTTTGCAGCAAGTGACTCCAGGACCAACTGGTAAAAGATAGTCAAAATTATCGAGCTGCATTATAAATTGATCAAAGAAAGTATAGTAGCTCAATTGGTATTTCAAGAGTATTTTGTTAATCTCTAAAGCTTTTTATTCGGTGTTCATATAAGTACCCATTCATTGTATTAAACACGATATTTGACTTCTGGCCCATATTACAGTGTTACCCATTTTGACATTTCGACTCATGTAATATGATCGTCACACTTTTGAAGCAAAAGTATCACATTTTTGGAAATTATTTTACAAAATTAACACAATGTTAGATAACAAATCTGATCAATCGCAAAAGTTGCAATGGTTGCGATTTATTAATCTCTTTTCTCCATAGATGAGGCCTCCTCACTGACAGCAAGCTCGTTTACATATATGGAAAATTAAGACCAACATATTGCAGACGACCAAAAAGGATCTCAAGGGAAAGTGCAAGGTTGTTCTTTGGGTTGTTGTGTGACAATAATTTCATAGTTACCAGTCTGCAACCAAAAGAAGACATACATTGTTAGTGATTGTTGAACTCCAGCAGAATTTGGTAACCACATGATAGCCTGCAACTTAAAATTATTTTATCGTGTGAGTGATTTAAGGAAAGATATCAGGTACTAACCTTTGACCGGATGTTGCTATCATATAAGAACTTGGTAATCACTCTACAATCAGGCGCTAGCTTATGAAACTATATGATTACATATTTACATCCATTGGAAAGTAGATTCTTTTTTTCAGGTTTTGCATAGCTTCCTAAGCGCCCGGCTTTCTTTTTGGGTTCCGAAAGGCAGAGCAGCATCAGCATCAAGTAGGGTATGGGATAGGGCTTTCTTTTTGGGTTCCGAAAGGTAGAGTAGCTTCAGCATCGAGTAAGGTATGAGATAGGAGTTTTCCTTCAGTACAAAAAACCAATATCAAAAATTATAATCCATCTAAGCAACTAACTAGGTGAAGATGTTCATTGGCCAAAACACTACGAACCTTACCTTCTTTACTTACTCATGGGCTAAATACCATCTTCCAGTGGCCATGGCTTAGTAGCTGCACCAAAATTGTCCCATTAAACTCATAAAGAGACGACACAAATTGAAAATGTAGAAATAAGATACCTTTATAGTCATTGCTTCTTTACCTTATTTTGGAGCACATACTTCTGCCTGCGAACAATAAACATTCCAATCAACTCATAAAGAATGTAACCTTTATTCTTTAATAAGTGAAAATCGTATAAGTATTTTCGCACCTGGAACTTCCAAATTAGAATATGAGCAAACACGTCAGTTATATGAGAATCTCTGAGCAGAGGTAACCTTGATTTGTAGCTACAAATTCGTACTCGCCCTTTAGGTGGCAAATATTCATTCACAATATTAGAGTCCAAATACATAAACTGTTGTTGCATAGGTGATATCATTTTTACCATATCCAGTCCAAACACCCCCTTTTTTCACTATAAAGCACCAAGCAAAACACAATAATTGGCAATCTCAAACACCCCATATATTTTAGGACTTACTCCCATGAACCAACAGTCGTCCTGTCGTTCTCTTTGTCAGACTACAAAGGCGCCATGTACCATCACGGCTGTTCAAGATACGTTCAAGCGAACTTTTCAGGTCAACAAACTTTGGCATTGAACCTGCAAAGTATAGGGAAGATAGATGCAGCAAGAAATGAACTCAACCATTTATGAAGAAAGGTGATAGTATCAGGAGAAAAAAAAATCTGTTACATCAGATGTATTTTTCTTTTCATAGTAATATTGTTTACTTTGACAACAACATAACCATAACGAATAACAATAACAGTAAACATAGCTTGCTTAACCATTAACATGCCACATCAACATTAACAAGTACTTTGCTTCAAACTAACTACAACAAGCTGAAAATTAAAAATCAAATGAATATATAAAATGTTTAAATTCAAAAACAAACATGAAAATGTTTTTGGCATAATTCACTCCTGAAAATCCCTTGACTTGGTGGTAGTTGGTACAAGTTCACTCAACTAATTAGATGAAAAAATGAACACATATATCGTAGCCTCAACCTATATTGTTATATGTATCTTGATGACCACTTTCAGTCATATTTTACATAGTGTGTCAAAACAACAATGATAGGATGTTATGGCCATGCATCAAAAGACCTCGTCATGAATATTTATCCGTGTTTTAACCGCCTGCTTGCTTTTAATATTGTTCTGTTTTATAAATAGATATGGCAAGGCCTTAATAATAGTTTTTTCTCGAAAGAGACAAATATATTAAGATATGAAACAAAAAAGCACTCGTGCCTGTTAAATAAAATGTAGAGTCGCCTACAATACGACCTAACCATCTGTTATCTTTTAGGAACTTTCTTTTGAGTTTTTAATTCAAAAGCAACTTTGAAAGAATGTTACTATATAGTGACAATCGAAAAGGTAACCTAACTCAGCTAACCTGGGTAAGGGGTGAAAATTGAAATACAGGTAATATGAACAAAGTTTGTGAGATACACATGAAATATAAAACCTAAAAACTTGTAATATACAACAGTAAACCTAAACGCTTACAAAGACAGTAGTAAACCTAAACACTTACAAAGACAGCAGTAAACCTAAACACTTACAAAGACAGTAGTAAACCTAAACACTTGTAATATACAGCATTAAATCTAAACGCTTACAAAGACATTAGTAAGCCTAAACACTTGCAGAGCGAAGAGATCTTATATCATCTAACAGAATACGCTCTAGTGAGCTCTAACAACTAACTATCCCCGTAAATATTACAAAAGAACCTTTATTTTCTTCACGTTCGTCCTTTCCTTAATTTTTAGCTTGTTTACCCTTACCGATTTCGTTTTTTTGCCTAATCCTGTAGCATTGCCGAGCCTTCATTTCGAAATCTGCAATATTTTCTCGGAATCATCTATTATCTATTTAGGCAGTTGCTCTTCTAAGTAATCAAAAAAGCCGCCTAATGTCATCTTCTCCAAATCCCGCTTACCACTATCAGGTTCAGTCTTCTTCATCGAACCCTCAGTGCCATCTTGTCTGTTTTCTAACTCCTCTGCCACTTTCTTTCCCTTGTCCACATGTGCCACCTTGTCTACTTTCTTGTCTACTTTCTTTCCCTCTGCCACTTTCTTTCCCTTGTCCACATGTGCCATCTTGTCTACTTTCTTTCCCTCTGCCACTTTCTTTCCCTTGTCCACATGTGTCATCTTGTCTATTTTCTTGTCTACTTTCTTTCCCTCTGCCACTTTCTTTCCCTTGTCCACATGTGCCATCTTGTCTACTTTTTTAGCGACTTTACCAACCTCTCATCTTTTTCTACTTGACTCATCAACTTTTTCAGTACTTTACAAAAATTATTATTTAAAAAAAAAAGAAAAAAAAAACTTTTTAAAATACTTTTTAAACACTTTTTTAAAGTACCCATCACCTCTACCACCATCATCCACCACCACCACCGTCGCCGCCGCCACTAAAAATGTAATTTCAAACATGACAGTAGAAGTATAGAACTAACGATGTATTCTCGAGTCAATCTTGTAGAGTAAATGAAAAGAAAGGAAAGAATAGAAAAGAAACGAAGGAAATGAAAAGAAACTTGAGATTTATTATTGTGTTCTTAAGTTACAAAAGAAATGAGAAGAAGGAGAAAGGAGGAGGACATAATATGCACTTTTTTATATATACATATAAGAGTCATCAAAATAAAAGCAACAGCAGCCCACGTGAACAATCATTCATATACACAAAAAATCATCAATGACCTGAAGTGCTAGGGTTGCGAAAGGTTGCAAGAATAATTAATAATTTAACCTAATTCATCCCTATATAAACCGGCCAAAATCACATTTAGTATATACATTTGAAGATGATTCATACATCTTTTAGATCTTTGATTGTTGGTAGCGACATGTAAATTCTCTTTTGCAACATTTTGGAGATGATTCACACTTCTTTTAAATTTTTGTAGTTAACTTGGTTTTCTTTTTTTTCTTAATTTAGTTATCATACGCAGGTACCATGAAAATCACAAGATCATACATGCTCAGATAAATGAAACCAAAGATTGGGATACCAACTATGTTTTTTGTTTCATACATATTTAGGTGATTGTTATAGATAAGCACATATATAGATATATGTATTATGTAATTCATTTTCATATATAAGTAATTTATGTATGTTTTCTATTGATGTAGCTCACATCTGCAAATTGATTCAAGAAAATGTGCCATCTTGTCTACTTTCTTTCCCTCTGCCACTTTCTTTCCCTTGTCCACATGTGCCATATTGTCTACTTTCTTTCCCTCTGCCACTTTCTTTCTCTTGTCCACGTGTGCCATCTTGTCTACTTTTTGAGCGACTTTACCAACCTTTCATCTTTTTGTACTTGACGTATCAACTTTTTCAGTACTTTTACTAAAAGTATTATTTTAAAAAAAAAATTTAAAACTTTTTAAACACTTTTTTAAAGTACCCATCACCTCTACCACCATCATCCACCACCACCACCACCACTGGCTACCACCACCGTCGCCGCCGCCACAAAAAATGTAATTTCAGACATGACAGTAGAAGTACAGAACTAATGATGTGTTCTCGTGTTAATCTTGTAGAGGAAATGAAAAGAAAGGAAAGAATAGAAAAGAAACGAAGGAAATGAAAAGAAACTTGAGATTTTTTGTTGTGTTATTAAGTTACAAAAGAAATGAGAAGAAGGGGAAAGGAAGAGGACATAATATGCACTTTTTTATATATACATATAAGAGTCATCAAAATAAAACAACAGCAGCCCACGTGAACATTCATTCATACACACAAAAAATCATCAATGACCTGAAGTGCAAGGGTTGCGAAAGGTTGCAAGAATAATTAATGATTTAACCTAATTCATGCTATTATAAACCGGCCAAAATCACATTTAGTATGTACATTTGAAGATGATTCACACATCTTTTAGGTCTTTGATTGTTGGTAGCGGTATGTAAATTCTCTTTTGCAACATTTTGGAGATGATTCACACTTCTTTTAAATTTTTGTAATTAACTTGGTCTTCTTTTTTTCTTAATTTAGTTATCATATGCAGGTACTATGAAAATCACAAGATCATGCATGCTCAAATAAATGGAACCAAAGATTGGGATACCAACTATTTTCTTTGTTTCTTACATATTTAGGTGATTGTTATAGATAAGCATATATATATATATATATATATATATATATATATATATATATATATATATATATATATATATATATATATATATATGTGTGTGTGTGTGTGTGTGTGTGTGTGTGTGTGTGTGTGTGTGTGTGTTATGTTAATGCATTTTCATATATAAGTAATTTATGTGCGTTTTCTATTGATGTAGCTCACATCTGGGAATTGATTCAAGAAAATGTTCACGAGCATGTATGTAAAGCAACATTTAAATGGTTAAATGATACTTTTTAGCGTGATTAGTTTATGTAAGTAGTTGCTTTCGAATGCTCTTTGAGAACTATTATAATGAGTTTATCGTGTGCAATTGAATTATTATTGAAAATAAGAAGGTTCGCGCATCGCAAAGTGTTTTCTTTTTCTATATGTAGAATCATTAGTGAGAAACCAATATTTACGCCCATTAAATGAGTTTGCCATAATAGCAAAATACGATATATTAAAAATATCATATTGAGTAATGAATATGATATTATAATACATAATTTTGACTTAAAACCGTTTGTAAATTATAATATCAAATAAAAAAGTTGAGTTTTAAACATAAGCAAACGTTCAAACTTTTATCGAAAAATAAAACCGGTGCATTTAATGTGAAGTATGTACAACATCGAGATGGAAATGCAAGGCTTGCCGAAATTGATTACATGATATTTAATAATTAGTATAGAATTAAAAGTCAGTTATGGATTGAGATGAAGTTGAAAAGGTTGAAAGAATAATTGATGATTTAATCTAATGCAATATATATAGATATATGTATTATGTTAATGCATTTTTATAAGCAAGTAATTTATGTGTGTTTTCTATTGATGTAGCTCACATGTGCGAATTGATTTAAAAAAATGTGCACGAGCATGTATATAAAACAACATTTAAATGGTTAAATGATACTTTTTAGCGTGATTAGTTTATGTAAGCATGTAACTTAAATAATGAATATAAAAGAAAAAGTACATAATTTTTCTCAAACCCATTTGTAAATTAAAAAAAATTAAGTTTAAGACATAATAGTAGAGTCCAAAGGTTTTAGGAATTATTAATAGTGTGTTAATTAATATTCATTTGCTTAGCTATTTAGAATTGAGTTTATTGATAAAATTTATTAATATTAGTTAGACTTCAATGTTAATTTTTAATGAAATTAGTTGTACGATAAAATGAGATGAAGCTAAAAAGGTTTGTAACGATTTTTATACAGTTTATGTGACATTATTATATATACATTATTACACAAACTTTAACTTACAAACTTAATAAAGAAAATAGTTAACGCACATTAAACTATGACCAATTAGGTAGACCCCGTGTGCTTCATATTACCATGCCAAAACCATCTAATGGACAAGTATTGTAGGGCTAAGTAATAGACCAAAAGAAACAAAACCATTTTTTTATCATGCAAATAAGTAATAGGCCAAAAGAAACAAAGTCATCACAACTTAATAACCAAAAGCACATTTATAAAATACAACACTACAAAACCAAAACAACATCAAACATTTTTAAAATTTTATACAAGAAAATCAAAATGTTTCATACAACATACTAAACAATAATTAAGCATACACTCGCCAATACACAGAAAGAATACGCGATTAACAATTAGATTCGAAGTCTGTGCGTAGCACGGGCTCTGCATGCCTCATATAATATAAAAATAGAGTGCATCGAATAAGTGCATTCGAACAAAATATTGGTGGATAATACGTACTTAGTGATTAACATTTTAAAATATTTGATAATTTTGATCCATTAAATATCACATATACATAAAAATATACTTCAAGTATAATACTTGTCAATAATTAGTAACATATACACCTACAAGTACATTTAGTATTAGTATACATAAAATGTATACATGTTTGTACATTAAAAAGTTTGGGTTCGGGGTCGGGGATTTATGATATCCCCATACCCGCCCCATTCCCGGTTTCATAATTCAGGTATTCCCCGTCCCCATCCCTATCTCCTGGTCAACTCGGGATTCCACAGTCAAGTCGGGTTTGGGGATCGGGTCCCCGTCGGGTATGTATTTCTTTTCCATCTCTATGTCATCACTTGAAGGTCTTGAAGGTGGCGGCGCCATTTTCTTGGCCACGTGGGAATTGGCGGTGGTGGGTGGCGCCATGGTACCCCATGATCTTACTAAGAGCATTGGGTACCGTTGGTGCCATGGCTTGGTGCCGTGGGACTTTTTTGCTGCCACGTCAGCAAAAAGCTCCATGGCACCAGAAAACCCACGGCACCACATTTCAGGGGTATCCGTTGGCACCAAAATTTCTGGTGCCGTCGGCCATTTTTTTTTTTTTTTTCCCTTTTACATAAAATAAAACATACACAATATTAACTAAAATAAACTTCATTAATTTTAAAAAAAAAAAAAAAAAAAAAAAAAAAAAAAAATTGCATGAAAAGTAAGAAGTATGACTTATACTAATGTGCAAAGTCTTGTTATTTTACAAACACTTAGAGCCCAAAAGATTAAGTTATTAAAGCCCAAAAGAAGTATAACTTATACTAATAAGAAGTATAAGTTATTAAAGCCCAATAAGAGCCCAAAAGATTAATGTTTGACAAGCCCAACAAAAGCCTAACCTAAACTAACTAGCAGCCACCACAAGTCCACAAATGTCTTCATCTTCCCTTTCAGCCAAACCTGCACACCAAAAAAAAAAAAAAAAAAAAAAAAAAAAAAAAAAAAAAACAACTATACAAGCAAACGCAAAAAACACAAAAACAACCACAGACAAACATGAATACAAACACACACACACACACAAAAGTCCAAGTTCTTCAAGGAAAAAAAAAAAAAAAAAAAAAAAAAAAAAAAAATTACCCGACGGCGCTGAGCCGTGGCTACGGTGCGCCGTCGGTTCTTTTGGGCTGGTGGTGACGGTGCGAGCGACGGCTCAGCCGTACCCCATGCTCTAATGGAACAAGGCATTTTGAAATGTTTGTATTGCTCACTACTTTTTTATTTAGAAATTGAGAACAAAAACAAATGGTGATATTCTTCTTTATACAGTTTTTATGAGCCATTAGCATAACCTAAAATATGCCATCTAAATCATCAAATCATAAAAAACTACTCCGTTGCAATAAAGGAAATAGGTCAAAAGTCGCCCATAGTATTCAGATGGATATAAATTACTAGATTGGTTAGTTACAATATAACATAATTTACGTATTCATGTTTACAACCAATAATTTTTGCCTGCAATTCGGAAAGTACCATCAGAAAAATCTTATAGAAGAATGTAATGTTTCTTATATTACGGTGTTCCAAAAAAAGGAGGAATAATTTTCACATCTTTACACACACATACCAGGTACGAAGACAAGAATACATCTCTGTACACAATAATGAGTATATGCAACTGTCAAATATCAGACTACAGTTATTAAACAAGTAGAGTATGTTACATGATTTCTGTGCTACCTTTAAATAACTCACAAAGCATAACCTTTTTGGTATTTGACAGTAGCATGGTTTTTGACAATAGTGGAACACCATGTCAAGAGAAAGGGCGGGAGGATTTTTTTTTTTTTTTTTTTTTTTTATTATTATTATGAAATAACACGTCAAATAGCGTCATAAAGTTTCATTGAGCTACTTCTAGATCCGGCCTTCTATCAAGAGCTTCTAAAGTTGAATCATCCGGGAATGCATCTGGATATGTGGCTTTGATCTTTGCTTTTAGAATCCTGAAAGAACACAATATCAACTTTTAAGATCATCTTATCAGGGAGGTTTATGGGATTGCTTATTTAAACAACTTATTACATTTATTACAAGCACATGAGCTGTTTTTGGTATTTGAACGAAAAACATTGCTTACGTTTATTTACCCTTCTGAGGGTGAGATAAAGTATTTTTAATATGGTGGATCATATGTGTCTGTTTATAAGCATGAACACAAGCATAAGCTGTTTAGATAAACAAACATAAACACACCCCAGAATGTCCAAAACCAACTTTGTACACGTGAATTCGGCTTCATATACTTTCATTTCAGTTATAAAAAAACTTTCAATGAAATTTATTACATAAATATTGCACTTGGACATCTTAGGTTTAAGTTTTCCTTTGTAAAATAAAAAACCATCAAACGACATGCAGATCATCCCAGTATTAATCAATTAAAATGGTGTACACATAAAAAGACACTCATTTCAGGGGCCGTGACGATTATACTTTCTGTTTCAATGCGCTACGGTGGACCTAAGAAAAAGGGGACCTGGAACATATGTGACTTGGAACCAACCATTATCTCTATATTTTTACCATCTATATGAGTATATAGCTTTATCTTTATCTTTATTCAGCTCATAATTAGATAAGTTGTCTGTTTAGGTCTTTATAACTTCACATTCAAATCATTTAGGAACTTGGGGCATCAGTCCACTTAAAGTCTCAACTCATACAGATTTCATCATTAGACTTTAAATTAAATCACAAACTAGTTTATGTTCAATCTATTGTGATTCGGTGTTGAAACAATGTTAAGGTAACTTTCTGATTGCAAGCAACCTTTTCCAGAACAGATTGTGCCATTCTAAGGTGCAATGAGCATAGGTTTAATAACATGGTAGAATGGGGGATATGATTACCTGAAAAGTATTGTTTAGTTTATTGATTGGGTTTGTTTATCTTCACATGATACAGCAAGATCTTATTTTCTTCTCTCTTGTCATTTCCTTGTTAGCAATAATTTCAGTTATGCATATGCTCATCGGGTGGGATCAAATGTATCATGTTTTGGTTGACTTAAAATAAGTTGCCGAACTCATGTTTAGGTATAAAAGCTTTATAACAATTTCTTAAGATACGGTCACTGTCAAAATCTAGTAGACTTTGTTGTTATGATAGAATTTATTGCATGTATAAATTAAAAACAATGCCCCTCCTCGATGTACTCCTGAAGATATCCCTAGTTCTTCCAATGCCCCTCCTCCATCGACTATGAAGAGCACTCCTAATCAAGTGGTTGATGGTAAAGGAAGGGTAACCCATTTTCTAAGGTGGGTGAAGTGGTTGATTCTGTTAGTGATGATGATGAGGTGTTTGAGCCAAATGATCATATGGGAAGTTACTTTTCATCAGCAGGTGGAGGTAACGAGCTTGAAGACTATCTTTCTGATGATTATGCGGCTCAGGTTTATGACTTACGAGGGCAATTGGATGAGTTTTGCGATCAGTTTGATATCAAGCTCCAAGGCCGTGCTAGGAAATAATATTTTATTTTGTTTGTTCATAAGATTGGCATGTTTTCTTATGTTGTTTATTGGTTGTTCTAGTTGTTGGTAGCCAGTTGTTCGTTTATGGCATATCATAAATGATCTTGTGGTAGTTCAAGCGGTTGCTTGAGGTTAATGTGGTATTTCAGCCACATTCCATTGTACTTTGAACGGTTTTCTGGAGTAATATATTTTATCAGGGTGAAAATTCCCTTTTACCCAAAAAAAATTAAAAACACATAGCCATGACTATATCATCTAGGCAATAGGGAAACTAAAGAGGGCAATAAGAGAAACTACTGCATATAACTTGGCTAAGATAAGAAAAAAGGAGACATAAGTCAACTAAAGAATCTAATATAATGATGTTAAAGGGCAACGGATGAGTACAGTGTTTTAGTGGAAAGAGTGAGGAAGTGCTTGGGGATGTGATGAAACTTTTGATGATGTTAATAGATGGTTTGCGCAAAGAACTGTGTGATGTGAAAAAATGCTATGCAGAATTGTAGGTGAATATATATAGCAAGAATATACATCATATGCAAGAATCAGTGTTCTAAAACTCGGCCTAGGAGACAGACTACTCGAGGAGTACCAGGTGAACTGGTAGGTGCCAATGTGATTCGGACCTACTCTGCCAAATTGCTGGGACAGATCTATACTCGGTCCAATTCAGTCCGAATTGGCCGCTACTAGTCAAAACTCGGGCTACTTGGCCAAATTACTCGAATTCGATGTGTTTGAACTTTGAAGTACTTATTATGTTTTTGTTTGAATTTTGAAATTCTTAGAATTATTATGTTTACGTTTAAACTTTGAACTATATGAAGTATTCGAGATATTATGTTTATGTCATACATATAATTTTGAAACTAACACATTTTTATAAAAGTCCCACTCAAAGTACTCCCTGCATAAGCCGATTACTCCCTACAAGGTAGTCGGCCACTCGAGTACCACCTAGCGAGTTTTACAACATTGGTAAGAATTATCAACAGATAAAGCTAAAGAACCATAAGATAAACTATTGGAAGACGTTATTAGTCACACTTTTTAAGTGCCGAGACTAAGATGTCATAATTAATGCGGTATCTAACAAGAGATCAACTATAAGGGAAACCTTCCAGATCACATCACTCATCAACATATATATAAAATATATACCGGTTTCCCAGATCACATCACTCATCAACATATATATAAAATATATACCAACGATTTGCACATGGTATTTACTGATCTATTGAGGGTGTTAAATGGTGATTAGAATCTATGTGTGTAACACAGGTATTTTTATACATTTCAAATAAATAGTTACTTTTTTAGTTGGTAGCGACTACAGTATTTATCAATGGGAGACTATGTTAGTAGTGTGCAGAAACAACATAATAAGTTACAAATTCATTAGTTTAGTCTTATTTTCAAGAATGTTGTTCTTCAACTTTTGGTTCTGATTTATTTCTGAGAGAGAAATTTCCGCACTATTTCTAACTATTACTTTATATAATATGAAAACATAAGGCGTATAACATATCACAAAAAACAGTGAAGTTGCTGATGAGAAGCCAGAATTCCCCAAAAAAGTAATATGCAAAGGCTAGAGGTGGCAATTTTGACCCACTTACTTAACTAAATGGGTTGATTCCAGTTATGTTTTATCTCTAACGGGTAAGATAAAATAAATAGCTTGACGGAAAATACGTCACAGGGTCAAAGGTCGCTCAAAGTGTATCTATTAATGCATGACATAGCTGACACCTATGTACTCATTTTAAGGTTTAGACACTTTATCAATGCAAAGTTAGAGGTTTAATTAAACGTGTTGGAAGAGATATGGCAAGATGGGCTGGTCACGCCGGATGGGTGACGGGTCAAAATTGGTTCGGAATAAAACAAGTCATTTTTGGATTGGATTGACCTGCAAACATTTTCTTCTCCATGTTTTAGAACTTCTCATAAATGAAAAACAAGATACCATTACGATAGTTATCTAAGTGTTTAAATCAAACGGATTTGGAAGCGTGTGTGAAATAAAAGTAGATTATGGGGGACTTTCACCCTGTTCGTGTGATATTATAATATGATATTTCGAAAGGAGACAAATTGCAGGAGGTCATGTTATCTGTGATTTTCATTAATGACAGGATGTTACATGACGGATATGCAGAAGTTCATAAATTAAATATACGGTACTTTGATGAAAAACAAAACAAATGAAAACATCTAGATAAACAATTATATGTTCCCTTTGCTCTTGATAGGTATCTAATTTGACTTGAACGTTTATTGTAGTGTTTCCTTACTTTTTTTGCAAAGCCAAGCAAGACTGAATTCATTAACGACCCTGTTTTAGTATTTCCTTACTAACCTTAAATGTCTCTTGTGATAATTTATACTTCTATGAAAAGGCAAATAGACACGAAGTTTCATTTTCCTCAACAAATTGATCGAATTATATAAGCTACTTAAGTCAGGCCGACAAGCAAAACAATAGGTACGCAAAACTATCACGAACATTTACTCTGTAATAAAGAAAATGTAATGCAGCAGTAAGTGTAAAAGAATTCAAGGTCAACCAACCTCAGCTTTTGAAAAACATAATCAAGGTCTGATTTCATGGACTTTAAGAGGCGTGTATTTGTAGAAAGATCACTGGACACCTCAGCAAAACATTGTTCTGAATAATCATTAAAATGAGAGAGGACTGCATTGCTGTCCTGCAGACGCCCCAATCTGCAATTACGTCAAAAAGAAGATAACATATGTTAATAAAAAAATAATAATGTGAACTAACAAAGTATTGTTGGTTAAGGTTTTATTGCAACAATATAATCACTGTTTTTTCTAGAGCTACGGTTTTCTCACATAGCAAATTCCTCTAGACACTCATGTTCTTACTCCATCAAGTTCAAGTAAAACATCAAGGGTTGTTTGCTTTCACGTTAAGCTCATTTTATTCCAAGTGAAAAGGGTTCACATCTAATTCAAATCTCGTGTGTGGTTGTGGTTTAAGTTCAAGTGTTAAAGTATTGGCATTGTTTGCAAGTAAGAGCATTCAGCTATGTTCTACTAAAAGTGGGGTGTGGTCAAGTGTGAAGGTTATGTATGCAATTTGAAGTTGTTAGTTATAATTTTCAAACATACGAACGAGATGCTAATCATCTTTTGCTTGTAACTTCATCGGATTGCCCAAATCCACAATCGTGCTATTATTATACTTTGCCCAAAAAACGTACAATGTAAAAGAGTTAGGTCTGAAGTGTGAAGCATATACAGCTAGGATGAAATTATGTGTAGAAACAAATTCAAAGAAAAACCATATACTATAAAATTTCAGGCTAGAAGAATGAAATCTTGCGATACTAAAACGAATGAGTAAAAGGTATAGTGAATCCACATGACGCAATTAAAAGTAAATATATAAACAACCATGTGATTTTCTTAACAGTCCCAGATAGTTATCGATAAAGCAAACTAACATGAATTCGTTTATACACATAAATAAACTTAAAATAATGGCTTGAAATTCAGCTTAGAAACAGTTTTAGACTATAAGGTGCTTAGGACTAACTCTTGGATTAAAAAACAAAAAAAATGCAAATTCTAAGATATAAGGAAATAAATTGAAAATAAAAAGGGCGTACATAATGTTCTGCAATTGCTTAATTGAATCCAAATCATGAGAATCGATTAGTGTTTTGAACTCCTTTGAAATCTCTTTGGCCATCGCTTGTTTCTCCATTTCCTTTTTTCACTTCCAATTCTCAAACTATGTTTTCTGGCTTTTCTTTCTGAGGTGTGCTACACCCACCAAAACTTTACAAAACTTTTCCCAATCGCTGACGTGGCAGAGTGTTGATTGGTTGGTTTTCTGTGTTCTCACAGAAAACCAACCAATCAACACTCTGCCACGTCAGCGAGTGGAAAATATTTTGTAAAGTTTTGGTGGATCTAATATGTTTTCTGGCTTTTCTTTCTTTAATATAAGCACCCAGGGCACCCCTAGCAAAACAATTTTTTTTTTTTGTTTTTTTCCTCTCTCGTTTTTAGTTTTAACATTAATTGATTTTTTTTTCTTACTTTTTTCATATTTTGTGATTAACAAACTTTGTAAGGACAAGAAAAATTAAACGCAAACTTTTGGCGAGGATATGTTATCATCAAAAAATTGAGGTAAATCCGTCTAATGTTGCGCGCACTACAACCAAAAACACTTTTTGGGACGGGGTTTTTTTAATGACGACAACTTTTTTGGTGGACCTAACTATTTTGAAACTAAATTCATCTAATGTTGTCGTTACTAAATTTTGATTGACCCAACTTTTTCAACCTTTTTCAACACTAGATTTTAGTCAAATGCAATGTTGCAAAAATCGGCTTAGGCAGCCTTGTAATCGGCGATTAAAAAGTACACGGTGTAACAATTCGCATTTTCGGTTACTATTCATTTCTACTATTCACTTTTAATATTCATCCCGTAAATTATTTTTCATTTATCATGACGAGTTAGTTAATACTCGACTAGTCATCCTGATGACGTACGTTGAATCTATTCAGAACCAATTTCACGAAACCGTGTCCGAGATTTACGTTTAGGTTTAAACATCATTCAAGCATCCAGATATTTCCATAAAACATTATAAATAATAGAAATATGTATTTCTCACATTTTACGACAATTCCACAAGTTTTGGAATTTTATGTTTTCCAGTTCTGCGTTTTGCACGAATTACGCGTTTTAGACCTGCGTTTCCAGTTTTAACAGCTTTTAAGCACCCGATGGAACTTACTGTTGATGCAAATAATGTCTAAAAACGTTATTCTCATCTTTCGATATCTCTATGTTTTGATGATAACAAAATGTGAAAACATCTTACATCAAAATTAACGTAAACAAGTTTTTAGTCGAAATATCCGATTTCTACGTCAATCACTCTAGGTATGAACAAACAAATTTACAACTTGACAAATGATCAAAAAAGTGAATTTGTGTTTTGAACTTCACAATTTTAGCTTGATAAAACTTTCTTTTCAAAAATACATTTTACAAATTACTTTTGAATTATAAAGAAATGTTTTATTTAGGAAAATCATTTCAAAAATATTCCTAACAGTTATATTTTACCCAAACCAGCTCCAAACTCCCCCAAATAAACTTTCACCACTAAAGACAAAAATTGGAGCATTTTTGTCTGGCATGGTACCACTAATTTAAGTGGTACCGTGTGACAATTAGTGGTGTCGTCCCCTTAAAACCGACAAATTTTCAGATTCTATAAATACCACTTCATTTCCTATATTTTGGCCATCCTTTCATACATATAACTTTCTCGTTTTCATCCTCCTTTTCTTTCTACACTCCTTTGATCATTAGTTAGTTTTATTTTGTTTAAAGAGCGATTTTTTCATCCAACCAAGAATCATCTACATACCTTTACTAGTCAAGAGTGATTCTTTCATCCAACCAAGAATCATCTACATACCTCTACTAATCAAGAGAAAAACACAAAGTATCAAGAAGATACAAAGTGTTGGTGTCATAGAGTAGTGCACTTGCATTATAAGTTGTCTACTTGATTGTATCTTGATATACATCAAGTGTATTAGTGTTTATTAGTCATTGTGTTGATCATTGTGATCTTGTTGAGATCTTGGAGATCTCTTGAGTGTTGAGTGAAATAGTATTGATCAAGCGGATCAAGAGTAGATTGTGAGAATTGTGTGGATCTTGTGAGGATCGTGCAGATTGTGTGAGGATCGTGTTGATCATGTAGATTGTGTGAGGATCTTGTAGATTGTGTGAGGATCGTGTTGATCATGTAGATTGTGTGAGGATCGTGTTGATCGGGTAGATTGTGTGAGGATCGTGTAGATTGTGTGAGGATCGTGTTGATCATGTTGATTGTATGAGGATCATGTTGATCGTGTGATAAGTTAGGATCGTGTGGATCGTGGTAGATTGGTACTAGTTAAGATTAGTACTCGACATCTAGCTTAGCGTCAGAAAATAACGTAAGCGACGTTGTACGTTTTTCTCCGCCTGAAGGGAGTCTTGTTGATATAGTGCTAGAACTCTCGAGTCGGATACTCGGGGAGTGGAGTAGGGCGAAGAAGAGATTCGTGACCGAACCATTATAAATCTCGTTGTCTTGGTTTGATCTTTCCATTTCTTCTCTTTACTTACTTATTGCATATTTGTGTTAGTATAGTGTTGTGTTCATATTGGTGTTAATTGATTTCATCTACAATTTAATATAAGCTTTTCAAAGAGAAATTTTTTTAACTTAAGAAAACAAGTCGGTAAACTATTCAACCCCCTTCTAGTTTCCCACACTTACCACTCATTTTATATTTTATTATGGAGAATAATGATAAGTTAAATCATTCCTACAAGTTTCATATTTTTACGATGCCTGGTTTTATGTTTCGTGACTTAACGGCTTATAGTTAGCGATTAACGGGACAAAAACTGACTCCGTAAAAGCAAGATAATGTCAAAACTCATCTAGTCATCTATATGACTCATGGTGAACGAAATATTGAGGATTCACCAAGCCTTGGTGGCTTGGTGATGAACCATTAGTCCATTTTTACTTCATGTGTAACATTTTTAACCATAAGTCCATTTTGGTACATGTGTTCAATTTTTAACCATGAAAGTAAATGGTAACTAACCTCTTTATTGTACTATAAATACTAATCTCATCCTCATCCTTTTCATCACTAAAAACCAGCCATAATATATTTCCAAGAGAAGAATCAATGCTTTGATTTCAAGCTACAAAGTCTATATCATTGTTGAATCTCTTCTAAAGTTTCACATGATCCTTGTACTAGTTTTCTCATTCCATTGGTGATCTCCAAGCCACACAAGAAGTGTTCTAGTAGAAAACTTCAAGTGTTTTTCCAAGTCATCTCAACTTAGTATCAAGAGGTTGAAGAAGTTAGAAGCTAGAGTTCCTAGTTCTTGTTCTTTTTCTAAATCCTTGAGTATCCTTTCTTAATTGAAAGCCAAAAGTTGTAAGAAAGACTAACACCCACTCTTTCTCAACATCATTTATATGTTTCTTATTCTTAATCCATGCTATATATGGTCTTTATATTGAACTCATGATGTACAAAACCTTAAAACAAGTTAGAAAACTTATATGCTAATTTAGGTTAATTAGTGTAAAAATGATGACACTATGTACAAATTTATGTAAAACCAACTACATATAAACTTGGTAATTTATATATTGTTGTATACAAAATTAAAACAAAGACATAGCAATTTGAATCACCCAAAACGAGTACATGAGTCAAAAGATACGGCCAAATGAAGTTGCCAAAACCAAACTTAAAAGTTGTTAAAAACATTATGTGATAGAAACTAAAAACACGAAAAACGAGGCACTTCAGGTCCGATTCATCAAAAAGCTAAAACATGAAAGTTGTCCGGTATGGTGTTTTACGTCTTTCGCATGGTAACTCTGTCTGAAAATGCCAAATGAAGGCAGTTTTCTGCTTCAAATGATAAGACAGTTGTTAATATCAAAATTTTGGTTTTTCACTTGAGATATAATTAAGAACCATGTTATATTCAAAACTAAATACTTACTAGACATAATAAACTTTATAAAATAACAATCTTCATTCAAAATAAGCTTTCCTAAGTTTATTCGACCTTCAGAATAGTAACTTTTATAAAATGACGAGAACTTCTAAAACCATTTGAGTTACTCGTATAACCAAAGGACCAAACTACTTTTTTTCTAAATAACAACTAAATTAACCAAAGAGTATAGGTACAAGTAGTGGATAATTGTCGGGTAATAAATAGGTACGTAAAATAATGAGTAAATGAAAAAGAATGCAACACAAAATAACTACGCTTCTATTGTTTGATAAAGAATGAATAAAACGTAGCTTATATTTAAAATTTGAAAAAACAAAATAAAAGAGCACCATAGAATTGCCATTATTTTTATACAATAAGATTCTCAAACATAATTGGTTAGTAAATTATTTTTTAATAGAGTAATAATACGACAAAAGATAAAACCCAAATACTCTTTGGCCCCTCTGTGTACAAAACAGTCCCAAACTTCTTCTTCTCTCTTACTTCTTCTTCTCTCTTTCATATTTTCCGGTGTATCAGAAATTTTCAACCTTGTTTATTAAACAAAAAGAAAAGAAAAATACCACCATGATGAATGCTCTTTTCTTTTCAACCCCTAACATACGTCTACCTTCTTCTTATGTTCCTCTTTCGAGGAGTACTCGTGCTCCAACATTTCCAAAACTAAAGCTCAAATTTTCTAAAGATGCTCTTGCACTTGTAAAGATGAATGCTTTTTCCCTTTCCACCCCTAACATACACATACATGTACCTTCTTCTTATGTTGCTCGCGTTCCAACAGTTTCTAAGATCAAAGATTCAAAAAATGTTTTTACAAAAAAGGTTATGGTGAAAAGTGTGTCACTCTACAGCAGCAATCAAAACTTCTTGTGGGTGGGTGATGGTGACTTATCTTATGCCGAGTCTGTGGCAAGAGCCTTTAGGGCTTATAACCACGTCATCACCACAACCACTCAAGAGACCACCGATTTATTAAAGGAAAAGTACCCAGAGGTTGAAAAAAGAATCAAAGTACTGGAAGAGTTGGGTGTTAAGTATGTCCCGAATATTGATGGTACAAAACTCGAGACCACTGTTGGGGCAACATTGACCAGATCTCCTTATGTTTTAATGATAACAAATAAACCTTCGAATCAAATAACGGGTTTACTCCCTTATTGGTCAAACAAAATCAAAAGTCTCTTTGCATAAACGCATCCTTTAATGATGCAAAACACTTAACTTGTTTGCATCAAGATGATTATCGATTATGTCAAGTATTGGTTAATCACGGATTATGATATTTTGAGTACTTGACGTTGTGTTATTTGAAAGATTGATTATTCTTTGTACTTTCCCGAACGCATTTTATAATCATCATTGTCAAACTCTTTTCTCTCTTAATGACAATGTGATTATCTCATAATCAATCATTTGATTAGTATTTTCAAACAAATAAACCTTAAACCAATTCAAATCTTTTCAAATGTCATCCTTGTATATTACAACTCACAACCCCAACATTCTCTAAATATTCCCTTACACCCATATACTTGATTGTACTTTTTGTTCCCCACATTCTCACATTCTCTCTCTTAGGGTGGGGGGAGTGCATCACTCACTCCTCTCCCCTTCACTCACTCACAACCAATCCCCTTGCGCCACATCATCTCCCACTTTTTCCTTCACTCACTTCATTTTTGGAGGCGGCACCTTCACTCACTTTTTTTTTTCTTTTTTAAATTCTATTAAAATTTATTTAAAAACTAAAATTTCATTAAAATAAATCAACATTACATAATAATATTAAAAAACATAAAATAACATTACATAATACTAAAAAACTAAACTTCATCCGCTTCATCGTCCACCTCGAGGTATGGTAATTGTTGAGCGTGAATATGCTCCATAAGATCAAATCGGAGACGAAAATGTGTGTTCTCATTTCGTATCTCGTCTAAGGCTTCATCGTCAAACACCGGTTCGATCGGAGGATCCCGAATATGAACGGGGGATATTGCGTTACCAGATTCATGTAGAATCATGTTGTGCAATATCACACATGTATAAACCATTTTACTAATTCTGGCTACTGTGTACGGCCGTAAGGGTCGTCTCAGTACACCCCATCTTTGCTTGAGAACACCAAATGCCCGTTCAACATCCTTTCGAGCCGACTCTTGTAGTTTTTTGAACTTTCTCTCTTGCGGGTCGGTAGGAAATTTGAATGCTTTAACAAAAGTAGACCATGAAGGATATATGCCATCACAAAGATAGTAGCCATGCTTGTATGTATGGCCATTCACAACAAATGGGCACTTAGGTGCCGTACCATTACGCTCGGTGAGGAATAGCGGAGATTGCATCACAACATTAATATCATTGTTTGAACCCGGCGGTCCAAAGAACGCGTGCCATATCCACAAATCTTGAGACGCCACTGCCTCCATCATAATCGTGGGGTATCGATGATCACCCCTTTTATATTGACCCCTCAATTCGATTGGACAATTCCTTCAATCGAAATGTGTGCAATCTAGGCTACCGATCATACCCGGAATGTGATGTCGAGCTTCGTGTGCTTCATACAAACATGCAATATCATGGCTTGTTGGCCTACGTAGGTAATCTCGACTGTATATCTGAATAATAGCATCACAAAAAAATTGAAGGCTTTCACGTGACGTTCTTTTAGCCATTTGTAAATATTCGTCAAACTCATCCGGTGGATTATCGGTTGCGAGTTGCTTAACGGCAGACGCACATTTTTGTATGGCTGTGAAACTTTTTTTTTTGTCTAGCATCATAACCTTCCTGAAAATACTCGAATCTAGCCTCAATAGCATGTGTGATTTTCAAAAATAAACTTTTAGGCATACGATACCTATCTTCAAACACTTGCTCGTTGTATCTTGGTTCTTCACAAAAATAATCACGATGCAATCTTTCTGCAGCGCTGACCCGATCACGTTTCACCGACGTACGTGTCGACCTTGCCGTATCTTCCTCCTCATCTGCGTCAATCGCGTTAGCAAAAAACTCGAGACTACTATCGTTAGACCACTCAAACGGCTCGTCTAACAATAGCTTCGACCCAATTCTTCTAGGCTCCATATTTATTTATTTTATTTTTTTTATGGATGTGTTTTTTTTTTGGTTTGCTTTGTTCTTCCTCTCGTTCTTCTTCTATTTAAAGCAAAAAAAAGAGCCGTTTAAGCCCACTCCTCCTCCCAACGTCTCTTTTCTCCTCTCCCCGCATGCGTGAAGCTTCCCCGATTTTTACCTCCCCGTGCGGGGTTCCCCGCGAGGCGGCAGTGTTCCCGTGCGGGGGTTCACCTTCCCCACGTTCTTCCCGCATGCACTCCCTCTCCTCTTACATTTCCATCACTTTCAACATCACTTCATCTTTTACACCTCCAACATTCATATTTCAAAGGCTAGTGTTGACCACACCCTCCCCTAGTTTTTAGCCCCCCCCCCCCTGCCCCATATTTTTTTTATTTTTTTTTATAATTTTGTTTATATCAAAAAGCTATAAACCTGAAAGTGCGGAATAGAAAATGTAAAGTTTAATATGTCAAACGCTTAAAACTGTCAGAAATACGGAACAGAAACTGACAAAAAGCGGGGTTATACTGGAAAAAAATAGTGGAAAAGGAGGAGACAAGGGGTCTGCCACCCTTGTCCCCCCGTACGGTTAATACATCCCATTTCAAAAGGGACCTACTATAAAAACGGGGTCTACCCCTAGCCCCACTGCCACACAGTTTTTTTTGTCCCCCATTTTTTTTTGTTTTCTTTCTTTTTGGTCAACATATGCGGCCAAATTTTTTGCAACTTTTTTTTTTTTTTTTTTTTTTTTTTTTTTTTTTTTTTTTATAATAAAAGTTGTAAAAGTTTTTTTTTTTTTAAAAGTATTTTGTTAAAAATAATGTTAAAAAGGTATTTTGTTAAAAATAATAAAAGTTGTAATTTTTTTGTAAAAAAAAAATAAAAGTTGTAAATTTTTATTATAATTTTGTAATTTTTTTTGTAAATTAAAAAAATAATAAAATAGTACTTTAATCAAGTACACTTAAAACGCATAGCCCCCGTTAAGATAAAATAATAGCCCCGTCCTTATAAAGCCTTCCTTTCAAAATACACACACTTCTCCTCATAACCTTTATACTCTCACAATATTAGCCAACTCACTCTTACACTCATCAAATCAATCCAACTCATTCCAATCTATGCCAACTCACTTCTCACCCTCCTCTCCAAGAAATGGCATATTCTTTGACATATTGCCTTCTACCCTATCCAACCTATATCCAACTCACACACTTATCATTCTTTCCCTGCACACTTCTTCTCCAAGCCAAAGAATATTCTTTTGGCATATTCTTTGTACTTTGGCATATCTTTTAGGGTGCTACTATAAGTACCCTCCCTATGGGAGGTAGTACAAAAACCCTCCCTATAGGGAGGTACGGATTTCTACTTTTTTTCTGTTTTTGTCTTACATTGTCTCAAGTCTCTTCTCTTTCTTTTTTTTTTGGTCCCAACTTTTTTGTCCAAGTGTCCAACTTTTTTGTTTCAAATATATTACACACCAAATTCCCAAGTGCAGATTCACAAGCAGTATCACAAACCACAAAAAGGCCAACAATATTGTAACACAAGCAGTATTACAAACCACAAAAAGGAGGCTCGGATTAACGTTATCGTCATTGTCTTTTTTTTTTTTTTTTGGTCCCAAAGTAGTCCCATATGTGTCAAACTCTTTTGACCAAGTGATTCCACATACACAAGCAGGTTTCTAAACTTCCCAAGTGCAAATTCCACACAAAAGGAGGCTCGGATTAACGTAATCGTCATTGCCTTATAGTCTCAAAATAATTAACTCACAAAAATGTAGATTTTTATCAAGGATCGGATTTGAAGGTTGCAACGTGATAAAAATATCACTTTGTCATCCTTTCGGTTTTTAGAAAACCATTCGTCATCGCCTTTTAGAAAACCATTTGTCCAAGTGCAGGTTACACAAGTGAAACACAACAACTTACATTCCACCCAAGTGCAGATTACACAAGTGAAATACAAAAAGTTTCACAAGCTCAGATTCCACACAATACACATGTTACACAAGCTCAGGTACAAACAAGGTACAACCAAACTAGATTCTCATGAACAACCAAGTTCAGATTCCACAAGCTCAGAATCTCAGGTACAACCAAGTTCACAAGCCAATAGTAAAGACTCCTCTCACAAGCCATTATAAACAAAGCTGTATCACAAGCACAAGCAGTATCACAAACCACAAAAAGGCAACAATATTGTAACAAGGGTTGGATATATTGACCCTCCCTATTTGAATATTCTAACAAACCACAGAGAAGCAGATTTCACTCAAGTGAATCACAAGCCAAGTTACAAGCCACAATTGACAGCCGCAAGTGAAACACAATCAGTTGAACAAACACTACAACAAAGATCTTAGGCTGCCGAAATGTCGAATTCACCATTTAACACACAAGAGGTAATAATCTTATTTTTTGTTAAATGTAAAAGTTATAATAAAAGTAAAATTTGTAAAAGGTAAAATATTATAGTAAAAGTAAATTTGTAAAAGTTATAATAAAAAAAGTAAAATGTTATTTTTTGTTAAATGTAAAAGTTATAATAAAAGTAAAATTTGTAAAAGGTAAAATATTATAGTAAAATGTTATAATAAATATTATTTTTTTAAATGTTATAATAAAAGTGTAGAATTTGTAAAAGGTAAAATGTTATAATAAATGTTATTTTTTGTTAAATGTTTTTTAACTTTTTTAAATGTTATAATAAAAGTGTAAACTTTGTAAAAGGTAAAATGTTATTTTTTGTAAAAAAAAAATAGTTGTAAAATGTTATTCTTTGTAGAGTATCATGTCTGCATCAGTCTCATCCGGTCAGTTATCACCAAGAAACCCTGATCCCGCACTTGCACCACCTAGTCCAGAGGAGGATCCATACCCTATTGATGATGAGATTGAGGATGATGATGAGATGGATGATGATGAGATGGATGATGATGATGGTGATGAGATTGCTGATGATGTTGATGAGATTGCTGATGTGATGGATGATGATGATGGTGATGATGTTGATGAGATTGTTGCTGATGATGAGGAGGTTCTTCCTTTGCCGCCTTCGCCAGCCATATCAGATATCACTTATGAGTCAGACATTTCAGAGGCCTTAGGTCATGCACTTGCTACGGAGGTGACGTCTATTTTGAGGTTGGCGAGTCTTCGACCGCACCGCGAGTTTCTCCTGCCGAGCTTAGGGCTGAGTTGAGTCGTTTGAGGGAGGACATCTCTTGATGTTGGGGTCGCTATGTGTCGATGTTGAGGAGGTTGTGTGAGCGACAATCTAATGTCTTAGGATTGAGGAGGGAAGTTAAGCATGATAGGAGATATGTAGGTGATGTGTATGTTACGTTATATGAGCATGCAGCTAGGTTGAGTGATTTAGAGAAAGCGGCTGTAGAGTTCCGAGAGCAGTTAGAGTCTTTTAAGAAGAGGATGAAAGAGGTAGAGAAGTTGCTGGAGCAGGTGGACAGTGATGATGTTGGATCAGGTTGACAGTGATGGTAGTTAGTATGGTAGTTAGTATCTTGATAGTAGTTTACCTTTGTATGTCTTTATTTCCGCTGTGTATGTTGTTTGAGAAACCTTTGAGCTTAAATGTTTATTTATAAAATCGTTAGTAGTTATATTTTTTGTAAAATTTGTTATGTATTTTCAGGAGTTCGGTTCTCACGAGCAAGTAACTGAGTGGGTGCAAAATATAGCTCGGGAGCTCAGTTTTGTCATTGTTAAAAAAAGAACCAAAGCAGAAAAGGGTTATTTGTACGAAGTCAATTATAGGTGTTCAAAGGGTGGGAATTATGAACCTCAAGGTACTAGAAAACGGCAAATCAGTACCTCTAAAACCAATTGTCCATTCAAATTAGTTACGAAATATCATCAAACACAAAATTATTGGATTTTGAGGGTGAAGGATGATAGGCATAACCATCCTTTTGTAGATTCATTGTATGGTTTCCAATATGCAATGCAATTAAAGGATGATGAGTTCGGTTTGGTCAAAGAATTGACAGATTATAGCGTATGACGACCACTTCATATACTTTCGACAATACGTGGCCGTAATCCGGATAACATGTCTAGCGTTAGAACTATATATAACGCACAAAGTAAGATCCAGAGAGCCATAGTAGGTGATAGAACTCCAATTCAAGTCCTTTACTCACATTTGCAAAATTCAGGGTATACATATTACGAGAGGGTAAATGAGCATAATGAGCTTGAGGAACTATTTTTTGTTCACCCCACGTCATATGCTCTATGGTTTACATTCCCTGAAATCATGTTGATGGACTCCACGTACAATACCACGATGTTTAAATTGCCATTATTAGAAATTGTCAGAGTAACTTCAACAAATAAAATATTTTCAATGGCGTATAGCTTTTTAAATAGTGAAAAAGAGCATAATTTTCAATGGGTATTGCAACGTGTGAAGGATGTGATAGATGAAAGATATTACCCGCGTGTCATCGTCACTGACAGAGATTTAGCGTTGGTTAGGGCATGCAGAGCAGAATTTCCGAACGCTCACAAATTACTCTGTCGATGGCATATAGAGCAAAATCTGCTTCAGTATTGCAAAAATAGATGCGGTTCGTTAGAGAAGTATGAGTCCATTAAATGGAGATAGGATCGTATGGTTAAAGCTCTGACACGTCGAATGTTCGAGCATCATTATGAATGCCTACAACAATGATTGGTCAACCATGCGGGTACTTAATTATTAATTCTTGTGTCTTTTGGGTGGTTTCCGAGGGCAGAATACCGTGGGAGTAACTCCTTCTTTGTGAGCATCGATATTAGGGAATATCGGTGGAGTGAATTGCAACGGTTTGTAGTCCACCGAAAGGGTTATGCTAGAGTAATAGTATCGTGTCGTGGATTCATAACTGGACGTACGGATGGTATAAACCCCCCCATCCTGAACCAGTATATATCGTGGTGTCTCTTTACATGCTTTATATACATTGGTTGTGATTGTGCTTGTTGGATTTGTTGTACAACCATTTGTTGATCCTTGAGGTTTAAAGTTGTTAAACTTCGAAGAAGCCGAAAGACCGTATTCACCCCCTCTACGGTTCTACAACCACCATGGCGCCGCACCTCCTAAACTATGGGAAGGAGGGTAAGAGATGGAATAGTCGTGAACTTTTTGACGTCATTGTCTTCATGTTTCCCTTTGCGGGAAAGGCTTTCAGTGGTCAAGAAACTTGGGATGTTTTAAGTAAGTCATATTAATCTGTTTTAATCCTTGTATAAATTTATAAAATAATTTTTGTGGATTATGTTATGTTTATCAGTTAAGACTTAGTGTGACTTAGGCTTGATAAGGCCATTCAAAACTAAATGTCATAAGTGTTGGGTCTATTAGATTTGATGATACAAAACAAGAAAGAATGAAACAATAGGGACTTAATACGACAAGAAGGAATTCTACAAAAGATGGAGAAGGACTTGCTTGCAAAAGAAGATTTATATTTTAGTCATTCGTAGTATTCTTGTAACCCTAATTTTGTGTTATATAAACAGAATACAAGGAATAGGTTTATATATTATATATATAAGTCTTTCATTATGTAGTCATTAAAGGGGTATGTGTGTGTAACCTACACGTAAGGTAGAAACGTCTAGGGTTAAAGTTAGTTCATATCCTTTAAGGTCTGAGGTGTCTTAGATCCATGTTACAGTTAGGTAACACATTATTATTCTGATCAAATAATAATTGGAGGTGATTGGGAAAAACCTTGTTCATAACATTGATGTTTTTATTTGTTTGATTCCGCTGCATATTGTATTCAATGTTATTATGTCCTAGATACTTTGAGATCTAAACAACCTCGAGCTACAACAATCCTACAGGTGGTATCAGAGCAGGTTGCTCGTGATATCTAGGGATATAACAAGGTATATTGTTGTCGACAGAAGCAGCTTTGAAGATTTTTTTAAATATCAAAGTTTTCTCAATTTATGTTGCTGCGTTCAAGTGTGATTTGGAGATTATAGAAGATGATGATTCACAAAGTAACGATTTCATTGGATGAGTTGGATCAAGTCGTTTATCGTCTGGTATGTGTGAATAAATTAACCTCGTACCATTCAATTCATGGGTTGATGCAATTTATTAAGATCTGCCGTCATGTGCAAGGTAAGTGAATTATTAAATTTATTTGGTGGTTCTTTATGTGGGTACACGTATAATTATTATTCTACTGATTCGACAAAGACAAAACCTCGTACTACATGGATCAGTTATATTATCTATTGGTCAGTTGTGGTTACAATAGATTATTTTATGATCGATTATGGGTTGGTGAAAAAGGTTTCTGTTTTTGGTCGAATGAATTTTTTGGTGGAGCAAAGAAGTTGCAAAATTTATTGTCGTATACTACAATTTTGTGATTGGTCGAATTTGTCATGAGTATTGAATACAATCATGGGTCAGTGCTTTCTCATAAATTGAAAGATCATGGCTTTATTCATATTGGATCGAATTTTATCAATTAAGATAGTGGGTCACATGGTTGAGGATTTCTTAACCTCGTACCTATTAATTAGTGATTGGTGGTATTGATTATTCCTATTGGTCGAATTAATTGTAGGCATGGATCATTAAATCTAGTGCATGTGAACATTGATGATTTAGTATCTGGTCGAATTAATTGTGGGCATGGATCATTAATTCTAGTGCATGTGAACATTGATGATTTAGTATCCTCGTACTGCTTTTGAATATTGAATTGTCGAAGTTGGGGAAGAATGAAAAACGTCCACTGTTTAGATCTCATTAATTGTCAAAGTAATCCATTGTTTGGTTGATATATCAAGATGATTCGATCTGATAGGAGGGATTATATTCTACATTGACGGTGGTTTAGTACTGCTTGGATGTTTAGTTTTGCTTGTTTATACTTCTGCTACGAGAATAGGATTCTACTGCTGTCATATTTATCTACTGCTAGCATTATCTGTTAATACTGCTACTTATCAAGATTCTACTGTCAGTTATAAAATTATGCTGCTACGCTTAATAGATGAATACTGTTGCTATGCTTATGTTTCTACTATTGCGTTTAAAGATAAAATGTTTCTGCTGCTCGATACTGCTGCTTGTTAATTTTTCTGCTGCTGCAACATTTTTCTACTGTTAGCGTAGTCCGATATATTGTTTCTACTGCTAGTATTATTCGATATCGGTTGGCACATGGATTTGGTTTTCGGATGAGATGGTTTTGCACACACATGGGATATTGGTTCACACACACAGAAGGTTTTTGATTTTTGGTTTATATGTTCTTAAACGTTTTTTAAAAGGCTCGTATTTCGTTTTTATTGAAGAATTGGTTACGAAGAAGGTTGTTTATCTCTTATTTGAGATTGAAGTGAGGTTTACGAAGGCGTTTACTTATTTCATCATCAAGATTCTGACTATTTATTGGTGACTTTCTTGGATATACGGTATATGATTGGGACTTGGTTTATCTAGTTTTCATAGGTTAAGGGGTGGATGGACGAAGACCTAGTTAACTATCACTTAAAGGAGATACATTGTAGTATTCAGTGTCACACGAAAAAGTCGATGTGATAAATTCAAAAGATAACATAGAGATTTGTTCCAGCTACACCAAATTCTTTATAGCGTTCTTCAATCAACAATAGTGCAAGCTTAAGTAACAAGTTTAGGATATTTTACTTTGGTTTCAAGTTTGGTATATCAAGTTTTCTTCATCAGTAATCATTACATAGAGCCTACAGATTTGAAGAATCATGGAGATGGTTACACATTGGTTTCAGGGGAAGTATCTTATCATGTGTTTTAATCATTTGATCTACATGCACCACTCAAGGGGAAGTTTTATTGCATATATTCCCTATTTGTTGATAACAAAAAGGGGAAGAGATTTTGGAGTGGCATGACATGAATTAAGGGGAAGACAAGATTTGTTTCATTCATGGCGAGATTTAATTAACTCAATTTCTCTACTTCATCTAAGGAAGTTCGTACAAGATTCGTGGTTGTTTTGTCATTATCAAATAGGGGAAGATTGTTGGGTCTATTAGATTTGGTGATACAAAACAAGAAAGAATGAAACAATAGGGACATAATACGACAAGAAGGAATTCAACAAAAGATGGAGAAGGACTTGCTTGCAAAAGAAGATTTATATTTTAGTCCTTCGTAGTATTCTTGTAACCCTAATTTTGTGTTATATAAACAGGGAATAGGTTTATATATTATATATATAAGTCTTCCATTGTGTAGTCATTAAACGCGTTTCTTTTAAGTTAATCGCTATAATTTGCATGCTTAGATAAATGATTAGTTAGATTAATGCTTAGCTATACATATATATGTACATAATAGCTTATATTCTTATAACCTATAAACATCATTGGTTGACTTTCCTAGGAATAAGATAAAATTGTTCATTGCCGAACAAAATAGAAAATGGAAATCTTCTATATCCACTATTAACAAACTCATGGTGATGAAGTGAAATGAGTTAAGTGGATCAATCGTAAATATAGAAGTAGGATTAGATCCCTTGCGTAAGAAAACTATGGATGAAACAAGCTCTCGTTGACTATGGCACTAAGTTAGATAAGCGTGTGAAAACTAATGAACTATAGATGTTAGGTTATATCCCATTCAACACTCTCGCATCTAACATATATATTATCGTCATCACTTCCTTTAGGATCATAGGATATGTAGAAACGATAGCATGAGATAATTATAGGCTTAACCAATCCTCTTGTGCATGAGATCTTTAATAAACATCTTTTAAAATATATGATTAATGATATTTGTTGTCAAAAATCTAATATCTCTAAAAATATGCAAAAACCTCACATTTTGGAAAATAGTTTGTCAAATAACCATCCCACTTTTAAATAACATATTTTCACTATCAATATCCACAATTTTGTTTTGATCAATATTAAAGATTGGGAAAATATTTTTTACCGTTCATTCAACATTTTAAAGTAAAACCCAATCTATTTTATTCAAATAACTCTCACATCTAAGTGAAAACCTACTTTCAAACATTGTTGAATAATGCTAAAAACGTCTCTTTTAAATCATGCATGGTGATCTCATATTTGTCATCTATATTTATATAAATGACACTTATAAGTGAACTAAATCAAATCAAGAGGACCATGGTTTGTCTATTAAGACTTTGTTTGTAACAAGTCTAGAAATCCATGCTATCATAACTACCCACTTATTGCACTTTGATACACATTAGGATCAATCCTACTAGTTATGTAGTTATGAAATACTTGATGTTGCTTATTGTTTCCTAGCACTTAAATTTTACTTGCTTGATGAGTATGTTTATATGCTAGATGATATTGCTTGTTTACTTAATCTATTTGGTTAATATGCTTTGGCTACATTATTGCCTACATAATTAGTATATGCTTAATTGCCTCAAAGAGTTGGACTTGTTTGAAACCAAAAATACAACCTTTCTGCAATTCACTACCAAAAACCCTTTTCTGGCAATCTGGGAATCACCAGATGGGCGGCCCCCTTAAATCATAAGGCGGCCCCCTTAATTATTAAGGGGACCGGCCTCCAATTAAGGGGACCGGCCATCTGATGGTCGAAGGTGTTATTTCCTTTTTCTACTTTTTGGCCCATTTCATCATACACTTCCCAAAATTCACAAACCTATTCTATCCTAAACCCTTTATCAAAGTTTATCCATCCTTGATCCTACATTATAAACACTCTCATTCCTCTCAATATCCACTCATCTCATCATTTCCTCTCCCATTAAACCAAAACCACCAAGAAACCCGTTTGGGGAAGAAAGCCTAACTTCCATAAAATCCCGTCAAACCAAATGATGTTGTCAAACATCCAACACCAAATTCCTCCTATGTCTTCAACATTACACACCTAACACCTCACTCTCCTTCCCACCAACATTACATATCAACAACCTTTACTCACCCATATCCTTCTACATTACACTCAAACCTCATAATATTTACACACTCAAACCTCATATCTTTCTACCTTACACTCAAACATCAAAACCTTTACACACTCAAACCTCATAACCTTTACTCACCTCAACCTCAAATTTCATCTCCTAATGCACCTAATGCATCATCTATAACACCCTCCTACCAAGAAATCCCTTCCATGAACATCACTCTTTCACTCTCACCAATCACATCACTTGATACTCATTTCCCATCTTCACCAATAACTCCACCTAGTCCTCCTCAAAAAAAAAAAAAAAAAAAAAAAAAAAAAAAAAAAAAAAAGAAGATTCAACCATATAACCATTCCCTACACTCTACAAAGTGTGTCATCACCACTACAACTTAACTCATGAAGGTCAAACCATATTTCATGATACACAAACCTCATGTTCACTCAAATGAACCCGTTCACAAACCTCATCATAATAAGCAAACATCCATCTTTGTTCCCAAAAATACATCTTCATCTCACCCACATAAGCCATATGAAGAGCATGTTCAATCTCAAAACAACAATCCTAATCTCATTCCTAACACCTCACATTTTGTTCAACCTACCAATCCACCATCCAAAACATCCTCCACTCATGAATCATCCTATTCTTCCACAACTTCATCCATTCATGATTACCCAAACTCACAAATTTCTCCACCACCTCCTACCAACACACATGTTATCCCCATGTTGGATGTCCAATCATCCATCCCTAATAACAAGCACACTCCACCATCATCACCTTCCTCCGAACACTTGAAGTTCATTGAAGAACTCAAGGAAGCCCATGAGCTTTGTGCTCTTCTTGCCTTACACCTTGCTCAATGCAACTTGGAACAACTTTCCTCTAGCTCTCTGTCTTGATTTCTTTTGGTAGCAGCAGGTACAGTAATTTTAGGTGGTGTTGGTTGTCCAGGTACCTCTACTGGTTCATCAATTTGCATGTTACCATTGACAATCACGTCCCACAGTGCATGGTCTGTGATGGCAATGTACTGCCTCATCTTCATGGCCCATAAGTTATATTCTCCCTTCTTAACAATAGGGATTCTAACAGCAGTGATTGAGGGAGCAGGTGCAGCTTCTGTCGACATCTTGAAGGGTTTGTAGTGAAATCGGTTTAAAGGTTTAAGGGTTTGTCTTCTTAATCAGAGTTTCCAACACAAGCTCTGATACCACTTGTTGGATCGATGTAGCTCGAGGTTGTTTAAACCTCATATTATGTAGGATACACAATAACAAAGATTAACATTATACGCAGCGGAATTAAACAAAGATCAATGTTATTAACAAGGTTTTTCACCCATCCAAGCCTCAAATATTATTTGATCAGAATAATACGATTACACCTAACTCTGTAATAGGAATCAAAAGATTCTTGAGGCTACGAAACACTTCTAGTCTAGGCATTTATATTCTACGCCCTAGACACACACACACACACCTTTAGTCGACTACATTATGAAAGACTTAATCAAAACGTATTCCCTGTATTCTGTTTATGTAACACAAAATTAGGGTTACAAGAATACTATGAAGGACTAAAATATAAATCTTCTTTTGCAAGCAAGTCCTTCTCATCTTTTGTAGAATTCCTTCTTGTCACTTCAAGCCCTTCATGTTTCATTCTTCTTGTTTTGTATCATCAAATCAATAAATATAATTCCCAACAATCTTCCCCTATTTGATGATGACAAAACAAACACCTTCTTGTACGAACTTCCCTAGACGAAGTAGAAAAGTTGAGAAAATTAAATCTCGCCATGAATGAAACAATCTTTTCTTCCCTTAAGCCATGCCATGCCACTCCAAAATCTCTTCCAACATCTCTTCCCCTTTTTGTTATCAACAAATAGGGAACATATAAGCAATAGAAACTTCCCCTTAAGTGGTGCATGTACATCAAATGATTAAAACACATGATAAAATAATTCCCCTGAAATTAATGTGCTAACCATCTTCATGATTCTTCAAATCTGTAAGCTTCTTGTAATGATCACTGATGAAGAAAATCAAGTATAACGAATTTGATGAAGAAGTAGAATAACTCAAACTTGTGCCTTATATCTTGTACTAACCATGTGACTCCAAACTCATACCAAGAACAAAAAATATGAGTAGACCGCAACCTCTTGACAAAATCCTCAACTAATATGAGACACTGAGCACTACAATGTAACTCCTTAAAGTGATAGCAAATGTGTCATTAAGCACATTCAGTTTGTAGATAATACACCAATTTGCTAGATTCATCAAGTCTTTGTCACAACTTTAACGCACAAACAAGTTACCTCATACTATAAGGTATGATAAGAACACGTATCCAAGAAACTCCATTTCAACTCCAAATAAGTGATAAACAATCTTCTTCGTAATCAATTATTCCAATACGAACAAATACGAGCGTGTTAAAACTTTTAAGAACATAAACTTCTTCCTCTGTGTGTGAACGAACGAACAACTTTGTGTGTGTAATCCAAAACCAATCAAACTTATATGTACTTCCCCTCACTGCTCGTAAACCATGCATATATATTAAACCATAAAGCTCTTTACTCATCTCCATAAATCATCTAAACGCAGCAGTACTTTGAATGAAAAGTACTTTGAGAAGTCGAGCAGTACTTTGAAAGAATATTACCTTGGAGCAGTACGTTGCAAAGAACAACAGTACTTTCAAATATACTAAAAACAACAGTACTTTAATAAAATTAGGAACTCATCTTGCGGAGCAGAAGAAACAAAGATCCATGAGCAGTGGAATCAATTTTGAGAACAGCACTGACCAACCAAAACTCTTATCACAGCAGCAGTACTTTAATTTCAAGAGCAGTACTTTCGATGATGCGAGCAGTACTTTGAATTAAAGCATTCAATCAATTATCTAAATAACCTAGCAACACTCTTTTTTTTGAACGGTACCTAGCAACACTCAACACGTGACAAACTGACCTCTACCAATTAAATATTTATTTGACCCTCAATTTGCGAGTGCATGCTTAGCTCTTTGCTATACGTCTGACCCACTGATTCTTTAAAAAAACGACAAACACAATTCAGTAGCCCCGCTTTTCTTCACCGGCCCATGATCTTGATTAAACAATATTATTCACCTCATTCAAAAGGCAACTCTCGTGACTATACCAATACTATTGTATTGCACCGATCCACAATATTATATCAAATCCATCAAATATCACGTGCAATCCTTGTCCCACAATTAAAACCAAACTGCCAATTATCTTTCAACGTGTACGAGGTATGACACCGACTGATGATCTTAATTGCACAACAATGGTAATATTCAATTGATAACAGTATAGTGCTCATGCAATTTAACCTTAAAATATTCGATTGCAGTCTCACATTTAATTTGTACCAATCTCACGGATATAAATTAAAACTATGCACTGATCCACTAGTAATTGAAGTACGAGGTTAATGATTGTTGAATCAGCTACTCACAAGTTAACCAACCAATTTAATACTAGTACTTCACAGCAATTAATTCGATCCAGTTGAAGTTATTAATTATACGCAAACCTTAAATAACGATTAAAGTAAAATCAATTCGTACCTCTTCAAACTGCCTGCATCGACAAATAAAGACCCTTTTAAATCCGATCAGACCTTCTTCAATACTGCTTATCTTCAACATTAAAAACCTTGAACGATCCTAGATTACGAGCTAACCTAGCTCTGATGCCAATTGATAAGATCGTTGTAGCTCTTGGACGAGGTCTAATATTATATCTAGGAACACATAATAATGAAGGCAAAATATTCAAACATAGAATCAATCATTATTATGAACAAGGTTTTTCATTATCATTCACTTCTCTAACGATTACAAACTACATAACATGTTCTACCTTTATTAAGTAGAACACGTTATTTAAACTAAAACACTAAACCCTAGGCGTTTATCTTCTACGCCTAGGTTACACACACACCTTTACTAGACTTCTACATTGTGGAAGACTTGAATGAATTAATTTAATGACCCATGTCCTATTTATATACTAGAGGATTAGGGTTTACAAAATACTACGAAGGACTAATAAATAAAATCTTCTTTTGCAAGCAAGTCCTTCTCATCTTTTGTAGAATTCCTTCTTGTCACTTCAAGCCCTTCATGTTTCATTCTTCTTGTTTTGTATCATCAAATCAATAAATATAATTCCCAACAATCTTCCCCTATTTGATGATGACAAAACAAACACCTTCTTGTACGAACTTCCCTAGACGAAGTAGAAAAGTTGAGATAATTAAATCACACCATGAATGAAACAATCTTGTCTTCCCCTTAAGCCATGCCATGCCACTCCAAAATCTCTTCCAACATCTTGCTGAGAGCTTTGTCTTGATTTCTTTTGGTAGCAGCAGGTACAGTAATTTTAGGTGGTGTTGGTTGTCCAGGTACCTCTACTGGTTCATCAATTTGCATGTTACCATTGACAATCACGTCCCACAGTGCATGGTCTGTGATGGCAATGTACTGCCTCATCTTCATGGCCCATAAGTTATATTCTCCCTTCTTAACAATAGGGATTCTAACAGCAGTGATTGAGGGAGCAGGTGCAGCTTCTGTCGACATCTTGAAGGGTTTGTAGTGAAATCGGTTTAAAGGTTTAAGGGTTTGTCTTCTTAATCAGAGTTTCCAACACAAGCTCTGATACTACTTGTTGGATCGATGTAGCTCGAAGTTGTTTAAACCTCATATTATCTAGGATATACAATAACAAACATTAACATTATACGCAGCGGAATTAAACAAAGATCAATGTTATTAACAAGGTTTTTCACCCATCCAAGCCTCAAATATTATTTGATCAGAATAATACGGTTACACCTAACTCTGTAACAGGAATCAAAAGATTCTTGAGGCTACGAAACACTTCTAGTCTAGGCGTTTATATTCTACGCCCTATACACACACACACATACACACCTTTAGTCGACTACATTATGAAAGACTTAATCAAAACCTATTCCCTATATTCTGTTTATGTAACACAAAATTAGGGTTACAAGAATACTACGAAGGACTAAAATATAAATCTTCTTTTGCAAGTAAGTCCTCATCTTTTGTAGAATTCCTTCTTGTCACTTCAAGCCCTTCATGTTTCATTCTTCTTGTTTTATATCATCAAATCAATAAATATAATTCCCAACACTCTCCTTCATCACCCCACAACTTGAATCAAGTTGAAAAACATGTCAACAATTGACCTTGTTGCATCTTTCTCCTAAACACCATTACTTTCAATGAACACTTCACTTGGATTGAATATCTTCTCACTAGATCACATCCAATACCCTCACTTGAACAACATCCAAAACCTTAATCAACCTCTTCCGCTAATAACTCTCCACCACCAAACTCTCCAACATTCATGACCTAAACATATACCTCCATTAATCCAACAACCTTAACCTAACTCAACCATCTTCATTCCAAACACTCCATCATCAACCATCTAAGCATACTATATGCTTATGATTTTGACTTTCAAATACGAATCAACCAACCTTTTGTTACAAGCAAGTCCGATAGCTCTCTTTGACAAATTAGAATCTTTAACATAATCATTTTGACTTATTTGTTATGTATCCTTATTATTTGTTTGCTATACTTGTTATTTGTGTATTGCATATTCTTCTATATATGCTTGTACTTCTAATATTTTTCTTGCGAGCATTCCATATCTCGATTCCTTGGTGCCATCGAACGAGGGGGAGCACACATCAAGGGGGAGCTTTCATCCTGTCTAACTTCATTTATGGAGCTAGTCAGCATAACCTTTTTGATTCTACAAAAAGGGGGAGAAGTGAATATAAATTCACTGAATACATGTCTAAAAAATTAATTTTTAGACTTGATGAGTTTAGGTTTTGTAATCATCAAAAAGGGGGAGATTGTTGATATAAATAATGCCTAAAAACATTATTAACATTTATCGATATCTCTATGTTTTGATAATCACAAAACGTAAACCCGTTGAGCCAAAAATTATGACGTAAACAAGTATTTAATGATAAATATTCTCTCTACATCCAAATCACTTAAGGTATGAATAAACAAAGTGTCTAATGCATTCTATGATCAAAGGAATTTATATTTTTACAAACCTTACATTTTTTATAAAATGGGACAAACATTTTTAAACTTATACAAAATGTTTTTATATTTATAAGAAATGTTTTATTCAAAATAAATATTTTGAATTCAAATTTTTACCTAAAAAACGGCTAGATACTTCAGATAAACCTTCCCCACAAAAGGACAAAAAAATTCTGAAGAAATTTTTTTTAATAGGGCGGCCCCCTTAATTTTTTTAGGCGGCCCCCTTAATTATTAAGGGGACCGGCCACGCTCCCGAACAGTAAATTTTTCCCTATAAATACTGACTCCAATCTGGCATTTTTCCTTACCTTTTGCACTATAAACTCTTTGATATAAATCTTCTAAACCATTCTCTTAAACCCTTTGATCATATAATCATAAGCTTTTGTTTCCAAGTGATTCAAGCTTTAACCTTTCAAGTGCAAGAGAAGAATACTTCAATCCTTCAAGAGAAGAAGTATTACAACTTGTTGTGACCTCCACATCCAAGTTGTTAGAGCATCATCCATTATATCTATTTCTTTGTGTAACTAGTTGTGAATATTTGATAGAAGATAGATTAGCAAGGTGTGTAGATAGAGAGATTGTGTAGTAGATAGTTGTGAAGTAGAGAAGTTGGGAAGTAGATGGTTGTGAAGAAGATTGTTGTGAAGTAGATAGTTATGAAGATAGATAGGTGTAAAGAAGTAGTGCTGTGATTAAGTACTGACTAGGTGTGAAGAAGTTGTGTAGAAGGTGTGAATAAGTTGTGACGAAGTTGTGGTGTGTATATTGGTGTGTAAGGCCTTCTCCGCCATAAGGGGACTTGTTGACATAGTGAAGAAAACTCTCGAGTAGGTGACTCGGGGAGTGGAGTAGGGCAAGGAAGGTGTCCTTGTAGCTGAACCACTATAAATGCTTTGTCTCTCGGTTTGATCTTTCCATCTCTTACTTATTATCTTGCTTATATCGTTATTACTTTTGTAGACGTAGACGTATATATATAGTTGCTCATATAGTGCTAGTGTTGATTTCACTTAAAGATCAAACAAAAGTTTCATTCACAAAACGAAGTCTTTACAATCAAACTAAAAAGATAACATACATATAATTGATCATTACGATCAAGTATAGTTTTCATACAACATATAATTAAGGATTACATAATAAATGTTTACTTACTTATCTCTCGTATATAGCTATAATTGTTTATATTATGCATGTGTTGATTTCACATTCTTAGCTTACATTATTATTATTGTTCATACTTAGATATAGTTGTTCATATTGTTCAAGATTTGAGTTCACATAAGATCGAATCAAAGTTTTAAAACTAAACTAAGTTTTCATAATAAAATTAAAAAGACGTAAAACTATTCAACCCCCCCCCCCCCCTTCTAGTTTTCCACAAAGATGAAGAAGACCGGTTTGACCATTGACCAAACCATATACAATAAACCTACAACTTTACTCAACCATGAATCGACACTAATCAAAGGGACTCAAGATCTCTGTTTATTGTTCACTTGTTACCAAACTTTCAAGATTTTATACGTGTGAACAAGATTACATCAAAGATCTATCACCGTCCTATCCCATCTCCAAAGACAAACAAGAATCGATAGACAAATGAAAGAATCTCAGTTTCCTTTTCGTGTTGTATAAAAGCCTAAAAGAACTTTACTAGATCAAACACACGAAAAGATACCATAATATATCCAAAACTGAAAAGATAGAATGACCTCAGATTTTTCTTTCGTGTTTCACTGATCTTAAACACACGAACAGAAAATTTCATCATATATCTATGACAAGATAAATCTTGTCTTTTATATCCGAAAGTTTTAAAGAAAAGACAATAACAATAATTGTTATTATCTGTCTCTCTTTCGTTCAAAACAAATAACAAAAACATAACAGCAATACCTATCCGAGATCTCAAATGAGATCTTTAAGCTGAATCGTGAAGAAGTTAGACAAAGGGTGGCTTGTGTTTGTTATTCAACATTAAGAAAATTTGCAAGAACATCAAGCAATGGTTGGATTTTTGAAGAAGAAATGATAGAGATGAGGGGCGTGAGTTTTGATGATGTTGTGAAATGAGATGAAGATGTGCTATGGTGAAAAGGGGGCGGACGATTTGAGTGATATGAGTTATAGGTTTAGATAAAATGTGATGACCATTTAGTTATACCTTATAATAACTCAACCGGGTATAACTTTTATTGGACCGGGCCTCACATTTTGGGCTTCTTTGGGCATACCCGAGTTTGTGTTGGATTAGTGAGGTGAATCGGGCTGTTAACAAAAATTTCTAAACGCACATAATGGTTAAACTAATTTTTGTTAGTAATTTGTTAACTTTTGATAGTTATTTTGGTTATACAAATTTTCATAAGGATACGTTTTTGACAAGATCGGGAATAAACCATTATCAAAGTTCACATTAAACCTTCAAAAAGGCTAATTTTTTTAGGCTTTTAACCGCAAGATGTGACTACGACGTTAATTCGTTATTACTTATTTGAAACCGAAGTGGAATATCACGGATGCGTGTACTTAGTATCTTGAAGATATCGGGGTTGGTTGGATGCATTATTCTTCGAGATCCTTGTTCTAGCTTTTATCCGTACAAATGACAGATACTTTAGTTGTCTAGTTATACCTGGTAAGGAGTTACGTTGTTGTGCTCACAGAGTATAATTATCACTTTAAAGGAGTTACATTGTAGTGCTCAAGTGTCACAAAAAGCTATGGATAATTCAAGAGACGTTCATATACAATTTAGGATGGTTGGATGGGTATATGATTTCATACCTTTATTGAAATTCTCAGTATTGGTTCTTAGTTAGACAATAGTGCAAGTTTAAGTCACAAGTTCGGGTTATTTTACTTTAGTCTCCAGTTCGTCATATTGAGTTTTCTCCATCAGTAGTCACTACAAAGAGCCGTCAGAATGATAATGGGGTCAGTAAAGAGTTAGCTGAGAGGAGTATCAAAGAGTATAGATGTCATCAGCAGTTGATTCTCACGGGATATTTATGGTATTTCACACATATTTGACCAATTGGACATATATGGTTACGCTGCCTCCATTTTCCATCATAAACATAGTGTGTATGCTTTCGATTCTGCGAAGACATTGTGGGGGAAGATAGAGTGGATGTTCTTTGACTTTTCTTGATTTCTTTGCAAAAACACTCATTTTCCACGAGGAACTAGAATCACGGGGAAGAAATGTGCACATCGAGGACGCATAACAGGTTTACGTAATCGAGCTTACGATTTTATGACTATCAGAAAGACCTCCGCAGAGATGATCAGTGGTTTAGTTTGTGATTTTGGTGTAATCATTTCAACTCTCATGGGTTGTGAAGTATGAAGTACATACGTGAGAAGATCTTGTTGATTTCTTGTATGTTACCCCCGAACAGAGTTTCCGCATTGAGCATAACTGTGATCAAGTGACTAGTCTGATTTGCTTTGGTGTGGTTTACGGCGTTTGTTAGGATATAAAATATCAAAGTACTTTTGTATGTCAAAGTACTGCTGCATGAAGAATAAAGTCAAAGTACTACTGAACGTAAAAGTCAAAGTATTGCTGTTACTGAAGAATGTTTAAAGTATGTCGAAGGAAACAAGGACTGATGTGCAATATTAGTTAAGGATTAATGTGTAATATTGAACGAATATTCTAGAGTTAGTTAGAGATAATAACTTGTCATTCAAGGATTATATGTTGTAAACCGACTTAAGGTTATCTATATAAAGAGCCTTAAGGGGTATTAGTCGATACAAGTTTTTAGATAGAAGTTTTCATAAGTTTTAGAGTCGATCAAAGTTGATAAATAGTTAGGGATTGTTAGTGAATCTGTGTAACAAAGCAGGTTCAAAGTTTGGTTAATATAAAAGTTCTTCTTAAGCTTTGTGTTAGTAGATTCCGCATACTTTACAAGGTTAAACAGTGTTTCAATATTAATAGTGTTGAGCTTACTCAATATTGTTAAACCCTTACAAGCTACAAAGTAGTTTGGTCAGAGTATATCGATCCAACAAGTGGTATCAGAGCCAGGTTGGAAACTCTGATTAAGAAGACAAACCCTTAAACCTTTAAACCGATTTCACTAAAACCCTTCAAGATGTCGACAGAAGCTGCACCTGCTCCTTCAATCACTGCTGTTAGAATCCCTATTGTTAAGAAGGGAGAATATAACTTATGGGCCATGAAGATGAGGCAGTACATTGCCATCACAGACCATGCATTGTGGGACATGATTGTCAATGATAACATGCAAATTGATGAACCAGTAGAGGTACCTAGACAACCAACACCACCTAAAATTACTGTACCTGCTGCTACCAAAAGAAATCAAGACAAAGCTCTCAACATACTGCTTTCTGCTATTCCTGATGGTCACTTATTAAAGTTTCATGATGCTAAGGATGCCAAACAACTATGGGCTGCAATAAAGAAGATGTTTGTAGGTAATGATGCTTCCAAAAAGATGCATAGGAATTTGCTGAAGCAACAATTTGAAACTTTCACTGTTGGTGAAAGAGAAGGTCTTGATTCTGCTTACGAAAGATTCCAACATCTTCTGAGTATGCTAGAACTATATGATGCTGAGGCATCAGTTGAAGATGCTAATTTAAAGTTTCTGAGAAGTTTTCCATCAGCATGGCATGTAGTTGCTACTATGATCAGAGGACAACCAGGGCTGGATACTATGGACTTTGATGATCTCTACAACAATCTGAAGGTGTATGAGCATGAGATGAATGGTACTACAGGTTCAAGCACACATCAGCAACCCTAAAACATTGATTTTGTCTCTTCTGAAAAAAGAAGCAGTACTTCTAACAAAGGTACTGCTTATCCTGTTCAAAGTACTGTGACTGAAATACAGGTTCCATGTACAACAATGGTCACCACCAATTCATCACAATCACTTACCCCCACCTCAGATGAAGTTCTATGTTCATTCTTTGCTCAACAAGCATCTCTACCTGTCACCTATCAAGAAGATGTATTGCAAATAGATGATGATGCTTTGGAAGAAATTGATATCAGATGGCAAGTTGCCATGCTCACTGCAAGGATCAAGAAGTATGTGAATAAGACAGGAAAAGGCATCAATTTCAGAGCTAAACAGGGAATAACATTTGATAAGTCCAAGATTGAGTGCTTCAACTGTCTAAGGACTGGTCACTTTACAAGGGAATGCAAATTTGCAAAGTTTCAAGCAAACAAGATGATTGAACCACCCAAGCCTGAAAGAAAAGAGATTCCAATTACTGAACCAAAACCAAAAGCTTTGGTTACTTAAGAGAATCTGTCAGTCCAATGAGTTTGATGATGAACCTGTAACCTATTCAATGGTTGCATTAGAATACTGGAGCACAACATTTGATGAAGAGCCTGGATATGTTGCTTTGGAGTCAAGAGATGGTCTAGGAAGCTTTGATTGGAGCATGGAGTTTGAAGAAGCACCTGTTCAGCTTGCTATGGTAGCTGCTTCACCAAGTTCATCCACTAACTCTGGGGTATGCTCTAAGTGCAATGATATGTATCAAAAGTTACTTAGTGAATATGTAGGTGAAAGAGATAAATTTCAAAAGGCTAGGGCTGAGATAATTGGTTATCAATTGACTTTAGAGTCAATGGAGGCCAAAATCATTACACATGAAAACAATGAAGTAGCATGGCTTGAAACATATAAACAACAGGATTACCTAGTTAAGTTAAGTGAATGGAAACTAGGTTGTAAGGTGTCTGAACTAGAGAAAGTGACTGCTGAAAGGGATAAGTTGTTAGAAAAACTTGCTGTGTGGAATGAGGCAGGTGTGTCACATGTTCAATTTGTTGAAAAGCAAAGAACATCTAATATTAAGACAGGCCTAGGTTATGATAATGATAGCAATGAAGGCATTCTATTTAAGGGCAAGGAACTAAATCTTACAGTAGATACCTCCACTAGTGATGAAGAGTTCATAAGTTTAGATGAAAATACTTCTAGTGATGAGGAATACCCTAGTCCAACACCTCCTGAATTTAAGAAAGAAAAGGGATATAATGCAGTTCCTCATCCCCCAGGTAGCTTTCAACCACCTAGAAAAGATGTTGACTGTTATGGTGTAGATAATCTCGAGTTTAGGAAAAAGCTTAAAAGTAAAACTAACCCTAAAACTTTGGAAAAGTCTGTTGAAGCACCTAAGGTTGAAGAGAAAAAGTTTTCAAAACAAGCAGTACCTCCAAACACTTTTCGAAGTACTGCTGATCACTCAACAGTACCTCAAAGAAAATTCTTTCAAAATACTGCTAATTTTAGAAAATCTTATGGAAGGGGATTTGGGGATATTGGTCCAAAGGTCTGTTATGTATGTTATAGTCCTCATCATTTGATTAAAGACTGTGATTATCATTCAGAATACTTAAGTAAATATCCAAAGACCAGAACTGCACAACCAAGTCATAGGGAGAATAAGCCAAGCGACAACAAACCAGTTTGGAACTATACAAATAGGGTTAACCATAGTAATTTCTCAAAAGACTATAGGTACCCTCATCAGAAAAGGTCATACTCCAAACCCTCAATACCTTCACAAAGTACTGATAGAAAGTTCCTTAACCAAGATGTTTCTAGCAAACACTCAAGTATAAGACCTAGGAGGTACAATCACTATAACCCTAGAAGGCCTTACAACACAAGAAAAGATGCTAGAACACAGAACCCAACTCCTAAAGTTACAACTAAATGGGTTAAGAAAGAAAGTACTGCTGGGGTAGAACCAGTACTTTCAGAGGTTAAGGGGGAAAAAGGGAAAATTGATCATGAAAAACCAACAGTTTTGGAAACAAAAACCTTAATTCTTGATCATGCTTTCAAAGACAGTGGAGATTACATACTCAAAAATTTTGAGTATGTCACTTCACAAGGGGAACACAAGTCAGTAATGGCTTGGGTTCCTAATAATAACTAACCTTTTTCATGTGAATGCAGGGCAACCCAGAGGAGGAGCTTAAAGATCATCTTATTGTAGATAGTGGTTGCTCTGGCAGTATGACAGGAGAAAAGGAGCTCTTGTCAGATATTAAAAAGTGATGGTCATTCTCATTTATTGTAACGTTGTAATGTGTCGTAGTTTGTGTTATAAGAATAGTCAATGGGCCTTGGTCTTGGTAAGCTAATATGTTATTAGTTATGTTTCATAATCCTTTTCATTAAACATGTAATCCAAGCCCAAGACCAAGCCCATGGAAAGCCTCTTAAGGCATCATGTTAAGAACTATATAAACACCTCAAAGGCTCATTTGAGGAGTGTGCTTGTGTGTGTATTGTGTGTGTTTTTAATAAAAGTTCTCTTCATCTTTATACTCTTTTTCTCTCATATTAACGCCACACATATTGCATCAAGTCACCATCTTTACTTCATCTAGTTCTTATATTGGTATTAAAGTTGATATATCTAAGGTCCTACAAGTGGTATCATTCGCCTAACAATGATTTAGGAGTGTGTGGTAATCGTATTTTTCAAGTTTTTTCTTAAAAAGTTGCATTTTTTCTTGTAAAAGTGCACTTTTTCTTTAAAAAGTCTTGATCTTTAAGTGTTTTAGTGTTAAAGTTGTTGTTTTTCTTGAATCTTTAGTGATTCTAAGTGTTTTGGGAAAGATTTGATCAAAAGAATCAAGTGGAAAAAGTGTTTTTGGTTGAAAAAAATCGGTTTTTTTGGCTGTTTGGGACATCTTACGAGTAAGATTTTGAGTATAGTACATGTTACAGCTGTCTACAGTACTTTCTACGAGTAAGTTGAGGTCAAAACCCCTTTTCTACGCACAACATTGGTCAAAACCCTCTTCTTACGCACAAGATCAGATCCTACGCATAAGATCCTACCCCTAAGTTGAGTTTCTACGCCTAAGATTGGATTCTACGCCTAAGATTGGAGTTTACGCATAAGATCTTACGCATAAGTTCTTACGCATAAGATTTACGTAGAAGTTCCTACGCATAAGTTGTTACTCAGTACTTCCCTGACTTGGATAAGTTTGTGGAATACTTCGACACGAGATATCTTTCAAGCTTGGACAAGTTTGAGAGATTTGTTTGGTTTTTAACCTTACGCATAAACATTTCTTATGCATAAGTTACAGCTTACGCGTAAAGTTCAAGTTTACGCATAAACTTAGTGTTTACGCTTAACCTTACACTTTACGCATAACCTTAACCTTACGCATAAGATTCTAAGTTAAGCGTAAGAATCACTGTTTACGCATAAGTTCAGGGTGTATGCGTAAGAATTTGACTTTTTGACAACCAAACTTCAAACGGCCATAACTTTTGAATCGTAACTCCGTTTTCGAAGAATCAGCTGTCAAAACGACCGTGAGACCGAGAAGAAGGACACGTTGAATCATGGAAAGATCATTCAAGCCAAGCTTCGAGGCCAAAATCCACTCCGAACGAAAGTTATTGAGGTTTTAAGGTTCCAGATCAAATTTTTCACCATAAAAACTTGCATCAACTTACACTAAACACAACTCCTACTTCGTTGAATCGATCCAAGAATCAACTTTATCCATCTACACTTCATCAATAGCAACTCAGTAAGACATTCATGCTGCCGGTGCGGAAAACCGACCTCCAATGCTTGAAAAAGGTGGATATCTCCCATGGACAAGCCGCATGCTTCGTTACATCAAAACAAAGCCTGATGGTAAATTAATGATCAACTCCATTACAAATGGTCCATTCAAGCCAAGACAAGTTCAAATTGAAGGTAACCCAAATACAACACCTCCTACTCAACCATTCGTGCGTGAACAAACAGAAGCAGATTACACAGAGGAAGACAAGAAGCAGATCGCCGCAGATGATATGGCAATGCATTTAATCCAACTTGGATTACCACGGGAGATCTTTGCTGCGGTCGACAGCTGTGAAACTGCTTATGCTATGTGGGAACGTGTTAGAAGGATATGTCATGGAACAGAGATTGGACAACAAGACGTTGAGAACAAACTTCTTACTGAATGGGAGAATTTCACATCCACTAAAGGTGAACAGATTGAATCCTACTACACAAGGTTTTGCACTCTGATGAATGAGTTAATCAGAAACAAGTTGACACCTCGAACAATTGCAACAAACATCAAATTCATCAATAACCTTCCAGAAGAATGGGGTCGTTATGTTACAATTGTCAATCAAACAAAGGATCTACATAAGGTGAATTATGATCAACTCTATGACTTTTTGAAGCAAAACCAAGCTGAGGCTAATGAAGTAAGGAAAGAAAGATTGGCAAAGAATCATGATCCTCTCGCATTAATTGCTACTATACCAACACCGCTACCAGTAAACACACAACAATCATCATCATCTTCCACTTACAACTACTTGCAACCATCATACGTTCAACAACCAACACCGGTCTACCAACAACAGTTCTACCCACATCAACAACAACATGTTATTCCACAACAGCAATACCAACAATTTCAAGAACCAGAATTCACTGAAAATGATGAAGCTACTGCAGCATTGACCCAAGCGTTTGCTTTTCTGTCAAAGGCATTCCAAGGACGTTATTCTACACCAACAAACAACAACCAAAGGATTTCATCGAACACTCGCAACAAGCAGATTGCTCAGCCGAGTTTCAATATGGGCAACGGAGGCCAAATGGTTGGAGTTTATGGGAATCAGCAAGGATATGCTACTGGAATTAACATGGGGAATCAGAATATGCTGAATGCAGGGAATCAGAATGCAGGAAATCAGTATGGTCAGTATGCAGGGAATCAGTTGGGTCAGTTTGTTGGAAATCATAGGGGTCAGAATGTTGGTAATCAGGCAATGGGTAATCAAAATAGAAATGTTGCAGCTCCAGTAGTTGGGAATTTGGGAAATGTGAATCAGGGTAATCCGATTAAGTGTTTCAACTGTCAGGGTGTAGGTCATATGGCAAGGAACTGTCCTACTAAGCTGAACAAGAAAGACACAGCGTACTTGCAGAAAGCGTTACTGTTGGCACAAAAGAATGAGGCAGGGTTTCAGTTGAACGCAGAGGAGAATGATTTTATGGCTCTTATGGATGACATAGAAGATAGAGAGGATATCGATGCGAACTGCATATTTATGGCGAATCTTCAGGAAGCTAAGTATGACACGGATTCTGACACACTTCCTGTTTATGACACCAATGCACCATCTGAGGTATCAAACTTCAACACATGTCACAATAATGATATATTTGATATGTCTCCTCATGAGGAACAGAATTCTGAGAAGCTAGCACCCACTTATGATACATACCTGGACACGCCAAGTAGTAGCAATACTCCTTCAGAAACTCCAGATGTGAATCATAATGGAGGCTTTGTTTCACAGCATGCTGAGAATGATGAGGAAACACGTGCTTTGTTTGAATCATTATTGAATAATTGTCGTATTGAAATTGAGAATGTGAAAAAGGTCAATCGCGATGTTAAGGCCGCGAATGTTAAATTGACCGCTGAGCTTGAGAGTTACAAAGAAAACGTTAAAGCTTTTGAATTTCATAACAAAAGAGTGTCTGAATTAGAAACTGGTTATCAAAATTCCGTTTCAAGGGAAAAACAATTGCAACTCAAGTTTGATAAACTTGATGTTAATTCTTTCAAGAAGATAAAAGCTTTAAATGCGGAAATTTCTGATTTACAAAACCAACTTTCTAAACAAAAAACAGCTTATACCAATCTTGAAAAAGAAAGGGATGAGTTGATAAAGGACTTTGCAAAGAAAGAAGACAAACTTTTGGCTGAAATCGTAGAGTCAGAACACATGATTGCACATTTAGAAGAATTAGTCGTTAAGTCGGGTCAGTCAAGTCAAACAATGAAAATGATTTCAAATCAAACTAATCCGATTTACCATACGAAACATAAAGTGGCTCTTGGTAACAACACCTCATGTAATCTCAAGAAAGCTCAGCAAGAACAGAATGTTTTGTATAATGGTAATGTGATTTACACTAAACATGATCCTCCTGTCGTTCGGGATTCTGTGCAAACGATAGAACATGTCGAAGAGAGCATAAATAAAATGAAACAAAAGGATTTGAAACCCATTGATTACAACAAATTGAACAAACTTTCGGGAATTACTTTTGTTCCACAAAAAGAACCATCTGTGTTTTCCATAAAACGACCATTCTCAAAAATGTTTTCTAAGAAAGTAATTGTTTCCAAATCTCTTTAAAAAATGGAACAAATATCTTCTAACAACACTTTTAATACAAGTGAGGCTAGAGACATTCTGGATGACATTAAAAAGAGAATTCAAGAACTTCAAAATATTGTTGCTTCTAAAACTACAATCAGTATTAACAACTGGCATTCCAGTTTTCATATTGAGCAGAAAAAGGTTTTTGAAAACGAAAATACTATCCTACTGAATAACATCAGTGCGAGGGTAATCCATTTTGAACGAGCTTTCTTAAAAGAAATGGCCGACTTTGTCAAGGACCACAAATCCTTGGTAAACGAAGCTAATGATACTCGTGAAAACATGATTGTTTTGGAAAACCTAAATGATTCTCTCTTCGAAGCTGTTATGACTACTGATATCATGTCCATCATTTTACAAACATATTCTGTTCAAGACGATGAAAGACTGAGAGCTGAGACCTCCGCAATTGTTTCAAAATATGAAAGTGCTCTTATAAAGCTTGAAAAAAAATGTGTCATATTTTAAACAACTTGATCGAAAAAAGGAAGAATGCAAGTATGACAAATTGTCGTATGAGCGTGCCTTACAGAACATGAAAGAGCAAAATGATCTTTTGAGGGCTCAGCTTGAAAGTCAAAAAGGAAAGGGTGAGGAAACTAAGTTTGCAAAACCATTGACTTCGGAGAAACCAAATGTTTCAAACACGGTTCAAAAACCAAAAATGTCAATTTCACGGTTTGCTCCAAAAGTCGATGAGAAAAAGGATTTGACAAAACCAGTCACTCCAACACCCTTGCCTCAGAAAAGTGAAAATGTAAAGATTGTTGATAAAGGAAAAGCGGTTGTCGAAACACCAAAAGTGATAGCACCTGGCCTTTTTAGGATTAGTCCCACTAATGCGTCTGCCTCCACTTCTAAGACAAATGAGTGCAAAAAGGATACTTCTAAAAAGTCTAGTGATGCTAAAAAGGACAACAATATAAATCCTAACGCGTGTGCCTTACCTTCTACAGGATTAAAAAGCACCTCTAGGAGCAGCAGACTAAAGCCTAGGAGCAATACAAGGAACAATAGAGTCTCGCCTGTCTCTACGAGTAGTAGCAAGAATAAAGTTGAAGAAGTAGAAGAACACCCTAGGAATTTATCACTTTGTAATAAGAGACATGTTTCATCTGAATGTAATGTCGAGAGTACTATTTCTAATGCATGTAATGACTCTGTTTGTTTAATATGCAAGAAATGTTTAATTAATGATGTTCATGATGAATGTGTTTCTAAGAATGTGAATGTTACGCCTGAACAGAAGAATGTTCCAAAAAGACCTAGTGCTAGATCCAGATCTATAGAACGATTAGTTGCACGATTTAGGACTACCACTATTAGTCAAATGCCTAGGAACTACCTTAAGTTTTGTATGTGGATTCCAATGGGTAGAGAGTTCACTCTTCAGAACAGCAAATTAGAAATAGCTCAAGCTAAACAAGTAGCAACTGTCTATGAGTGTGACTTAGATTTTACTCCTAACCCCATGGAACCAAATTCAAAACGGTTTCCAAATACAAACTCTTCTGTTCTTGGCAGGCTATCGAAATATGTCATTGGATCGTCGACTCGGGTTGCTCCAAGCACATGACCAGGAATTTAAAGTTGCTGATCAATTTCATCTGGAAATTCATGGGAACTGTACGCTTTGGAAATAATCATGTAGCAGCTATTCAGGGTTATGGAGATCTTCAGTTTGGGAATTTTTTAATCACTCGAGTTTACTACGTCGAAGGGTTGGGACACAATTTGTTTTCAGTTGGGCAGTTTTGTGATGCAGATTTAGAAGTTGCATTCAGGCGAAACACGGTTTTTATTAGAAATTTGGTTGGTGATGATCTCTTAACTGGTAATCGTGGTACAAACTTGTATGCTATCGACATCAACCAAATGGCTTCTACATCACCAATTTATCTTATGACAAGGGCAACCGAAACTAAGTCCTGGCTGTGGCATAGAAGATTATCCCATCTCAATTTCGACACGATCAACAAGTTAGCCAAAGACAACATCGTCACCGGACTTCCTAAGTTCAAATACACCAAGGAACACCTATGTCCATCATGCGAACAAGGAAAAAGTAAAAGAGCATCATATAAACCCAAAACCGTACCTAGTTCGGAAGCAAGGTTACATATGTTGCACATGGACTTATGTGGCCCAATGAGAGTTGAAAGCATTAATGAGAAGAAGTATATTCTTGTTATTGTTGATGATTATTCAAGATATACTTGGGTAAAGTTTTTGAGGTCAAAAGACGAAGCACCAGGCATCATCATCACCTTTCTGAAGCGTATTCAAGTTCTACTTCAAGCTCCAGTAAGGATTATAAGAACAGATAATGGCACAGAGTTCACAAATCAGGAGTTAAGAACTTACCTTGAAGATGTTGGAATCACACACCAAACATCAGTTGTTAGAACTCCACAGCAGAATGGGGTAGTTGAAAGAAGAAATAGAACTCTTGTGGAAGCTGCTCGCACAATGCTGATTTTCTCTAGTGCACCACTTTTCTTATAGGCTGATGCTGTAGCCACTGCTTGTTTTACCCAAAACCGATCCCTAGTCCATCCGAGATTCAATAAAACCCCATATGAGCTAGTGAACAACCGTAAACCTGACATCTCTTACCTTCACGTATTTGGCGCTTTGTGCTATCCGACGAATGACAGAGAAGATCTAGGGAAGTTAAAAGCTAAGGGTGATATTGGTATCTTCATTGGATATTCAGAAAACTCGAGGGCATTCAGGATGTATAATAGAAGAACGAAAAAGATAATGGAGACGATGAATGTGAAGTTTGACGAGATTTCACAGATGGCTTCTGAGAGACTCGCTCTAGAACCCGCGCTTAATCCGATGGCTTCTAATCAAACCAGATTAGGACCCGCACCAAACCAACAGACTTCTGGACACATCAGTTCAGGACTCGTACCTCAAGGAGCTCAGTCGACAAACACGGATAAACCTTCAGAACAAGAACTGGAAAATTTCTTCGAGTTAATGTTTGATGAATACTATGGTGGAACTTCTACAAATGCATCAAATCAACATTCCGCTGCACCCACTCAAAACCATCAACCACCACCACCACCACAAGATGCATCTACAACAATCGAAGCTGAAGCACCAACTACATCAACATCATCTACATCTACTCAAGCAACTCCAGTTATTGAAACTGATCTACCAAGAGTTGATGAGCAAAACCAAAATATAGATTTTCAAGAAGAACCTACAAATAATTCAAACGATGTTGCGTTAGAAGAAGAAGAAGTATTTGAAAACCTGTTTGCAACAGACTCTACTGAATCTTCTTCAAGGTTACAAGAACCATCTAACACACATTCGTTAAACCTAAGGTACCCTTCTACATTTCAATGGACAAAAGACCATCCAATAGAACATGTTATTGGTGAACCTTCTAAGCCAGTTCAGACAAGGAGACAACTTGCCACCGATCTCGAACTGTGCATGTACGTTTGCTCAATCAGCCTCAAAGAACCAAAGAACATTCGGGAAGCAATGGCAGAAAACCCTTGGATTGAAGCGATGCAGGAGGAATTTCTTCAATACCTGTTACATGATAGTTGGGAACTTGTTGAACGACCACTTGATAAACGAGTTCTTGATCTCAAGTGGTTGTGGAAGAACAAACTGGATGAGGAAATGACTGTTATTCGCAACAAAGCTCGTCTCGTGGCTAAAGGTTATCCACAAGAAGAAGGGATAGATTTCGAGGAATCATTCGCGCCTGTAGCTAGACTTGAAGCAGTCCGGATTTTCTTAGCCTATGCCGCTCACAAAAACATCACAGTCTATCAGATGGACATTAAGACAGCTTTCTTGAATGGAACTCTGAAAGAAGAAGTGTATGTGAGTCAGCCAGAGGGATTCATCGACAAAGATCATCCAGACTACGTCTACAAGCTTAAGAAAGCAATTTATGGTTTAAAACAAGCTCCAAGAGCGTGGTATGACGAACTATCATCTTTCTTGCTTAAAAACAATTTCACAAAAGGAACGGTTGATGACACCTTGTTTATCAAAAAATTCAAAGATGACATTTTGATCGTCCAAATTTATGTGGATGACATTATTTTTGGATCAACCAATCCTAACCATTCAAAACATTTTGAAAATCTCATGAAAAGTAACTTTGAAATGTCCATGATGGGGGAACTAAAATTCTTTCTTGGTTTACAAATCCATCAATCCCCTCGTGGTATCTTTATCAATCAAGCTAAATATACGATAGAGATTTTGAAAAAACATGGAATGGAGATTTGTGATTCTGTTGGTACACCAATGGTCACTTCACCAAAAATAGGTGTTGATTTGTTTGGGAAACCCATCGATTAGAAAAAATATCAGAGCATGATCGGTTCTCTCATGTACTTAACTGCTAGCCGACCCGATATTCAATTTGTTGTTTGTTTGTTAGCACGGTTTCAAGCAAAGCCTACCGAACTTCACCTCAAAGAGGTTAAACGGATCTTTCGGTACCTACGAAGCACCATTAATATGGGACTTTGGTATCCGAAGGATTCGGGGTTTAATCTAACAGCTTTTTCAGATGCCGACCATGCCGGTGATCAAGTTACAGCAAAGAGTACATCAGGTGGAGCACAATTTTTGGGTGAAAAGCTAGTAAGCTGGTCGTCAAAGAAACAGGATTGTACTGCGCTATCTACCGCCGAAGCCGAGTATGTGTCTCTATCTGCATGTTGTGCCCAAGTTCTTTGGATGTGGACACAGCTCACAGATTATGGCTTTACTTTTGACAGAATACCTATGTATTGTGACTCAAAAAGTGCCATAGCCATCTCGTGCAATCCCGTACATCACTCTAAGACGAAGCATATCAAAGTCCGCTACCATTTCATCAAAGAACACGTGGAAGAGGGTACTGTTGAATTATTTTTCGTTAAGACTGATTACCAACTCGCCGATCTGTTTACTAAAGCCCTTCCAAAAGAACGGTTTGACTATTTAGTTCGACGAATTGGAATGCGAAACCTAACTCCTGAGGAGCTAGAACGTCTTCTCGAATCTTCTTGAAAAAGTTTTCAAAATCGCTTCTCTATAAATATTTTTGAAAAAAACAAAATACCAAATTTGAAAAACCAACAAAAACAAAATATAAAAATATAAAATTTTCAAAAAATACAAAAATAATATAAAATCAAAAAATCCAAAAATATTCTTCTCACGACATGTCTCTCGTATAAATCAATATTCTGTACGTTTCTAGAAATGTCATTCAACAATGATACGGACATGTACAAATGCTTGAGCGGGAGTTCTTTAAAATGTTTTTCTAAAAACATGTCGTTTCTCAAAACTTTCTACACAATGGCTTTCGTATACTTCAGTACGAAACCCGTACTTAAACGATGACTTCTGATTATTTTTCAAATCCAGGACTCGTACGTTCAATGACGAACTCTTTTTCAAAAGTTCGAGTATAAACAAACGAAAAGGATTTCAAACATAAACTCGTTTTTCTAAATACAATTCTTGAGCACTTTTTCAAGATTGTTCAAAAGATTTCTCAAAATCTTTCAAATGAGTGCTCAAGATAACTCCCTCAAAACCCTTAAATGATTTTAAAATGTGCTATCATTAAGGTGGGGGGGGGGGGGGTACAATAACAAAAATGTTCCGTATTCATGCAAAATGAAATATGTCTTTCTCTCCAAAAAGTTTTTTGTTTACTCAGTTGATATAAAAAATATCACAATATGCTATTTTTGAGGGGGAGAAGACATGATTAAAATGTGATCAAAGATGTTTAAAGTTTGTGACTGAATCTCAAAAGAGCTCGACTCAGAAAGTACCAATGAATTGACGAAACTTAAAATGTCAGTAATCGAAAAGACTTGTCCTGGACGGGTAATAATTTCAAGCTAGTCTAACTAGTGATGTAAGCGTGTCTCGAATAGGACTTGTCTGAGTAGAATGTATCGTATCGAGAGACTTTTCTTTGGACTTGACCAGGACGGGTAGTAATTTCAAGCTAGTCTAACTAGTGATGTAAGCGTGTCTCGAATCGGTCATGTTCATTGAAAGTGGATCAATTCAAAAAGTGCAAACTCCTCACGCATGTGCAAATTTCTTAAAAATTCATGAGCACATGTGAAGGGGGAGTCCTTCAAAAGTTGCTAAACTCTCAAAGTGGTAACAACAATGTGTTTTATTATCATAAACACTTTGAGAGATTTTCGAATAAATGGTTTTATGGCAACAATTATAGGATAGTCATGGAGTTATAAGGTGACTAAGGTTAGGAAAAACCGTCCTATGATCCGCCAGAGCCGGAGGGATCTACCCAAGGACAAATCCAATAGATTAGAACTAGAAGTCCTTAGGTATGATTGAAAAAAGGAGAAAATGAGAAAGGAGAAAGAAGGGGTTGAAGAATTAAAAAGAAAAGTTATGAAAAAGGGTGAAAAGAAATAGCCCTCCAAATGTTCAACCATATGGCAGACATCGGGTTCAACTCATATGCTACTGGTTGTTACTAAGGTGACACTGGTATTGAAGACAAGACGTCATGGACCCAGTGACGCACTGCACTAAACCTTCTTAACCACTCAAGTTCTCTTAAAAGAGTTTGTTTCATTCTCACGGGGAACCGGTGTAATCTATCGACTTGTCTCTTAGAGATGGTTGATATTGAAGCAGGAGACCTCTCCCTAATCTCCGCATAGGAAACCAAATGTGCACTTATCGAGTCTAGAGCCCCGAGATTCATCTAAAGATCTCATAGGAACACATGTTATTTCTACACTGGTTGTTCAACATTAAGGACGCCAGATGTAAATTAAGAGTCCTACGCAGATCTTAGCAATCTGCCCAGAACATTTATGAGAGAATTCACACAAGTGATTCTTAATGATTGAATGGAAATTCCTGCCAGGGTCAACATCAAACAGCCCTGACAGCAGGTCACTTCGGTAATTCTTTATGGGTTACGCTTAGTGTTCGCGGTGGTTTCAAACGGTCTACAGTCGTGGAGTGATCCCCAGCGACTCACCCAGTCATTGAGCTACTGAGTAGGTCTTGTAAGCTCTCTCGAGAGTATCTGACATGGGAACGGCGATGGTAAGGATTAGAAGGAGTCTTCACACTATGCTGTTGACAATCTCTAATTCCTTATCTGTAAGTACCGGATGTTTTATTGCTAACGGTTTATATGCAGGGACACTTCATCTCCATGGCAACAGATTCCACGTGCTCATACATACATCTGGAAGTTAAAGAAAGCTCCCTCAAAGATCTATACAACATAAAGTTCAAAGAAAGATTCTATGCCAAAAAGAAGAATCTACAAAGTATAAAGACTAAAGATCATAGTGAAAGAAAGGGAACTACGTGCAAATGAATATCAAAGTCCAAAGATGTATGAGCATGTTGGAATGGCAAACAACCACCACAGACGCAGAAGTGACAAAAGGCAGATAACTCCACATCACAAAGGAACAAAGAACGATGAAAAGTCAATCATCAAAGCTCACAAAGCATGAAGGAACAAAGACTAAAGACTATTCTACTACGACACATAATAGTCAACAACAAAGAAGACCTAATCACGTGGAACATCATTCGAATGACCACCCCTTAGGGGGAGATTGTTAGCATTGAAAATTATATTAAAAAGTGATGGTCATTCTCATTTATTGTAACGTTGTAATGTGTCGTAGTTTGTGTTATAAGAATAGTCAATGGGCCTTGGTCTTGGTAAGCTAATATGTTATTAGTTATGTTTCATAATCCTTTTCATTAAACATGTAATCCAAGCCCAAGACCAAGCCCATGGAAAGCCTCTTAAGGCATCATGTTAAGAACTATATAAACACCTCAAAGGCTCATTTGAGGAGTGTGCTTGTGTATGTATTGTGTGTGTTTTTAATAAAAGTTCTCTTCATCTTTATACTCTTTTTCTCTCATATTAACGCCACACATATTGCATCAAGTCACCATCTTTACTTCATCTAGTTCTTATATTGGTATTAAAGTTGATATATCTAAGGTCCTACAGTTTGATTGCAAGAGCAACTATGGAAGAAGCACATCAATGGCACAGAAGATTGGGGCATGTCAATTTTAAGAACATCAATAAGCTGGTCAAAGGTAATTTAGTTAGAGGTTTACCTTCTAAAACATTCAAGAATGATCACTCATGTCTTGCTTGTAAGAAGGGTAAACAGCACAAGGCTTCTTGTAAGAAGATTGATGAGAAAACCATTAGAGAGCCTTTGGAATTGTTGCACATGGATCTGTTTGGACCTATTTCAGTTGTTAGTCTGAACAAGAAGAAGTACTGCTTGGCTGTAACAGATGACTGTAGCAGATTTAGTTGGGTCTTTTTCTTATGCTTTAAAGATGAAACTTTTGATGCTATTCATGATCTGATAATAGCACTTGAAAATCAGTTAAGACTCAAGGTTAGAGGCATTAGATGTGACAATGGGACTGAGTTCAAGAATCAGCTAATGGATGAATTTTGTGCCAAGAAAGGAATTAAAAGAAAGTTCAGTATTGCTAGAACTCCTCAGCAAAATGGAGTTGCAGAAAGAAAGAATAGAACTCTTATAGAAGCAGCAAGGACAATGCTTGCAGACTCTCAATTACCTGTTCCATTCTGGGCTGAGGCTGTAAGTGCTGCTTGTTATGTGTTGAATAGAGTATCAGTGACTAAACCTCAAATGAAGACTCCTTATGAGTTACTCATGGGAAAGAAGCCAAGCATCAAGTTTATGAAACCTTTTGGATGTCCCTTAACCATATTAAACACTGCTGATAATTTGGGCAAATTTGATGGGAAGTCAGATGAAAGATATTTATTGGGTTATTGTACCAATAGCAAAGGATTCAGGGTGTACAACAGGGCTACCAAAAAGGTTCAAGAATGCCTTCATGTTGATTTTCTGGAAGAACAAGAGAATTCTAAAGGTAAAGGTCCTGATTGGATGTTTGATCTTGATTTAATGTCTTCATCAATGAATTATGTACCTGTAAGGGAAGAAAATCTAGCTACTCCCACTGAAGAAGAAGCACAATACATTGTTCATGATGTTAAATTAAGATCTAAAGATGAGCCAAAAGAAAATGCCAATGAAGAAAAGAAAAATACTTCTGAGCCTCAAGGTACTGCTAAACCTAACAGTACTGTTGATCCTCAAAGTACTGTTCCACCACAAATCCCAGTATCTGATGAAGATCAACCCATTCAAGATGAACTGTCAAGGATGCTTT